>CM032887.1:24169206-25369206 GCA_019176425.1 Megalops atlanticus | reverse complement strand
TATAGGCAGTGCATGTGCAGAACATAAAGCGGGTTATATAATCGCTTTCACAAGGCCTTCGTTACATGACTTTAATGCACCGGGTTTACTGCCCACTGTCAGGTCAGCCAGAGGGAAAAAAGCAGAGAAAGATACATGGCAATTTTCACAAGGGGATTTAGCCTTCAATTCAATCAATACAGATCAATTCCCAATTTAATAAACTGGCCAGCACCAATACAGAGGTCAGTTAACAATTTTCTACAACAGAACTGATTTGTTTGCTGGTGTATCCTACTGTATTGGCTATATGGCACATAATTTCATATTTAAGAAACGCCTTTCTTTTAACACTGCAGTCTAACTATACTTGTATCTATTCATGGTCTCCAAACCCCTGAGGACTTGTCCCTTTCTCAGGTACAACAATTTAAATTTGGATTAGCCTTAATATGCACCACCACTAGTGGGTTTTCGCCATTGTAGTTCTTGCGTCAAATCATTGCTTGATCTAGTTTAACCTGTTCAGAGGGTGATCAGTAGCTCACTGAAAGGCATTTCAAGTTTGTAGTCAAACAAAACTCACACATCATAGATAAGACCTAGAAATTCTTCACTCTTTTTTTTGCCAAGAACAATGCTAGAAAAACAATTTGAGGCGTGGAGGGTGCTTCTGCTGTAAACAAGCGAAAAACAATGCACATTCATTTTCACTTTGCCATGTAATTGTTCAATGGCATTTTAATCCACTGTCCCCTTGGGAACGAGCGGCCCACGCATTCCACGTGCCGGCCCGTCCGCATTCCTGGGGCCTGGGGGTGGGGGATCCTCCGCGTGCGATGCCGAAACCCTTCCCCCTGCCCCCCTGTCCGGGCTTGAGAGTTCCCCCCCACTCACCATCTGCGTCCACCTCGTTGATCATGTCCTGCAGCTCGGCCTCCGTGGGGTTCTGGCCCAGCGACCTCATCACCGTGCCCAGCTCTTTCGTGGTGATGGTGCCATCGCCATCCTTATCGAATAAGGAGAAGGCCTCCTTGAACTCTGCAAACAAGCCGAGGGGGGGGGGATAAATCATTAGCTTAGATGCTCTTGATCCCAGTACATAATGTAATGGGACAAAATATGATCTTAAGCCCTTGGCGGTTAAATTAATTTGGAAATGATCTGATGCACTCTGGCACCCAAATGCAGCCCATCTGACAGAGAGAACAGGCTTTCAATGTCAGAGACTCAGAGCAAACAGATGTGAGGTAAGTTAATATGTGATGAACAGGGGGGAAAGAAAAAACAGGTCAGGCCTGAAAAAAATCAGGTCTTATGGATGCATTTTATTTTATATCAAAAATATCTCTACTGTTAATTCAGTCCTTTTAATTTCCTTATCAAATTAAATTAAGTGGATTGGGTCTTTTATTTCCCCCAACTAATTAAAACAAGGTCTCTGAGTGGACACGTCCTGTGCCAGGTCCAGTGTGCTTTCATCATACTGTCAGATGACGCGCACATATACACCCTGCACGGTCAAATGAAACAGATAACTTACCAGCAATTTGCTCCTCTGTTAGCTGGTCAGCCTAGGGAAGAAGAACAGAAGGCTTGTTCAATGGCTATCTCAGTTCTCATAACTCTTATGGGTCTGACAAGACTGGCAAAAGATTTTGTTTTGCTCTCTTTCTTTTCAACAGCTAGCTAAGAGAGGCGTCAGAGCAGCACACCCACAGTGACTGTGCTGTTCGAATTATACAAGACAAAATCCTGACCCTGAAATAAATGAGAAAATCGTTTCATCTCCGCTGTTCCTGTGGTGTGTACTGAAGGCACGGCGGGCTATGTAAATTCCAATCGATGCGGGGCTCAAACGCATGTGGACTGATTTCCTACCACGCTCGCCGCAATGCATATTTATTCGCAAGAAAGCCATTACTGCTAAGCAGCATAAATCCACGGAGGAAACAAACGCATTCATAATCAAGGGATGAAAACCTCAGCCGAGGATTTCATCTCAGGCTGATTAAACAGTCCCCTGCTCTCGTGCCACCCACTGCAATCCACATCCTTGTACCAGACTACATGCAAGAATCAGGAAATGACCCATTTGCACCCAGCACTTGGTAAAACTGCACTACAAGCAACTGCAAGGACCACTGAGAACACGGGAACACATCACACTGTGCTGTAATAGTAAGCACTACGGACCACGTTTCCTGTTCTGACCACATTCCTCACCACTAACATTAGCAAAGTGAAAAAAAAAAACACACAAAAGAAAGGAAGATCAATTTTGCAGAAGCATTTCCTCTGCACAGCAGATAGGAGGAATATGCAACAGACCGCGATATTGCGTAACCTTTATCTCGTCCAGATGAAGATCCGTCAGATCTGCCACCAGCTTCTTCGCCTTCGGCTCTGTTTCCTGCCGGGCGTCTGCCTTCTTGGCCTCTGGTGTTCCACCGATCAAAATGTTGCCCTTCTTGGGCTTGCCGTCGGTGCGTTCGGCTTTGGAGGCCAGGGCCTCCAGGGCCCCCCGCACAGACACGAGCCCCTCCGCGAGGCACTTGGCCCTCTGTGAATTCTGCGCGCTCTGCCGCCTCACGGCCATCAGCTCGGACTGCGTGAGCTGCAAGCTGTTCTTGAGGTCCTGGACCTCCTTCACCATGTTGTCTATCCTGCTGTTGGTGGAATCCACCACCATCTGCAAGAAGGTCTTGTAGTTTCTCTCCTGCTGCTCTATCAGTTCCTTGTAGAAAAACTGCTGCTGGTCCAGCAGCTCGTACACCATGGCTAACGAAACACAGTCTTCGTCCTGGTATATCGCGGCTTTTTTCGGCAGCATTTTTAGCCCGAAATCGAATTACTCCAATCCCCTACCGACTGCTCTGCTGTCTTCGGCGGCGAACAGCAGGGACTGAGAGCAAAGGGCTTATCTGAAGCCTGAGACCAGGCGCAGGAGTGATGTAGCCGTCTCCCGCCGCAGGATTGGGGGCTGTATTGGATATCTCGCGAATAACTTCCACTTCACCATTTCAACAAAACACTCTGCGTGATGGATCGTGTTGTGCATTTCACCACGCCGGGCGATCCGGGCTGTCAGCGCCTCGGTCCTGTTACAGCAACCAAGAGCAGGGCGGGTCACGTGCTCCGCTGACCCACTTCGGCCTCAGGAAGAGAGTCCCGCCAATCTCTTCCCCCGCGTCGCTTCCTCCTCGCGGGCCGCCGCCGCGGCGCACCAGAGGCTCCATCCCCCAGCAGGTCTTTGTCGCGGCCTGGGCAGGGCTCCTTGCACAGAATCACAGAATTCCTCTGGCTCTTGCCCAACGGGGCGTATTCTCGTAGCCTCGCCCGCGGGTGGGCCAGCCCCCGGCGCACCACAGAGTGGAATGCGCCCTCGACTGGAACATGTGACCTCCTCCTTCTGGGACTCGCACAGACAGGCACCCCGGCCGTTGGGGGCTGGGAGGTGCTAAAACGCCACACGCGCTGCTGTTAATCAGCGCGGCATTGTCACTTTCGCGCTGCACCCATAAACTGTCCCCGGGGGGAAGGTCCCGCGGAAAAGCCGGGGACAGGGAGGCCGATGCACTACTTTTCACGGGGGCACCTCCAGCATGTAGGTAGCGACAGAGCTCCCAGCGGCCTGTGAGTGAACGCTGCAGCAGCTGCCAGAGCACACCGTCACACGCACCTGAATCCTCGCCTGCCAAACACGCATTCTCCAAACTTCTGAATCCTCATAAATAAGGTTGTGTTATTATGCCCTGAGCCCGGTAAAAACAGGAGCATTTTCACATTGTTAGCAGGTTCTTTTTTCTTCTCTTGATTGGATCATATCAGGATATTCCTCTTAGCCTTATGCTACAAAGCATCGCAAAAACACAACCTTACCGGCACCTGGACATGGACGCATGCGTCACCGTGTATGGTGTGGCTCTTAGTTCATCTCCTTGCCACAGTACAAAAAGGCGTGACGCCCATGGCGTGACTCCAAGGAGCGTGGCTGCTGACCCCAGACCTCCCAGCTGTGCGAAACAGAGTGTCCTGCTCGTCTAAAGTGCACACAGCTTCCTGGGCTTGTCCAGCCAGCGTTACTGACAGTGACATGCTGCAGCACGTCTGGAATGGCAAATGGGAGTTAAGCGGATCTCGCCGCACAGCAGCAGCAGCAAACTCATCCCCAGACCTGGGGGAAAAGGCTACATCTGATTGGATTCTGATAACAGCACTAAACCAAGGCACCGCTGTCTTATATTAGATGGGAACACTGAGGTGCACTATCAGGCACTGGGCAGATAAAATGTTCTAGAACATTACCAAATCTTGTTATGGTGTTTGCAGTCTAAACCACACAAGGGCCAATACCTCAGTAGGAACATTCCAGTCGTTCTTTGGGTGAGCAAAATGTGTAGTTTGAAGACTAAGGTGGATTCACTTGCAGTTTTGTTCCCTTTCTTCCTTCCTTCCTTTCCAGTTACACGTTGACCAGCATGCAAGTTCAGGCTCAGCACAGCCATGAGCATTTAACTTCAAGTGACTACAGCCATCCGAATCAAAAACACCACAGTATACAATGCAATACTGGCAATCCATAACAATATAAAAGTAATAACCCTTGATATTTAAACAAGACCTTCCTTCAGCTGAAAGGGGGTAATGACCTGAAACTGACTGCGCCACCGAGTGACGTTCCTTTTAATCCAACATCTGTAATGACAGGATGTCTAATTAGCCAAAATGACACCGCAAGTTTCCAGCATTCGTAAGACTCCGTCTTGTGGTCTGTATCACCGACGACAGACAATCTGGCTATGCAGACCATTGCTTAGCTACCCTCCAGCAATAGTACAAGAGTGATTTAAGTTGCTGTAAGCGCTAACTCGCCGTCAGGCTAAAGTCATTTGCAATACCTCTATCTAGCTACAGGCATGCTGAAATTTAGACAAGTTAGGCAAAACTGCGTTAATCCACCGAACTCAATTTATAGAGCCGAGATAACTACTTAACTAGATGGGTCAACAACGAAAAGCATGTTCGCAATTAACAAAGGAAGCGCCATCAAGCAGAGGAAAAGTAACGTACAGCTACTTAAAGGTAAAAGATACCCTGGCTGGGGTAACTAGCTAGATGTCAGTTAATGGGGTAGCTAACGTTAGACGTCTACTTATTACATTCCTGCTAGCTAACTCCCCGCCGAGTTGACACACAGTTGGATCTAGCTAGCTACCAACATATTAAGTGGTTCAACAAACTCAAACCGAGTAAGACTGATTAAAATTGAAGACAAAATGAAACAAGAAACCAGCTCCCAAGCAGAATCTGAGCTGCATTCATTGCAAAGGACTCCTACATCTGCTTGTGAAATTAGCAAGAGCTCGGCTTTGGTCAAATCTTGCGTGATAGCTGCCACGCTTAGAAATCTCCCTTTTCAATTCATTTGGCTAGCTACTTACCCGACCAATTGATACGACAGATCGCTCGCTAGCTACATTATATCACTCAACCCAAACGTGTTTCAGCAATCTCTGCCTCAAATTAAAGCTGCCAGTGTTGGAAAAAATAGCGTGTTCTATCTAGCTTGCCAGCTAACATGGCTTGCAAGCGAAGTTCATTTAACGATAAGAACACGCAGGGTTATGAATGGCAGTATTGTCGAGTCCCTGTCCATTTCTCAGCTCTGTTGCATCCAGTTGTACTGAATTATCTTTTACTCATTGACTAACAATAGCTACACCATTCGCCCATAATGGTCATTCGCTAACAAGAAATATCTCAACGACTCTTGACAGTCTTCCTGTACGGTTAGTCTAGACCGCAAACAGAGGAACTGGCGGTCTCTCAGCGCCTGTGAGCATTCACGCAGAGTATCCCGATTGCCGATGTTTTTCCTTAGTATGCATTATCCATGTTGAAAATAAAAATTTACATGACGGCCAATACTCACCATGTCTGGCGGCACGGGATGGATCGGTTATATCTAAACTAGACTACCCAGACGGTAACACGCTCTACACACACTCTACACCCCTACCGAAGGCTAAAGGTGTGTATCTCCTGTTGTCAGTGTCTATATAGCTATGTGTATTCCTCCGCCGCTCGGACCCTGCTCACTCACTTCCTCAGCTCCTCACTGCGGGAGCGAGCCGAGCCCCCGGACCCTATAACATCATAAACTGGGCGGAGACACATTTTTCAAGTAGCTAATAATTGGATAGCTGTTTGGAGATTAGCTCCGTCAGCCCCTTTTTTTAAATACTTTCGTGCAGTGACAGTGGCATTGCAGTAGACCCACTAAAAACTTGCAATCAACATTTTAGCTCTACTAAATCCTTCAGATGTTTATTTATTATCATTAACATCCAGCTTGGTATTGATGAACTTGTAAGATACGATAATTTGCCTTCTGATAAAACATGGTTCTATGACTCCACGATTCATCTTGGATCTTTCATCAAAAATTATACAAAATGTGCCATGAATTTAACTTGGATTGTTCTAGATAATTTGATATTAGCGATAATTATTCAAGCCATGCTAAGAATACTTAAGCGGTGACTGCTTTTTGACTTTTGAACATCACAAACGCAATGGTTATTTTAACAAACGTAATAATTAACTTGCCAGAGCTCTAAGATGTCCTGTGGTGTTTATTTTACTCTTTCCATCTATGTTTATTTGTCCTTTTGATGTATTTGAGGCTCAACTTGTTGCTATTCTATTCATTTCTTCTTCAACACAGTATTTATAGGTAACATAAAGAAAACAACTTTTTATCCTTTCTACATTGGCATACTTTCCCAATGTTTGTTTCAGTAAAATTATGGATAATTATAATAATTAATAATTATTAATTTTGGAGCCATAAATATTGCTAGATAGTGAAAGATTGACAATATGTCTATCTCAGATGAGACAAAAGTCTTCAAATGGAAAATAAGGCTTCACTGAATTATGCTATCTACTTACATAAGCCTCTGCACGATGTTACAATGGTGACACTCTGTAAAACCTGATGTGGATGTAAGAGCCTAAATTGCAATGGATAATAATAATGTTAATCAAAATGTCAACAAAGCATACATTATTATGGCAACATTATTAAAATGAATATGTTTGCATAATAAGCTTAACAAATAGCAGTTTGTGTGAAATTTGTATGGATAAAAAGGAGGCAGAGAATAGAAAGTCAGTGTTTATGGAGCCATGAAGATGTCACACCTTCACCTGGTGCATTTCACAAGCTTGATCTTATGAAATTATTCAGTGCTGTACCTGCAAACTCATAACTTGACATCCATATTTCTGTATATGCAGATCAAAAAGCTGTTCCAACTAAATGAATAACTACATTTTTTTCCCTCACCATAGTTTTGGTGCATAATCCTATTGGTTTAGAACCTTATTATAGTTATATAATGAGATAATACATTTTGAGAATATACTTAAATGTCATAATGCAAAGATTAACAATTCAATGAGATTATATATGCAATGTCTGAAGGGAGCACACTGTCGTAAAAGGACACTTAACTTATAATATTACTTTGCAGAAACTTGTGACTGGGTGAACTGGTTGAAAAAGAGGCGTGGAACAATTAAGATGAATCTTTATTTTCACCTGCTTTACGGCTAAACCGAAAAAATGTTACATTTTGCAACAAACAAACCTTAACTTTAAAGATTGCTTTGCCAGGGTAGCTGGCAAGCTTGCAAAATGTTTCTGCAATGTTCGCTGCAAACAAGATTAATTAAGCTGTTGCTTGATTTGCACTCTGAAAAGTATCTTCCAGTTTGAGATTCATAGCGTCATCGTGCCATTTTTCCTCAACATAGAGGCATAACTCAGAGACAAAACTTCTGACGTCCCGGTTTTTCAGAAAGGTACTAGTTTATTTCTGCGGAAGGATACCCCTGAAGTTTAGGTCTAATTTCTTTGTTGACGCCGGATAATTTGCAACCCTTTTTGTGACAGTATTTTCTATTGGTTACTGTGGACCTGCAATAATCCTCCCAGTGTATTAGCGTCTGTGATTGGCTACGTTAGACCTGCAATGCGTCAAGCAATGGCGTTTCGTAGTCGAATAGCGAAGTACGAGTGCTGTATGTGAACAGATGCTGTTTTGAGAAATATATGTTTATCGGTCTGTAGTACACCTGACGAACCATGTTTAATTTATGAAATACTAAGTCAAACATTTACGTTTCTTACTTATGTTTTTAGAACGGCGTCCTAAGTGAACAGAATTTGTTACGTTCACGTTTTGGGGGGGGGGGGAGTGCGATGATATGCGATTGGTCACCGAAAACCTACGGAACTATTTCCATATGGTCGCGGAATTTAAACTGACAGGATTTAGATACATGTAAATGGTCTATTGTTTCATAAATACGAGGATTCAGATTATAGAGCTGTTTCAACAATACTTGCTCCGAACATGAAGGATGTAATTTCTGTCGCTTTTGAACATTATAATGTACTTTCTGTGTCCGCATTACTAAACCTAGTTGTAGTTTGCTGAAATTCACATGGAAAATAGCTACAAAATAATGAACCGCTGTATGTATATACAGCTAAATACCATACATCGTATAAAATATTCGTTTAAAGAAATAAAGTGCTCACAGTGGTTAAATATATGCGGAACTAATTCCATTCAACTGGTCATTTGTTTAAACAGTTGTAACATTTTAAGATGTTTTATTAAACAATAAATTATATACAGCAGCACAAAATAAAACCAATTAAAAAATACAGTCAGAGTTACATGTAAAACGCTTCTTGGAACATGGTTGTTTTGGAGAAATTAACATCGTAATATTTATTCAAACTACTGAACATAAAGCTTTTCAGTAAACACGCCCTTGTGAATGTCAGATTTAGCAAATAAGATGAGGTTGTGGTAATGATTTCATTTGGTATGGTAATGATTTCATTAAGTTGTACTGTAAAACTCAGCAACGTGTCGATTAAATTCAAGACAGAATTTTGACATGTTAATATATGCATTTTCTTTCAAAGCCCCCTGTACATAGAAGCTGTAAAAAGTTCGGAATATATTTTTTTGTTAAGATTGTTTTTGCTGGATATTCTTACAAGATGTACAAGATGATCTTTATTGGTTTATGTATGCATGTATGTATGATTCTCTCAATACATGTGAACACGAATAATTGATATACCGTTTCACTGAAATTACATATTTGTTTATTGCTGGATTAAAGTACATTGTCCATTTTGAATATCATAGCTGAAGGCACAGGATTAGATACCTCGATAACAGTCACCCCATCAGGTGTTGCATCGTACACAATGGTAAGTTATATTTGCGCACTGGAACAATGTATGTATAATAAGGAGTCGATGACTGAGACAACAATTCATATAATTTGAAAATAAACCACTTGAACTGTGAAACTGAGCATGCAGCTGCCACAGACATTCTGATGACGCAAAAATCCTGCGCGTGTAGGCATGACGTCTAAAACCTGTGTCAATTTACAAGACTGAAGCCATGGCACTATTTCCAGCTTTCGCGGGATTGTCAAGTGGGAATTCAAGTAATGAGAAGTCATCTAAAGGCAAGAAAACATTGACTTAATTACCCTCATTTTTATTCGTTGCGCCATGCCAGTGCTTTAATAGCTTGCTATAGAAAGCGATTCTTTTTCATCTTCCTTGCTGTCTTTCTTACCTAACTGCGAGCTAGCTAACTGCTATGATGTGTGAGTCGTAGGTGTAAAAGTATAGTTTGGTAACAGCAGATACATGTTGGCTGTAGACAACGCAAAACCAGCTACCGTTACTTTGTTTATTGTAGGAACTTGTAGCTAGCTAGCTACACAGTTAGCTAGCGTTCAGTTTGAGGCAACTGCCATTTTGACCTGACCCCACTTGAAAGCAAAACCTGTCCAGTGTTCCTTTATGTGTAATGGTTCTACGTTTCATACATTATTAGCTAAAGCTAATAAATTGGATTGTCGAGTTAGTATGAAAGACTGTGTACAGAGTTCCGCTGAAGTCAGCGAAAACAGCTAATAATAGCTAATATCCCTCTGTGTTTGTAATGCTAAAGAGTTCTGTAGATCTTGTAAAGACTTAGGTCAAAGTATTCCTTCATAAGTGCAGCTACATACATATATCATACAGAATACATATCCTTAAAATACACCGAGATGATAGCTACTGCAGATTAATAGATTACATTCTTTAGCGGACGCTCTTATCTAGTGCGACCTCCAGCACAAAAGAACCGAGGTGTATCCACTCAAGCTGAATGAGCAACAGTGTCAAACCAGGCTAACAACACTCCCAGACCACTGAGTGTGAGTATAACACTATTCAAGCCCTACCACAAGACAGCTTGTGCGACCTGACTAGACAGCGTAGGAACTAGAAGCCAAGTACACACACTACGATACATAACGGTCAGAAATTAGTAATGAGAGGCATTTGAATCTGACGCAAGGGAACACGTTACATTGAATTTAAGAAGCACGCACAAAGTAAACAGCCAGTTTTGCTAGTGTGCCTTATAACATCTGGTAACGTCTAACCAACTTTTCCTGTCGTCGTCCCCCCCAATATAACAACCCCTAGAGCTGCTTAAGCTTGTCATAGATTCATTTAAGTCAACCCTTTAAAGATGCATTTCTGTGTTTTGGTTTTTCTAGCTTTTAGGGGTTTATCATAGCCTGAACAATAAATAAAGTTATTGTACTGGATAATAAAAAGGGATTATTGTGCAATGCATTTTTAGTCACTGGTAATATGTTGTAATGTATTGTGTTGAATTAGAGGACTGTCAACTTCATAGGATACATTTTAGCTACCTTTTATTATTGTTCTATGTATGTGTGGCCTAATTAAGTCAGACAGACTTCAGGGACACTGGTCACCTCTGATAATTCAACTTTTTGAGGAAGATTATTCTTGAATTTCATGGACTGGGTGTATGTGTTGCCAGACTCAAGTTTTGACCAAAAGAGCTCACTGAGCATAATAAGCAAACTATTCAGTTTGGGTCATGAAACTCAGCTTAATATTTCTGTGTACCTCCATTGCACTCAGTGGGCAAGCATATGAGTGAGCCAAATTGAAGGACAAAACTGCAATGAGAGGAACAGAGGGAGAATGATTTTTATACAAAGTCAAAGTAATATGAAGTGTTACTAATGTAAATGCATCTGTCCAATGTTGTGTGCCGTGAGCTAGTCAATGCTAATGAATAACCCTGTCAGATTTGTAGTATGAATTGTAGAATGTCTTGATAATCGCCCCTCAGTATCCCTCAGGGATGAAGATATACGTAGAGTATGGTGATGCCATTGTATTTATGCAATAAATGATTATTTTTAGGTGGGTATATCACTGCTACTCCTAATCTGTCAATTTGCTAGCAGTTTAATGTCACCCTGTAGTGTCAGGATAGTGTGTAATATGAGAGCTATGCTGCAGAACCCATTACAGATGCCCACAGATCTATCTTAAGCTACTGCAAACAAGTTTATGGCTTGTTTACTGTAGCTACTGTACTGCACTATTGCTTTGTAAAACACATTGCATTTCTATTTTGCTATGTTGCCGTGTAATATTGACCCTTCTCCAACACAGCAAATGTTGTCTCCCTCTGTCTGGACTTGTTTAGTATGTGCTTTTAAAATAATTCCCATTTAGGAGAGATCACTCTATACATAGGGACTGTACCAGGCCCATTTTTCTTTCAGTCTATGACAATGCTCTGTAAATGAACCTGCCTCTCCCGTAATCAAGTACTGGTGATGTCAGTTACAATGTAGCCAATTGTACCTAGAGCTAAGTGCTTTCAGCTCCACCCCACCTATTTCTGACCATAAATGGGGCGGCCTTTTGCGTGGCCATGTGTCAGTGCAGCTGGACTTCCGTGAGTGTGTATGAGCCAGTAGAGGGTAAGAGTGTAGCGGAGTTCAGAAGAGCATGGAGTCCCTTTACAGAAAGTGATTTCACCTCCTAGTGTGAAAGTAAGAGTACACTAGTTCCCTTTCCAAAAGGCCCTGGTCTGTCGCTTGGTGAGCAAATCATATCACTTCTTCTGCCATCTGCCAGGAGTTTATCTCCCTTGTTAAAGTACATATTCATTATTACATTACATTGTTGGCATTTAGTAGATGCTCTTATCCAGAGTGACTTACATAGATTGCAATTTTTACAATTTATCCATTTATACAGCTCGATATTTACATAACCCAGAATTGTCTTAGTACCTTGTCCAAGAGTACAGCAGAAGTGCTCCAGTGGGGAATTGAACCTGCAACCTTTTGCTTATGAGCTCTGCTCCTTACCACTGTGCTACACTGCCACCCTGCTACTCACATGCTCTCTTTTAAATATATATTCACCGGTGATGGCAGGAGACAAGAATGATGACTAAAAACGAAATGTGAATGACTAAAAAAGAAGTGATTAATATGATTAATAATGTATAAGTAAGAGTATGTGAGTGAGCAGTGACCAGAAATGGCCTTGCACTTTGCATTAGGCAGTTTTTTTAGTAATAAATGTTGTGCTTCCTTTCCAAATTAAAGCAATTGACTTCCTTGAGCTTGACAACTCTTTGGAATCCCTCAGCCTGGAGAATGCATTGGATGCTTTCTGCTTTTCAAATGGCTGTCTTCAAATCTGATAGATATCTGGTTTAAAAGCCCACGAGAACTAATTGCGATTGATTTGGCATTTTTCTAACTGTCTCCAGGGTTGGATTGGCTGAGCAATCAGAGTTTCAGCACAGATGATGCCCTGAAGCTTCATCGCCGTGCCGTTGAGAAGAGTGAGGTGGGGACAGAGACCTCCACAGAAAAGAGGTAATCAGAGTTACCCTTAGACATCAGAATAACTGCTTTCATTTGTTTGGGTCATTTAGTTGAAAAATCAGTCATACAATGAGCTTTTCCCCACAAATTTAGAGACACAATACAGGACCTGAATACAAAGCACATTAACTTAACATTTTAGTGTGCAGATAATCACTGAAGCCTTCCTCTCTTTTGATACTATTAATCTTTTCACTAATTAGCCTAAACATGTTTATCACTGATGTGTCAAATTTCATTACAGCCCTCCTGCTGTACAAAATCTCAACTATAAAAAGGAGGATGAGGATGATATCAAATCAAAGAAAAGGAAAAAGAAAGAAAAGAAGAAGAAACAGAAGAAGCACAAGAAGAGGAGCAGAGAGCCATCGGACAGCAGTGGCAATGAGTCGGACACGGTGTACCCCAGTGACCTCTTGAAGCAAGCATCGGACCGCTACAGGTATGTTTGCACACAGCATCACATAAATCAAGGAACAAGAATGCCTTTCAATCAATATGATTGGCCATTGTGCCATTCATGAGAATGCAGGTTTCAGTAACACCAAAGCCTAGTATTTGACCCTTTGGTTGCTAAGGAAAATCAGTCATTTGTTTTGTGGTCAAGTGAGTACAGTGATTTATTGCGGACAATGAAGACAGAGAGAGTGTTGCCTTTGATAACAGTTGGGCACCAGTCAGTTGTTTAGTGTGAGCGATAGTCACATGTAATGTTTATATTTGTGTTGATATTGGTATTATATAATTAACCAGTCAACTATTTAACCACTGGTGTTGCCTGCTTGGAAGCTGTGAATTTATCAGCATTTTTACCATTCTGAGGTAAAGTAAATATCTTTGATTTGCCTGTAGTTGTACTTTATGTGATTTTATTATATGCTTTCCCATGAGGTTATGTAGCTACTTTGGGGCTGTTCATCACAACAGATTGTAATTTGCTCATTTCGTATCCACCATCCAGTGGCTAATCACAGATCTGATGGTTGTTGTTCTTGTACTCTTTGATTCCTTCTTCATGTTACAGTTCTTTCACCATAGTAGTTGTGGCAAGGTTCAATCAGCCTGTGCTCAGGTATCTACTGCACAGGCTGACAATTCAGTGGAATACAGGTCCAGTGCAGCAGGTGAAGTGTTGCATAGGTGTAATGCAGCAGGTTTAAAACAGCGGGTGTAATGCAGCAGGGGAATTGCTGCATGGGTGAAATGCAGCAGGTTCAGTGTAGCAGATGAAGCGCTGCGTAGGTTTGCTGCAGCAGGTTTAACTTGGCAGGTGAAGTGTTGCGCAGGTGAAGGCCCGAGCGCCTCTTGACCGAGTGCCAGGAGGAGAAGCCCTTGACTCAGGGGGTGTTGGGGGGGGGGGGCTGCGGCAGAGGAAGCCTACCCAATCAACCCCCTGCTGTCAGTGCAATTCAATCCCCCCCGCTGGGAGAGTCCGGCTGTCACCGAGGCCACGCTGCTCTTTAGCGCAGTGCCGGGAAAGCTGACATCCCGGGCTCCGCATCACAGGGGAAAAAAAAGGCAGGTCAAGAGATTGGCCCTGACAGGGGCCGGATCCTGCGCCCAGACTGACAGAACCCATCGCGCAAGCTGCGGCGCTTCCCTCTCCCTCAATGTCAGTCCGAGGTGCTTACACACCGCCGGGCCCTGCCCGGGGCTTAAACGCAGCAGAGAGAAGGGCATTACTCAGACCACATTGATTTATTAGCTCTGAGGTAGTTCACACTGTCTGTCATTTATTTTTGAAAGTTGACCCCCGCAGCGATTTACTGCGTTGCGTGAAGCACTGGTATGAAATTCAAGCCTTAATTCTGCGAGTGCGTGGTCACGGGGTGGCGTTTCACGTGTGCACGGGAAAGCATTTTGGGGTTGAATTTACAGTACGCTTAAAGTGGGGGGAAGGGGGGGCGGCGGGCTCGCTGAGATCTCAAGATTAATTTTAACTGTGAAATTCCCTGTTTGCCCGACGGAATGGTTACGCTGTTCATTTCCGGTGACTTTGTGATTCCATCTCTCTCGCCCCGCTGAAGGCAGGAGGAAATAGACTCGGCCCCCGGCTCCTTCGTCTGGCTGGACGACCTTCAGAGCCCCACCGATCGGCCGTTCTGCATCGACAGGAAAGCGGACCCCGCCAACTGGGAGTACAAGTCCCTGTACAGAGGAGACATCGCCAGGTACCCCGGGAGCGCATTACCCCCCTGCTGTAGCCCCGCGACGATAAGTGCTCGCTTCTGCGCGGCCGTTCAAGGTCAGGGAGTTCGATTCCGCTAAGAGGCGCCGGAACTTTAGAAGCCGCGGAGGTTCGTGGCAGAGGGGTTTGTTTCAGCACCTCTGCTGCAGCAGCTCCTCTGCAGTCATGCAGTGCCTGTCTGCATGAGAGGCGGCTCGCTGCCGCTGTCTCCCAGTGAGTGTGGAAATTAGGCTTTTTGCACCAGCCCGCTTTACCTCTCTGTCCTGCTCAACCTCTCTGTCCTGCTCTAATCTTCTCCATGCTGTGACTGTTTTGTGAGTTTGAAGTTGGATAAGCTCTATGTGACAAGGGAAGAGGGCACAGGTCTGCAGAAAAGTGGGAAAGCTTATTCCCAGCATTCATGTGGTATGCTCAAGATATCATTAGATGACCTTGTGTGACCCCCTCTGCCGCTCCTAGCTATTAGCCCACATTTTAGCATTTCCAAAGGTAGAAGACACAAGTGGGTGTGTTCTTTGTGGAGGTCATTGCACAGCTGATGAATTATGGGAGGAAACTCTCCCCACCCCCCTTCCAAAGTTATAGTCCAGCTGTTGCACAGCAGCCACTGCAGCTGATTGCGGTATCTATATTTGTGTCATCGTATTGACCGGCCGTGGCAGGACACGCTGAACTTTTCATTACCTGTGTTTAGAGGCAACAGATCAAGGGCCTGGCCGCTCTCCAGGCGATATCGCATTTAAGAGGAGGCCTGAACCTGCACCTGTGACTTAAAAGAACGGCGATCGATGCCCTGTCGAGTGAGTTGTGTATTGCAGCAGAGGCAGTGGGCACAGCGTGGCGGTGAAGGTCAGGCACTGCAGAGCTTCTCTCACAGTTTACCCCGGGTTTGAAATTCATTCGACCTGGAGCTGCAGCGCGTTTCTCCTGTCTGCAGTCTGCGGGAATGTCTGCTGCTGCGAGCCCTGTTATCAGGGCCGGCAGCTCGCAGATAATAACGACGGCTGTAAATTTACATGTGGCTTCGCTGTGTTCAGTGCTGGCCTTATGCACAGCAGAGCATGGAGCCCTAATGTTGTGAATTCATTTGCTGTGCAGTTCCACTGTTGGGGCGCTACTGCTTTGATGCCGATTTGTCCTTTTCTGTGTAAGGTACAAGCGGAAAGGCAGCTCCGCCCTTGGCCTGGACCCAAAGACCCAGGGTGTGAGCTGGGCGGAGCCGGGCCCAGAGAAGAAGCGGGCGGACAGGAGGCCGGAGAGATACTTCTCCCGCAGCGTCCGTCAGCTGCTCAGCTCCACGGGCCGCCCCGCCCAGCCCGGCGCCCCGGAACCCGGGAGGAGCCCGGCCGCCCCGCCGTTCATCCCCGTCCCGCCCTGCGCAGCGGAGCAGGGGGAGGACGGCGTCCCTCAGGGCTCCTCCTCGGTCAACCCCCTGGGCGTGTACGACCCCTCCACCTCCCTGTGGCTGCAGGGCAGGGGCCTGCCGGAGCAGGAGACGCCCCCGGGGACCGCGGGGGACGGCGGCGTCACCTCCCAGCTGGCCGCCCGCGTGGAGGACTACAACAGGAGGCTGCGGGAGAACCCGGCCGACACGCCCACCTGGCTGGAGTTCGTGCGCTTCCAGGTACTGGTCCCACCCCTCACCACCGGCCAACGGCACTACATCAATTCTGTTATGCCCAACCCCCCACCCCATCCCCTATTTTTGGGATGTTTGCATCAGGCGGTTCCACTGTACTGGAAGAGTCTGCAATTAAATTTCAAATTGAAGTTTGATAAACCTATTCAAAGATGAAAGGGTATTTTTCCTATGAATTTGATGCTAGCAATCGATTTTACTTATTTAATACAAGTCTGTATTAGATAATACATCACCCTCTCGTAATGTAAGATTATTCTTATAACCTTGAATCCTCAGTTATATTTAGCATTTTAAAATTAAGTAAGGACAAGACAGTGAATGAGTCTTATCCCTTAAAAACGTGCAACTGGATACTAGTGATTGAGTAGCCTGAATTGGGCACAGTATGGAAATGAATGCCCCTGGTGTCACTGCTCTTGGCTAGTTCATCCAGTAAAGGCAGGGCAAAGAGGAGTGGCTGGTAGAGTGTCACGGCTGAGTCTCCCTCTGCCATTGAGATAGATAGTACTGCTCTGCTTGGGTTGAAGTGGTGGAGGCAGTAGGCTATCCCTGTTGTAGGAAAATGGACAGTAGAGCTGCAGAGACAGTGAGAGAGAGAGGAAGAGCAGCAGAGACAGTGAGAGAGAACACGAGGACCTGCAGAGACAGTGAGAGAGACAGGAAGAGCTGCAGAGACAGTGAGAGAGACAGAAAGAGCTGCAGAGACAGTGAGAGAGACAGGAAGAGCTGCAGAAACAGTGAGAGAGACAGAGACAGAAAGAGCTGCAGAGACAGTGAGAGAGACAGGAAGAGCTGCAGAGACAGTGAGAGAGACAGAAAGAGCTGCAGAGACAGTGAGAGAGACAGAGAGACAGGAAGAGCTGCAGAGACAGTGAGAGAGACAGAGAGACAGGAAGAGCTGCAGAGACAGTGAGAGAGACAGAGAGACAGGAAGAGCTGCAGAGACAATGAGAGACACAGGAAGAGCTGCAGAGACAGTGAGAGAGACAGGAAGAGCTGCAGAGACAGTGAGAGAGACAGAGACAGGAAGAGCTGCAGAGACAGTGAGAGAGACAGAGAGACAGGAAGAGCTGCAGAGACAGTGAGAGAGACAGAGAGACAGGAAGAGCTGCAGAGACAATGAGAGACACAGGAAGAGCTGCAGAAACAGTGAGAGAGACAGAGACAGAAAGAGCTGCAGAGACAGTGAGAGAGACAGAGAGACAGGAAGAGCAGCAGAGACAGGGAGAGAGACAGAGAGACAGGAAGAGCTGCAGAGACAATGAGAGACACAGGAAGAGCTGCAGAAACAGTGAGAGAGACAGAGACAGAAAGAGCTGCAGAGACAGTGAGAGAGACAGGAAGAGCAGCAGAGACAGTGAGAGAGACAGAGAGACAGGAAGAGCTGCAGAGACAGTGAGAGAGACAGAGAGACAGGAAGAGCTGCAGAGACAGTGAGAGAGACAGAGAGACAGGAAGAGCTGCAGAGACAATGAGAGACACAGGAAGCTGCAGAAACAGTGAGAGAGACAGAGACAGAAAGAGCTGCAGAGACAGTGAGAGAGACAGAGAGACAGGAAGAGCAGCAGAGGCAGTGAGAGAGACAGGAAGAGCAGCAGAGACAGTGAGAGAGACAGGAAGAGCTGCAGAGACAATGAGAGACACAGGAAGAGCTGCAGAGACAGTGAGAGAGACAGAGAGACAGGAAGAGCTGCAGAGACAGTGAGAGAGACAGAGACAGAAAGAGCTGCAGAGACAGTGAGAGAGACAGACAGGAAGAGCTGCAGAGACAGTGAGAGAGACAGAAAGAGCTGCAGAGACAGTGAGAGACAGAGAGACAGGAAGAGCTGCAGAGACAGTGAGAGAGACAGAGAGACAGGAAGAGCTGCAGAGACAGTGAGAGAGACAGAGAGACAGGAAGAGCTGCAGAGACAGTGAGAGAGACAGTGAGAGAGATGGGAGGTGCTGCAGAGACAGACCAGAGCTCTGGCGTTCTCACTCACACAGTGGGCGGAGCTGGGATCGCACTGCAGCGCGGCACACAGTGTTCCCGTGTGATTCAGCAAATCCCCTCGCTCAGAGGCAGGGGTCAGCCTGGATTTCTCCCTCAGCTCGCGGATGGCGAGCTGAGCCTCCTGCATCGTCATCTCAATCCCGCGCTGCACTTTGCAAGCCTTTCTGCATTAACCACTCGGTCGAAAACGCAGGGGAAAGATTCACACTCAATAGCCTGCAAAACAGCCACAGCCTGAAGCCCTAATTAATACCCATCCTGTGAAGCAGTACAGAAGCACATAGGCATTGTCACAAAAGGTTGTATCAGAGCAGTAGGGCCAAAGGCTGGATTGTTTGTGAAGTCAGGTGTGTGTGTGTGTGTGTGTGTGTGTGTGTGTGGGGGGGGGGGGGGGGTCTGCAGTGGTGCCTGCTGTATATGACTGTCAGCAGCGGGGATTAGCCCAAGGTCAGCACGCTGACAGACACGCACAATGCTAATCGCTCCCATTGTTGTGGAAGGCCGGTGGTTCACAAAGGAAAGTGATCCTGATTCAGACTGCGGTCAGCCCTCCACTGGAAATGCCATCTAATTACATTCTCAGCAGTAAGCAGAGCCTCCCTGTGTGTGTTTACTCCTCTGCAGCTCAACAAATGGGTTTGGGATCCTTTCTAAAAGCACACAGCTTTCACACGCACTCCCAAAATCCTTTCTTTACATTTTGTTTGTTAAATCGTCTGCTCGCGGAGCGCGTGTGCTTAGTGGTGAGCAGTTAATGGCGCGTTCAATCTAACTTCTCTCCACTCCCCCCTCCCGTCCCCATCCCCGTTCAGGACGAGCTGATGAGCACTCCCGGCCCCTTCACGGGGGCAGAGGGCGAGGCGGACGGGCGCAGGCGTTCTCTGAGGACGACCCTGGAGAAGAAGGTATCCATCCTGGACCGGGCCCTGGAGAGCAACCCGGCCAGCGTGGAGCTGAAGCTGGCCCGGCTGCAGCTCTGCCGGGAGCTGTGGGAGCCGGCCGCCCTGCTCAAGGAGTGGAAGAAGCTGGTCTTCCTGCACCCCAACGACGCTGGGCTCTGGAGCAGGTACCTGCTCTTCACCCAGAGCCAGTTCAGCACCTTCGCCGTGCCCAAGGTCAACGCCGTCTACGGGAAGTGCCTGACCGCGCTGGGCTCGGTCCGGGACGGCTCCATGCTGTCCCACCCGGCCCAGCCTGGCACCGAGGAGGCCATGCTGGGTAGGAAACCCCTCTCACAAAACAGGACACATCATTAAAATACGTCACTCGTGCCACCAGCAGACCCATTCCAGAACCGCCCTGTGAGAGTTGTGCTGGACTAAATTGGGAGAGAACAGGACAGAGAATCTCTCTCTGCTCCTGTTTTTGTTCCTGACTGGTTTGCACTGGGTACCTAAAGCAGCATGCACACCCACCACTCATTATTTTATTTGCAAATTTGTCAGAAATGAATTCCCTGAAACAGGTGGCGCTCCAGACACGAGGCCGCTGGTGGCCATCACAACAAAGGGTAGTAACAAGCCGCATCGAGTTGAATGATCTTCCCGTCAAGCTCTCCTCGTTTCAAATTGAAATGAGAGGCGCTCTTTATCATGTGTAGTTTATCACGCCATTTGATGTTTGCGCATTAGCATTTTTTGCTGTTTCTGACTTAAGATTTCGAGGCAGCAGCTCGATGCTGAGTTATTAAATAAGGTCTGAGGGGAAAAAAACAGTAAGGGCCATATTTAATGGGAGCGCCACGCTAAGTGGAAACCTTTCATTATGTGGAAGGATTAATGACTTGGGAATTGCCGGCATGTTCTCTTCTCGTTGAGTCAATATACTCAACGCGCAGTCAATCCCATTTCTCTGTTCCTGCTTCATCTGGTGGAGCTCCGTCGCCGCCTCCATTGTTTCAAAACAGGTTTCATAGCGAATCAGCAGTAATTGTAGAACCTGCATTAACACTGGTGAGCGAGCTGGGGGTCAGGTTTCCCCTGACTCTTGCCATTGTGATACGCACGTATTGAATTGTTTGCTCTGGCGCTTCGTGTTTGGACTGCGACTGACCAAACACTCCACACACAAATAACTGATGAGCGGGCAGTCACATGGGGTGCAGTCAAGGCTGTTGATGAGCGGCTTCGGAGGGCTACCTCAGGCTCGGATGGGCCTGTTGGACTATTACTGTGGCGCACTTTGTTGTCCACAGATGCTGGCAGAGCAGAGAAGGGATTTCAGACGTACGTGCAACTTGGATCCATGTTATTTGTTATTCTGAGGGAGAACTCGGCACCTTCAGATTCATTGTACTGTAGAAGGTGCATAACTCAAAGCTGCAGGAGTCTGTAGGTGTGTGTGTGTTTGTGTGCGTGTGTGTGTGTAAGAGAGAGAGAGAGAGTCAGTGTGCACTCCTGTGGAAGCCTTCCCTGCTAGGCTCATTGGCCTACAAAGCAGTAGTCCCCATCCAAAGCATAGGTGTCCAGATTTAGCAGAGTGAACAGGGAACGGTTGAGGAGCAGACTGTGTGGCATAGGGACTGGGCCACTCTGTCAAATACATACCACTGAAACTCCAACATCTTGGTTTAATCAACATGAGGCAGCATTCAATAACTGCCCTCTCCAGATAAATAATGTTGATCTGGCTATGACATAGGGGGGTGGGGGTCACAGTAAGTTTGCTGACTAAACAGTTAAGTGGGTGACGTTAGATTTTACAGTGTGATGGATAATACGGCCATTGTGCAGAGAGGAAGGGTCCTTGGGCTGAATGATGGCAGCACCAGCCAGAATTATATCGACCGCCCCAGAGGACTGGCTTCCAATTAGGAAAATGACACAGTTCCCCTCTGTGCATCAGACTCATGCCTTTCTGTGCATGTGGATGATCCTGAAAATGCACTGCTGCTTCACTGTTCTGAAAAATATACCCATATTAAACAGTGAGAGACAACCTGCAGATAAATTACATAGAGATTATTACAGTGTTTGTTTGGTAAGATGTTCATGAGGTGTTCAGCACTCACAGTGCATGGTATGGTTTAGAGCACTGATTCTCAATCCTGCTCCTGGGGGCCCCCCTGCTCCGCACATTTTCCATCTTTCCCTGCCCTACCTACCTCACTGAACTCATCAGTGGCACTTTTTATTAGCTGAGCACACCTAATTTAATCAAGAGCATGTTAATCACAATAATCAGGTGTTTTTGGAGCAAGGATAGATAGAAGATATGCAGGACAGTGGGCCTCCAGGAGTAGGATTGAGAAACACTGGTTTAGAGGGAAGCCTCTTATTTTTGTGCTCCTGGATTACTTAATGGCCACATGCGCCACCTAGTGTTGCGAACGGCCT
Organism: Megalops atlanticus; assembly: GCA_019176425.1. NCBI lineage: Eukaryota > Metazoa > Chordata > Actinopteri > Elopiformes > Megalopidae > Megalops > Megalops atlanticus. Next base: position 25,347,232 of record CM032887.1, on the reverse strand, counting down.
CCTCCACCTGCTCCCTGAGCTAAAATCAGATGGAAGGAAAATGACCCAAACAGGTGTAACCTGAGCAGAATGACCGTGATGGCCTTTGAATAATTAAGATGTCTGCAAAATGACAAAAATATCTGTTATTTGACAGAGAGGGATGTGGGTTTGATTGGCCTGTTTAATTTTGCATTTGGGAAGGCGCATCTCAATGAATAAATAGAGAAGAATGAGATGTAGGCCTCCTTATCTCACACTCACAGTTAGGTTTTTTTTGATCTTGAAATCTTGTCTTAAGTGGTAGGGGCGTAGCCTATTAGGTGAATCAATACCAAGTTTGTTCAGGTCTCTTCTAACTAGGTATTGAAGAAAGCAGTGATTATATGTTGTATTTAATGCTTCAAAGCTCATTCATTTGTTGCTTTCGTGTTCGTGATGTGTGTCATGCCTCTTTGTAGCCAGTTTTGAAATAGAAATGGTTTTTCATTGAGTCAGAAGATAGGATTTGAGCAGACATGGGAAAGGGTGCATGGAGTGAGGTTATTTTTCCTTCCGCCAGGACCTCAGGGCACAGATGGATATTGTGGCATTGAGGAAGCAGCTTTTCTTGTTATTGTTTCACCAGTGAAGGGGAGATCACCAGTAGATTATTGCATTAAGAATTTTCAGTGTCTAGCTGTGTTGATTGTTGAATTTGATCAATCTATTTTGTTAAGTCTCACTGGTTTTCAAGAAAGTAGTTTTGTAAGTTAGGAGCTTCTTGTCCACCATGGGGTATTGTGTCTTGCAATGTTTAATTAAATTCTGGGATTTTTTATTCTTAGTAAAATTCTCAGTAAAATTTGGTGATTATGTGCAGCATTGTAAAGCAGTGAGGTGTGGGAGTAGGCCGGGGTCATGATGTATAGATAATTCATTTATAGTTGTATATTCATTTTGACAATAGCAGTGTGGCCAATTACTGGTATAGGTAGTCAGTTCTGTCTTTGTACAACTTCTGTAATTAATTTGAGGAGTGGTGCAATGTTCAAATTATAAAGGTCACTGGGCTTTGCTGCGATCTTTATACCTCAGTATTGGAAGCTGGAAGTAGAGTGTTTGAAGGGGTATCCCTTAGAGAGGGCATTCCAGTTGAATTGTTTGAACTAAGAGGGAAAATCTCAGATTTTGTCGAATTTATGGGAAACCCAGAAACTTTGCAGAAGTTTTTTTCTGAACGTAATGACTGTGTGTAATGAGGCTGAGGGTTGCTGAGGACATACAGTAATAGGGTATAAATCAGCATCTCAGCCCATTTTAAGGTGAGATGCACTTTGTTGTAACTGTTATCATTTGACTGCACTGGTGAATAGCTTGTGTCATTGGTTTGATGAATAATGCATATCGTAATGGCAATAATGGGCATCCCTGCCTGCTGCCCTGCTGCTGAAAGCTTTAGATACAGTGTACATTAGTGATGACAAATGCCGTTTGGAGCTGCATAACAATTTAATGCAGTTTATTATTGAATTAGCATTCTGAAATGGTTATAAATGTGAATGTTCGTTTAGGCTAAGTATCTCTCTGCTGTTTGGCGTACAGTTTGAGTCTGACTGAGACTGTTCAGGACAGAATGTTTTTTCCTCACGCAGCAGTGAACAGCAAGGCTGCAGCCAAGGTGTTTGCCGATGAGGGCCCCTCCCGCGCGCGCTCTGTTATTTAACCTGTGCCGTGTATCTGCCGCTCTTACGTGGGCGGAATGGAACACCACACTGATTGTGTCACGGCACAAACACACAGCAGAGGAGCAAAACTATAAAAGAACAGCAGCGTCAGATCCTGGCAGTGTGAATGAAATGGGAGGAAATGCACGCAATGAAACCAAAACTGATTCGCTTTTACATTTCATTCTCAGAATTTTGTAATTAATGATTTTATGAGGTGGCACAGGAGTCTCAGTATTTGGCAAACAGAAGGGAAGGGAGCATAAATATAAAAGCTAGTCTCTTTTGGTGTCATTGCACATGCTCATTGTTGCTTTAGATCTCTGTGGGTATTGCCGGGAAAGCACTGACAAATGAATTGGGCGTGTGTTCTTAAGCTGTGTCGTGATCATCCCCCGCCCTTTTTACAGCCATCTTCCTGCAGCAGTGTCACTTCCTGCGGCAGGCGGGCCACTCTGAGAAGGCCGTCGCCCTCTTCCAGGCCATGCTGGACTTCACCTTCTTCAAGCCTGACAGCGTGAAGGAGCTCCCCACCAGACAGCAGGTACGGCAGGTCTCCACTGCTCACACCACGCCTTGCTAATGCTCACAGCCAAGAGAAAAGTCTATGCTGGACACGACTGCAATCCAGAAAACAACAAAAATCTGTATTTCGTTATGTTTTGGAACATGATTTAGATTTTATGGTTTCAGACTCAAACCTAAAATGTCTTCAGCTCCAAAATCCTCAGTCAGCCACAATTCTCTAATGGGGGTTTGGTTGTGGCTTATTTTACATGTGTGAAGGTGTGTTAGCAATTAATAATGGGATTTCCCCAGTTTAAAGTTTGATTAGGAGCCTATCACGTGAATTGTCACATTTGGAGCATTCACCTTTTCACCTTGAGAAATAAGGAAAGGACTGCTCTCACCCTTAATCTTGGCTTCCCATTAGAATGTTCTCACATAATAGCTCTGGCCAATTGACTAGGACAAGACATCAAAGCAGCAGAGGAGAACTTGAAAGTGCTTTTTAATTTTTTATTTTTGGCTTGTGTTGTTACATATACATTAGAGGAAGCAAACCCTTGAGGACTGTGATCTCGCTGCAGTTCATCTGTTGTGCAGGAAAAATATAGTATGTTTTTTTTTTTTTTGTAAACCAGCCACCCCATGACCTTCTTGGCATTTGCTCCATGAGTGGGCCCTCGGGTCACTGGTGTGGGCAGTTCCAGTTTTGCTGTGGAAACACGGTCTGGATGGGGGTTTGAAACGCCTCACAGATTTAGTGGGGTGGTGTTCCAGTGCTGGTGCATATCTGTTCAAACACAATCTCCCACCTTGTGTTTTCTGCTGAGTGTGACATAAAGAAGCTCCACCATATTAAAGCTGGTGCTTTTCCACTTCATGTTTATACAGCCGAACAGCTGCTCTCAGTCAATAAAGAAGCCTCTTTATTGCATTCTTCTCCTCACTATCTGAAAGCCACAAGGAGGGACTGAGATTTTATCACTATGTAAAAATAAAGTGACCACAAACTACTAGCACTGTGCCAGTGTTAAGAATAGCAGGCCTCTTTTCAAAGAGTTGTAATGATTCCTGTAATGGAGTGAACACATGTAATGGTTAATTTGCCCTTCTTTTCCCCTGCAGTGTTGCCACTCGGGTTTTAAACAACACGGCGTGAGCATGCATATCCAGTCAAATAATGAAGGAATATTTTCCCTGTTTGCATGCTAAGTACACAGTTTGCATGCATTACCTTGTAACCCTTCATTAAGTGTTTTTCATTAAGTCCTTGGTTTAACTCCGACAGTGTCCTCCCAACTTGTCTTGTGTGTGTTTTTCCTACATTATGCCATGTTTTGTGTTGCATTAATTGATGGCAGTGACAGGTAGTAAAATCTGCCTTCTCTGGGAATGATAGTCTGAGGATATTGAGCTGCTGTTTGTCTTGCAGTTTAAATTATGTGCATCTGAGTGTGAAACCAGTGTGTGGTGTAGGAATAGGGTTCTTCAATTTGTGTGAAAAATCCTTCATCTCACAAAGTCAAGCTGAAATTCACTGCTGTTTCTGGACAGCAGAGCCACTGCAGCCTCTCATTTTAATTCTTATTGGAGTGAATCAGATAAAATATGAGAAGTCTCTTTAAGGGAGATCAGCCACTGAGCCATCCTGTAGAGAGAACACACACACACACACATCATTATTGTGTGAAAAATATGTTTTGAGGAAGCTTTTACTGCTTGCATGGATAATTGCTGGTCCTTTGAGAAGTGTTAACTGTGAGATTCTGATGAGCTTGTACATTTCACTCACAAATGCTGCTTTTTTCCTGATCAGCCAAGTATGGCAGCAGTCTCTTTCTGCCATTTTACCCTGCCTGTATGGATTAGTCTTCTGCTTGGCAGTATTGCTGATTTAAGAGACTATTGAACATTCAATGAAAAATAGATTTTAGGCTGACTTAACCGTAAGTGCCTCTTAGCGATCAACTTTAAGGTTCTTGGGAAAATGCTGAAACCCCAGGCAATATAGAAACTTGTGTTGGGAGGACGGTTAGCCAGCTCACTCTGCTAAAGTGGGGACAGCTGTGATCATTCTCGAAATCCTGCTGCTCAGTCTGCAGCATGTTACAGTAATTATACGCACTTTCACTTCTTACTGAGCTCCAATCTTCAGAAGACATGGTAGCTTATTTCAGTTAGAGGAATAGGGCCAGTACATGAAAGTATTCTGCCCTGGTGCTCTCCATGTAAAGATGGGATTGTAACCCAGCACGTGGTGGCAGATGAGTTTGATGGTGTGGTGTGGTGTTTCTGTTGCCCAGGTGGAGTTCTTTGAGCCGTTCTGGGACAGCGGGGAGCCCCGAGTGGGAGAGAAAGGGGCACGTGGGTGGAAGGCCTGGATGCACCAGCAGGAGAGAGGGGGCTGGATCATCCCCAATGAGCCAGGTAAGCAGGATATCCTGCAGAATGGTAGTATTGGGTCTTGACTTTAGTCATCTGTACCAGGGGTGCCCATTCTGTGTGCTTCTGTATGTGTTTAAGATGGTGAGGGTAATGCTTGGTGATAAGAGATGAACAGTGAACAGATAATTATGATACAATTGATCAAATCTCTGTTACAGATGATGACGATGATGAGGAGGAAGATGCTTCTGAAGTGAAGGATAAGACCTGGCCGAAGTGGCGAATCTGGCTGGACGTGGAAGCGTCCCGCGAGAGCAATCATTGGTTGCCTTGGAGGCCGGACAAAACCAAAGGCCAATCGGAAGAGGACTGTGAGGATCCTGACAGACAGGTACTGGCTGGGCTAGTGGCCATTGTGTGTCCTTTCCACTGGAACAGCTCTAACACTGCATCATATCATATCTAACAAATATTTTATACAATATTTTCCCACAGGTCCTGTTTGATGATATTGGGCCTTCCATGATCCAGCTGTCCACACCAGAGCTCAGGTTCCAGCTGGTCTGCTCCTTCCTTCAGTTCCTGGGTCTGCCAGGCGACTGCTGCTACGGTGACCCATCCTGGAGCATTCTGCTTGACGACCTGTCTCTCCTGGAGGAGGGCCTGGAAACGGATAGGCCCCTCACCTCCGCGCACCTCCAGTACACCGGGGTCAGCCCCGTGGGTCACATGACCACCCTGCGCTCCGCCAGGAAACAGATGGGTCTGTGCAAGCAGGGGGAGGAGTTTGTGCACCATGTCCTCCAGCAGATCTCCCCTCTGTGCTCCACGCAGGAGAAATCGCTGCTCTCCCTCTACTGGATGCAGTATGAGAAGCTGAAGGTTTGTTCGGGCTACTTCTCCCTGTCCTTTCAGACTGAGCATGACCTTGTAATACACGTCACTGCCATATCTACATTTCTCTCCTCAGTGCAAAGAATTCAGGAAAGGTATCCATGGTCATTATGTCAAATGTAAGCCAGCGTAGATACTGTACGTACAACCTAGGAAGTAGACAGTGATTTCATTTGGCATAGCACTGCAGCTTCATTTGAATTTGTACGGAATTCCTGTCCTGGGGTTACATTTCCTTTGTGTGTCTCCGCTGCTCCACTAGGTAATGAGGTGTGTCCAGAGCAGAAACAAGAAGCGAATACGATCCCAGGGGAAGAAGAGTAAAAGACTGGCCAAGAGGCTGCTGAAGGAGGCAGAGAACCGCAACAGCCTGGCTCTCTGGAGAGAGTACGCCCACCTGGAGTGGCTGCTCGGAAACCTGGAGGAGGCCAGGAAGGTGTTCGACACGGCTTTGGCTCTGGGCAACACCCGGGGCCTGCAGGACCCCACACTGTGCGACCTCGGGCTGCTCTACGCCCAGCTGGAGGTGGAGGAGGCGCGAGGGGTGACCCCCTGCACCTCCTCCCCGGCGGTCCACGTGCTGACCAAACTGGCTGAGGGAGGAGCGTACTCCCCTTTCACCGGCCAGGTGCTCCCAGTCGCCATCCTGAAGGCCCGGAAGTCCTATGAGCAGGCCTTCCAAATCGCCACTGCAGGGGTAGAGCAAAGCACAGAGTCTGGACACAAAGGGAAGAGTCACCGTGTGGTGGGGTTGGCTGGGTGTTTCGCCCTCTTCCAGTACTTGACGGTGGGAATCGAGGCTGCCGAAAAGGTGTGCAGCCAGGCCTTGGAGAGGCTGGAGGGATCCCGGACGAGCCCCCAGGGGGAGGCGGCCACCGAGGCCAGCACCTGGGGCCCGCCCTCCGAGCTGGAGTCCCTGGCCCTCATGCAGGCTGCTCTGCTGCAGCACCACACCAGCACCACCGTCTACCCGCTGGGCCGCCTCCGGGAGACCCTCACCGCCGCCCTCTCCCACTTCCCTGGCAACCGGCGCCTGTGGCAGCTCTACCTGCAGGTGGAGAACAAGCACCACAGCGCCGGCCGAGCCCGACGCTTCTTCCATGGCATCACCAAGACCAGTCAGAGCGTCGTCCCACGGCTGTTTGCTATCTTCGCCGAACAGAAGCGGAAGGCGCTGGTCGATGCAGTGCAGAGGTAGGGCAGCAGGATAATAAAGGATTACAGTTCCCGGTTTCTGACCTGTTCTAAAAAGGCAGATAAAATCCTCCATGAAAAGAATCAATGCACACTAATTGCTTCAGTCTTATTCTTTTCTTGTGTCATAATGTTCTTCTGTTATCACAGTTCATTTCAGTAAGGACCTCCTCTTGAGTTCAGCTGAGTCCGGGTTATGTTTTTCCTGCGGCGGACCTGAGAGCTGACCCATTTCCTCTCCCACAGGGCTGATCATTATGGGGAGGTTTTCACCACCATGCCGGAGAACGGGTTGAGCAACAGGATCCGAGCTCTGTTCGAGAATGCCGTCGCCTCTGAACACGGGGTTCACTGTCCCCTTCTGTGGAGGATGTACCTCAGCTTCCTGGTAAATGACTTATTACTGTAATGGATCTTTATGGATCTTTTAAAAATCAGGACAGTGAGACTGCAAACGTGTGTCCTGTAAATGATACAGAGTACAGTGTTGTTGATTGACTGTATTGGGGACATTTCCTGCAGTTTTATTTCTATTTCCATGTGTTGTGTGTCTGATGCTGTTGCTCATTAAACCTGAATGGATACACTTCTTTTGTTTTGTGCTGGAATTCACTCTGCATAAGAGCATCTGCTAAATGAATGTGTTGTGTGTACTGTGTGTCTTGTGCAGGTGTCAGAGGGGAACTCGGAGAGGGGCAGAGGGATCTTCTATAAAGCACTCCAAGAGGTTCCCTGGGCAAAGGTAAGCAGACTACCATTTTGCAGCATGCTGGATGTGAATTTTTTGGTGTGATTCATGTTACTCAGGTCACTTTCAGTAATGAATGAACATTTACTATTGGTGTACATTCTGAGGTGAACGTGCATTGGGTCTGTGTACATGTGCATACAGGGTCTGTACATGGACGCGGTACAGCTCTTCCCCGACCGCGTGCAGGAGTTCCTGGACCTGATGACTGAGAAGGAGCTAAGACTGCGCGTGCCCATGGAGGAGGTGGACATCCTGCTGGAGGACTGAGCCCGGGTCTGTCCCACACTGCACTGCTGCTGCCAGGACATCGCCGCTGCTCCTGCTCCTCACAGACTAACCCTCTTACTAAAAGAGAGGGAACTCACAGATGTTTATTTTGTTATTAAACCAAATTTGTAAAGATTTGTTACTGTATTATGTGAAATGTAAAATGTGTGCATATATTAAAGAGTATAATTGTTTACCTAGTTCTATAGGTTGTACGTAACCTGAAACTAATAAAAGGAAAATTTGGTTTTCTAACTGTGCTGTTGGACTGGTGGTTGTTTGTTCGTGATCGGGGAGCGTGGGATTTTGTCACGGTGTGCCGTTTGAAAGAGACGACCCTGTCTAATTAAGAGTTCAGAGACCGAGAGATTGTTCCCGCCGCAAGCTCTGTGGTGTGTGACCCGAGGGCTCCGGGCCCCGTGCATTTCCTGTGTGAATAATGAGATGAGGTGGGGTAACGGCGCGTGGAGGAGCGCTCCCGCCTCACCTCAGCCAGAGCGGCAGCGCACCTGAGGGAGCAGGGAGACGAGAGCCCGCCGCCATGAAGCTCAGGACGCTCTGCATGATCTCGGCCCTCATATTCCAGAGCACCGTGGCCGTGTCGGCCGTGCCAGGTGAGCCAGCCGCGGCGGGAGCCGTCCGGAACTGTGCGTTTGGGCTTTTCTGGAGGGGCAGGTACTGCGAAGGACACAACTGCCCCGGAACTCAGTGCTTGTGTTAGCGGTTTCATGTTCAAAAAGTGCCATTTTGTGTATTTCCATAAAATACGGTGTTTTGATACAAAACAAATGCAAAGTGCTAAAAGGGTAGTTAACTCTGATGTCTTCAATGTGGAACCTTGAAGGAAACAAAAAACAGCCATTGATTATAAGTAGCCACTGACATACCTCATTGATATATTTGTAGATTATATAATTGCTTTCAGGGGCAAGTTTTGAATTTATATAAAATAATGGGCAAGACCACCCACTTGTCCACATAGGTTTTTTTGCTTTCAGAAGGGTGTGTGTGATTTACGTAAAGCATACTTCACGCTAAATTTTGTGCGTTGTGTAAATCTGACGATGTTGGACGTACTTCGTTCCAGATGACGAATGCAACGATGAATTCCCGGCCCGTGAGAACTGCGAGTTTGACGAAGTTTGCGAGGACGCCTTCTGTAAGCACAACGAGTATGTCACCTGTCACATGAACCGGTGCGGCACCTGCGAGGCAGTGTTTCGGGGCTACGACAACCTCACCGTCAACTGCAACCAGTGTAGGTGGCACTCCCCTGGCAGCCTTACCAAGAGCTCTCTCCCTAATATCAGAATGAGATGTATAGTACCAGTCAAAGGTTTGGACACACCTGATTAAGATAATGGGAAACATGCATTAAAAGACAATTTGATTTAAAGACTTAGGCTTAAATGCTTGAAATTTGTTTCTTAGACAAATATAAATAGTGAAGTTGATACCTATGTATGAATTTCTTTCCAAAAAATGTAATTTGAAAACATTTTATGGCTACTTTGAAGAATCTAAAATATGAGAATTTTGATTTGTTTAATTTGGTTTTTTTTTTTTTTGGTCACTGTATAATTCCATTTGTGTTATTTCATAGTTTTGATGTCTTTGCTGTTATTCTAAAATGGGGAAAAGAGTAAAAATAAGAAATAACCTTCAATAAGTAGGTGTGTCCAAACTTTTGACTGGTACTGTACACCACAAGAACTTTGGCATGGACTGCGTAGTAATTGGTGATGTAATGCTAAATAATACTGTAATACTCCTATAGAGAATAAGTGTGGTACAGTTTGGATAGAAACACGTCACAGGCATCTGTAAAGGATCAGGTTCGCAAAGATGGTAGCCTGATTGCAATAAAGCAATGGTTTACCATTTTTGGGGAGTATCGAATCTCCACTGCCGTCTCCGACGCAGTGACCCCGAAGTGCCGCCTGATGCACCTGGAGATGCTCAACAAGCGGCGGATCGGGACCATCCTACCGGGCGGGCGGCTGGAGATCGAGTACGACCCCGAGTGCGACGGCAACGGCATGTTCAAGCCCAAGCAATGCGACGACGACTCCAACCTGTGCTGGTGCGTGGACAGCGCCGGCGTCCGCGTCACCGACAAGACGGGAGACGACCCCAAGTGCGACCGGCTGGTGCGGGTCCAGTAAGTACACGGCGTACCGGACAGAGACGGAGCGGATGGGAAATGTAATGATAAATTGTGATAATTATGGCTACCTTCATTAAAATATTTAATTAACATAATGGATAAGCTGTGGAACCCTGGTTTATGTAATGCAATTTGAGGCTTGTCCGGAGCAGGTTTCCGTGGTTAATTAGCCATATCGCTGCCTTCGTTCCGTCGTGATGAAGTTTATAAATTAAAAATGATTTCGACTATTAAATCTGTTAGAACTCCATATATCATTCATGGAACAGTAGACACTCATGCATAAATCAGACACTGAACCACTTTAATTGTAATAATGATTAGATACTAAACCAATTAAAAGTGTGATTTTTTGTCTAGATTTGCTTTAACAATTGAATGGTACTTGAATGATGGTATTATCGGTTTAACTGTCACTGGAAATGCACTCAGTCAGAAAAACCTCTTGAACGCTGAGGGTAAGCAATAAAGACAGTTTTGTGTGGGTCATTTTTTTGCTTAGTGTACTGTGATAGTTTATTAGTAAAATGCAAAATAGGCAATACAGAATATAACCATGCATAAATATTTAAGCCTTTCGCTGCCAGATATCTTCACTGTAAGTTGTTAAAAAAGAACAAGTATATATTCTTAAAAATATTTTTTCTGTTTATTGCAGTCTCATTGATATTTTATTTACGTTCAAAGTGGAGTTCACCCCTCTTGCCAGAACAAAGGACGCAATAAGACGGTACCTTATATCTTGCTAATACGTACATTTCATTAAAGTAATATTAAATTAACTCTATACTTTAAAATTATGTAAAGCTAACAATGCTGATGTATTAAATCAATATTTGTTTCAGGCAGCTGGTTTTTAAGCTGGTGAAGGAATACACGCTGGACACAACGCAGATCTTGGAGATAAGTGTAAGAACTGTCCCTTTCCTTGTCTACAACTGAGCTTCCTCCTCCATTTCCTGCTGATGAACTCACCTTTTGCACTCTCCCCCTCCCCGCAGATACAGGAGCTCTCTCAGGTGGTGTCGATCAGGCTTACAGAGAACGGCACCAAAGATCCTGTAGATGTAGCCACTGTGGCCTACTACATCGAGAGAGATGTGAGCAAAGCATGCTCATTGTTAACGTTATTCTCTGGCAGCCTGGATACACTACGCCAGGGTTTTTGTTCTTGTAACATGGGAATCCTGTACCTAATTTAGATATGATTGTACTTAGCTGACTGATATATCAGCATCTTCCTGGGACTTTGATGATAAAAATGTGAGTTCAGAGCTTTAATGAACCATTGATGAATATTAGCAGAGGTCCAAGCCATATGTGTGGTGACAGCTGTAATATCAGGTTATGCCATTCCACCCAGCTGAAGAACAACAAGTTTGGCTTGGAGGTGGACGGCCGAAGCTTGGAGGTCGAGAGGGACTCCATCAAAGTCCTGTTCTTCGACAACGAGCCCCCGCGCATGAACATGAAGACCATCTCCCCCGGCTTCGCCGCCATCATCATCGTCATCGCCCTGGCCATCCTCACCGGAATTGCAGTGTTTGTGAGTTCCAGCACAGACGTAGTCCCCCTGCATTGCATTATGTTACATTGCATTACATTACATTATTGGCATTTAGCAGACACTCTTATCCAGAGCAACTTACATAGGTTACAATTTTTTAATATTTCCCATTTATACAGCTGGATACTTACTAAGGCATTTCTGGGTTAAGTACCCTGCCCAAGAATACAATAGCAGTATCCCAGCGGGCAATTGAACCAGCAACCTTTCGGTCAGGAGTCCTGCTGCACTGCTGCCCCGCCTGTGCCCTCTGACCCTGCTCCCCTCGTCCTGGCCCCCTTCTCTCTCTCTGCAGGTGGTGGTGCGGAGGAGGGCAGAGCAAGAGAAGAAGAGGTTCCAGTTCGAGGTCATCGAGGTACAGTACAAGTGCAGGTTATAGCAGTGCGTGTTTATCAGTAAAAGCTCTCCAGTGAGAAATATATCTCATTTGAACAAAATGGGATTTCAGCATGTATGTGTGCTGTGCTGTGGGTGATACACACAGAAGAATGTGATGCTTTTGTAGACTTCATTTTAGCATCTAACTTACTGTGTCAGAATGCGTTCACCCGTGGTTAGTCACTAGTGGAAAGTGCATTCTCCCACTGCACTCCCTGACCTCTCTTTTGTATTTTCAGGGTCAAGGACAGGACGACTATCACATGGCACAGAGAGAGACCATGGCCTACTTTGTCATGTGACATGGATAGATAGTGATGTCATAGTAGTGATGATTAATTTTGTACATGCTCTTGTTCATAAATCAAATCAATTTTGGTTACATTTTTCACAATGTATTCTTAATTTTAAAAATGTCTGGATATTTGTAATTTTTAAAAGTATCCAAAATATTAGCACATTTGCTTGTACGTTTTGAACAATGCCTCCTGAATAGGTTCATCCAGATGTTTGAACACGAATACACCAGTAGATGGCACTACTTGCTTTAAATTATTGCAGAATGGAAGCACTAGCAGTATGAGTAGGTAGGTGTTCCAAGTGTATGACATATTTAAACTTTAATATAGTGAACTAACATAATTACCTTTATATTTTGATTTGACTCCAGCATAACCAAATTGACTATAAAAAGTTGTCTGTGTCAAAATATGTAAATTATATCTGGTGCAGTTTTAAATAAAAGTGAACAAACTGAACATTGTTGGTGTTGATTTGTGTCTCATTATTCATCTTTACCTAACAGTTTAAAGGCGATCAGTATGCCTTTGGAATACAGCACATAGTCATGTTCTTCAAATCCAACATTTTATTGTCAAATCAATTCATCAAGACCATAAAGTCTGCATTGATCATATAGGTAACATTAACACACACATATCAAAAGCGTTATCAGGAGAAAACAGAGTTAACATATGGGCCCTGCGTGAAGGCGTGGCAGCAGCAGATGTGGAGGGGGGTTGGGGCTGGCGGCAGTGGTTAGAGGTACAGCCCTTCGGGGGTGCCCTCCTGTTTCTTGTATAGTACGTTCTCTTTCGACTTCTTGAAGTCTTCGTTTGTGACTTTCATCCTGCGCTCTCTCAACGCCATGAGCCCGGCCTCCGTGCAGATCGCCTGAGACATCCACACACACACCCGTCAGTACTGAAAAGCCTTTCTTCAAACACAAACCGCCAAACATGAAAGCTTCTCGGCGCTGAGCAAAGTACATTTTTACTTTTTAATGTTTCAGCTTAGTTCTTAAAGGTCCTAAAGTTCAGCTCAAAAAACACTGAGGAGTACAGTGTTTATCATTGTTTGGTTTGTTTTGGCATTCAGGAAATGTACAGGATTTTTATTTATTTTTCAGAGAAATAACTTCTCTCATCTACGCTGTGAGCCACAACAAGGAAATGAGGTGGCTGAACCCAAACACAGTATGTGCAGAATGTTGATACTTTATGGCAACATCATAAGCCTGGCCTGCAAACAACTGGAACATCAAAAAGTTTAATTTTTATTTATTTTATTTGTAATGCCTAATTGTGTCATATGCCGCCCATTGCTGCAACTCCCACTGATAATCCGGGAGGGCAGAGACAAACACATGCTCTCCTACAAAACACGTGATGCCCAATACCACGAGTACCACACTTCAGACGGGTAGGACGTGGGCAACTTGACTGACCAGCAGGGGTTACGGACGAGCAATAGGACAGGCAAATCCACAGCCGGCCTATCCACCCCTATATACCTGGCAGAACAAACCCAATTTCTCCCATTGCTATGGGCTCCTTGTCATCATTGGCTGATGACACAGCCAGGATCAAACCCGGGCCGTAGGGCTCAGTCTGAACTTGAAACAAGTGCTTTTACCATCTGTGCCACCTGGGAGCCAGAAAAGTTTAATCATTCAGGGGCAGACACATCTGTGAGTAAATACTTATGAACATGTCAGGTTTTTTCCATTACTGCACGGCACAGCAATACACGCACCGTTATTGCAACACATGGTGAAGATTACAGCAACCAGAACATTTAACCAGGATGTGGTCCACGCAATGGGATTTTCAGAGTTATTTCAAACCTTCATTAGATCCATCAGTACGAGCATACCTTGATGTCTGCCCCAGAGAGGTCGTCCTTAGCCATAATGAGATCATCCAGCGTCACATCTTCTGCAACGGTCATTCTGCTGGTGTGGATCTGGAAGATCCTTCTCTTGGTCTTCTCATCCGGCAGGGGGAACTCAATCTTACGATCAATTCTTCCTGAAATAACAAAAGGAGATTCAGCTGATTCCCTTGAGGACTCCACTTCAATCCCTGCCCCCTAACATCTGCTACTTGTAGTACTTGCTGTTTATATTTTTCATGCATAGTATTGCGATGTGTTTTGGGTTCTGTGATCAAGCAATTGATGTGCGGTAGTATACTTGGCTTTCCTTGTCTAGTCAGGTTGCACAAGCTACACTAGGGTAGGGTTTGAATAGTGTTATGCTCACACTCACTGGTCTGGGAGTGTTGTTAGCCTGGTCTGATACTGTTGCTCATTCAACTTGAAGGGATACACTTCTGTTCTCCTGTTCTGGAAGCAGCTCTGGGTAAGAGCGTCTGCTAAATGAATGTTATGTAATGCAACGTAATGTAATGAAGACTAAAATGTTACTGAAATATACAGTTGCTAAATGTAACCATTTACACCTTTCTAATTTTATTTTTGGATTCTTCTAACAAGACAATTGATTGCTGGAACATTCCAGGACCCTGCCATAGAGCCCACCTGGTCGGATGAGGGCGGGGTCCAGGGTCTCTATCCTGTTGGTGGCCATGATGACTTTGACGTCTCCCCGGGAGTCGAAGCCGTCCAGCTGGTTGAGGAGCTCCAGCATGGTCCTCTGGATCTCACGCTCACCACCAGAGTTGGAGTCATACCTGCAAACGGGACACAGGCAGTCAGCCATGGCTTCACTCAAACAGCAGCAGGTGTTGCTAAAGGAACCCCTACTGTATTTTGTCAGCACTGGCTATTCTGCTGATGCCCTGTTTCAAACGTAGGTCATGGAAGCCTTCTCACAAAAGTAACCGGGAACTTTGTTCTTCAGTTGATGGATAATTCATGCAACAAATCAACCTTTCCTAATACATGCGTAGAATAATGTAACAGCCGAAGTGGCTTTTTACCTCTTTGTCCCGATGGCATCAATCTCATCGATGAACACTATGGAGGGTGCATGTTCCTCTGCCACTCTGAAGAGCTCCCGTACTAGTTTGGGACCGTCCCCCAGGTACTTCTGGATGAGCTCTGACCCCACCACCCGCAGGAATGTGGCCGAGGTCTGGTTTGCAACTGCCTTGGCTAGCAGCGTCTTCCCTTTGATCCAAAAATGCAACAGCAAAAATGTAATACTGCAACTGCTTGCAGACAACAGACAGAGACAGCATATTAAATCACATTATTGGCATTTAGCAGAAGCTCTTATCTAGAGCGACTTACACAAGTGGATCCAGCACACAGCTGGATATTTTACTGAGGCAATTCTGGGTTAAGCACCTTGCCCAAGAGTACAATCAAACTGGTAACCTTTCGGTTACGAGTTCTGCTCCTTACCACTATGCTACACTGCTGTCCCACACTCATAGGAGGAGAACTCTGAATGGCTTTGACCCAACTCACCTGTTCCAGGTGGGCCATACAAAATGACTCCTTTGGGAGGCTTGATCCCCATCTCTTCATAGTACTCAGGGTGGGTGAGGGGTAGTTCCACTGATTCCTGAAAGGATATCAATCAGACGTGTGGTAAGGGAGGACACCTAAAGCAAGGCACCAAACACAACCCCAGAGGGATGGAGCCATTAAGCTTGACACATAGATGCGTGTTAGTGAACGTGTCCACAGAAGCAGGAAAAAAAAAAACAAAAACAAAAAAGCACATATGGATTTGAAAACAACATATGTGTACCTTTATCTCCTGAATCTGGTTGTCCAGGCCCCCAATGTCAGCGTATGTCTCCTGTGGAGCCTTCTCCACCTTCATAACAGTGACCAGCGGGTCTGTGTCGTCCATCAGCACCCCAATGACCGCGTGCACCTGCAAGCACAGACGCACACACCTCACGCACTGGCCAAGCACAGCCCAGCTCTACAGATCTAAACCAAACCAAACTCAGAGTGCCACTCAGAGATTCATCACCTTGTGGTTGAGTAAGACAGAGCAGCCAGGCTCCAGCAGGTCCTTGTCCACGAAGGACAGGATGCTGACGTAGTGCTCCGACCCCACGGACGTGGAGACTATGGCGTGGTTATCATCTATGATCTCCTCCAGGGTCCCTACGGACATTGGAGTTCCCCTAAGGTCATCGACCTTAGACCTCTCTTCCTGTGGACGGAAAGGAAATCGGCAAATTTTAAAGAATACAGTTTTTTAAAAGATATCCAGTTGCCTGTGCCACAGAAATGGTCAGATTTCTAACCAAATACCTCCTGCTTTTCTTCCAAAGGTTTCATCTGTTCTTGGTTTCGGGTAAACTCTTCTTCCATCAGCAGGTAATCTTTAATTCTCTCCTGCTTCAAGAGTTTCAGTCTGCACTGAGTGTGAGGGGTTACTGAGGAAATAAACAATACTGGTTGGTTAGCTAAATGAATCAAATGCCATTGTTTGTCAGCCATTCGTTCCAGTGAAGATGGGGGGAGCACAAAATACAACCGAGAAACGCAAGCATGTCTCTAATCAGGCATCACCTCACGACTTGTTAAAAGGACCAGGAGTTCATTTTAAAGATCGACAAGATATACCTAAAGGCAACTTGCTGGCAGCATCGGGTCCCTTTGACTTCTTCTTTTTCTTCCCTACTCTGGTGGGAATTGGTGGTTCGTATTTCTTTTTCTTGTCCTGCCAGACAGACACACGTCAAGTACTGTCTAACGCGATGACAATTTAGTGTAAGACACGAAATTATCGAAATTAATTGCGAGTAATACGCATAGCGGAAAATGCAGTGTATCCCACCTTGTCATCTTTCTTTCCACCTCCGGGTCCATGTCCACCACTTTGACTTTGACCCTGTAATTATAAATAAACAGCAAAACATGCTACACTGAAATAGGTGTTAACATGCAAATGATAACTACAATCAATGACGAGCACAATCCAAACTTAAACACATTCACTTATTCAAAGAGCTTTTGGTAGTAGACAAAAGTTACTGACTCATAATTAAAAGTGGGTCTTTACATGAGACAACAAAAAGGTGACAAATAGCGAGCTTACTAGCTATGCTCAGTGACCTACGAAATACAGCTAAGTTAGTCAGCTGGTTAACTACATCAGCACTACAGTACTTTAGCTAGCAAGCATATGAATCTTGCAGTTATTTTATCACACATCAGAAGCAAGGCGCAAGAGCAGCTGAACGGCAACTCTAGCAAAAGCAGATTTGGTATGTAATGTAGCCAGCTAGTACTCGGGAGACTAAATCGGCTAAGATCGGCCTTAAATGTAAAGAAAATGGGTAGCCGACACATTATTTCACATCACATCAAAGAGATACTTAGTTAGCAAGCTAATATATAACAATGACAATCCTTCTATACCGTACTTCTCACTCAAAACAAAAGAAAAACATTGCGATGACAGAAATCGCTTGCTCACTTACCATTGTCGTTCACTGTACTTGTCCGTCTCTCAGGAAATACGTCACACTACGGCGAGTAAAAGGAGACAAACAGATCACCCACGAAACGCAGAAAGCTGTTTTCTGTGATTAGCAACAGCACGTCAAACTGTTGATTTCCTCTCTTCGTTTCCTGTGAAGAACCAACCTTAAAGATCCTATTAATTGTTGTCAACCTCATTGTCAACTACCAAACTTTTCTTAATGGAGACGGACCTTTTGTTGACAGTATATGCCATGCAATAACACCAAGGAAAAAGCAAAAGCAACCCAAGCAAGCTCAAGTAGTTACTGGAAGCTGACAATATTTATTAAACCAGTAACCAGTCATTGTAACTACAGGTTCATGTGATAGTGAACAATTGGCCTGAACACTTGCTTTTCTTTGATTATAGGTGAAAGTATCTAGGCTAATGCTAGCCAAGGTTGTTGTGTAGGCATACTTGACAGAATAGAAGTATTATTAGTATTTGAAGGCAAGCAACACGAGTAGTGTGTGGGAGCATGTGTGGCCAGTGTTTGTGTAACTTGAATTTGGCAACCTCACACTGCTTGCCTATATGCTGGCTAAACCAAAACCCCGACTGATGTTGGAACAACTACTGTGGAGGGAAATTCCCCCATCTCACCTGCACTGCCAGTTAGCAAAGTGTGGTATGGATGTGTCAGGAGATCTGAATTATTAATAATTATCTAATATGCAGTTTCACTCTTTCCCATAAATTTCAGGAGACATACTGTACCAGGCTCCTCTGATGAGATTCAGTTACATGTGATGTTCATGGTGCAGAGATATTGCCCACGATTTCACCCTGGCTCTGATAACCTTTTGGGCCACTTACTTCTTGCTCCATGTTGGAGAACACACTGTAAAATGTGCATTAATTTCCCTTGTGTAGAGAAGCAATCCCTCTGCTGTTACAGTGCAGAGGCATTTGACCTGAACCATTTGACCTAGATGCCCTGCATGAGCGAGGTCATTGTCTGAATTGAATATTTTATTTAGATTTTTTAATTTGAAGAGGTATTGTGGATAAAATTTAAAGGATGAAGGCCCATTTATGACCTTTTTCCAAACCATCATACTTGTAAGTCTAATTTTCAAGGAGGTATATAAATAAAATTATAATAATAGTTATAATATTAGTGGTATTACAGTAGAGGGATAATACCTGTGGTGTTATAATACATTTGCATTATTACAGTAGTATTACAATAGTTTTATTACAGAATATAAATGATATAACACCGTTTTTGACTATTTGTGACTACCTTTGTGCCTATTTCTTTTTGATTCAGGTATGCAAGTGTTGTCATATGGGAGCAGAGTGATTCAGGTTCATGTGATTTTTCCCAGTGCCGCCAAGGAGCTGCCAGGGAATATAAGAGCCAGGAGCTGTAATGAGACTCTATATTTGGCGGGCAGTGAGTGCTATTTGAGACTTCACAGAGACTAAAATAGAGTCATAAGAACAAGCTGTCTGAACTCCAGTTACCTGGGTCCATATTAATATATTATTTAGTTAATTTATGTGCTTGACATGAACTCACACAAAAGCTTGAACACACGCGCACACACGTGCACACACAAACACGCACACACAGGTGTTAGCAAAACGTGTCAGTATCAGTTTTTCCCTGACCAAAAGAAGGGGACTCAGCCTCTAGAAAGTACTGAATGTAAGATGCCTGTAGTGCACTGTAACAGACAAGGGTTGTTTATTCCTACATTAAAGACTCATTTAAGCATAAATTAAAATGTAAGTACACTGGCATGTTATTCCAGTGGTACTTTTGTTCCCACACATTCTTTTTTTAACAACATACACCTTACATATTGCTTCATAATTACTGTTAACAAACTGTTAATCACCTTTTCAGCATGAGTCGATTCATGGCCCTTTTCTCTCAGGGTTGGCTGGTGGTAATTCTAATTTGAGATCATAATGACAATGTACATTGTGGATTCAGGAGAAAGAGACTAATGAGAAACTGTGATAGACTATGATAGAATTATCAGTTTTTTTTCATATGTACAGAGCAGAAGTGAACGTAATAGAGGATAAAATCACTTCCCATGAGAGGCTTTAGATAAGGTGTAGTCACTGTGTACTTTTAGACTGATCTACAGTAACTGCTTGGCTCCTAATAATAGAGTTTCTCGCTCCAGATAATGGAAGATTTCTTGGTTCAAACAGACACGTAGAAGCAATTTGTATAACGTTTGTCACTTGCTTAACTGTTCCTTTTTGCCTAAATATTCCTTTTAAAATGAATTTATGTTGTATCACATGAAAGATGTGAAGAAAAAGTCCGTTCTCATACTGTTGGCACAGACAGCAATTGAAGAGACAATTTGAAGAGACTTCTGAACTTCTGAATTTCTAAATCTTGTGTAATTTCCCACTGTCCAGTATCCAATATTGTTTTTAAACAATCAGCTTGATCAGCTGTAGGTTACATTTACACCAATAATACTGAATTTTGTTTCCAAATACACCTTTCTCTACCATAGGGTATATGTTCCATCCAGGATGTGTCAATAGATTCAACTTATCCTCACCACATCACAGGTGATGGTTGTCCCTTTGGTTTGTTTTGGCGTGCTATTTGAGTTTAGTTTTTAGTCTGTTTATTTTGCAGCCTGTATCCAATCCATCTTCATGTGTCATCTTTGACTGAGTCTGAGTTGGGCTCTTAATGATAACAATAGATTTCATTTACATAAATTCATTCAAGGGCTTCAGACTTCTTCACACAGAAAATGATGCTTTTCTGTATTTTAATTTTATGTGTTATTCCTGTCAAAGTTTTATTTTATTGTTCTGCCTCTCACAGATGAGACACAAGTCCTCCACTTTTCTTTCTAATCTCTAGTATAGTAAGCATGACAAGCCTCTGTCCTGATGAATGGAGCTAACCAACAATGAGAAATGTTTTTAAATTTCATTTGAAATGAATGATGACTGAATGACTTTCATCTCAGGGACAAACAAAATCATGACTAGTGCTATATAATGATGCCTTGTCTAGTCTTTTGAGGTTTGTAGAATTTTTTTCCCCCTTTGTCTGCCGTTGCTCAAGCTGAATTAATTCACCGTGAGCCTGACGGGCACTTCATCAATACATGCTTTGCTAATGGAGCCTTAGAGGTTCACGAGTGGGTTTTCAAAGTGAGCGCGGGAGACTGAGCCGGGAGCGCTCAGTCAGAGCAGTCACCTGTGGACTTCACGTGTCATCACGAAAAAAGCAGATGAAAGAGTCTCTCGCCGGATGATGGGTGTGATGCGGCTCGGTGGAAGGTTAGTCTGACACCGCTGAAAGGAAGAGCTCTGCTGGGCACCAGCACTTTATCCACCTACAAAGTTTATCCACCTGCCAGAGCTGCCTGCCTTCGTTCACTGTGAAACCCCCTATGACAGACCAATGGAACTGGAGGCACCCTAAACATTTTACATTACATTATTGTCATTTAGCAGACCCTCTTGTCCAAAGCGACTTGCATAGGTTACAATTTTATCCATTTATACAGTTGTATTTACTGGGGCAATTCTGGGTTAAGTACCTTACCCAAGGATACAGCAGCAGTGCCCCAGCATGGAATTGAACCTTTTGGTCAGCGAGCCCTGCTCCTTACCACTATGCTAGACTGCTGCCCCATCTAACATACACCCATCTAACCCATCTAATGCATCTGACCCCCCACTTGTTTTGTTGTTGTTGTTATTGTTGCTTCATTGTCTTTGGCTCATTTGGGGATTTCGTTTGGCTAATCCAGCTGTCATATTTTGCCAGCGATAATGATACAGCTCAGTCTGGTGACTAGAAGCAGACCGCTTGCAATCTACTCTATTGCAATTATCTCTCTCTGTGATTGGGGTGCCTTTCGCTCATTAAGCTGCCCCTCCACGCTCTTGAGGAAAATGTAGTGCGCTACAAGAGTACACGGCTTGCTTACCTTAGCTAATTGGCTGCCTGACTGCAGTTAGAGAGAGGGCAGATTTCGATAAAAGAATGAGAGTAAGAACACCAGAGAGACGAGAGAAAGAGAAGAGAGACAAAGGGAGAGAGAGAGAAATCCGTCATGAGTGCTTTGAATTTTCAAAGTACTGTATGACCTACCAGAGGTTCCCCTGAGGACACAGGATGCCTCAGGATTCTGCTTACTAATACTAATACCATTTCTGGGAACCAGGGTGAGATGATAGACTTTAGAATGTATACAAAAGTAACTGGTAGTTTGGTTTTGTGACTGCAGTTAGACCTGCTTTCAACAAGCATAGTTACTTTTGTATGACTCTGTTTTATCAGGACAAATGTCATGGCGTTTCTGTGGATTACACTACATACTTATTCTTGGTGATTTACATAGCTGAAGAGGTTAGCTGGGTGTTTTTTTCCTGTTGGGTGCCATTGTGAACAACAGCCCCACTAGACGAATGAACCCAATTGGCCGACCATGGCCCACTGCAGCGTCTGTGATGTTGACTGGTTACTGAAGCATTTGCTCACAGGTACAAAAGCAGGGCTGAACCTGCAGCCTGTATGTTACAAGCCCACCTTTTCTAAAAAAAAAACAAGCATAAAAAATGTGCTTGTTTATGATTGATAACAGTGATTACCAGCATAACATTGATATCAGTGCATGGCATGTCTTGCTATGATGTCAACAAGAAGAATTTCCTGTCTCCAGTTTTGCTATGAAATAACCGATGAATGCAGTTTTATTAACCTATGCTAATTGAAATCATTATTGTGGATAAGGGGTAAATTGATTCTCCTGTGTCCTCTCCTCAATAGAAAAAGCCTGAAGTGTTACTGTGCATATGAGTGCAGTCTATGACAAGTGATCCCTTGAATACCACATTGCCAACATCAACAGCCAGAGATTTAGTCCAGCCTCCTCCATCATATATTGACAGCAATCCACAGTTATGACACATAGCACACTTAAAGATAATGACCAGGCGCCCCCTGATTCATACGTCTTTCAGTCTGTGGAAAAAAAAAAAAAACTGCGCTAGTGATCAGATCGAGTTCTCATGGTTTTTTTGGCTCCTTTTTTTTGAGAAGTTCTCATTACCGTCGGCTCTTCTGAGAGCAGCAGATGTTATTTTTGAGCTTGTCATTTCGAACTGCTCAAGATCTCATTATAATGCACACCTCTGCTGCTCTGCCTGCGTTCCACCTATGACTTCACACCAGAAAATGAGTTCCCTCCACTGCGCTTGTCACTGGCTACTTCTCAGATGTGAGAATGGAACAGGCGCTGGAAATACAGCCCTGTTGTGTTTACCGGCTGCGACACCGCATTGTTTGCACAGACGAAAGGAGGAGTCGTGACTTAGCTCTCCAAAAAGCATCGCTCACCTGTATGTGGCGCTGGCACTGAAAATAACCGACCGAGCCAGGCACACCATGCTTGTGATGAACAAAAGTGTGAACAATGAAAGTTGCTCTAAAACATGCTTGTATGGAGTCTGCTTTCAGTAGGGAGTATGTAACATCTTATAATAATGTTTAAAGTACTATATGTTATGTATGTCAGCTTTGTGCACATTTAGGCACACCCATGAGCCTTACAGACTTAGCTGAGCAAGTTCAGGAATGCATTAAATACACCCTAAAGAATTCTTTAACATTAACATATAATGTTACATGTTGCTTGACACTCTCATCCAGGGAGATTTAAATGGGTTACAATTTTTACTCCATTATATGTATATATACCCATTCAAGGGTACTTCTTGCTCAAAAGTACATCAACACTGGCCTACCTAGCAATCGAACGAGAAACATTTCAGTTCTTACCACTGTGCCACACTGCGCCCCTCTTTAATCCAACAATGCTTTGAAAAAGCTGAGAAATAAATTGTTTTGTGTGTGAATTCAATCAGCGGGTGTCCTTGCATGCCTGCGCTCATTTAGAGACAAGTGGCTGCTATTTGAGCTGCTTGATAATATGGAGGTCAGCAAAAAATAGTTCATCTGTTTTCCAGGGCTGTCAAAACAACATATGATGAGTAAATACGGGAAACTCAGAAGCTGGCCACAATTCATTGTTAATGTACATCAGCATAGAATGAGTCTTTTTGCATGCCCTGATTTTTCAACAGAAGTTGCATTCTGAAATTTCCTACTTTTAAAAAAAAGCAAAATAATAGCCTCTGGAAAAAGCAATGACCGCTTGCATAGATTGTTTTGCTTTTATTGTGAAACAATGCACTCTTACGCAGCTCTCTTCAGTCTTGCACAGATGGCATCCAGGAACCCGGGGTTGAAACATTAAGCTGCAAAGTCTATAGGAAATTACAGCTCTTCTTCATGTTGCTCAGATGGTGATGTAACCAACAACATGGTTAGTGAAAATACAGTAAAACAAAGCTTTCAAGTGGTGGTGTTTGAGGAAAAAAAGGCATCTTCTCAAAGGCTTACACTCTCATTATGCTCTTTGAGGTTTGAAAATGAAGTCAGTTAATGCACAAAGAGTTAATATACTCCCTTCAGTGGCTGTATGAAACCAATGAGCAAATGAAATTTCTACCCTGCATATCCCACAGCAGGTCAAAGAAAGGTCTGTGCATTTCAACAAAAACAGTCTAGAAAATGCCACACAGTAGCAGTTTAGTAAGTGTTACTGTATACTTAGTGATATCCATTCCTCTGAAGTGATCCAATATCAATGAATAGTACAGCGACCCACAAATAAGCCCAGTGCATCAGTTAGGAAAACATCCAGTCATTTAAATGCCTTGTCTTTTCAATCAAAAAAATCCCCACATGGCTCATATAATATAATTCATATGTAATATATGTGATTTTGCACCTTGATAAGGTATTACTGAATATGACTGAGAGAACAGGGAAGACATGATTTATTGTATGTGAATTTTACCTTTTCGTAAAACAGGGTACAATTCGTAACACCTTATGATAATACAGATGCTGACTGCAGTGTATTTTCGAATGGGTGCATCTTTGCAATGCATTTCAAAGAGCTTGAAAATGTTGCTGCAACTTCCTTTTGATGTCCCACATCATACATTATTCATCATCTGAATCCTACAGCAGTTCTACTGTGTGTCTCCTCAGTCCTCCCCTCCAACCATGTTAACAGCTTTCTCCTCTTTTAAAAATACAGAAAAAAAGCAGTACAGTATAACTCTACAGAGTACCGTTGTAGCGCTCAGAATACTTGATTACCAGTTCAGAACAAAAGGAAGAGTCTTCAAAACAGACTGCTGTCAGATACGTAGAGGGTGGTAACTAAATAATGAATTGCTTTGCTGGAGCTACAAGGATGGTGCTCTGATGTTCAAAAATGGTGTTGCAGTTTCTAACTACTGTAGGTGCACATACTTTGTTTTCTTAAATAAAGAATTTATATTTTTAAAATATAATTAAATCTTAACTTGAATGGCCTATTCTGATATATTATGTTGTTTTTTTTTTCCTTTGATACTTAGATCTTAGGTACTTGGGTCTCCATAGGTTTTTGCAAATAGGAATGAAGGAATAGCAGAGATGTGCTTGTGACAGTTACCTGTGTACTCTTCTGAAAGCTCTGAAAGTTTGCAGATAAAACACCTCCGGTTTTGTCTTTTTTGAGGAAAAATGAGGACACAAGACTAAAAGTAGATTAGCACAGATAATCACGTCTGTGCAAAGTCAATTTCTCTTCCTGCTTTCGGCCTCTTGATAAATGAGGCCTGTAGTCTAGGTGTAATTTATTTTTCCTCTGACGGGTATTGCAAAGTGGCAAAGGAACTGAATATCTGCTCCAAGTCCAAAAGACTTCTTTTACTGTCAGACATGGGGCAAGATGAACTGCATAGTATAATAAATCTTGGAATTCTACAGTGATTCATCCATTGAAAGTGCACAGCAGATGTTGAGGATGGGGAGATTGAATTTGGTTTTTGATACCAAGTCTTTCACCCCATTGTTCCACCAAGGTTTTTTTGCCATAATGTGCAATGTAACCTACTGAAAAATGTAAGAAGGAAATTTACAGCTAAATTCTAAGATATCCCTAATATATTCTGTTCTGTTTCTGTATAATTTTAGCAGCTAAATAAACACATTTTTTTTCTGAACATCTGTCTCTATTTCCATGTTTGTCAGCTCATCATACAGGGTGCTGATGTTGGCACAGAAACCTTGGTGAAGTAGCAGGATGTGCTATTATAAGGTGCTGTTGGGGAGAAGGAGATTTGTTAACACCAGGAGCAACTTCACTACATTAGTCTCCAGTCCACCTGTAATTTCAGTGTATAAAACTAGAAATCTATCTCACAGAATGATATGCTATACACAGAGGAAAAAATGAAAGGCAAATATATCTACCATGTGTACTCTGGAGGTCCATGGTATGATTGTATCCCTGAAATGGACAAAGCAATCGGATGTGTCTGCTTTGGCCATTTCTACAGGGCAGTGTCCGGTCTGGTGTATGGACTCATCTGTCCACGCTGGTCTCCGCCAGTCTGTTGTTCATGATGCCGAGGGCTCCTACCCCTCCGGAGAAGCCGTTGTGCCTGGAGCAGGAGCCGGACTGTCTGGGGTGACCGTTGGCGGTCTCGGACAGCTGCTTTTGCATGATGGCCAGGGACACCTTGTTGGAGGCCAGGAAGTCCTTCATGGAGATCATCTCCCCGGACATCCGGCGGCCGTCCGTCTCGCTCTCGTTGGCGGCGTCCGTCTCGATGGAGATGTTGCGGCGGGCGCGGAAGTGGCCGGGCATGACGGCGTTCCGGCGCGGCCGGAGGCCCTTGCCCGGGCAGCAGTGGCAGCGGCAGGGCACCTCCAGCTTCTTCAGGATCCAGTTGAGGATCTGCTTGATGACGATGGAGATGACGTTGAAGAGCGAGTAGATGCAGCAGACGCCCATGAGGATGAAGAGGAAGTTGCCCAGGCGGTAGGCGCCCTGGTGCTCGTAGCTCAGCTGCTGGCTGCTCACCAGGTCGCCGAAGCCGATGGTGCTGAAGGCCACGAAGCAGAAGTAGAGCGAGTCGAAGTAGCTCCAGCCCTCGATGGCCGAGTACATGGCCGAGGCGCAGCAGGAGACGGTGACGGCTGCCATGCAGAGGATGAGCATCACGTAGTAGACGGAGGGCTTCCAGCCCGCCAGGCTCTCCCCGTCCCCCAGGGCTGAGTCCCGCCGGCTGTCGTGGGGCAGCACCCCCTTGCGCCGGCGCTGCAGCTCGTAGCAGGACTTCAGCACGAAGGCCAGGACGGTGATCAGACGCTCCAGGAACAGGTTGAAGAACAAGATGGTGGCGGCGCAGCCGATGAGGCCGTAGAATATCAGGAAGATCTTGCCCCCCACGGTCGCGGGGGTGGTCATTCCAAACCCTGGGCCGGGACAGAATGGAAACTGGTCAGATGTCCTCAAATGAACTTTTTATTACAGGCATTCATTACATTACAGGCCTTTAGCAGATGCTCTTATCCAGAGTGATTACATAGGTTACAATTTTTACATGTTATCCATTTATACAGCTGGAAATTTCCTGAGGCAACTGTTGGTTAAGTACCTTGCCAAATGGTACAGCAGCAGTGCCCTAGCAGGGAACTGAACCCGCAACCTTTCGGTTACAAGCCCTGCTCCTTATCATTTAGCTACACTGCCCCATTACATTCCATTTCATGTGTCTTTAATATAATGCTATTTCTGTTGAAGTAGACACAGCTGAATGATGCCATTTACTCAGTGTTAATAACTGCATGCCATGTTCAATGTCATACTGTAAACAGTGTGGGCAGTGGTGTGGTGCAGTGGTATTAAGTAGGGCTCATAACCGAAAGGTTGGCAATTTGATTCTCAGCTGGGGCACTGCTATTGTACCCTCGGGCAAGGTACTTAACCCAAAATTGCCTCAGTAAATATCCAGCTGTATAAATGGATAACATGTAAAATTGTAACCTATTTAAGTTGCTCTGGACAAGACTGTCTGCTAAATGACAATAATGTACATGTAATGTCTGCTTACACATAAAGTATTTCTTACAGAGGCTAAACTGGCTCAGACATGAAAAGCAAGCTCTGGTGAATGATAGAAGACAGGGCCAGTCCTTTACCTGCTGAACATGGCTTTTTGAACCCTGTGTTGTAATGGGACAGTTGTGTGCTCTAATGGGACACTTGAGAGCAGATGTGCTCGGCTCCACGCAGCCGCTGCTGGGTACAGGAACGCGAGCGCGCACCTTCGCCTGCCCTGTGAATGGCTGGGGCGGCTGCCGCAGGCCTGAGGGGGGCCCCTCGCCGCGCAGCCGCCGAGCCTCATCACGCCCTTGCGAGAAGCGGGCCGACAGCTCGTTAAAACCTCCGAATTAATTTGCTCTAATGAGAGCAGTCTTCGGCTGCGCAGCTCCCTGATGTGAGAACACCGCTCCTTCCGTGTTCTCTCTTCAGAAACTACCCCCATCTTCAGGAGCAGAACAAAAACCAGGTTGCCATTGGTGACGGTGCTTAATATGTATCTTCCCTCACTCTCGCTTATTGACAGAAATGCAAATTACTATGGGGGCTTCATTATTTTTTTTCTCACAGCTGTGCTCCTTCAAGATGAAAGTACTATCGAGGAGATACATTTAAAAGGAAAGAACTCCCCTCTCGGGACTAAAGGTTTATAGCCCTTGGATATTGCTGCTTTTTTTTCCCCAAGACATACACCTGGCCTTGTACATTCATATTAGCAAATTACCACATTGAGGCATAAATGGTTAAGCCTCTGTCAATCTCTTGACTTAAGGGACGTGCCCGTTATCAGACATTCTGCTCAGCGTTGCTCATGTTCAGGCCGGTGTTAAGGGGCTTACACTGTCTTAGATATATCTTGGGGTCTGACTCCTTTCCTCTGCCCTGTTTGTATTCGCTGCACAGTAAGTGTGTATTGACCTTTTCCCAGTATCAAGGGTCATAGCTGGAGTTATGCTCCTATTTTACATAATCAATACTTAAAGGGCTGTAAATGCTGCCTTACATAGCACGAAATGGATGGGGCACTGGTCAAGAGCTCAGTAATAACATGCGATGTGAGGATTCAGATATGCAACACACTGCTATTATTCTACAACACAATGCTAAACTACAGCACATATGAACAATCCATACCCCACAATGCGTGTGCCTGCATCAATTCTTGTGCTCCTTAAATGGAATTGCTGTTTTTGAAGAGAAACTATAAGTATGCTAATATCATATTATGAAGTGAGAGTCATACAAAAATGGAATCCACATATGCCAAAATGGACAGTTTCCAATAATATTTAACCTGTCAATCTAAGTATACAACCTCAGATTTATTTGGATAATATTCCAGTCAAGCAATGAATAAAATTTTATCTGACATTGTACTCTTAACAAATCAATTGTTACAGGAGCACTTCACAGAGCGCATTCCATGGATTATTTATTAAGCATGGCTGACAGAGTGCTTCACTTCACTTGTAAATTAGAAATTAAGAGCTGATCAGATCAAAGGTAGTGAAGTGGAGTACCTCTTACAAAGGTTTGGACTTTTATGTAATGCTATAGCCAACTCCTGCTTTTTTTATTGTTGTTGTTTGGTTTTTACAGGAGTTCACATCTAAGTGGTGGTGTGTGTTATGGGGTCTCTCTATCTGACTGAATGGGGCTCTGTATCTAGACTCTTCTACACTCCAAAGCAGTACTAAGGCCCAGGAATTCTGATTCTGACAGAGAATTTTTGAGAGGCTGTATTCCAGTCCTTTTTCTTCACAAAACATACCTAGCTCCCCTCACGGTCAGCCTATAGACAAGGAGGAAAGACCTTACAGGAGCCAAATTAATTTTTTTATACCACCTTGTTTGGCTTCATCGGGTTTTTTCTCTAAATACCACGTTGAGAGTTTGATTGCTAAATAAATAAACAATGAGGGGATTAAATTTCAGTCTGATATGTCTTTCAAATATGCCCTAGAATGTAGTTTATTTTTTAATATATTTTCAGACACTGCATATTTTGACATTAAGAATAAATTTTAATCACTTAAGTGTACATTGACATTATAAAACCGGGTAAAGGAGCAAATATGAGCCTACTTGAAGGTGCAATGTTTTGTTTGGTGAGGACTGTACAGAGAGAGCAGCAACAAAAGATGGAGAGCAGGTGAACTAAAGGAGAACTGGAGGGGAGAAAAGACAAAGAAAGGACTTGAGGGTGATGCTAGTGTAACCTGAGGTCATACTTGCACGTGCTGCAGAGTGGCACACATTGTACAAGCTTTCCTCTGCGCTCCTTTGCTAGCAGCACAGAGCTACTGTGAAGTGGGGGGAATGACAGCCAGTGTGTACTGCTAGCACATAAGTCCAGAGTGTGAGGGGTGAAACCTCTGCTGCTGTCCAGTCAGCTACCGGCTATGGAGGAGCAAGTGTAACGTCATCCCCGCACTACAGAGGGAAGGCCTTTTGAGGCATTCAACCAGTGCCTACATTCAACCAGTACCTAACCTCAGCCTATTGCTGAGGCTTCTTTGGAACAACCATATCTCATACAGAGCATGACATGGGTGTGGCAGACCTAAAGATATTGGGAAAGGCTAAGAAATTAGGAAAAAAAATATGTGACTTGCTATTTTTCAGTCATCTATTCTGATCCGTCACAAATTACAGAATGGTCCTAGCTGATCCACTGAACCACAAGGCTTTACTCTGGGCAGCCATGGTTGTAAAGATTAATGAAAGGGCTAAAGAAATAGGTTCTGCTGCTAATCACTGCAGGCTCGAATCGACAGCGGTTGCACACCCAGCAAGACAGTCTCTGAGCGATATTCCAGCTCAGTACTAGTTGTACATTCCAATTTTCAACTACCTCTAAGAGTGGGAGTTCAATTTCTACTTTAATGGGTTTTATTAGTTCAGTGTAATTTGCTTTGCTTTGGTATTATGTACTGTATGTAGCCAAGAACAATGTAGAGTACTATTACAACTGTATTTTAGCCAGTTATACTTTATTTAAATCCCCTTTCAATACTAAGTCCTTTCATAGGAGAGGTCCTGCTGTTCTAAACTATGCAGTTGAAAGATCTTGTTTTCATATACTGTAGGCTAAGTATTCTGTTTCAAAAGTATCCCTCAGGGGAAGTGACTTTTCAGTCCGGAAAGCATGAAGAGCAAGGTGCCAGGGTGCATCTGTGTTTGCATTTTAATGGTTCTAATTGGCATCTAAAAATAATTGGGATTAACTCCCCTGGAACGTTGGCTTCTTCAGCATATCACCCTGAAGGTGTTCACTGTATATTGCCCTGAGGTGGACATACTGCCAATGTTTAAACCCTGAGGAGTTACCACGGACCTCAGTGGAGTCCCAGACCATGGCTGCATTGAGGGGTATGTAATCTCACTAGAAGAGGGTCATTTTTGTTTGAAGGAAATCCTTAATTACCTGTGATTGACTCAATAATTATTCTTAATCGGTCCAAATGACCTTATGCTCTAAATTTTTGTTAGTCTCATCAACATCGCAGCCTAATACAAGCCTTCAGCCCTATTCAGTGATAGTGGTGTCCAAATCACACTCCGTCATTGCGTGGAAAGGCATGTTAGAATGTGTGTTAGAAACCGGCACAAATCCGTGATCCCATTCTGCTTAGTCATAAATTCCTCCCTTCAAAATATCCGATTATATACATTATTTTCATCACCTGACATAACAAATGCAAAATTAATTTCTCAATCACAAATGATTTAATTCCATTCTCTTTAGGAAAATGAACGGAAATCACTTTTTCTCAAACACTTTTAAGAAGGTATTTTAAAAAACAGTTGGTACACATAAACTACCTCTCATAATCCTTTGCGAGATTTTTTTTTTTCTTTAACAAAGCAAAATGTATATTCAGCACGTTCTTCCTTGTGTCATGCAATGGAACACGATATGATCTGGAACTGACCCTAAAATTCCTCAGTTTCAAATATTACAATAATTCAGAGCCTCAGAAAGAATGCTTGTTATGAATTTACACTTTCGGAACTGTAAGATGCTACGTCGTATCTATCATCCAGACACTCTGACTGAACATGTATGTATAAACAAACATATGCAAACATACGTAAATATTTTAAGAAGAGAGCGCTTCCCTGTTACTTTTCAGTTTCTGAACGTCTAATTCTTGAAAACAGAGCAGAAAATGATTATTATGTTGTTCAAATGAATTAAAATGTAATCGAGGTGAACATATAAACGAAGTGAACAATTCTATATTTAGTGTAGGCCTACATTTAAACATCGAACCGAAAATGTGAACTAGAATGAGGGGAAAATGTGTCACCTAAATTTGCATGGTTTTTGCAAATACAAGTATGATTGTGATGCCTTTTTTCCTGTTTTGCATATGTTAATAATAAACCAAAAGTTCAAACTCTGAATAAGATGGGCAAAGTATTGATAGAAAATAAGATGTGGTGTAGTTATGAAATCTAACGATAAACTTACCAATAGTTGAAACCACTGTGCCCACGAAGTAAAATGCACCGGTAAAATCCCATCGAGGTCTGATGGTATCAACGCGTATACCGGCGACATTCGCCTCCTCGTAGAACCTGAGGAACTTCTCCAGATCATCTCTGCTAAGGTTGTACTTGTTACTGAAATGTTCAAACCTCTGCGCCCACTTTTCCTTCGCCTGCTTCTCTTTGGGATGCTCCAGTGCTGAAAAGACAGCAGCCCCGCACAAGAGGTAGAGGATTATCAGCAGCGCCAGCATAAGGAACCTCGCATTATCCTCATTCACTGGACCAAAACCGCAGCAACAGGCACTCCGACAAGCCATTATGTTGTCACCGATGAACAGGGCTGAGAGTATCTCCGCATCATCTCCAACTCGAGACGAAACCTTTATCTTCCGCAGCTAGATTTGGAGTGGGAGAGAGATAACAGCGAAGATGTTTTACGTTAACTTCCACAAAATATCTGCTCTGGAAAAGACTCTTTACTCCAGAGAAGCACGTAAAATATGAGGATTTGGCCAGAGGGAAAAAAAACTGAATGTGTGACAGGAATACAACTTCTTTCGATAGCAATTATCTTGATGTTAAATTGGCCGTAAGATGTTTATTTCACAGAAGAAAGCGGCAGAATAAGCAACAGTTTGATTTATGCTAGCTAACGTTGGCTAGCTTGCGAGATCTTGAAGTTGTTTCGAAGTATTCCTTCATTTCGTCCGGCGAGATCTGAATTCCATCTAGCCAACGTTAGATGGCTAGTTAGATTAATTCATTGCAATATGCTTGAATGTAGTTCCCGAAGGTAAAAATATATGTCCTTAGAGGTGTTGATTTATCCATCCTTACGCCTCTGTGCGAACCGAAGAATGATTAGATGTAATCTTCGGGAAAATCCATAACCTTCCAGTTGCACTGTGCAACACCAGACACTGAAATCGCAACATGAAAAACTGGATGCTAACAGTAGTTAGCGTTAACGCTTACTAGCTATGCGTAAGAGACATCTTATAACTCCGCCGACAGTTGAAATTTCATTCCCTCCCAGGTTCAGATTATTACATTTAAATTACTAGATTAAAGCACCGAGATTGTTTTAAAAACACGTTTTTTTAGATACAACGGCTGTAAACGGAATGTAAAGGTACTGTGCAACATGTGGACAGCCTATGTAAAGATCAGTATTTCCTGAATGTAGTTAACGTTAGCTAGCAACCTAGGCGATTTATGGCACGTCGATTGTCTATCATAAAGTCAATCAACTTTTTGCTACATTGTTCTTTACGTAAATAAATCTGTGAAACATGACCAAATCATTGTCGATAATATGTTAAAGTCAGAATTTTCACACCCTCTTTAGGCTATCTTCTCATTGCTAGACTACTTATTAGCTACTTTTGTAAACACCTGATAAGGTTTCACGGCGTTATCTTTAACGTTATATCAGCGTAGCCCGATCAGCTGTTCAAGCAGCAAACATCCTTCAGGTCTGCCCGTTTCACTGCACTTTAATCATTTTCTCACGCTGGTATTTTTTACAAGGAGAGACGCGTCTTGTCTCCGTGGCGCACAATTGAACAGCGGCGAATAAAACTAAGCTGTTCCGTTATGCCGTTTGAATGATTACAGGACGGGTAGAACCGAAAATCTGATGAGCAGTCGGCAATTTGAAGAAAAACCGTTGCAGTTTTTAAAAGCTACTTGTAAAAACTTAGTAGTTGTAGTTACCGTCATGTGCGAAATAGGCTAGTCTTTAACACAGTCTTTAACACGGCAACGTGGTATTTCCAAAGTGAGTTATTTGCATAATGCCGAACATAGTTTAATACGTCTAACAACCATTTCTATGGAATAAAACGAACACCATGGACAGGGGGTGTGTCGTTATTGCCATGACACAGTCAATTGTTTCGCAAGCAAAACACTAAACTTTAAAAATCTACAAATACTAGGATCTCTAAAACTCTTCTCCAAGCCCTTATCTCTGTCAATCTTCATACAGAGCAAGCTGCCTTTTACCAACCAGACGTAGGCCTATACATACAGTACATTTAAATTTTAACGCATAGTAACATTTCGGCTTTATTGCGGATATTCTAAACTGTGCTGTGAAAAAATATTGCTTTCCTTTGGGAAGGTTTCTGTTCTGACGCACAATCTCTTGTCTGTGATTCCATGCATGTAGTCAACATTGACTTCTTATTCATGTCACAGCTGTCTGGATCAGTCATCCTCAGAGAACAAAGTAGTCTGGACCACTGTTAGGTGGAAGCAAACATGTTCATTCATTGATTGGTGCTACCATCAATGATTGGTGCCACCATCCATGAGTTGAGGTTTTCATCTCTTCTGCCTATGACTTGTTCACTCAAGGACTTTAAAGCTTCTTGACATACTCCAACCTTCTGAGCAGAAAGCTCTTCCTCCATCGGTGTTTCCACTTGGCTTCATTGATTTATGTTTTTACATAGCCAACTTAATGTTATACTACAGATCTCCATCTGACGTCATTATTTCATTAAATAATGATTAGTTTGTTTAATTTATCATCCAGTTCTGTGATTGGTTTTAGCTTTTCCCCTTGTGAAACCTTCCTGCATGGTACTCATTTCATAATTAATGTTTTTATTGTTATTACTATTTTTCAATGTCTGTTACTTTGTTTTCTGTGTTCTCATTATCTTTTCATTAGTTTAGCTTATAATTTAATGTTTCTCTTTTAATTCGAGACTGCTTGTGTTGCTGTCCCACTGAATATCTGTTTCTGTTCTGTTTTCACCATTCAGTTTGCTCTTCTCTGGTAAAAACTCATTACTATAATTGTATTTGATTTCTTACATTTCTCTGCAGAGCACCTTGCAAAGCATTCTGTAACAGCTTCATTGAGGCAGGTGCTGTACAAAACAGATTTGATTGATTGTTCGATTCCTACTTCCTCGTTTGTCTGGAGTATTGCTTAAAGCTGACAACACCATTCAAGCTGAAAATGAAATTTCATATTGTTTAGTTCTGAAATATATCAGTGTTGAAACTAATTCAATTTAACGTGACACTGTTGTCAAAAGTGTTATAATTCCCCCCAGAAAGAGACCAGAGCCACTCCATTAACTTTATATTGAATCTACAAAGTAATTAAAGTGTAAAACATGACAGGGCATTTAAAAGATGGGATTCTCAGTGCATAAAAAGTTTCTTGCCTCCGTGTTTATCTGAGATACACGGAACAGAAGCTTGATGTTTTTCAATTTCCGATTCGTCACAATAGGTTTAATGAGTGTCTTGTGCGATACGATCACCAATACTGCACACAAAAGTTATATTAGCATACTGTGGCAGTCAAACACAGTATCTTCATGTATTACACCCTTCGATTCACTAAAGCGAAGGGGCAACATCACAGCTTTGCCATACCCTGTAATGCTCACTATTTCCATTGAGGTAACAGATAATTGAATCATTCCAATTATGGAGACTTTTCCACAAACAGTTTGCAATCACAGTAACAGAGAATATGAGAAAAACAGAGATATGCAAAACCTTATGAACATGAGGAGAAACTCAAACCTTCATTTAAACTGCAGTGATGCACAGCATGATCCCAACATTTGGATACGCTCCCGAGTTGACGGTCAGGAATAGCATCAATGCATCTTCAAAGAGGGGATCGATAGCGAGTGACCTTTCAAATCAGGTTGGAGTATTTCTGTATTTAATCAGTCGCAGCCAGGACTGGTTTCAGCAAATGTCACCGCTTTTGCAAGAGTGACAAATACATTATTTATATAATTTTGACCCCATTGTTTAACAGTTCTAATCTTGAAACTAGGAAGGGATTCTCACACGCCAATCACATATACACTGGGAATGGTGACATTCCGATTGGCGGTAATTCATTACACCAACTTATGTAGTAACCAAATTTAGCACCACATGCTTTAACCCACTGCTAATGTGTTTTCATGATACCTGCCAATTCATGCTACCAGACTAATTACACATAAAATACTCTGAATAGTGTGAATCAGTCATCACAGCCATAAGCTCAAAGCCAGTCATTCTGGTTTGTCAATTATGATTTTCTCCTGCTTAAATAGTACAACAAAATGACCACATTCCCTCATTCATTTCACATTTTGCACATCCCTCAAGCAATGTGAATGTGTGAAAACTACTTACCATGGCTGCAGGTCTCTGGCCATGACCATAATCATAAATGCTACTGTCTCTAGCTGTGCACAATGTTTTTTCCTGCCTTTCCTGGAAATTTGACCAATGTTCAATTGTTCCAACTTCAGCTACCTTCCTAGATGTACTCTTGCCCATAGGCCATTTAGCCTGAAAACCCTCTGGTCACCTGTGACCTCTCTTTCACATTATTCAAATGTTTGATATTTTGTTCAGAGAGCAATTTATAGCAATCTCCATTTGTTGTGCCATCTGGCATAGTTTTAGTCTTCTGCATTGACCAGTTTTGTGCGTATGTTTAATTATTATTAAATTTTTTAAAAAATAAAATTCTCTCAAAAGTTCCTCTGAAGTGACATGTGTACCATGCACATCGGTGCAGGTCGGGCTGTGCTGATATATATAGCTCATACTTCAAGGTGGCCTTAGACACTGTGGACAGACAGAAGAGGCTTGTTCTGCAGGTTTCTGTGCAACCCCTGTCCCTCAACGTGCCTTATCAGCCCTTATACATGGACTGATTCATTCAGGGAAAAATCAAGAACCAACATTCACAATCATGATCAAACAGACCATCTTTATTTACATACATAAAAATCATAATAAGCCAACTAATGTTGCAGATACAAAACAACAATTTCATGTATCTCGTACAAAGTGACAGTACTATATGTATCACATCAATAGCTATGACAGACAAGGAAGTGGATTAATGGATGCTAGTTGCAATGACATATATATTTTAGGACTCTACATTTCTGTTTGGTAAAATACCACTAACTACAGGATGCATTTTCAAAGGTATTTCGCACTACTGTCCTACAAAGGTTTACACCTGTACACCTGCACCAGTGTTAACAGATTTCAGTGACAAAGCAAGTCTGATCAACTAGAAGAGACATGAAGGGGACTCTAAGGTAATCTTAAACCCTTCCCTTCACCCTCCTTGCATTACTTTACCTCCTGGCACATGAGGTTGAATTGGTCACAGGTACCCACACCTTTATGAAGGAACCCACACATTCCCGTGAGTGTCCGGAGCCTGGGTGTACGGAATATTCCAGATCCAAGGCTGATCTGAAAACACAAGAGAAAAACCTTAACAACGAACAAAGAGCAGTACAATTTAACAGCTGACATTCTAAGTGTGGAGAATGAATCTGACATATCCAGTGCATTGCCTCTATGGTACGTATTCAGCATGAGATATTGAACAAATAACTTCCCCAATAAATAAAGGACACTTAAAATCAGGGTCATTCAGTAAGTAACAGTGGACCATGACAAAACTGGACTCCATTTGCACATAATGTGTGTCCATCAGTGTAAAGTGTTGATGGGCACACAACTCAAATGATCTAATATACTTCTTTCTTGTTTTATATTTCCCTTGAAAAATTGTAATGATGTTGATTGCAATCATCTGTGTACAATGCCAATGGTCACACAACCAGAAAGCACAAAGTTTGTGAAAGTTGAGGGAAAACTGTGATGGGCAACGTGTGTCTCTGTCAAGGTAAAAGGCAAAAGGCTGCTGTCTCACTGACAAACTGAACCAGGAAACCAGACATGCTGCATCACAACAAAGACCCCAATCCGACCAGTTGCTCTGAGTGTCTCCCTCACTAATGCACTCAGGCCTGGAGTTGTAGCACAAGCACTGCAGACCGAGAACAGACACTCTGTGTCCATGGTAACAGCGCAGGAAAAGTGGGTTAAACCGAGAAGAAGAAAAAAAAAAACTCTACTGTCAACAGCACTCAACAGTCAACAGCTTCAAAAAATGCATTAACAAACCAATCAAATCCCTCTGTAAAAATAACCTTTTCAAACCAGAACAACAACACGTTTCAATAAGGGGAATGGACATCTCATTATCAACCAAGGTGGTACAATGTCAGCAGAGACTCTATGGTTCTCTTGAGAGTTGGGTAGAACGTCAGTTCAACAGTATCAGTGAGCTACAATGCTACTGACACATACAATATGTATGTATATGTAATGTATATTTCAAACATATGACAGACCTATACATCTTAATACAGTATGGAACGGGGAACTATGTCCTGTACAGAAATTATTGGCCAAAAATCTATGTTGTATAAAACAAGGTGTGTGCTAGTTGAACTTTTGTTGTAATGTGTTAGTTGAACAGTTGTAATGTGTATTAAAAACTTGAGATAAAGCACAAAGATAAAACTTTAAGCACATCTACTATCTACTCTTAGTGCTGTGAATGTAATGCTACTCGATCTTGCCACTCTCCCTTCCTGTTTTACATCCCACCCCTAAGTTGGCACCCACAGTACTTAATTAATTAGGCCACTATGAATATCAGTTTTGCTAGCACTGTCTCTTTTCATATTTATGGCATATATTCAATATATTGCATTTTTTTACTGATTGCTTACAGTTCTTGTGGTAGTTGCTCAAATCACTGCAGTATTGCTTTTAAAGATGGTACCACTATATAAAAGCAGTGTACACCACAATTGTAATATGATGTATGCAGACAAAACCACAAGTGACAATTCACATTATGAGACTGTTTTGTCCTTTCCAAATTCCTGTAGAACTTTCCAGTCATGAGATGAGAACTTAATCTAAAAAGTTGTATATAGTTAACCAAATCATGATCAATACTGACAAAGCAAAGAACATGCTGACTCTCCTTAAACACCGAAGGTATTTTGTCACGGCAAATAGATGGATGGGAAGATAATCTATTTTCATGAAACCATTCTTACCCATGTTCAACAACCTATTAAAATCTAGCCCAAATGAAGTTTTCTGGTAACTCCGCTATGAGATTTATGTTCCTAATTAAAAGGATCTGTCAGCCTTTATGTTGGCAGGTGTCACGGAGCTAATGAAGAAAAATCACTGCTCCATTTCTGGCACAGCACATAATGATCCATGAAAACACCATTATTTCCTCAATAGCAGCTGCCAAGATTTATCCATTACCCCTGACAAAAAGACGCTAAGCACAAACATAGCTACGATTATATGAATATTTCTGAATACCTTGTTCCACACAGACCCATTGCTGTACTGCAATACTGGTATACAGTATTCTTTGTTTCCACCATGACCTTGCATTCCTTTAACGAGCCATTGTCTTCTTTTTTTTTTGTGACCGAATGTGTTTTGATTTGTAACTGAGTTGTCGCCTTTGCAGTTTAAATGAGAAGTGGCATGGTTAGTCTCAGATACCGTGTTTGATCGTCGGGGGGTCAGAGCGGAGCCAGCGTGACCCTCTGAGCCTGTCTGTGGCTGTTCGAGTTAATGAACCCGCTGTCATTGCTGTTGACAAGCATGTGCTCTGCGACATGGGCAACGCTGGAAACCCGCCGGCCCACCAAGATGCGATGACAGCCGTGAAGGCTGTTAACAGGCCAACTACGGAGGCTGTCACTCAACCACTCCCACCGGCACTCCCTTCGGTTCACCGCTTAAAGGGGAAGTCCCACAGTCCCGCAGAAAATCAAAACAGCTGATGTTCTTGTCCCCACACTCTTTCATGTCTGGAAAAGAGCCAGGTGTTCAAAAAGCACAGAGCGCATTATTACTGTTGACATCACCTTGGCCAAAGGCTTACAATGATTCACCGATCACTGAACAATCTGAATGGGTCACCTGATGGTCTATGGCTACTGTTAACCTGTTCACATAAAATAAAGACCAGTGGATCTGCTCTTAAAGCATGCATGTTTTGGTTCCCAAGCGAGATCAGGGATTAACTGAGGTAGAACATAGGTGTAAGAATGCACATTGTTTTACAGTTAAGGAACAAACTTAAAATTTTGATCTTATGGAGAAGGTCCTCATTAGTGCTGGTCCTCTGCATCCCCTTTCCCTCCACTGTTTTCTCTCTGAGAGTTGTGAATATCTGCTCTGTATTAAACCTGGCAACAAATGAGACAGTCTGCATGGACCAGTTATGACAATGATTTATCTATCACAACCATTTTTCCTTGTCAGAGCAAATTCAACATAAGAAAAATGTTATCAACTTTATAAATATCCTGTAAATAATGCAATAACACACTGTATATATCTGGGACATTAGTGTTTTGTTTTCTAAAAGACTAAATGGATCCAAGGGGGAGTGTGGGTATGGATTTTGATTTATGTCTGTGCCAGTGATAAAGTGATATAAGAATATGAATGTATTTTGTTCTTTCAGTTACTCTGATCTGTCATATTAACATTAACATATATAACTGAAAATTAGGAGGGAGAATGCTGATCATTGACAGTATTTCTTTCCTTGTAATCTGATCTCTCCCCCATGCACGTGTATGTTTAGGGTGAAATAAGAACACACTTATGCATAAAAACATTTTATTCTTTCTGAATTACGTTTACACTAGGAAAGGAATAATAAGGTTTGGTTGCTATGGCTGTCGGGAGCAATTGTGGTCTCATATTTGCTTACTGTAATTCCCAGCTGTCCTGAAAGCTTTAATTATAATTCTATACTTAGTCTCCTCCTCTGCTTCTGTGATGTCTCTATTGAAGACAATACCTAAAGCAATGACTCAAAACGCTCTCATTTCAGTGTTTCAATGTTGGCTGTGTATGTTTTTCGAATAGTGGATTTGCGATGAAAAAACCAAGCCACGGGAATCTCGGAGAGCGAGCCGAGCTCTAAGGACTCCACACAGCATGTGCTGGAGGGGAAAAGAACATCACAAGCAGCAGATTGTTTCTTCAGGTGACGCGAATTATGAAATCCACAGAGGAGGTCTAGAAGTGGGAACTTCAAGGTTCAATGCTCAAGCACCACTACAGCTCTCTCAGGCTTACTCAGGGATTCACCTGCGCTTTTTAGAGGGTGCTTGTTTGTACTCAAAGTCTTACAGGTCTTACATTCTCCTTCTCTTTTTATTTCTTTAAGGACAGAGCACTCTTTTACTATGACTGGCCTGTGAAAGCATCCTTCTGTTTTACATTATTGTCATTTAGCAGAGACTCTTACCTGGAGTGACTTACATAGGTTACAATTTGTACATGTTATCGTTGTTGCATGTTATCCATGCTATGGATATTTACTGAGACAATTCTGGGTTAAGTACCTTACCAAGGGTACAGCAGCAGTGCCCCTGCGGGGAATCGAACCAGCAACCTTTTTTGGTTACAAGTCCCGCGCATAACCACAATGCTACACTGTCGCCTCTACACTGCTTTTCCAAATATCCATGAATTCTTTATGTTTTAAAGTGCATTTCAGAATACAAATCAGGATAATCAGATCATTTCACCACACACTGAAATACACAGGAACTGGGGGAGGTGGACTAAAAAGACTCAGGACACAGGTTCTCCAGGACCAGCGTTAGAGGCCATTACTGCATCAAATTTCCTCAAAGCTGTTGTAAATGACGTCTGCCCTTGGCGATACTCGTTTGAAAGTCAATTGTCAGCCACTTCAGGAAAAAAGCTAAATTGCCTAGCTTGCTGCTAAAATTGTTTTGCGTTTGGCAAGAAGAAAAAAAACAACTTTTCAAGGATTAAATTTAGCACTGCAGAGTATCTTCAACATTCCCATCAGTTTAAGACACAACCCCAGGGTGAATTGCTCTCATCAAGTCTCACAGGTGCTTATCGTCAGTCTCCCTCTGATTGGACGCTCCTTCCAATACAGTTATTGCCTGAGTGGCATTTTGGTTCTGAAGCTCAGCTAGTGGCTCTTGGAGCCACAAATGAGCATATCCTACCATCTTAGAAAACACTGAGAAAACCAGATCTGAAAATGGCTTGATATTGCTTAAGATTGTTCCATGCGAGCGGTCCAGTTATTTGACTTTGTGGACACATCATTTTGGCGTAGGCGATACTGGCAGCAATCTTGTGCCAAATGAGCCCGGCGCTGCTGCAGGTATATAGAGCAGCAATGGTGAAAAACCTTTCTGCTAGTCACTAGAACTCCCTTAACCACATAGCTGTCAATCAATCAAACATGACACTTTATTCCTGATCACAGGGAAGGCACAGGCCTGGCGGGTGCAGTCTGAGCCCTGCTTAACAGGAGCTGGTTGTCAGACTCAGATCAATTCCACAGGGCCGTGTGATGCTCTGCAATTTCAGTACACGTTTGAACGCCCCCAACAGCTCTGCTCTGTCCTTAAAGATGTGCAGCCAAGTGCTGTCACGCCAGAAGGAGAAGCCTTCTGCTCCATTTCATAATCGATGTCACCCCCTGCTTCTGCACCGACACTGATTATCGAGAGTGATTTTCCCAAAGATGCTTTCTATACGTGATTAAAGGTCAGGCAGCCACTTCAGCCAAGCAAGGGCTTGTGATGTTATTATTTTCTGGGGATTTAACTGCTCTCTCCTCTTCAAATAGAGGACAACTGAATCCGATGGCCTGGGATGGATTTAGGCAAGCCCTAGTTTTCCGTTATTTTTATTTTACCCTGGTCATCATGACAACACCACCAGGTGGTTTTTTTTTATTTTAAAATAAAATTTCCCCTCTTCTTCACCTACTTTGGAATTGCCAATCGTATGTAAGTTTGTCACACTGCAACATCCTCTGAAGCTTCCCGAGTCCCACAGTGTGCTACAACAGACCATGTATGAATTGAACAAAACTGACGTCACCTATGTAACTCGCAGGCACCTGCCAGGTCATTAGAGGGTGCTAATGAGCGGGGGAATGATGCTATCCCTGGCAGAACAAAGCCAATTATGTTCCGCCGCTGCAGACACCGGGTCGTTGGTGGTTAATGACACTGCCCATCCTCCATCTTGCAAGGCCTTGGGCAGCTGCAAATCAGCCTATACACGAAACTGTCAGGTACGGACAAGGACTCAGCCGCAGACCACGGAGATTTTCCCGTATGGTTTATTATAAACCGGCAGGCAGACTCGAAAACACGAAACAGGCAGGGTCGAAACCAGAGAGACAGTCCGAAGGGAAAATCCAGGATCAGGAACGGGAGCAGGCAGGGTCGAAAACCAGTCGGGCAGAATTCCAGGCAACAGGACAAGGCGGCAGGCAAGACACAGGGCGGGGCACAAGCGAAAAGTCAAAAACACGAAAACAAGCAAGCAGAATCAAGACGCGGGAACGAGACAGGTAAACACACTGCAAAGAAATAGCAACAAGACAGGAACAGGCAGGGCATTATAAAGGGCAGAGCAGATGAGGCGATGGGGAACAGGTGAGCTAGCAGGCAGGTGGCGGCGATGCAGTAATGAGGCAGGCGGGGACCGGGCGGGGAACGGGGCAGGGCTAGAACACAAGGAAAACAAAAGCACATGGACAGGGGAAGAACACAAACACACAGCTAGGGGGGCGGAGTACTGACACGAAACACTCAGAACTTCAACCAGCTGAGCCACGCCGGAACCCTGTCAGGTGATCTCGTCAGGATCCGACTGTAGGAGTCTTCCTACTGTCCATATAGAAGAGCTCATGGTTTCATGCTGTTTAATTCATGTTTATTTCTGAACC
This sequence comes from Megalops atlanticus, assembly GCA_019176425.1. Taxonomy (NCBI): domain Eukaryota; kingdom Metazoa; phylum Chordata; class Actinopteri; order Elopiformes; family Megalopidae; genus Megalops; species Megalops atlanticus. The sequence goes on along the minus strand of CM032887.1, from coordinate 25,303,606 downwards.
CTTAAAAGATGGCATCTATAAAATCTGTCGTATTCATTTTTCCACTGGAACAAATCAATGTGTTATTTTTTTTCCCTGCTCACTGTGAGGGCTCAATTATCTTCAGAAGAACTAGAGTACAAAAGGAGAGCTTCTGAACAGAATCATCTCAATTTACATTTTTTCACTGTCCCTGAGCAAATAGAGAGGGATTTTGGGATTGCAAATAAGTTGCAACCTGTGGACACCTTCCGTGAGTGTAAAAAACACTGCATTAAATTATCCCATTATATAACATTCAGACTTCAGGAAAAGAAGCAGCATAATGCCGCAGTAATAATGACCACATTCAAAAGTTAATCTTACAGTCATCAGATTTGTGGTTATGCTGCACAGCAAAATATTCTTTGCCATAATAAGACATTACAGATCGCATCTTAGTTTCTTATCAAATTCAGGATGGCATTTATTTTTTCCATCCAAGCTTCTAAAATTTGGTCTGACAATTGTCAGTGAACAGAAGCTTGGCAACACTAGCAGAGTAACATTTTTCTGTCATGTTGAAATATTTTGATCACATTTACATATAAGCAAATGAAATTTCTTGGACAAAAGAACACCTGTATTTGCTCAGGTTTCTGTGGTGACAATCCTGTTAACAAATCACAAGCTGTTGAGGTAAACTGAAATTTCTGAACTGCATACGTACAAACAGCAACTGTTTCACACTGCAATTTCATCAATTGTTGCAACATTCAACAGCAGCATTCAACAAGCGTAACATTCAGCAGCAACTTCCTTAGTCAGGTCAAGGTAATGATAGAGAAGTTACCATGCCTTTCACTATACATGCTCACCATTTCCACTAGGATAAATAGACAGGGTTGAAAATTTTCATCATTAAAAAATCTGATCCACCACCATTTTCTTTGCAATTCATTATTTCATTAGTATAAAATTAAGTATCATTACAAACTGTTGGCAATTCTGCTAAATATACATGCTCCCAGTTAGGCCAAAAAATTAATTGAATTTCACAATGGGTTTCACAGGCAATTGTTCTGAAATATATAAAACCATAATTCAACAACAAATGAATTCAGAACTATTCATCTAACTCTTCAATTTATAAAATTAATTTTGATCACTGAATATCAATGTCAAATAAACGCTAATTTCATAAGCTTAGTGTACTGAATCAATCACAGGTTGTTTGAAATAGATTGTTTGTGGATTCTTACCTTTGCTGGAGTAAGGCTGAGGTGGAAGGTCAAAGGGCAGAGGAAAGGAAGTAGAGGGGCCAGTGGCAGGAAATGGATTCTGCTGAACCTTAAACTTGGTCATATTCTGTAAGGATAAAAATAAAAGGTCTTCAGGAATGCAAGAAAACATAAGAGATTGGGTACTTTCTGCACTTCACTCTAAAACGAACCAAACATCTATACTACAGGTAAAAGACAAACGTAGCAGTGTACACCATGGCAGTGTGCCGCATATTTTCAGATCTTGCACAGCGAACAAATGCCTTTCAAGAAACCTTCCACTACTATGCACACACTCTGATGTAAACCCTGGACGAGATTTGAAGCAGTCGCATTGAGGTAAGACCCAAAGTGTATTCATCCATTCAATAAAAGGTCTGCAAAAGAACTAAAAGAGCTTTCGGACCTGCCCTTGTTTTTTTTAACCTCCCGGAATGCAATAGTGGTAAAGGAAGATGCTCTGTAAAGTCTACAAAGGCTATTAAAGATTTCCTCACTTCACCTGCCTCTAAGCCTAGTGGCGTGCACTTGGATTTAAAGAGTTATTGATTCTGTATGTCTGTACTGGACACAAAATTCAGAGCACAAACAACTCAGAAGACAGAAAATCCACCAAATCACATCTGCTATATACACAAAAAGCCAGCATTGGGAAGCAATTACATTCAACAAGCCAAAGCACTTCAAAGGCTCATCTTGCCACAAAATTGGACTTAAAAATAACTTCAGACCAAATGCAATGCCCTTGTGAAAAGCAGCGTGAAGGGAAAAAATGTCAACCGCTGAACAGACATGTAAGTCACAGTAAATATTTACCTTCTGAACATGTGTAGTTCACTAGCCACTGTTTCTGAAGTCTTATTTATGCCCAGTACCTTTATATTCATTACATTATTGGCATTTAGCAAACACCCTTACACAGAACGACTTATACAGACTGCAGTTTTTTATATGTTATCATTTTATACAGCTGTATTTTTACTTATTTTTACAATTCTGGGTTAAGTACCTGGCCCAAGGGTACAACAGCAGTGCCCCAGTGGGGAATCGAACCAGTAAACTTTTGTTTATAAGCCCTACTCCTTACCACTATGCTATACTGCCATCCCACAGTCAACCCTATAGGACTGAAATAAAAAATAAAGGAAATTCAAAATAAGATACCTGGCTCTTCTGACCAGTTGCAAACAAAAACAATGGAAATCAATCTCTGACAGTCACAAACAGTCTGCAGTACTCAAATTCAGTTTTTAACTCTGCAATCGTTTTCATAGTCATTTGAGCTTTATGACAAATTCTAGTAAACGCAAATGATGACGCAAGCATGCTTCCCCTAGGTGATCACGAACAGCCAGGCTGGGCACAAATGCTTAGTCCATTCATTTTTAATGAAGTGTCTGACCTCAAATACAAAAAGGGAAGGAGAAAACCAATCACAAAAACTGTCAGCAAGTCCAGACCGAAGCTTCATCTTTGGGCCAGAGGTCCCACTTTCCCTCAACAACTGATGAAGCCTTAGTTTTCTGTGTCTCTGTGTCTAGTGTTACTGTACAAAGCTGGTGGTTAGACGAACAAAGCAACAGGGCTGCCTTACACTTAATTAACCAGCAGCTGTACCTTGTCTGAGGGCAATCACAGCCTGCTCCAGGTCTCTACTGGGACATGTTGGTGGGGAATAGGAGAAAAGCCATAAGAAGAGCAAACAGTACTTTTCAGCAAACAGTGAGGGAAAGACTAAAGTACACATCAAGTCAGGTATACAGGGTGCATTTTAAGGGCTTTGGTCCTGGAAAACATAACTGGGTTAATAAGTACCCCCTTTGGGGAAAGAAAATCTCAGATTAAATTTAAATGGGTACCTTCCAACCCTAAAGGCCAGGTTCTGCACCCTTGAGCTGATGCAGTAAGGCATGTGCATGGCTTTTTTGTAGTGAAGAAACAGACGGTGTAAGAATGGATGGCTACCGGCTGTTTCTGTCCCAAGCACATAACCAGAGGAAATGTTTACAGGGAAGAAGTGGGACAACACAGACCAGAGATTATTTTAGACTGTGGGTGACCTGCGCTCAATTCACATCACGCTTAAGCTGCATCAGTGGCAAAATGCTAATATCCTTGGAGACTTCATGACATCCAGTGATTTCCCCATGTCCTATATTCATCCCTGTACACTCTGCTACAAACACGGTGGAATGCAAGTTAGTAGTATTATTTAATAATACAGTGAAATTGTGAAATTTCCCATAGGAAACAATGAGGTAACACAGGTGCAGCATGAACTTGCCATTGCAGCCAACTGTAATCTCTTCAGTTGAGAATAGAAGGGCAACAGCCACACAACCCCCATTATACCAGCGGGGCATTAATGCAAGGTCATGAAACAGCCAGAGCGCCACACCAAGACAACGTGACCTTGCGAAAGGAGAGAACTCTTAAAATCTCACTCAAGGACACGGCTCAAGTTCATACTAATGCTATATCATGGGTAATTGACTTCCCGAAGCTTGCCTTTCATAATGTCTACAGGCAGTGCTGTTTTCGGAGCACAATGTTCAGTTAACTGCATACTAGGAATGTTTTGCTTCAGTGTCTCAAACCTGGTCCAGCATGACCCCCTTAGTTTTTCTTGGAATTTGCACTTATGTTTCCACTACAGAGCTTACAGCTGAGGCAAACTTTGTTTCACTTACATGAATTTAAACATTGCCCCACCTCATAACACCTGCTGGTTGTATTACTTGCTGTTTATTTTATGTACAGTATCGCAATGTGTTTTGGTTTCTGTGATCTAGTCACTGATTTATGGTAGTATACTTGGCTTCCCTTATCTAGTCAGGTTAGCACATGTTAACTTGCGGTAGGGCTTGAATAGCGTTATGCTCGGACTCACTGGTCTGAGAGTCATTCAACTTGAATGGATACACTTCTGTTCTGCTGTGCTGGAAGTCACTCTGGATAAGAGCACCTGCTGAATGAATGTAATGTAAATGTAATGTAACTATACTGTTACCTGAAGTAGCTTATCTTGAACTATTTCATTGTCCCACCTAGGCTTCCGTTAAAATGTTGCCTTTAACTTCAGTCACCACTGACCAACACATAATGCTTGGTATCATACAAAGCTGTGACTCTGAGGGGGGGTGGCACGGGAGCAGAGAGGGCTGCTTCCGTGCCCAGAGTCCTCGAGCTGCTGTCCGTTCAGCGACCCTCAGAGCCTTGCCGGAGAGCGCTTCGGAAGCGCAGACGGCAGCGGCCCTAGCGATGGGAATGGCAACAGCAGCCGCTGCAGCTGGCACTCGCTGCCTCATTAGCGAACCTGTGCACAGGCTGCCCCCGCACTCTGGAGGAGAGCGTATGGCGCGTGGTGTGAACAGGCTCCCTTTTACACTTGTGTTAATGAAAAGCTTTTTGCAGAGGTTTGTTTTTCCAGTTATTAAAAGTCTGAATATCAAAATTCTAAACATGTTTTCTGCATGAGTGCTGAAAATGTCTGCCTGACATGATGCTGATTGTGATCTTTGATCTGTGCTTATTTGACAGATCTTGTTTGATGTGGCCCTCGCTCAATCCAACATATTTCTTCTCATGTCCAAAATATCCCTCTAGTTCTCACTATGTATGCGTGACTTGGTAAAGGCACTGGCACTTGGAGGACTACCTCTGGTGCAGGGCTGAGAAATGAAAGTGAACTACAGAATGTGCACACTATATGAGATCAAAGGGCATGTGTAACAACCCTTGAATGTGGCAGTTTTCCCTGATGTACACCCTCTGTAGCAATGTTCAAATTGTGCTCAAAAAAAAAAAAAAAAGAGGATGACACTCAAATTCATTACCTGATTAGCTCAGTAAGATGCTCTCAGTTTAATTCTGTTTAAACGGATTCTGAAGAGGATGGAACATGAGCATGAAATATTAAACCATGCTTCATTCTGAAAAACAACTGAAACAAGTGAGATCTGGTTTCTTTCAGTGATCCAAAGGAGACACTAAAAGAACCTCAATATGCATCATCTGCAATAAACTCATCACACCTTTAACATTCCTGTTCAGAAACTCTCATTTTATCATCATTGGCCTAGCCAACTGTTCCCTGTTGCCCCACAGTCAAAAATACTTAAGCAGACAGTGAGAAGTTGTTTCAACACCCTGGAAAAAAGAGGAATCTAATATCAGGGGCTCCTGTAGATTTGTGGATTATGCATCAATTTCAAGACCAAAGGAACCTCCATATCTCAAAGAAATGTTAGACTGCTCCTGTAAATCATGATTATCATAATGTTGTTATAAGAAAAATAAATCAGCATGACGTAGTATATTCTAGAACTGGCAAAATATGAAATGGCATGTTAGAAGGGTAATGGAGTCCCCACTTGGTTGCTTTACAGGTACAGCGTAAAAAATTGTTTTGTATAGCGGTGTTTTCCTTTCATTTGGGGAGTGAAAAGAGAAGGGGACTGTTGCTTAGCAACTTTTGATGTTACTCTGAAACCTACCCTACCAACAAGGACAAATTACCCTATGAGTATATGGGGGATGGCACAAAAGCAGTCTTCTCTCTCTTCTTATGGAAGACAAATGAGAGCAACGCGTTACATACGCTGTGGAGGATTCATAAATAGAACAGTGAGATGCACTCAGACCTAAGAGAGGCGGAGTCCACATCCACCCTGTCACGAGTCCCGTGTTTCAGTGTCCCACCATTACCCTCCAGCCGCCTCCTCTGTGACCTGGACGGACTGAATATCCATCCCAAAATATACTGCTTCTTATCTTTTTTTTTTTGTAAGAGCCAAAAATGTATCCTACAAAGCTGGAGAAGCAAAGCCAACACCTCCATCAACCACAAGTGTCAATATATGATTTATTACATCAACATGGAGGAAAAAATCATTATGACAACTTGTCAATGCATACCTGGATTTTATGCAATGTGGAAACAGCACTCCGACGGATTAATACAGATCTTTGGTCTCTACAGCACATCTCCATTCTGATTTCACTCTTCTGTTCTTAACATGTTTATACAGCTTTTTGTGTATTACCACCTTTCTTTCTTCTCCCAATTACTACTAATATATGTATTTGTCATTGTATGTCTGTTTTTGTGTGTATGCCTGTGCTGTCTTGTAAATTGTTGTGTCTAATGTTGGAGTTGGGGTGGGAGCTGGTGTATGATGGGAAAGAGATCAGGTAGTGAGGGGTTGGGGCCAGATATGGTCTGCTTCAGCTGCAAATAGTGTGTATACTTTTAAACTGTAAAAATAATATCTGTAATACAAAAGTTCACCAGAGAGGGTAAATTACGTTGAGAGGGGAGATAATTGGATGTCTTGAGATATTTGTTATTCCTTCCTAATTATGAATTTTTGCTTGGTTTCTTATGTTGTTGATCTTGGTTATTTGTTATTATTGCCTCTGTCACATACATAACCACACTCTGAAAGGCTAAATCATGGAGGTGGGCAGGGTTAGGTTCTGATAGAGAATGCGGGTGGGGAGAGAGCACCAGGGGAACCTGAAACTTGAAAGAGACTGCTGAATAAAGTATCCCTCCTAAGAGGGGCCTGATGGTGAGCTTGAGAAGGCCACACAGTGGGAGATTGAAATGTGCATGCGGGCCTTGCTGTGGAACAGATCAGCGGCATGCCGGCCTTGTCCATTGAGCCCGGCCACATCAGATACTCACGTATGCCGAAGGCAGATAGAGGACCCCCAGCTCATAGGAGCGGACCATCATCTGGGTGTTGTTCTTTTCCAAGGCACCCCAGGCTGCTTTTGACAGATTGGCACTGAGAAGGAGAAACAGGGCAAAAGACACACGGTCACTCAGCTGAAGAAAAAAAAAAAAACAGCCGCTTAAGATTCCCCACCAACAAGGATGAAGGTGACAGAGGCAGGATGAGCATTTATCTGTTAGCCGAGTTCCCCAGGGATGCTGCATTTACCGCATGATTTACCTGCTTATGGGCCACAGAAGCTTTATACCTATCTGTCCTCACTCAGTGAATCGATGGTGCAGTCAGATGACACATAGCCTGAACACTACACAACATCATGCGCAATGTAGCCAGTACTATTGTACATGACATGCATATAACAATACATAGAGTTGACACTGGCAAACATTTAAACACAAGTTAAGCAGCTTTGCTAAGTAAAATGCTAAGCATGAATACTAAATAATTCATTGGTGTATTTTTGACAGAGGTATGAAGGGGGTGTCCTGGCTTCACACAGAGCCACGCTTTCCTCTGTAGCGTTTTCCAGAAGATGACACGCTGCGCCCCTCCCCCCTCCCGCTCCCAGCCTCCTCAGCGGCGCTCGCCACTGCGGGCTGGGTGTTTGACTCTCCCGAGGCCCGGCGTTGCACACACCCAGCTGCTCCGGTCTGTAATGAGAGCTGTGCGCGGAGACCTCTCCACGCTTCATTAACAGGGCTGCATTCGGCAGGGATGACCCGGATCATTCCGGCATTAATAATTCAGCTGACAATTATTTACTTATTGGTCGACCTTTACAAGGACACCTTGTTCGTTTTGATTTTACACGCGTTCTAAAACGCAGGTAGACGTTGTTCAGGAACGGTCTGGTGGGGTGGGGGGGTTTGCCTTGTTCAGGGGATCACCACCCCAACAGGGATCAGAATCCAGCACTCAACGACAATTATACTGACCTGCATTTAAATTTCATCCAAGGAACTCAGAGTGATTTATTGGGGGAATGGCTGCATGCACATTGACGAATGACTATGATCAGACTTACACTGCCTGGCATGAATCTAGCCAGGACACCAGAGTCACAATCACACTTTTTACGACAGTCGTCATCTTGAGAGACCACTCTGAGTCATGGTCTTGGATTAATGCCTCCATTGAAAGATGGCACGTCGTACAGCCGACTCCACTACTGCCTTAATTGAGCCCAAACTTTGCAGCAGCCCACTCACACCATATACATAAAAAATCTGTTGACGCTCTATGTAGGAGAACTCGATGAGAAGCCTGTGTTGAAAGCCTGTGTGTGAAATTACACCAGGACAAATTCTCTGTTCCCTTCGAAATTGCAGTCACACTTCAATGACAGTGTGGGAGGCTCTGAGAAATGAGCAATCAGGGCAGCACCTGAGGGCCCCATGGTGGGGGTGTCACTACTGTAGCCTGTAATCTTCACAAAAGGGAACTTCTAACCCAAGCTGGTGGGTAGCAGTCTGAGCACGCTCAGTCCAGACAGAGGGGCCACTGTAAGACACACCGAACCCCATCAAGCCTAAGCCATTTTTGCCAAACCTAAGCCATTTTTGTCACTCTTGTCACTCTTCCTATCAAAATAATACATTGCGTGAAATGAGCTGGTTTACCTACAGGTATATAACATCACTTTTTTCAGTAGGCATATCTCCAGATGACATATGACGAAATGCACTACACATGCATAAAAACAGCTAAAAGCAAGAAAGCAGAAACATACAAATTAAAAGATTTTTCATTGATAATACTTCATCATAGAAATGACAGCTTAAATAACACAACACTGACTGAAAGATCTGCATGGGAAGTTAGCTTGTACAAAATCTTACCTACCAGAGACTGTTTCATTTTTAAATTGCTCTGGACAAGGCTTTGCAAAAATGATTGAATTTGCATAGAACACATGAATAATCCTCTCAAAAGACAGAGAGCAGTGTGGGCTCATCTAGTACACTTGTACACTTGAGGGGCTGATCAAGCATTGACCTACTATATAACTGAATATACATAATTACACAGTAGACAATGGGACTAACAAAGAGTTAACAGTTGAAAAATATCAAACGATATTAAAAGGCAATGCTCATCTCTGAGCTGTCCAATATGCAGGGCACTGACCAATGCATTGGGGGAGCTAACCAATCTGTGACTTCACCAAACCTTACCTACATGAATATTCAAGATTCTCACAGTTGCTGTTTTATAGAACATTAGCTAATGGGCTTGAGGCCTTTTTAGTTTTCTGACACACTTGTGGAAGCATAGACTTGATAGGGTTAAAGCTGCTGGGAAAATCTGCGTGAAACACAATGGTAAAAATAATTCAATGAAAAGGCAAGACAATCTGCAGTCAGTTCAAACCTGCTCAAACAGTCTTGTGTTAATAGGTATTTAAACCCCATTGAGGGGTTCTCCAAACTGCCAAGACCTCTGCAGTTTAAATGCTGCATCTATTTGAATAAATTACATCTGAGGATATGACATAGTACTGGTTTAAAACAGCTTCTGTGAGAACTGTCATCTTTTGTGCTGACGACCTGTGGAAATACATAGGTTTACTTTAGTTACTTTAAATAGCATTCTAAAAATGCCTGAAAAATAGTTTTTTTACAGTATGCATCTCCCAGATTTGAGTTAGCTTGGTACACTGTTTTCTTCTTTTATATATGATTATATATTACCTTTTGCTACAGATGGCATGTAATTAATAGAAAACATGGATTCTGTAATATAATCATTTTAAATTACTTTCATTTATTTATGCTTTCTTCAGCCAGGAAATCCCAATTGAGACAGAAATACTTTTGCAAGGGGGACCTTACAAAAAACACAGTTGCATATAGTTACAATGACAACTGACATGATACATTCATGGAGAATACTGAGATAATACAAAGGGTAGACAAAATTAAAAACAGGAGCAGAATTCAGCTACTGTATCATGAATTAAAATCTGAATCAACATTTAAAATCAGAACTCTACAGTTTAAGGTCTTTCTGTAAAGTACTCCAACAAGCAGAGCAACCAAAAGCTGTTTTGCCAAGTTCAAAATAGGGCTGGGGAACTTCAAAAAGAAACAAGTCACTAGAGTGAAGGCAATAGTGGAAACCCAGTGCAGTGGAGAATTCAGGTAAAATGACAGCTTCCCTAAGACGGTTTTGTAAATAAAGAAATACCAGTGAATGCACCTGCGAAGATAGTGGTCAATTATCTAGGCTGAATAATTCTTTATGGTGAGTGGCTTCTCAGTAATATACTTGTGACATAAATTTAAACAATGTGATTAAAGAGAGCATCCAGGAAAGGGACTTGTCTTAAAGACTCTCTAAGAACATCAAAGAATGTCTTCTCAAAGCATTCCTTCTTTAGCACCAAAACAGAGCGTCAATTTTTTCACATTCCATAAATACTTCTTTGATTGTTGCAACAGTCCAAGCAACCTAGCCCACACCAGAGGCTTGTTCCTAATTCATCTCAAATTCTTTTCCCTCTTCTTCTTTCACTTTAATTCCCTCTTTCAATCAAACTGTTCAATTCCAATTACAACCACTTCCAAATTGAAGTCAATTTTACTGATTCAAGCACAATTCAATATCCTCTCACTAACAATTCTCCCAATTCATTTCCCACTCAGGACTTCCTTCAGTTCAAGCCAATCCCAATTCCTTTAGTTTATGTTCCAGTTTAATAATACAAAAATTAATCTAGTCAATTAAAATTCAACCCTTGAATGCATTCAGACCACTTCCAATTGTCATTCAAATGGAAAATCCACTTATAGTCCAACACTGTGTTTTGTTATGCAGTTTTTAAACTACTGGCACAATTATTAAATCCTCTCACACATACAGACATCTTTTGGGGTTTTCTGAATAAATTATGATATTATTGAATGATACTTTGAAAAAATGGATGTTGCTCACTTTAACTGAAATGGAATTCATTTGACTAAAAAAATTCTGAACACAGTTTAACTTTGTCCTCAGTTCTAAATGAATTCATGTCCCAAAGCAATTCCACTCCAACTCAAATGACAAAGCTTTTTGATTTTTCCTCACTTTCTACTTTCTATAAATTCATTCACTTCATCGCCCTTTAATTAGAAATAACCTCTGAACTACAACCAGCCTTGATTCAACTCAACATTGACATCAACCATGCCCTAAACACATCTGCCTCCTTTTCTGTGGCTAATTATGTAATTATAACCACCTGCAGTCATGGCCAGATACTTGGCTTAAAATAGTCAGTAATCTACAAGCGCCTGTCTCCAAGAAAATTAACACTGTCTACAATTTTGATACAAGTACACAAAAATGATACATTTACCCAAAATAACTGCCAAAACATTACATGACAATGTGCACACATAACAGCAACCGGTGTAACATTCTGAGAACAGAGGACGAAGATGAAGTGGCTTAATTATGCTGACACTGAAATGAAAGCTTCCTGGGTATACTGTCCTCTTACACTGTGGGGCAGTTGCACTGTCATTGCCCAGAGGGAGCGGGATATGAGGCTGACTCATCAGCACAGTGAAAAGCTGCCTTGGCCTGCTGGGAAAACTCGTGTTCATTCATTTTTTGTGTTCCTGGCCTGAATTGAAGTGTGAATCCTGTTGTCCAGGTGCACTGGACTAGCATATGCTTAGAACAGTCTAGATTTGTTTAAACAAAGTATTTTAAGGACAGGAAACATAAATAGGTTTAAAGGTAGGAGGGCAGGTGAAGAATAGTCCGAATGCTAGCACTGACGGCATCTCAAACAAAAACTCACTAATATGTAGTTTTGTGTGTGGCTAGATGTGATTGGGAAAAGGGAATGGGGGGAAAAAAAAACATTCTACCAGACCTGGCAGTCCTCTCCTCTTTCTCTCCTCTCTCTGAGATGTTTCTCATCCTGTGCTATCGCAATGTGCCTCCCCTCTGGTTCACATCCCTACTCCTCTTCTCCTGGTGAACTCTTCCCTGTCTATCATCTGCTTCCTGAGTGCATTCAGGCAGGCAGAGGTCTGACCTCTGATAACGAAGCCTACTCTCGACCCTACTGCTGTCCAGATCAACTGCCTTGTCCCTGTTCTCCTTTTTCTGTCTAAAACCCTTGAACATACTGCATTCAACCAATTGTCTGGCTTTCTCTTTCAGAACAACCTCCTCAACCCCAGACAGTCCAGATTTGAATCAGGGCACTCAACAGAAATGTCCTGACTACAGCCAGTGAAGCTCTCCATTCTGCAAGAACAGCCTCTGTTCCTTCAGCCCTTTCAACAGCAGAGTTCATCTCCTTGATCCTTCAGTCAAACCTGGGCAGGCCTTGGAATCTCCAACACTGCCCTGGATCACCTCCTTCATCTCTGACTGCAGGTATCACGTGAAATGGAGAGGCAGTCTCTCATGTACATGTCTCCACAGGAGTCCCTCAAGGCTCAGTGCTGGGCCCTCTCCTGTTTTCACTTCACACAATGTCTCTGGGCTCAGTCATCTCCTTGCATGGCTTTTCATACCACTGGATACTTATCTCTTTTACCTTGTAACGAGGAACCAGGCCAGCTCTGTGAAGTCAGGTGATACCCTCATGTAAGTTTTAATATGTGGCATTGCGTGGGTTCTTCCTGTGCCCTCTGCAGACCAACGACTGTAAAAAAAAAAAAAAAAAAAAGTCAGGAATACTATTAGCGGTGGGTTACCACATGGTTCTGCTGAAACAATAGGTTTTTTATTTACCAGGATATGAATTGCAATTGACATGTGTTAAGTTACTCCATCACTGTAAATTAAGGATGCATGTCTGCTCAGTGTTTACCGCATACAGAAAAAAATCTGAGACACTTTGCAGCTATTAGCTAAATCAGCAAGCTCTGAACATGCACTGCATGATCAATATCTGATTCACACGGTAGACTGATTCAGATCAGCTACACCGGCGGCAGTCTTCTGATCAATCAGACCCATCAGCTGCCTCTGATGACAATGGAAATTAGTTTAAAACAACTTTATTTCCCCAAAAGATCAGTTTTGGATTTGTGGTTTTCAGATCAGCAAATATCAGCGATGCTTATGTTTTACTTATGTTTTTTTATTATGTCACATTTCATTATCTGTGTATATGAATGGATTTGAATAACATTTGCAGGAGTGGGCAAGCAGCAAAAATTAAATAAAAACTTTGCAGCTACATGTGAACCCTGTGTCACCTCTGCTTACCCATAACCTATAGGACTGCCATACATATCAGGGTTGCTGATATGTTCTGGGTTCCAATAACAGCATGTGATCTATGCATTTTGTCCCACACACGAGGCTCAGGAGGATCATAGAAAAGACTGCGGTGCTGGAGGACTTACTGGAAGTAGGAATGGAGCCACAGCTGCTTCTGTGCTGTCTGTATACTGTAGGGTAGAGATCCTCCAGCTGGAGAAAACAGGAGACAGCATGTAAACAAGGTTGGTAACTAGATGAGTAGGATGAAAAATGTCTCCCTCATCCCAGTTATGAAGACAAGTGCCATGTTTACCAACCTGGGTATCCTTCCAAACTTGTCCTCACGTTCTCCACATTTGGATACACCTGGGTAGGGAGGAAACAGAATTTGAAATGGTTTCTCCATTAAAGCACAGAAGACATCATGTACAGTATGGGTATGTCCATGAATTAAATGGCTGCATTTCCATTGATTGTTCCTTGTTCCAAACTAATCAGTCCTCTGCAAATATGAAGTTCTACACATTATATATTCATATATATATTGACGTAATGTTTCATATTATCACTGAGAATCACAATGTAGTTAATACATGTTCCATTTCACGATTTACCTGACACTGAAGTCCATTAATAATTTATATTGGTAGAATCAATGATATTAAACATGTATTAACCTACAAAAACAAAATATCCTGTAATATATTGACAAATATATTGTTCACCCCAAAAATATAGTGCAAATAAATGTAAAATGTATTAATGCAAAAAAAAAAATGCATTACAATATAACAAAACAGCAATAACTTACATATTTTAATCATTTTAATATATTAATTGAACTAAAATATATACTCTCTAAAATAAACTCTCAGTATACCGTTTATGTAAGAGTTGTTTTAAACCTGTAAACGTGTTTTAAACCAACTGCTCAAACTACAAAATGACAAAAAAAAACCTTGAGAGAGACAAATATATGATCACACTTCACACATTCCTGGCCTGCCATACCAACATCATATCTTAGCTATAAATTTCAGCTATGTTTAGTTGGGGGTTAATGGGTTCAACTTCAAATTTCCAAAATTGGGAAGTTCAATACTCATTAAGAGCCCAGAGTAAAATAAAAGGTTTTTAAAAGAGCAACTCATTATTATAAACTCAGGCAAGCCGGAAAGAAGTCTGCAGGCAGACACAGTGGAGTGACAGCTCTGTGTGGTGCCGCGACTCTGAAAATGACATTTCAATAAAGATCCATTAGGAAACATCCACTGGCAGTTCTAAATTCAGGACAGCATCTATAATGCTACTGACTTGTATTAAATTTTGCGGAATGCATCACTTTCCAAAAATTACTGCAAAATATCCAGCTAAAAATTCAGTATTGACAATAACCCAGACACTATTTAACGACTTCTAAGATTAAAAAGTGAATGTGCAGCTGTTATTGTACCTGAGTCACTATTAGGTTTGCCACAACAATGAAATGTCAACCTGCTGAATGAAATGACAAAAAAACAACTAAAACTAATCAATAACTAGTCATTTTGTGGCCTGTTAGCTATATTAATGCTGAAGTAATTCTAAAGTAAACCCTCAACAGGAGTAGCTGTATAAAAGACTAATTATGAGACAGGTAGCTGGTGTGGAGCTGGCTATTCAGAGACAAAATGTTAGGCTATAATATTGAATTTTGTGAAAGCAAGAAACAGCTAAATGTTACATGGCCCTCAGAACACATCAGGAACACAAATTCTCACTTTTTGCACTGGGACATGCGTCTGTAGCTTTTGGGTCCTGGTGATTGTTTTAGCATCACTGAATCTGCCCTTAAGCTTCTCACATTTACCTTCCCAGTCTTTAACTGTGGAATAGCCCTGTTTATTACTGACATCTATAAAGGAATTTCTGGATGTACAGTTACTGTAATACACAAAATACCAATAAAATGAATTTAATGCAAGTTGTACGTTTACTAGTTCCCACACTCATTAATCTGTTTTATATCCCAGTCTGAATGTACTGCAATAAAAAACTATAATTCTGTAAGACAGTTCCGACAAACATGCTTAACAATGCTTATAAACTGTGAACAATATTCTTGATGAGGGGTTCCTGTGCATTGTAATGTTGGTTATTTGTCATGAGACAAATACACAGGGGAATGTAATTTGAAGTAGCAATGTATGCGAGTTCACCTTTTACAGTTCCAAATCAATGCACATGTTTAAAACATACGTGAAAATTTCTGTCATAATGAAAACAACTGAGAACCTTTAATGTGAATGTATGTACAAAAGCTCTATTTA
Organism: Megalops atlanticus; assembly: GCA_019176425.1. Classification (NCBI taxonomy): domain Eukaryota; kingdom Metazoa; phylum Chordata; class Actinopteri; order Elopiformes; family Megalopidae; genus Megalops; species Megalops atlanticus. Next base: position 25,288,102 of record CM032887.1, on the reverse strand, counting down.
ATTCCAAAACTGCTTACATACAATCCAAACCTTTCCGGATCTTTTTAATGTGAGCCTGTGCCTCTATATGACAGCAAAACTGCCAAGAAATCCATCTCTTCTTCACACGTTATTGCTCAGTAAGCTCAAGGAAACCCTTTGAGATCCACTACCGTCTACTGCGTATGAAAGCCAAATAAATCTGTTCCTAATAAGTAAAAAGAGCACATTCCTTATCCACATCTGTCAGGCCCTGAAAATTCAGCCAAACCCCCACCCCTCCCCCCACCCCCTGAGGCGCTGGACACAGATCACACAGACGAAAAGTGCCCATCCCCTGAAGCCTCACTTTCATTCATCAGAGGAGACAAACAGCAAAGTGTTTTTTCCCCTAATTAAAAAATATGAAGCTACCCGCTCCTAACATGGTGGCAATTACAGTCTACCATGAAAAATGACAGCCGTGGTTTCGGATGACAACCTGAAATCCTGCAGGCATGGTTTGGCGCCAAAGGTGGTGCTTAGCTTACTCACCAGGTGCATCGGGGTGTCTGGACTGGCCGACGACTTCCTGCTTGCACCGAGTGTCATCAGGGTGCGCTGGAACTCTGCGGCCAGCCACTTGGTCTTATCGGCGCCCATGGAGCCGATGCTGGAGAACTGGCCCACAACAGGCCACGCCTCCTCACCCAGGATAGGCCTCGTGTGCTCACGTAACAACTTTTGAACAAGAATAATAAAAGAACATTTGTACAAGACAATCCACAGCAGCGCAGATCAAAGGACCAATCAAAGGCTGGATCAATTTGTACATCCTGGAAAAGTACAGGCTGTGCCTCATTAAACTTTGAGCAAAAGTGCGAGACTTCAGCCTGAGAGAGCAATTTAAGGGCTTCAAGGGGAACAGTGTGGACGGTGGATATCAAAGCCCACCATCCACAAATTCACTTTGTGTCTCCACACCTGAAAAGATTACCGACCATTATCTTGATTAATAATTAAATATGTGACAGAAAGAAGCTTTTTCAACTAATTACAACACTTTTAAGCAACAACGGTAGGGACCCAGACACAGAGAAGATACGAGGTATGCACCTGCAGCATTTTTCCTACCTTTCTCAATTTCAGGTGCCCCCATCTTTCCATATCATCCCCTAGGAATCGACCAGGCGTGGAACCAATCAGGTAAACTCTGCCCAAGAGATAACAATTATGTGGTATGTGAATCCACTTGCTTTTTATACCACTCTCTGTTACTAGTAAATGTGAATCTGCACATCTCCGCCCCCTATTAGACCACGTTTTTTTGGGGGGTGGGGGCGACATATACTAGGTAATATGATTAATCACTTCTGTAGATGCATTTCATTATAATGGAGAAGTTATTCATGGAGAGTTATTTGGGGAGTGGGGGAGAAAATATACAATAAAATCGCTTTGCACAACATTTTTTGACAGCTCATCCCCACCTCTACAACACACAGTGGGTTCTGAAACTGAACAATCACCAAACACAAGACCAATCATTTCGTCAAAAATCATCAGGAAAGTCAAAAACCATTTCAATATAACATTTATATTTACATTTATTCATTTGGCAGACGCTTTTCTCCAAAGCGACTTACATAGGTTACCGTTCCTTACAATGTTATCCATTTATACAGCTGGATATTTACTGAGACAATTGAGGGTTAAGTGCCCACAATTGCCCAAGGGTACAGCAGCAGTGTCCCCAGCGGGGATCGAACCGGTAACCTTTCGGTTAGGAGTCCTGCTGCTTAACCACTATGCTACACTGCCACCCACAATATACTTTTTGACCTACAGCGTACAGTACAGTATGTACTAGGATATCAACACACCTTCAAAATTCCCATAAATTCCAAAAAATATCTTCCTAATACTATGTACGGGTGGGGAGAGGCAGCCTTACCTGGTCTCAGACAGGTCATGCTCTTTGATGCGCTCGATCCACTCGCTGAGCTCGGGGGCACGGTAGGCCCCCAGGTATTCGATGAGGTCCCGTTTGAAGTTGGTGGGGGACTCCCCTGCAGTGTCAGGACTGCCTTCCGGTAACCTGGGGTAAAGAGGGCTCATCCACAGCCTGGTGAAACAACACAACGCTTGTGTCACAGCTTGCCTGGAAAGAAACAACCATTTTTAATTCTGAGAGGCTTCATGAACCACTTAACGGGTGGAGCTGCCATGTACTGTCAGTCAACCACTGGGAAAAGGTCTTAAAACGCAGTGATTCCTTCATAGTGCATGATGATGCATAGTATAAGGTTTGTGAAATCTCACTAGCCCATCACTACTTTAATTAAGGACAATATTCCTTTTGTTGTTGGGGGTGTTTATCTTACTGCTTTACTTCAGTTGTCAGATTCAAAGAACCTGCTGTTTTGTGTTCTTCTGGTCAGACAAAAACATTTTCAAGCTGCAACTAAGGCTATTGATTATTCGGAATTTGGATTAATATGGCAGTCCACCTCCATCCTGTGGGATTAAACACAACTGCTTTATTTGTTGTATTGGGGATTGTTACGTGAGGAAATCTGGGTCTGACTGTAACACACCCTGTTCTGAAGACTGCCTCCTCAGACATCCGGTGAGAGACGCACGCAAGAATGAATATTGAAGAAAAAAACATGAGGCATTATAACAGAATGCATCAAATCAGAGGGAAAGAGCTCAAGTGGAAAGGCAGCCTCTAATCACATTCATTGTGAATCTGTCCATTTAATGTTTTAAGATGAGATGGAAGCTGGCAGATTAATATGCGGTTCAGGTGGGGAAAGAGGCATTCAGAGGAGGACAGAGAGCAAGTGACAAGGCTCTAATTGCACTACTGTGTAATGCCCAGCTAGGTGGGCGATGGGTGTCCTACGCATTGTGATATGAATTGCATGCAGAGGGGCCAAAGGCCACAAAAAAATCAGTGTGATTACATAATAACCTTATCTCTCAGAGACCAGGTACCGATAACAATGGGGTGTCTGAGTCCTGTAGTCATGGTAATGACATGTTACCTCTCCGAACAGGCTTTCACTCTGCCATCTTCTCAACCTTCCCATGTGTCCATCAAAATGGGAAAAAAGCCCTCATTCTAAACCTCAGCAAAGTAGTCCAAACACCCCAGAACACTATTATTATTGCATTAGAGAAAAATGCTGGATGCTTTGAGCTGGAAAAATAAAATGTATAACACCCTTTGATGGAGGGATTCCTCTGCCTGCCACTTCAGATGACTGTCATATTTGTGTCACATTGTAATATCTATCTTTAAGGAACCTCTCAAGACCTAAACCTTTACCCTGATAGAGCCAGCTGTTTAAAGCCAAGGGCAGTGATTATTAATTGGGGACATTTGCAATAAAGAAAGGTGTATGCCTTGGTGATACTGATCATAAATCTGGGAAGATGTCACAACTAACAATGTGCAAGGATACGCAGACATACGCACACGCGTGCACGCGCGCGCACGCACGCACACACACACGCACACACACACACAAATTCAGAGCTTCATGGATCCAGCATATCTTCGTATGTGATCTTCAAAGCATTCCCTACATTTTGCACAATCTCCCTGTCTCCCGAGTAAATGGGAACTTCATCATTCAATATTTTGCAGCATGGGAGACAAAGTCCATAGTTTTTAGTATTTCTACCCATCTGGTAACTTTTATCAGCAGCTCTGTAAAATGCTCTCTAACATTTTGCCAACTCATCCTTAACTGTGATAACTACAAAGAATGATACTTAGCTCACTGAGTGCAACATGTCCTGTTTTACCAGGATTTAAAAGAGGAATGTTCTCAAGATGCAGTGCTAATTATTGAGGCTTAGGTTAAGGAACAAGAGCTTTTCATTCACCCATCTCCAGACAATGCAACTGATACAAAAATTATATTTCTGACTGCACACACTTTCACAAGAGGAACCCAGATTTATTTAGCCTCTAAATATTGTAATTTATTAGCTGGATAAATTAGCTTTATTTCAACAGTCTGGGAACAGCTACTCAGCACGTTGTCCTGGCAACCAACAGAGTATCTTAATATAAACCTCGGTTAATGCGTGACACTCATCTCAGATATTAAACAAATGTGCTCTTATTTGCACCAAATGAACATCAAAGCAGGGAAAGCTGTGATGGATTATGAAAAACGTGAAAATGGGAACTCTGCATAAAATGAGGGAAATGTCTTCTCTCATACCACTAATTATGACTCAAAGTGCGAATTGCAAAACTGATTACACAATGCAACGGTCAGACAAGACATCCAACTGCATTTCCATTGAGAGTGGATTTAATGCAAGAGGATAAGAAATAACTCTTCCTCAAAAAGTTACCACAATTTGAATATTTTTTTTCTTTTTAACGAATATCTTCATTTGATTGCAATTCCGCAACACAGATCTTAGTTTAAGATCTAGTCCAGAGTAAAGTGAGGTTCAGTATTTATTTAAATTCAGCACTTTATGCTATGCAAACAGCGTAACTTCCTTTGAGAGGCCCATCACCATTTTACGACCATAACCATCTTGTCTCAGACTTGGAGCATCAGTTGCTATTGCACACAGTAGCAGAGAACACAGACCCCTCATTGCTCCAGGACTAATGATGCTATCACTCTCACCCCTGTGTCTTCTGATACCAATCGGCGCGGATGAGGTTTGATGTGAGGATCACAACTCGGAATCCTTCCTCATACCACAGCAGCATCATCTTCCTGCAAGAGACAAGAGGCAGCATGTCAACGAGCTGCAATCCATCCTGACCGGCCGCTCTTCTGCTGCAATGGATGACACCACTTAGCACCTTAATGCTTTACAGCACAGTGGACAAGCCTGTCAGATGGCATTGTCATTAATGTCATTAATCCAAGCAGCAATTAGATGACTTCCAGCAAACAAGGGAAAAAGAGGAGTGAAGTTCACTGCTGATACTATAACACAAACACAGACTGAAAGCAGCTTTGTTTAAGGGAAATGTATAGGCTAATTGGAGATGTAAAGATAACCCAGCAAACTCTGCTGAGCCAGCTACTGACTAACCAGGAGGCAAAGGCATTCACTTAATTTAAACAACTTAAACCTCGAGGCTTACGAGTACACAATGAGAATTTTTTAAAAAGCAAAACAAATGACCTCAGGTGTCCAATTTCAGTTTTCCTGTTAAAGTGGATAATTCAAATCTCGCTATTAAGCTTTACAGGAAACATTCTGCAATTCAGTTAAAGCATCTGAGAGAGTGGTACAGAAAGAAATGGCATTTGTGAGAAAAAAAGCTGGCACAGGTGTGTTTGAATAAGATTACTACATCAATTTTAAAAAATTTAGCGATCCCAAGCTGCCTTCACTGAGGGGATCAAAAATATTTAATACTCCTCTGGCTTCTTTCAATCTCCCAAGTCTTGAATAAAACATCCAAACATTAAACAGATGAAGGGGAGAGTTGGAATCCAATTTATAACCAGGCAATCATGGAGAGAGGGGCTTATTTTTGTTTAACACACATTACCGGATAAAACTGAACTGCAGGCTAAGCACAGCTGCACAAAATCATCCGCATTTAGCTGGATGGCACTTTCCCACACAAAATAATTACACCTGAAGTGAATCACCAATTTCTGGGGAACCTAAAACGGGAACTTCTGCCCTTTCAAATCTTACTGTATGTTATACATTAAAACACATCCTTTACAAATAGAAGTGTTTTGTCTATTAATTGATATGTTAAAATGAACAAAAACAAGAAGAGAAAGAGTGATAGGAAATGGATAATTTATTGCTATGTTTAAAACAGAACACTGGTAAAATATCAGATGCCCCCAGTAATTTATTACATGAGCTCCAATACGCTGAGACTTGCAAAGTAATATGTGTTACTGCGCTTAATGAGACAGTCTATCACAGCCACTCATCATCATATTATTGCGGCCTTCTACCACAGACATCAGTCACATGCTCTGATGTGATCATGTACTAACATGGACAAATCCCAACATGACTAACCATTTACAGTACAACAGACTAGAGATGAAACAGTATGAAATTTTAATATCACGATTATAGTGACCAAAATTATCACGGTTACCAGTATTATCGCGATATTGTTAAAATGTGCTGAAAATATTCAAAAAGTACTGATACACAAAGTGAAATCATTTCACCAAGTTTCATATTGAAAACCACAAATTAGCAGCACTATGCAGTTTTTATTTGCATAAACATTAGAATAATAACATAACCAATGAATTGTACAATAGTCTACTATGTCTTTTATAGATGACATTACTTTCTCAGGCTACAAAAACACTAAAATGAAGTGCAAATACGTGTTTTTGAATGCAAAACTTAAGGTACCTGGTCCAACCTTCCCATGCACGGCTCCAGTTGCTTCAATGAGCATGTAAGGAAGACGTGAATTTCCGAGTGAGGACGCTAAGGAAGCGCAAAGGGAAGAGTCGAGTCTGCTCGTGCATGTTGTTTTCTAAAGGTCTTGGTATAATATAGGCTAATTTGTACGTCATTTCAGAATATCATGATAATGCTGAAGAGGGCAAATTAAATAGAAGTGCTTTCCAATGTTAAGTTCCCCCTGAGAGCAAAGTAGGCTAATTGACTCAAGACTTCGTAAGAGTTCAACTATTTACTGAACTTCAGACAAATACAAATAATGCTGTCACATCGAAGTTACGCTGGAAAATTCATATAGAAGGAGGAAATAAACCGGTCTAAACAGTGTTCTGTTTCAAGAATATGCAAATACAAACGTACACGGAATTCATTCTTAATAGCAAGTTAGTCCTCTTAGAGGCCATGTTTTCAGGACACAAAACAAACCCACGTTGCATGCTGCGCCTGCGCGTCTGTGTCTGGGAGACTTGCTAACTTTGGTTGATGCTGAACAGTATTTAACGTGTTTTTCAAAGGGCGGTAACCAACCGCGGTTTTAATGATAATTCAAATTTGAAACGGTAATACTAACCGTCGGGAATTTTACCACGGTTTACCGTGAAACCGGTAACCGTTTCATCTCTGCAACAGACCCTATCCTATGCGTCTCCACCGTTAGAACTGCACAGCGACACTCCGAGAGGACTGAGAAAAGCGTGTCTTTAGTTTGGTACGGGCGAGCGTTCTGCGCGTTGGGCCAAGGAGCAGCTCAATAGCGCGCTAACACATTTACCGGTCGCTTTCAGATCAAGTACAAGGTCTGCAGTTTCCGTCCGCTCGCAGAACAGGGGCCAGTAATTCCACCCCTGTCGCGGCGGAGAGATTCCAGCGAGCATGGCATGACCTTTCGGTTCCCCTGACCTTTTCCTCCCGAGGCAAAAACACATCGCTGGTGCTAATGCATCACAGCTCTTTAACGCCGCTACGCTTTCACGAATCCTGAAAGCACCTTGATAATGCTGTACCACCCGGGAAACGGATACCTATATGGAAAATAATTTTTAGTGTTCGCCTAAGTGCAACGCTGCCGTATGCTCGAAAAATCATCATGAAAGCAGTTATGGGTAACTTGCGGGGAAATCAAACCACTTACGTGTGGTGGGTTCCAAAGGCTATATCCAATTTGGCCTAAAAAGGAAAAACAAATAAATCCAATTAAGCACTGAAACCATGTGGTTTAATTAAATTACTGCTGTACAGCTGGCAACAGATGCATTTTCATGCGGTGCATGGAGAACGCAATTTCAGGGCGCTGTCATAATTTAGCTGGTAGGCCTTTATATGCAGACGCTCTGCATGTACAGTATATTCAGAATGGAATTTTGTAATTGTCAAATTATTTTAAATGGCAAAATATGATAAAATAATTTCTTATTGGGTCAGTCTGTGTTAAAGCACAGCCTTTATTGCTCCCATGGTTTCTTGAACAGTTATGGTAGTGATCTCATGTAAGACTGTGTAGCTTATGTAGCTTCCTATTTGTCAGGAACATTATGCCTAAAATAAAAAACAATAGAAAGCATTAACAATAATTAATTAAATAAATAAATTTGCAACACCTCTTAAAAGGCCACAAATGTAATAGGACTTGCAAAGAGGTTTAATTAGACAATCAGTAAATTCTGTCTGTAGATCTAATTTTTGAAAGACCATTTATACAATGTCCTCATCAAAGGTTAAAAAAAAGTGCTAAACAAATTCAGTTAATCATAATTAATCATCCCAAAAGTTGCTTAACTTTACGTTACGTATTTGTTTTGAATACACTCTTATCAAGAGTTCTACAGCTTGTTTTCAGGTTTTCATGTTCATATTTCTAAAGCTGGACATTTTGCTCAACAACAGCAGACTTTAGCCTGCAATCTTTTACAGCCCAACTCCTTAACAACACTGGACCACAAATCAAAGACACAAGTGTAAAATTTGGCTTCAATGGTTAGTGCTACAGGGGAAATGATCAAGACCACTGTAATAGGGCATGCCTTGTGATCTGATTTTACAAGAAATTACATCATTTGCGAAGACAAAACATAATGCAGATGGATGCCTCCCTCAAGTGGAAATGGGCATGAATTACAACACTGAATTTGCCCTTAAACTAAAGTGGAGCTTTCTGAACTGCAGGAGGAGGATTTTTCCATTGGCATTTTAATCTCTTCAGGCGTTACCATTCTCTAACACTGGCAGCAGTGCGGGACAGTTGTTAAGAATTTGTGGTTTTAAGACATTTTTAACAAAATAGTTAAAGGTTTGATTCCCTCGAGAGGCACAGCAGCTGCAGCCTTGAGCAAGGTACTTCATCTGAACTGCTTCACTAACCAGCCAGCTGCATGAACATATATGTGAAATGGAAGCTATCAAAGCAGTGCTGAATATGATTAGCTGCTAATAACACAGGAAATTATAAGATACATCTGGTATTCTAACGGCTCACACATATGGTATTTGATTTCCCGACACATGGAGATGTCATATAAGTACCTGGCAAAAGCGGACGTGCGCATATGGCTGGGCCTGCTGGATTAACCTGGCCTTGGCTTCCCGTTTATCCCCGTGAACAATCATCACCGGCTTATCCCTTCAAAACAAATGTGAAAACTTACAAATTCAGCTTCTCTTAAAAATATAGTTTATATAAATGTACACTGCAAATTTAGCTATGACATTTGCTTAAGAAAAATGAAAATGCAACAGTCATTGCGACTGCAAGTTTTGTGTACATGAGAGGTCTGTTAACAGGGCTGACAAATTTCTGACTCCAAGTCATAATGTCATAAAAAGCCAGGGGCTCAGTGCTTCTTAACCTTAAACTTAACAGAAAAAAATGGGTAAAGAGAAGGAGCAATAAGACAAGAAATTTACACTGGGTGTACGCCTCAACCAGCTTTTTTTCTTGACCTGGGTCAGACAGAAATTATATGGGACCAAACAGACAGTGCCACCCAGAAGAGCCAGACACAACCCCCTAACCCAGCTGACTGAAACTGCTGAAGGTGAGTGGTGGACCAACCCAGAGAACGACCAATCACAGATCTGTACTGATCTGTCTCAAAAGCACCAGAATGATGTCAATTCAATTGCATGTCATAGTCAGTACAAACTTGGCAAAGTTTCCATTTGGAGTGTATGGCATTTCATACATAATAGATAACTGTTCACATATTTTACTCACATTTTCAGAATTATACAGAATCTATATTTTTGATGAATGAAAAATGTGTGTGGGGCAGGAGAGCAGTTACCTGAACTCTGGCGGGTACTGCTGTACCATCCAGGGCACATCAAAGCAGTAGTTAAACTAGAAAAAGAACATGGCAGAAATGGGACAGCTGACTCTTCCAAATTCACCTCAAAATGTACTTTAAAGTAAAAAAAAAAAAAAAAAACTAATGCATGAACCTGAAACTGATAACTGTAACTGGTACCTGCACAGATTCTTTCAGTGTTCCAAACAGGGGAGAGAGAATTTCTGATAAAAATCAAGAAAAGGAAATAAAATACTCCATTAATACTGGCATACTCCAATAACATTTTATCAGATCATGCTTTCTCAGAATGATGTGCATTCTCAGTAATACGCACAGTACAGTAAATTTCTCGCATGAATGATATTACCTTTAATATGCAAAGCTCCAGTGTTGTACTTCTTTTCTATACCAGTGACTTTAGTGAGATAAAATCGGAATGTGTTGTCAGCTGGAGGCAAGCTGGTTTCAAAAAATTCTTTAGGCTCTTCTTTGAAGTAAGAGGCACCGTGAGGACTCTCTGGTCGTTTCTCCTCTACTTTCTTTCTCTTGGGACTCGGGCTTCGCGTTTTGGTCTGACTGCCGACAGCAGGGTCGGAACCTTCGTCGTCACTACTGGACAGTGCCCAGCCACAGTCCTCAGATTCATTCTTCCTTTTGACGGCGGGAGATGGACCTTTGGTTTCGAACTTCACAGGGTTCTGCTGATTATAATGGGCCGCTTTCCTGGCCTCGGAACCGATTGCAGGGGTAGATGTTAATGGGGGTGGTTCTATTTTTATGCCTCTGTTCAGTAAAGAATCAGATTTTTGCACAAACTCTTTTGAGTCCTCCTCAATACCAGGAGGTTCTTTTTGCAGCTGCCGATCAGAGCTCTTTGATGGTGCTGAACGGAAGTCCTCGTCCTCGCTGTCGCTACTTGACAGCGTCCACTTGCCATGCTGACTGTCCTGTGACATCCTTAGATATCATGTAGTTAGGTTCGACTGTGGGTAAACAGATGGACACAAATGAACCACGTTGCATAGGTAAGATTATTTGCAGACATTTCATTATCTGCTATGTTACATACGTTTTTTTATTTATCTAGAGCGGATTTTAAGATCATCGTGCCAAGTTATCTGATGTTACTTAAATAACGTTGCTTATTACAGCAGCAGCAACAGAGGACATAACTGGCCTTAGTTAACTAACTATTGGCTATACAGCTGACAACCACAGATTAAAAATATCTAAGTATATAACAAATTATTTATTTATCCAGAACTGCGCTACATTTAATTAGCTCGCAAACAATCGTCATCACTTGGGAACATACTTGGCTAGTTCGCAAATTTAGCGTTTACTAGCCAGTAAGAAGCAGCGACTATCTAGTAATGTAGCAATCAGTGCAACTATACTAGTGACCAGTCCATCCACAGACTAGTGGTCTAACAAAAATAGTCAGCTAGCTACCTGATAACGTTTTTCATCATGATTCCTAGACAGTCTCATCGATATTTTGAATACTGGTCAGTTTGACGGCTTATTTTGCTAGCATGGACCTCGACTTACATAAAGACTAGCTAGCTATCAACAGTATGTGCACAGTTTGCTTACTGACTTAATAGCTAACCAGCAAAAACATGCGACTCACTTGTGGCGGGAAGTTGACTACAGTCTTTACCGGAGAAAGCACGCTATAATCAACCAAGGCTATAACACTGAATTGTGCACGAATCCGGCAGCAAGCAGACTGCGATATATAATTACATAATGAGCCAGCTATATGGCATTAACAAAAATTTCATGCCTGCATGCACGTCACCTACTCAGCTACACACAGCTAGCATGAAAGTGGGCTGTGCAACAATGTTTTCCTTCCCCTGAGCACGTGACGTGAAACAGTTGTCCACGATGATAGACCTGCTTTGATCAAAATGATTAAAGGAAATCGGGAACGATACCTTTGTGAACGAAATTCACTAAAAATCATATACATCAAGCACGGAATATTTTCAATTTCATTTTGTTGATTTGCATTTGAAAATCAAAGTTTTGACCATTTTAGTATGTAATAGTTGACTTGAATTTTAACCAATCCTTTTATAGTTTATATTACCGCACTCCAGTGAGGTAACCAATCGTGTGAGAGTTTACAGTTTCCATGGCAGTTTGAAAGCGTTCGCGAAACAGTGGCTAGTGTACTGGTATTCCTCAAACAAGTCAGCCGGATAGTTAGCATGCTGTCTTACAAACGACAATTCAGGGAAGAAAAAAAAGTAACTGAGAGCGACAAGAGAAGGTTCGCGATGGTAAGATTGACTACAGATTTACTATGAAAATGATTTCAGCTAAGCGTAATTGACCCAAACTGACATGCATTACAAACTTGACTGACTTGGCTCGCCAGAAATCCAGGAAATGTTATCCTGCTCGAATATCAGTGAACTAAAACGTGCAGCTACCGCACATAGCTTGCTATACTCATTAAATATTTGTTATCTAACTTGATTACCACAGAGTTTACTACGTTGCATTAACTAATTAGCTAACGCTAGCCAGCTAACATAACATTGCATACAAGTTAGCCGGAGAACTAACAGGTAACTTAGTCAAGTCTGCAGTGTGCATTGCTTTCTGAAAACTCAGCTTGCTAGCTATTTCGGTTTTTAGCTTATTGTTACTTTTAATAATAAGTACATTAGCTATGTAAATAACATAACGAGCTAACTGTTAGCTTGCAACGGTAACAACCATGACAGTTGGCTTGACTCATGCTATAGCAGTTCTCCTGGATAGCTTTTAAAAGCAAATTATAATGATAGAGAACTGTTGTTATTTCTTAAATGCAGTGATATGTGTTTATTATGTCCATCTTAAGGTTTTCGAGAAATGTGACGAGGACAGGAAAGGGTACCTGAACAGACAGGATCTGAAGATGGCAGTAGTCATGCTATTCGGGTACAAGCCATCGAAGGTGAGTTGGGCTGTTTTGTTGTTAACTGAGTGGAATATGCCCTGCAGAGTTGTGTGCTGTCAGGTTTGAGATCAGAACATTGCAGTAATATGGCTTGTATTGCTTAAAACATGTAGTCACTTCAACTAGGAGTGGCAGGTGGTAGTCATGCACGCCTTCCTGAACAGCTAACGAATGGGCTCCTCTACCAGAGTTAACGAACGAGTACAACACTTGCGGCCACTAGAGGGCGCCAGTGTATTTTCTTTTCGTGGTAACAAAATCAGTACATGGACGAAATCAAATTTGGATACTACAGAGAATGTCACTTTAAGTTTTTATTTTAGTTAAAGCAGAGAAGCTTTAGTTGGGAACTCATTGTTGCTATAATTACATAACAATCATAGATTTCTAAGACATCAATTCCGAATGGATTTTAGTGTTATAACTCATGTATTTACGTGTTATTCAGTTCCTATTTATGTGGCTAAATGTTAAGAAAATAAAATAGTTTCTTACGATTGTTTTTATTTTTGTTTTTTTTTTTCAGTCGGAAACCAACTTGCTCATGGATCATGCTCTGCGTGCTAATTTACCAGGTACAGTCACAGTCATGCAAAAGTGTCATATGCCTGAAGTAACTAAACAGGGTTGTCATTCTTTAAGTACTGCACATGCACAGTTACTGGACACATCCCATATTTGACATCTTTCATAGCTGAACTCAGTGAGTGAATGATGACATGCTGTCTACTCTCTGATGTCTAACACAACAGGAACAGCAGTTTTTGAGTAGTGGAGGCACAATGCTTGATATTAATAAATGTAATACATTATCATCATATAAGGCAATTTACCTGTAAATAAAGAATACAGTTAAATACAGCTATAGGTAGTAAGCCATGCTTTGTGTTTATGCATCATTGATGTGTAAATTTATGTAAATCCATTGGTGAGTGTAGATCTAGATCAGCCATGTTGTACTGAAGTTGTTTTGACATCAATAGATCGCTTTCTAAGATTAATGAATGCTCAATACTTTAAAGAACTCACCTAGCAGTCATGGTAGCTTTATGTTTAATCCAGAGAAAATGCATGAATTGATACCATAGAATTAAAGATATCAAGTTCCCCCTGAAGTTACATTTTAGGTGTATGTATTTGCCGATTGTTTATTAGTCAAAATACCATTAGTTTTGACAAAATGCGCTTCGGTATGTGGAGAGAAAACTGCAATTGGAGACACACGTTGATATGAAAGCAGTGTAACATTTTCGTTTCAAATTTAACCAGAAAAAGCTTGTTCCGTTCCGCGCAAGAGAAAGAGAAATGAAAGGGATGACTTAAATTTGGTGTAATCGTTTTACACATTGCCAGTAATTAAAGAATTGCTCACAAAAGGCAAAACATCATTTTGGCGTGAAGTGTATGCAAGCATTACAGGCCTCTGACAGGCAGGAACACTGAAGAAAAGGGCTTGCCTAGACATTTTTTAAAGGAAGACATTAAATGGTTGAAGACCTAGATTAGTAAGTAATTTGTCTCTTGTTTTAAGCCACAAGCAAATTGCTTTTGTATACTGCCCTGTAGGAAAGCGCAAGATAATCTAGTTAAAGTGGCATGCTGGTGTGATGAAATATTCCACCATTAAATCTTGCTCAGAGCAAACAGCGAATTAAATTGCTCCTCTTCTGTATTTCATGTGATTACTAAATTAGTGATGGTGACGGAATTGTGGGTTGTTGGTAGTAATGTGGAAGGCTTGGCTAGACTCCGTCTCTGACAGCATTGGCAGGCGCTCACGGAAGATGAGGCCATTTAAGGTCCCCGCTTTTTCCTCACTCCTGCATGTATATAACATCCGCTTTCTCCTTGTCTCTCTCTCTCTCTCTTTCTGGCCTTTTGAATCCACTTTGTGTTATTTTGTACCGTGGAACAGAGGTATCTGTCAGTGATAGGAGGCCGGTGTACCGCCGGCTCGCAGCGCTTGACTTTGAAAAACGGTTCACGGTTCGACAGTCTTTATTTTCCCTGTCCTCCCCCTTCCTCCGCTGGATGTTGTTGCTCTTGTCTCCGGGGAATCGTCTGGTCAGCGAGAGAAGATGCCAGCGATATCTCTTCAAAAGCCCCCGCGCTCAACCAGAGTCAGAGGAGAGGCCTTTGTGGTGTTGATTCATGTTGGAAACGCGGCGAGGGTGATGTCGCACACGCCGTCCGTTCGTCCCGGCCAAACAGGGGCCCTTGCTTTCGTCGGCTTCTGTGTGGTCCGGGGTCCCGGTGACCCGGGAGCCTTACAGCAGGAGCGGCTGGAGGCCACGGCTCCTTGATGTGTTTGTTTTAATAAAATTACTTTGTGTGGGAGGAATTCGCATCTCAGAACAGAGCAATGTATGTGGCAAAGCAAGCGGTTAGCATTTTCACGGGCTGAACTTTTAGTTCCTACTGTACAGAATAGAACTCTGGTAACTCCAAACGGGGGAAATGAACTTGTTCCTGAATTGGAAAAATACACACAAGCAGTCATCTTACAAGTTATGATGAGCAAAGCAGGGCACAGATTTCTCTCGACAGAGCTAAACGTATATGCGGTAGAGCGAAAGCCAGGATGAAAAACAGTTGTGGTCCTGAAATTGAATGTTATATGAACTGAAAGCAGGTTTTATGGACATTGCAGCATTAGGCTAATGATGAATAATGAGAAACGTAATGAAAAAATGATCAGTGTTTTATAATTATTAATTCCTACCCAGTGAGTTCTAGCCTAGTTGACTGTCTGTTAATAAATTAAATCTGTTGCAATGACAGCGCTGAAGACTTTATTCTGATTATATTATCTTTGGAAAAAGAATGATCTGTCCATATGGAAAAGTATATCTTGTAATCTGAGTTTTTGAAAAAACAGTGTTTTGGCTCTGTTTTGGGAAGAATGCATCTGTGGTTTGTGGTGGAAATCATTTTTTACGTCTCGCAGTCAAACGTGTTTTTCCTTTACTTTAGTGATGACAGCGCAACCGAAACCTCCCCAATGCTCACAAGCGCACGTGTGCAGTTCCCTACCCCGGCTCTTGCTCTGCAGAAGCCTTCCTGTGCCGTGAACCGTCTTAACGCATCACGATTCCAAAACAACATCCCGGCTTTGTGTCTGACCTGCCAAAACAGAGCAGCTGATTGAATCCGAAGCGTTACATATTCATCGAGGAAAGATCTTGGGGAAAACGTCTTATTTATATTCAAACCTTATCAGCGGCCCGCAACATCCGTAAAATATTGTTTATACTGCGGCTTCAAACACTTTTTTTTCCCCCCCTCCTCCCCTTAATATTGCTCAGGGACAGTGTTGTGAAATTAGAGGAGTGGTGTGACAGATCAGAAGTGTCCACGCTTTTAGAGAGATATTTGAGATGAAATGGCTGTTGCTGGTTGCCGTGTGAAGTGCGTTCCTGAGCGGGGGTGGGGGGGGGAATTGACGGGCGGTGGGGTGCCGCCGGGTGAACCGCGCTGTCTCCGAGGCCACCCTCTTGATTTCTCACCGTGACAGACAGGCCCTACTTCTGAGGGAATCCTGATCGGCCCTCCTGTTGGCCGCTGAGGCCGCCGCCTGAGCCGGGGTGATGTGTTACAGCAAGCACCGGGCCATGTTGCATTACTGCTTTCATTGACTGCCCAACGCCGGGAGAGGCGGCGGCGGCCGGGGAGAGACGGCCCCTTCAAGGTCACGGCAGGGATCTAATCAGGAGTCCGGGCCTCCCCACCCCCCCCCCCTGCCGCTGCTCCGCGGCAGGGCTGAGATGTATGCCGGCATGTATGTGAGGGGACAGTTGTTTACTTTGGCCATGATGAGGTTTCAGCTCCTCATGGTGGGGCCTGGTTCATGCCGTTGCTCAAAGCCTGGGCCTTATTGGCAGGTGTGCCTTAGATCTCTTTGTCATAGGTTGTGTTCTTTGGATACCAGCCTGCACCCCCTCCTCAATCACAAACCACACTCTGATAATAGTGAACTCAGGCAAATGATGTGGCCTACAGGAAGGTGGACTGTTATAGTGTTACAGTGCTAACCTGTTAGCCCTGTTATGGGGAGGCATATTAGCGAGGTTGCTGCTGTAGCCTCCTGCCCCTGAGGTGGTGTTGAGGTAAACTTGCTGTCGATATCAATTCAGCTGGGATGATGAACTTGCAGGGCTGAGCTGGGTGGCTATGCCTCTCACTCTGTGCTGGTTCTCAGATTCTGAGCAGCAGGTTCATGCCTCTGATCCCGTTCAACAGTAATGCATCCTAAATGGCTTGCAAAAAGAGGAAAATGGTCAACTGAAAAGGCTATTTTCTCTTTATGTGGTGATCAGAGTGCTTGTTGGGAAAGTGTGACTTACCTGATGGTGTCGGATTCGTTGTGAGTCACCGGTTTTCGTGCCTCTGTTTACCACAGAGTGTACAGTGCATAGTGTTGAAGTGTCTGTCAAGGCACCTTTCAAGGTGTATAGAAGCTGAGGAGGTGGAGTGAAGGTTACCCTTATTTTGGTAGCACAGACACACTCCATTGTTTTTTTTTTTTTTTTGCTCTCCAACATTGAAGTTAAACTGCTCTCGGTGAGCAGAATGTTGACAGTCACATTTACTACAGAATTCTGCAGGTGCCCTGCTTCCACTTAAAACTTTAAACCTCAGTTTAAAGAGTCAGGTTTCATTTTTTTGTGTCCTTCTCAGAATAAAGAGGTTTGCTGTTGTGGAAAAAAAAATCCTCCTCTGCCGGCTTTCTTCCTTTCCCCGCGGAGAGTCTTTGTTCTGCTTATTTTCTGTCTGCCGTTGCTTATGAATGCTTCCTCAGATGTTATTTGGCTTTCCAACCTTCATTCTGACACCGGGGCTCTCTCCGGGTGCCCAAACACTGTGGAGGGGAGCAGCAGAGCCTGCCCTTGGACCCCCATCTCTCAATTAATTATCCCCTCTCCATAGCAGCAGTGCGCCTCCTCCCTCCCTCCCCCCCATTTCGGCCCGATTCGGTCCAGACTGCCCCGAAGCGCAGATTCATGCCCGGCTGGCACGCTCTGCATTCCTAGAGGACAGTCTAGGGCTCCCAATCCTGCCTTTTTTTCTCAATAACAGTACTCAGAGAAAAATGACTACCCTGCAGGTGTGAAGGAGAGAAACCTCTCCTCTAAACACAGTGCTTTCAGATGATTCTCATCTGCAGGAAGTGCCTGTGCTCCCGAGGAGAGCTCTGTAATAAAGACTCTCTTTCTGTCTCCCTCCTCTCTCTCTCTTTCTCTCTCTCTTTCTCTCCTCTCTTCAAAGGTGTCCCATTGGATTTGTTTGTGTCTCTCATGGGAATGAAGTTGTCAGCGGAGGATCGGTACGACAAGACGCGGCGGATCTTCAACGCGTTTGATGTGCACTGTACGTACCCTCTCCGTCGCACGCGTTCCCCTCCATAGGAGTTCTCTTCCGCGCCTCGGCGAATATGTGGCGCTTTGATACAGCTCAGTCAGGGATGCCTTTTAGGCCAGTTCAAAGAGCGTGCTATGAGCGTTGTCTCAGTCTTAGCATAAAGATGAACTGTTTGCTTTCCAGCGCGCTTTGTTGGTGCGGGAAAATGCTTTCGCCTCACGGTTCTCAAAGCTCAAGTCCAGGTCAGGGGGGGAAGTTCACGGCCCTGTCTTCATATTTCTATGTATCCTCTTTGAATGTGCTGGATCTCCAACTTCATAGACTAACAAGGGAATGGTTCCCGTCAGTCCACAGCTTAGTTGCAGCGTATCCCGCATTAGCCCTGTGTCCTCACGAACAGTCCACCAACGGAGATGCTGCTGGCGGAGAGAAGGTCATGTTCACCCTGGCTCCTCTGCGACTGAGCAGTGCTTTCCTTGCGTTACAGTAGAGGGCACTGTAAGTACTCAACATCCAGCCCGGCTCTGCTTCCAGACAAGAGGGCACTGCTCCCCGCGCTGCTCACTCCATCTGAGCGTGATTTCAACAGGGTCTGATTGTAGGGCACAGCCAGTGCAGGGATCGTGTGTGCGGAGACCAAAGGTTTTAACACAGTTATAATTGCTCTGGTGAGCCCCCGCTGTGTGGTTCAGGCCCGCCCCATGGCGTCTCAACCCGCAAACAGCACCAGCATCCGAGGCTGAGCCAGGCCTTCCTGGAGCTCCTCCTGAAGGCGCTTGTGTATATATATATAAAAAACCCTTCCTTTGCTTTTTCTTTCCCACAGCGACTGCTTTTTTCCCTAGTAGGCACTGGACCAAGCTCAAATGATAGTGTCTGTAAATTCCTTGGAATTAGCATTGTAGCATTAACATGCAAACTGTTTCGGCACCCATCAACTTAAATACTCGCTAGCACACAAAATATGGGGTTGCGCGGTTCTAACCACTTTTTCCTCTGAGCTGTTTTGCTGGCAGGAGCATAATTAACTAATTAATTTTGTTACAGAATTTATTCCGACGAGGGAGTCAGGGGCAACCATATGAGGAGGACATCAGGTGACTCTGATTAAATCTGGTTAAATGGACCAGGGATCCTGCATCATTAACCCTTTTGAGTGCCCCCCCTCCCCACCCCATTAAGGAAAGAACACTTGTGTTATAGTAAACAGTCTTTGAAAACTGTTGCCATCTGCTTAAAGCATGCTGCTTCTCCATTAGCGGGGTGTTGGTGCTGTTTACTGACTCACTTTCTGTCTGCACTCAAATATTAAAAAGTTTGAAACATCTTACATTTTCCGCCTGTATCTATTCCGAACAGGATGTGTAATAATGTCCTGCTCTAGATGATGTGTGCACTCATTGCGCGTGATGCAAGCAAGTTGCAAGCGGCACTTTTTGAACATGATTAGAAGAGCACGGCAATTTGTTAGACTCACCGTTGCTCTCGCGTGCTGCTTGAATTCATCGGGGTGATCCCTCCGTATCTCAGACATCAAATACTGACTTTCACAGTCTCTAGTCAAGTTAATACTCAGACATACAGTACATTGTAACGTTTTACAGCCGTGGCAATGCCTCTGAAAAAGCCCTGTTAATGTGTATTAATAGTTTATTTGTAGTAATGGTTAATTTGCGCTCTCTGTCAGCTGCTATGTAATAATATGAGTCTGCATGTATACATTAAAAATAAACAGCCCTCCAGCTGCAGCTGCCAGGGAAAACGATTTAGAGCAAAGTCTATATCATAGCGGAGCCTTTGAATAATTCCAGTGGCGTGTAAATAGAGCTCCTCTGTTCTCCGGCCAACTTTTCTTAAAACTGATGTAGCAGGCGTTTGTGTTTGATTGCCCTGACAGGGTGCCAGGAGCGGAAAGCCCCCCCCCCCGTCTGCCATTGAGCAGACAGCTGTGGGTGAGGTGTTTGAACGTCGTCTCCTCGGCGCTGTCACTCCCGTCCTCCCTTTTTTTTCGGCGTGAACAAATCGGGGGGAAACCGCGTTTAAGTGCCGCGTCTCCATCATAAGTCGGTGGCAGGCTGCCCGCCGCTCGGATCGCGCTCGGCGGCGGAGGCACCCTTTCATTTTTCTGCTCTGTGTGTGTGTGTGTGTGCGCGCGCGTGTGCGTGTGTGCGCGCGTGCGTGCGTGTGTGTAGGCCCTGCCACCCCGCGGAGCGCACCACGGCTGTTTACATGGCGACCAGTTTTACCACAAGGTGTTGGAGTAATTTGCCGTCTAATTCAGACTATACAGTGAGCTAGTCAGCTTTAACTGCGAGCACAAGTTAAGTTGTATGGGTGTTTTAGATTTCATTGCAGGTTGCACAAAATAACGTTGAAAGAGCAGTTTATGCCGAGCCCGCTGTTGAGGCTTGTCCCGGCGCAGCAGAGTGGAGCGGTGTCTTCCAGGCTTGTAACCAGTTGCATGGTTGCATGTCTGAATCCCGGTTAATGGGTGTAGCCCCTAGTTAGGTACCTGACATGCAAGGTACTTCAGCTGAGTGCTTTCAGTTCATATACAGGTGTAGAAGCAGATGATATATAACCTGTTAGATATGTAAGTTGGCTTTCCCATTGGAAAATGAAATATCTTGGGATATATTGAGAAATATGTTGTTCAGCCCAATAATATATTGCAAATGCATTTAAAGTGTACTAATGCAAAGCATAAATATATTGCATTATGCCATAATGGGAATAATTTACACCTTTTAAATATACTTATTGATTTAAATTGAGTTCTCTAAAATATGTTCTTGGTATGTTTTAATAGATTGCTAAGTGTCTTAAATTTAATAATGTAATATTGTATGTCTCTCCCAGCAGTAGAGGTGGAAGGCTATGCATTGGGTGGATTTTATCCTTTGGAAAGTACAGCATCGCATGCAGAGTACCAGTTTAATCCCTGTGCCATTCACTGAGTCACTGAAACTCACAGGACGGTTAACAGACTTCAGTCCCACAATTAACTTTCTATGTGTCAATGCGCTGATCATTCCCCTGGGAGTCATTTCCGGTGAGGCAGTATTTCTTGAATCAATGCTGGCATTACCAAGACCGAGAGTGACATTAAACTGGTCTGCCTGTGCCTGGGGGAGGTGTCACTCTGAGCTCACGGGGCTAGTCCTGCGCCGCTCCCTTTTACTTCTGCACCGGCCTGAAAAGCGAATGAGCTGTGCGGCTTTGGTGAAGCAGAGCGCTTCACCCAATGAAGAGATGCTGTGGTAGTTAGCATCACCCGCTCATTCTAAAGAACGCCACAAATTTCCCTAAGCCGCAGAAACGGGTTCTGTTCATTTGTTTTTTAGTTCAGGGTGTTTTGAAGGGGAACAGCGGTGGGCTTTAAACTCTAATAAAGGAGTGACATTTTGAGGTTGCCTTTGAATTTGCGCCGTGTTTATTTTGCAGAGTGATGCGCGTTGATTGGGATGTCAGAATTGTTAAGGCTCCCGGGCGCTCTCTCTCCCCAGGTCGCGGCTTTCTGACGATGGAGGACTTCAAAAGGGCCTTCGCTCGGGCTGCCCCCCGTCTGCCGGAGAGAACGGTGCAGGAGGCGTTTCGGTAAGGAGCCCGGCTTCATTCGCATTCCCTCTGTTGCCGTCCCGTTCGGCAAATCATGGCACCTCAGACTGCCTCAAGAGGTTCTTCACATCAGCAGCTCACACTGACACATCTGGGAGGCTGGCATTTTGTTTGTAAGGCAGTGTCATGTAGTGGCAACATAATAATAATAATAATAATAGTGAAATATGGGATATTTACATATGGCAGATTCAGATGGACACTGGGATATTGATTGATACGGACTCTCCTTGATAGGTTCTGTGTATCCGATGCCTCTTTGTGAACTGAGAGGCTACGTTACGGCTCCTGCCCATCTGAAGGCGTCGCTTTCATGTAGCGCCATTAGAATGCTCCCTGCCAAGTGCACCCGGCGTGTGGCCCTCTCCGCCTGCGGAGCCCCGTCCGCCGAGGACAGACTCTCATTAAGTCAGGTTAGGTTTCCACGCTCAGCCGGTCCTCCGCGGAGCCTTAGCGGGATCGATTTCTGCCCGAATCCGCGCTCTGCGTCTGCTCCGTGCCAGTGCCCCCCCCCCCCACCACCACCCCAGCCCCTGCGCTCGGCGTTGGGAGAGTTTTTGGCAGGCGAGCCGCGCGCTTCAACAGGTGTCCCCTCCCCCCCTCCTCCGCACCCGTGTTGCGTTCGCACTCGTCCTGAACCGTCGCTAGGAAGCCGGGTCTGAAAATAATGACAGATCCCTCGCTCGGCGGGAAGACCGGCTTTGTGCTTGCGGAGCGATGGCATGTTTACTGTGATGGCAGGATCGCTTCCTTTCTCAAAGAGCAGCTGTTTTATTTGTTTGGCTATGTTTTTATATGGCATTATTAGGCCCCGGTCTTTTGTGTGCGTCTCCCATCTGTTCAGACCCACTCCATGACGGGTAAAGATAGAGAGGAGCTGAAGGAGCATAAACATTCACAGGGTTTGGAAAAGGGTTTGGGTGGCAGTGGCATAGTGGTTAAGGAGCAGGACTTGTAACCGAAAGGTTGCCTGTTTGCTTCCCGCCTGTGGCACTTGTACTTGTCCCGCTGTATCCTTGGGCAAAGTACTTAATCCACAATTGCCTCAGTAAATAGCCACCTGTAAAAGTGGATAACATTGTGGGGGAAAAAAACCTGTAACTGATGTATATCGCTCTGGATAAGAGCATCTGCTAAATGGCAGTAATGTAATGTAAAAGGCACAGGAAAGTGAGGGACTCGCTGCTCGGATTCACTTCAGTCCATTCAGGTCGACACTTCTGAATCCTTGATACTAAGCTGTAGTTGTATATGCATCAGGAGTCATAAACTGCAGTTACCTCTGGGTGCAACATGTTTGTGTCCAATTATGAGCCAAAGCACCAGAGGATACCCCGCTTGCTCTGAATAGCTCTCGTTCATGTTTACCGAGAACCACATTCGAGATCAGAACAAGAGAGGCAGATAAGGCGCTGAACCACAAGTTAAAGAGCACACAGTGCGGGAAAGAAATAAACTGATATACATTATAACTGGCATTTCTCATTGTTTTTTTTATGTTATTTTTTCCCCTCCTGGAATTGAATGTCTTCAGATAACAGCCTCTTCCTCTGATTGTTACTGTTATTGCGGCTGTTGATTTGGTTAGACGATGCCCTTATTCAGGCCAGCTTCCATAGCTTTCAATCCGCATTTACTCACGGAAGAAGCTCTGGGAGAAAGTTGCTCTCTCTATGGTATGACAGCAGTGCCTTGTTTCAAATTTAAACCTGCCGCCTTCTGACCACAAGCGCTGTTCCTTAACCACTGCGCTTCGCTGCTGTTTACTGTGGGCACAGGACTGTTAACCCGGAGGCAATCCACCGATCCGGCAGCTCACCTGCATCTCGCTGGCTTACCTGTCTTAATTCCAGTCTGTTCTAGCAGAGCCCTCACGCTCTCTCTCCCCTCTTCAGTGTGTGGAGAGAGAGAGAGAGGGAGGGAGGGAGAGGGAGAGGGAGAGGGAGAGGGAGGACAGTTTATTTAGCAACGCAGCACCTGGTCCAGGCAGGAAGCAGAAAGCGCGGCGCGCGGGTCCCCAGCCGACTTGGCAGAGCGGGTGCTGAAAGTCATAACCTTCACGCCGTCGTGCCATCTTGTTTTCTTCTCCCCCCCCCCCCACACCACCACCCCACCCCACCTCCCTCTCCTCTCCTCTCCTCCGTCATTCTGCTGCACCCAATGCAGCGTGCAGCAGCGGCGGCGAAATAAAGAAATAAATCAACAGTGTTGAAGAGAGAGAGAGGGGGGCTAAAAAGCGCCGGTGTTGTGCGGTGTTTATCTGCAAGGCCCAGGGCTGTGTTTAGGATAGATTATCACAACAAAGTGATAAATAATAACGCTCGCCCCGGGTGACTCCGTCGGAGAAAGCGAGGTGGCTCTGGTGTCAAACACTCTCTCTCCGTGCACCTTAAAAGAGCAGAGAGCCCACCACCCCCTTGTCTGTATATGTTCCTCAATCCCTCAAAAAAAAAAAAAAAGAACAACACCCTTGTCCTGTCCTTTTTGTCATAATTATAGCAGAACAATGAAGCGCCCTGCAGGCTTCACGCGATTAGCAGAAGGCTGGTGCCTGTTACGCGCGCGAGATTTATGGACATGTGCCGCCGCTCCGAATGAATGTTAACACATAGATCTCCCCGCCGCTAGTTGCCATGGCGATAGGTACACAGAGAGCTGGTGCCATCACACCTTGAGCGGCGCCCGCAGTAGGTTTGTTCTTTTGTTGCTACTGTTTCTAAAGCAACTATCTGTCATCGCTTCCTCATGAATACCTGGAATGTAGATTCTCCTGGTCCGTGAGGAATCGGAAGCCGGCTCCGCTCGCCTCTCTTTCTGAACGCATGGGCTTTTTTTTTTTTTTTTTTTTTTTTTTTAACAAGTCCTAATTTAGTCATTTTGAGCAGAAATTTGACATCTTTTGCCAGTAGCAATCAGGCATGTTAATGTGAAACATACTGCAAGGAGTTAGGGGAAAGATTATTCTATTTAGCGGAGGATTTCGTTTGGCAGAGCCCTGTCTTGTCCTTATTAACCGTGTGTTTGCGAGAAACATCCTGTGAGAAGCACGATGTCATTCTCTCTTATTAAGGCTTAATTTGATAATGGGCAAGTTGTCTTTTTTTTGTTGGCATTCGATACACTGTAAATTTGATTGTTATGAATATGATTAATGATGTTGTAGCATTGACCTTTTTCATGTGCTTATATTAATTGAAAAGTGACTGTAAACTGCAAAAATTTAATTTAAGATTTTGAATTAAAAGTCGTCACCCTCATCAAAGGGAAGTGCAATTTAACATCAATATAGAGTGTATTATTTCATTATGGAAAAATAGAAATATATCCAGTCTTACTACAAAGCTGCTATTGCTGAATTTCTCAGCCGAGATCCTTTAATTTGTTAAAACTGGGACTGAGGAATCAGTGAATTAATTAGCATTCCTAAGTTAAAGTTGTTTAGGAGTTCCTCTTTTCTTAACCAGAATGATTTTTTTTTTACATTTTGGAATATTAATGTGAATATCTCCTTTCCCCAAAGCTATGGAGGAAAGAGGCAGAGGCGTGCACCTCCGCTGTGGAACCTTCTCCCAGTTTCCGTGCGAACTGCAAACGGCGTGCGCTCCGTCCAGCTGCGTCGCAGTGTGACAAAGCGCCTCAGATCCGAGCCTGATAGCGGCCCCCGGTCCCGCCGAATCAAAGAGCCGCCGTCGCCAGCCGCCCTGTAATGGCCTGAGAGTTTCCCCCCACAAGGGGAAGCCTGTGTTTGTGTGTGTGGGGGAAAACCTGAACAGATCAGTGGCAAATTAGCCTCGCCTGGGCCCAGCGTGAGCACATTTACTGCATATTGAAAGTTTGCCCTTTTCTTTTGCCACCATATCAAGGTAATTACATTTCCTTTGTAGCATTGTGAAAGGAGGTATCACCGCCCTGCAGTTTTACTGCCTGCCTGTGGAAGCTCTCAGTGAATAAATCCCTTAAAGTACGCTTTTTTTTTCCTCCTGTTGACACAATGAGCTTAATGAAAGCACAATAAAGCAGCTCCATCCTTAATGCGCTGTCCATTGAAAAGGCAGCTAATGGTCCAGTGATATGTGGCTTTCGGTGCCTGCATAGCCGTTGATGGAGCCCTGCCACGTTCTGTTTTTCTTTCTCCCTCCTCTCTTTCTCTCTCTTTCTCCCTTCCGTGACAGGCAAGGGTGCATGTGATGATTAGGCGGGCGTGTGCAGGTCGTGACCTTTGAGTAGAGTTCTTCTCTTTGCACAAAGAGGAATATAACCACGTGCTGTTTAGCTTAGATAATCAATAATGTCACAACCGATGTAACTGGCTGTAGCCACTATTCAACAGTGGCTGAAAAGAAAGACATTCAGCGCAAACAAAATCTGCTGCTCAGCTCTGACAGGTTGGCAAACTCTAACCTGACCTCTGACCAGGTCACCTGTGACAGAGTGCACTGAACGCATGACCTCAGCCCTCGTCTAGAGATGTTTCTCTTTACCTCCCTCACTCGTAGTGGCTTGAGGACGCAATGTGAAAGACTCTCACGCTGGGTGTGGATGTCTGTTGATGTTTTTTTTTTTTTTTTAACGTCTTCACACTATAAAAAATGTGAAAAATGTGTTGCTGCAGCCAGATCTTGTGAAAGCCGGATTCAAAGCCACATTTGAAGTGTAGAGAGGGCCCGGGTGACAGCTACGGAGGAGGTGAATGGAGCCGTCCTGTGCGGACTGTATTATCACAGCGTATGGAACTGAATCATCCCATTCAGCTTATTAGAATGTGCCCTTTCTTTGTCGCACCAGCGGAAGCCAAATTGAAAAGAGCAAAAACCAATGTAATCAGTCAGACAAATGCCTTTTGTTTATCTTGCAGGACTTTGATGCTTATCTTCTCAGAGCAGTTAAATATATACATTTATTCATGTCATGCAAGGCCAGTTGGAAGGGATTGAAATTAGTTTTCATTAATTTTCTTCTCACTTTGAATTTTCACTTTCTGGACTTCAGGCTTGCGTGGTTATCATTATTATTGTTATTTTCGTGTATTCCTTGGAGTCCTCCCAGATTTAGGAGGGCTTTTTTTTTTTTTTTTTAAAGAGAGTAGGATGCAGGGTGCCGGAGGGTAATGCGATAATCACGCTGGTTCCCCTGGACTCGGTGAATCGGCACTCGGCACGCTGCCCCCTGCCCGTGGCTGCTCTTTCGCAGCGGTGTAGGTCAGGGGCTTTAGAGGAGCTGTGAGGGGCGAGGGCTCTTTCCTCGCGCGCGGGCGGGTCACACAGAGCCGGTCCCCGTTCCCCTCCGCTCGCCCGGGTCCGAGGAAGGTGAAAGGGCGCCGGGATCCGGCGCGGTTTGGAACAAAGTGGCTGAGCTCCTCTGAACAGCGCTGGACGAATCTCGAGCCGTCTTAGGCACGCTTCGCACACCCGGCCTCTGTCATTACCTCCGGGAGGAATCGCTTGTGTGTACCACGAGTGCAATAGGGAGCAGCTGAGAATGCCTCCAATTGGATCTTTGTGTGGCCATATCGTCTCCATGAAAATTACATTGGCCTCCCCTGGTGCGACTCGACATCCCTTGGAGGGATTCTAACGAACAGTCATTTCCAACTTTTTTTTTTGCGCCGCTATCGGGAATATCAACAGCTATAACGGAAGTCTGCGTTCTTTTGAAGTGAAAATATAAGTGTCTTTTAAATAGGGTCGCCAAGCGGGCTATCTCGCGCTGTCTGAGGCAGATAGCAGCTTGCGGCGGCCCTCAGAGGTGATTTTTCTCCCCCCGGGTTTCCGCTAATAAAGATGGGGCCGATACGTCCATCAAAACCCCCACGTTCGGTGGTCTGGTAAAGGGGCTTTGTTCTACCCATGTGAAACACAAGGCCCGTCTCCGGGGAGATGGGGAGATAAGCGCTTATGATAATAAGCGGCGGAAAATGTAGTTACCTGCTTTCGCTTTCATTACTTACCGCCATTTGCGCTGCTCCGGCAGGGAGAGGCGTCGGAAATGAGCGCATCTTTTCTGCACCCTGGCTGCTGGACTTGTGGTTTTTTCGTTTTCTTTTACTGTGTTTTTATTTACTGCACAGGCCATTAGTTAAACAAGGATTTTTGTCCTTTGTTGCATTAAATACATTTACTAGGGACCGGTAAATAACAGATATTTATTGTTATATTGTCTACCTTTAAATAAGCTGTAAATTCCAGTTGTTTTCATTGATTCTATGGCTGTTTTTAAAGGTTAGACTGGATGCCTCATATATAGTTTGTAAAGCACATGAACAGCCTTTTTGAGTTGACTGGCTTTCCCAGCAGTAATTCTCCAGAAATATATGAAAAACAAATGCAGTGCTTGAGTTGAGCAGAATCCTTCCTGGCCCCGTAAGCTGAGTGGTTTTCAGGGAGCGGTGTGCTTGACAGGAGCGAAATTGCTCCTGTTTGAGTGTAACAAAGCAGATTGTGTCCTGGGTAGCGCGGTGAACTGGACTGTAAGGCCCGCGCGGGTTTCTCAGGTGACTTTCTGTGACGACGAGGCAGCGGGGAGACTTTAGAGAGGACGGAGGGAACGGGGAACGTTGAAGAAAACGTGTCCCTCTATAACCTCACAGCTCACAGCTATGACAGAAATATGCAGGAAACCGGCGCCACGGGGGGGAGAAAAGCTTCATTTGTATGCCGTCCACACCTTGGCTACATTTTATATAGTTTAATACGCAAGGAATTTAATCTGATGATGCTGCTTCTAATATGTAGCCTATGCATAAACATACTGGTTTCAGGCGCTTTCTAGCATTGAATTTGGGATCATGTTAATCAACTGACACTGATGTCTGCATGAAAGCAGTCATTTTTCTTGGCCTGAAGAAACGTTCGAGACGGATGTCGAGTGATACCAAGGTAACGCTGGCTCTGAAAGACGGAAGCACCGGTTTGGTTGAGGCTCACAGTGCTGGTTAGCAAAGGTGCGGGCGGAGAGAGAGCACTGCTCAGGGTCCCGACAGCGCTGGCCTCGTGGCTGCAGTTCATCCAGCATCACCTCCCAATGCTGAATCAACATGTTATACATTGTAAAGACTTTTATGTAAAGTCAAGTTCATCCATATTGCATGAAGTCACTATCTTCTATGCGAATATTCCATGTTGAGCCATGTATTAAGTGATTTAGTTAACCATACATGTTGTCCCGTGGTGCATTGTAAATGTCTTCCCATTGTGTCTTGTACAATGACTTTGTTCACCGTTATTCTTGGCACTAAATCATACGCAGTGTACTCAACACGGGAGCCCGTGGTCGTGAATGAGTCGTGGCCGTTTGGTGGCGGACTGGGTTTGTGACACTGTGCCGTGTGACGCTGAGTGGTTGAGGTGGCTGATGTTCCACCTGTGTGCGTGTGTACATGTCTCCACTTGGTACCTCCCCCTCTGCACGAGCCACATTTCGAGCCAATGCTTGAAATTTTAATGTAGTGAAGTGGAAACCGCTGTCGGGCTAGTCGCGAGAGGTGCGCGCGCGCGCGTGTGTGTGTGTGTGTGCGTGCGCGCGTGCGTGTTGGTCATCACTTCATCAGAAAACGTTGAGTTGAAAATTGCCTGCAATCTTGAAACATATCCTTGCTCTGCAGTGATAAGAATTGGCCATGCTTTATACCTGTGATATTCGAAAAGAAACACTAGAGATCACTAATCTGCAAACTTTAAAATAAAGACCAATTATATGCTACAACACAGACATTAGATCCAGAAAACCTTCCTTTTCAATCTGGAGAGGGCCAGGCAATGTGTAACTGGGGACAGAATACCTCTAGGTTGCTCACTGCAAGATGTTGCCAGGCTAGGAAATGAGGCATCCGCTTGGTTAGCCAACACTTACCCTGGTTGTTGAGAAAGGCCATTGATGGTGTCATTAAAATGCTAATGAATTAACTGGCATCCTTCACTATAGCTCCTGTTCTTCCATGTGTAAGAAGAGACGTACCTTGTGCAGTATACACAAGCTCTGAAGTATATACAAGTTGACATTTGTTCAGCAGCTCAGTTTTGTCTGTATACCGTTTAATTAAAAGTCTGCTTATTTGTCAATGTTGTTAAACAGGTACTTTCAGATAGCTGGTATAATTAAGGGAAGAATGCCTGGGCAATGATTCTTTTAAAATGAACATCCGGTACTTGCATGCATGTGGGCACATAAACTCAGACTGCAGCGCTTTGAAGTTTCGCCTTCATTACGGCACGGTGCATTTTTAACATATGATTTGGAAACCCAGCTTTGTAGCAGTGCTGCTTCAGTTGCCATGCCACACGGTTGCTGTTTGAATAAACACTCCTTCAAGCGTTACGCTCAGGGGTGTGGAGGAGTGGATGGGTCCTCAGAGGGTGACAAGTGCTTTTATGGCCACTTAAGTTGTGCGATACTTAAGGTGTTTTATTTAAGTATCAAGCTGAAGGGGCTGTTTCTCTCCCTTTGCCCCTTTGTGTGTTACAGTGATTCTCGGCCAAATGGATCCAGAACTGGATTCTTACTTATAACAGATAAATAGTAAACTGCTGTCAGATTTTAAATTGATCCTGATGCATCTGAACCAAACTGCAGCATGAAAGAGGCAACATGACCCAGAGGATAATGTTTTCCAGCATGTTGGAATTCATTGATTTAATTAGGGTGTTTTGGTCAATAAAGCAATCAAATGCCGAGAATAATGATGAAAAATGTCATTGTACAAGATACAATGGGAAGCCGTCTGCAATGAACCAAAGGATAGAAGTGCAGCAATATGTATGGTTCACTAAATCACTTAACACATGGCTCAATATGTAAGGTTTGCACACAAAATAGTGACTTCATGTAATATGGATGAAGTTGACTTTATGTAAAAATCTTTGATATATGAAAGAATCTGAGATGCATAGTGTATTCAGAAGCATTACTGCATTCATGAGATAAGCAATTTCAAAAATTATGTGGCGTGAATGCAGATGTAGGAGGGGATATAGACATAAATGTATATATATTAAGAGTAAAATCCAAGTTGTGAAAATCCATATTATTGTAACCCCAGGGACTGTTTTCTACAGTATTCAAGCTTGATGTTGATGTTTCTCATAATCCGTATACCAGTTGCTTTTGGAAGTCATAAAGTAAGCCAGTTTTTAAAAGCCGAACATCCACAGACAAAAGAAGGAGTTCTGAACCTGTCAGCGAGCGATGATGTCATTCTCACGATGTTCTACCAGTCAGAGGCACCAAACTCAACTAAAGCATGCCGCTTGTTTCCTAGGTAACAGCATATCAACTGATAGTTTCTAGGTGGAGGACCTATTTGAGGTGTATTAATCTTAAAAAGCACCTGAGGGGAAAACTAGGGGAATATTTGATTAAAGCAGTTTCATTTGATTGGGATTTTAGTTTTTTGGGCTGTATGAGGTTGTGTTTTTCTCCCTCCAGACATATATCAGACAGGTTCTCACCAACTTTCTCTGCATCCAGGGAAGAACGGAAAGTGGAGTGCCGTTTAGCAACGATTTACTCCAGGTCCCCGTAAATCTCTAGATTACCTGCAAGCTTCGGAGAAGGAATTGAAAGCCTTCCTTGAATGACTTTCCCTGAAGAGTGGTGGCTTACCTTTGATCTCCCCAGGCAGGGAGCTGATTGGTCAGTCCAGCCTTGAAGTCGCTGGCTGAAATTCCTCTGAAGGTCGTCGTGAAGGCAGGGCCGATATCACCCACCCCCCTCCTTCTGAGGAGGAGAGGAGCGATAAACCGCGTAAAGAGCCCTTCTTTGATTTCTGTTTTGCGGCCGTAATTTCACTACGTGTCGCCGCTCTGATTTGGCAAAATTGGTAATCAAACCGATACTTTCCGGCGCTTCTTAACGGAGCTTGTTAACTGCAAAAGAAAATGAGAGGGAGAAAAAAGAGCAGAGTGCTCCTGTAAGTGCCTGGCTGCCTCCAGCCGCGGGAAGCCCATCCGTGATTGGCTGCGGCGGATGAGGAGCTGGAACCCGGGGGAGTTGAGGATGGGCTCTCTCATCCCTCTGCTTTAACATTTTTATTATTGAACATCCTCTACATGGAAGGTCTGCCTTCAAAGGCGGGAACCATTAAAGTTTTTTTTGCACTACAGCTCTGAGTCCTGCTGCATCAATCGCTATCACTCCCCCGGTTTGAATCGTGTCTGCCGCACAGTGTAGCTCGTCCGCTGCTATTATATTAGGCTTTGATTGGGTCCCGTGCTCTTGCAAAGGTCGAGAAGACTTTAATTGTGTTGCTGGGTACACGTGTGGCATGCGTATGTCTCGATGGTGAAAAACGATGAAGCTCTCATCAAAAAAACTTTGACTCTGCCCAGATAACTTCTCTGAGTGTGTTCAGGAAGCGCTGCTAGATTTGACGTGCCAAAGATCCATTATTGTTGAGCACTCAAGTCTGAAATTGTGCCAGTAGTTTGTTTTACCATGCTGTTGCTTCATCCTCGGTGTGATGAATGACTACTTTTTACAGCACAAAAAGAAGAAAAATCGTGCATTGATTGGCGCAGCGTAGCGTGTTTGTGTCTTGTTTTTCAAAAAGACGGGTTGGCTCTCGGACAGCTTACGTTATGTCCGGGGGGGTGCGCTTTTAAGCCAAGCCGTTTCATGCCGCAGAAAATGGGATAAGCTCTGACCCCTTGAGCCATCCCAGCTTGGATGTGGTTGCCCCAGTCTGAGATAGCCAGCAACACATTGGGTTGTAAGTGGTGGGTTTGATGTTTGAGTCCCCTTTGATGAGGCTTTTGCACCCTTCCAGACCACACAAGGGGTGTGTTGGTTCAGAGTAAATGTCTCAGACTGGATTTTAGTTCTCATAACAACAGGGGTTTTTGCACGTTTTCGACTATAAACGGATTCTCCAAGAGTGACATAAAGAGAAACTTAGTTGTGCTTTGTTGTGGGTATCGTTTTTGGGTAAAGTGACATTGTTTTTGTAGGGAGTTTATTTCTGAAGTTCCGTTTCTCTACCTATGGAATTTAAATGACTGTGCTCTACAGATTGTTTATGGCTCCCTGAGCTGTCATAAGGACGTGCTGTTTTGTCTTGTTTCTTTGGGAGTGCGCTGTGAACGATGGGTTTTGATGACAGCCGAAAAAAAACGCCTCGTCTCTAAGTGATTACAGAGCACGGGGGAAAATAACCGGAGGGTCAGCCTGATGGATGAAGCCACCGAGCGCAGCGAACGATAATTGTGGAGGACACAGACGGCCTCTCTCTGACTAGCGTGGGCACACGCCGCGTGTCATCGGCGATAGACGCCGAGCCAGAGGAGCTCGCGTCGAGCCCTGCAGGTAGCAAAAGGAGCAGCCGGCCTACAGGTAGTTTGAGCTGGGGAGCCGTGGAATTGATGGAGTGGAAGGAGAGGAAGGGCCAGGGGCCCAGGTACAGTGCGCAGTGAGGGGCCTGCACCTCCCTGTCTACACTCCGGCTGGAGCCGGCTCGGCCCGCGCCGCCTCGGACGCCAATCGCAGACCATACAGAGACGCCATCCTTTCCCCGCCGCCGGCAGAACTTTTCTGCCTCACGGACAGGGAAATAAACACATTAAATGGCGTAATTAATCCATCTCCGCAAAGCCGTGGAAACAGTAAGCTGCCGGGCTGCGATAATAACGCGGGGGGATCCCAGCGGAGGCCCCGGTCTGCTGCGCCTGGCTCCTGGCTCTGAGAGCGGGAAGAGGAGAGCGTGTGGCGTGAGGCGAGTGGGGGGGGGCTGCATGAGCCGGGCCCCCGCTCCCCGCACCGGAGGACCGGCCCGCCTCCGCCCGCACCCGTCCCGGCTCCGGCCCCCGGAGAATCCTATCAGACCGCTCACTGGAGCCCGGGCTCCAGCACGTGCGCTCACACACGCGCCCCGCTACACGCTAAACGTCCCGCTCAGCATCCCTCTCGGTTAATCTCTGTCGCGTTCCGAAATTGCATTGGCATCGCGTGGGAAGACCTCGGAGAAAGCGGTGTCACCTGGCGTCTGGCGGCGCCAATGAGCGCGGCAGTTATTTCGTTACGGCGAAATGGTTACTCCTATGTAGGAAGGTGATAAAAGAGGGATGACAAAACGCACACATTCCGAGGCACTAATATAAGTTGTGCGACGCACATTGAGGCTGCGAGTTAAGTGCATTCTGCCTTATTTATGCACGGTATTGACTTTCCAATGGATTTTACATCTCTCATGGGCTTGCTTGGCCCCTCAGATATCTGTTATAGTGTTTTCCTTTCTGTAGAATAATCAAAGTATTTTTTTTTTTCCCCCCCGCCCACATTATGCGGCTGAAACCGCAGGGACATTAAAGGAAATTACATCCAAGCTGTCACCGTAGAGAGTCTTCTCCCCGCTCCCAGCATGGCTGCCGTGAGCGTGACCGCTCGCACCTCCCCCCCCCCCCCTCCTCCCCAACGCCAGCGAAAAAAGACGACGGCGCCTGCGGACTTCTCCGGAGCCCGCTGCTGCCAGCGCCCGCCAACGTGCCAGGGAAAGGAGGGGGGATGGGGGTTGCTGGCACGGGCGGACGCTCGGCCACGCACAGGTTGCCCGGCAGAAACCCAGCGAATTGGCATGAATGGAGGAAGCGGTCTGTCGTCAGAGATTACCGTCCAGGCCACTTGTTCTCCGAGCTGCGCAGGAGCAGATCACAAGCTTGATCCTGGGGAGGTGTTGTGTAACCAGGACACGTTGCTCTAACCCGATTACGGCAACAGTTTCTTTATATTCAGGGATGGAGATATTTATTTATACGTGTACAGTACCAGTCAAGTGTTTGGACACACCTACTCATAGAAGGGTTCTTCTTTATTTTTACTATTTTCCACATTTTACTAGAATAGTATTGATATCAAAACTATGAAATACCACAAATGAAATCATGCAGAAATGTTAAACAAATCAAAACTAACCAAACTAATCAAAACAAATCTTATATTTTGGATTCTTCAAAGTAGCCAAAAATTTTATTTTGAATAAATAAAAAAAAATTTCTGGGAAGAAATTCAAACATGGGCATGAACTTCATAATTTAAATTTGTCTAAGAAACAAATTTCAAGCATGTAAGTATAAGTCTTTAGATCAAAATGTTTTCCATTATCTTAATCAGGTGTGTCCAAACTTTTGACTGGTGCTGTATATAAGGATGACTTACACCTGCAAATGTACATATATGTACATTTGGAATATTAGAAAGTATGTGCATTAATTGCATATGCACAAATGGAACCTGTTATTGAAACGACATGAGGTACAGTGGGTAACTTCACTTTTTGTTTGATTTGTTTGACATTTTTGATATGATTAATATTCTCATCAACAGTGCTGAACAACAGGGGGTGAAACTATGAAATTCACAGGTTGGTGCTGTGCATGGCCACCAATGGGGAAAATTACAAGCATCTGCATGTATCTCTGACGCAAACATTTTACCTGGTGGCAGATTTTTATCCTTTGGGATTTTGTCCCATTCCTCTCATGGAGCCAGGACAAGCATGTGCCTTTGCGCCGGTCTCTTAGCCGTACATGTCAAATTTAGTCCTGGCTCGTCCCACAGATATTCAGTAGGGCTGAAATCTGGCAGGAAGTGCTTCTGTGGCACAAATGTCACATTCTCGTTTTGTTGGAAAGCTGCTGTTTTACGGACACGTAGAGACGTGTGTTGTCCCCTTGGAGTGTTTACAAGTCAGAATGAGCCCACAGTGAGGAGAGCCAACGAGGCCCTAGAATGTCAACAATGCGGCACCCTGTCTGGTTGCCATTAATCACTCGTAGTGGAGCTCCGTGTAGAGTAGACACTCCTGGCCAGACCTTCACACTTGGACCAATGGTACCAATTAGCAAATTATTCTACATGTCTGTACCAAACTCACTGGCATCCATCGCAGTGGTCCACACAAAAACGTCTTCATTCATAAACGGAACTTGGCTCCATTGCTCATGAATCCACCTTAGGTGTTTCAGGCAGTGTCATTTTGTTGCATGGCTAGACATTGTTCCCTGTACAGATCTGTAGCCTGCAAACAGTGACTGACTGGAGGAGGACAGAAGGTGGTGATGCAGAGCTTTTGTAACGGTCATCTGTTAATGTTCAAGCTTAAAAAATCGATGTAAAAACTGTGTGTGTGTTTTCATGTATTTATTCAGCGTGCCATCAAATAGATTACCTTAATCATGTAGCAGTACAAAGATGTATTATAAATGTTAGCGACTGAAGATCTTTGTAGTGCATATGTTGATGATACTTGGACATGTCTGATAGCAAGGAGGAGGCACTCAGTCATCTGCAGCCCACAGGACGTGGGAGCACTCTATGGTACGAAAATTCGAAGAGCCGTCCATTTCCCCTTGACAGCGGCAGACTGTGTGCCCGGCATTCCCTGAGGCCTGCAGACGCCCCCAGCCAAACTCGGGCCTGGCGCTTGGATCTTTTATTTATCCAACATGCACTTTGTGAGGGCACTACACATCCCAGAATGCATTTTTCATGGGCTTGCAAAGCCAGATCAAAATAAGGAAACACCATTGATGAACAGAGAGAAGAGCTCTCCAGGATGAATTAGTTATTTGCCGCGCCCGCAACAGGTTCCTCACGTGTGGTGCAAATGCGGTCACATGCAGGACTCAGCATCAAACGGGTACATCTCAATGCACAGATCTGACGCTGATTATGCTGCGAGTGTGGTGAGTGGGACGCAGGTGACCAGAGAGGACAGGCCCCCCCGATGGTTACCTCAGAGGCGTCTTTTGGCCCCCGCTGCTCAGTTCGTGTGACTGACACCTGAACACTTTGGCGTCAAACGCGGAAAGCTGCGCACTCCTGCCAGGAGTCGGTAAACAGAAGCCGGAGTTTGTTTCACTTCAATCACTGCTCCTCTCCGTCTCAGGTAAAGTAAAAAACAAACGCCCCGCGCGCCCCTCTGATTCTGTTTATCCGTTGTTGTTGACATTTACAGTAGTAGCTTCTCTCCTCGCCGCCAAATGGCAAGGTTGCCTGTTTTTTTTGTTGTTGTTTTGTTTTTTTTTTTTCCTTCTTTAGCTGCGCTTTTGCGTTTTGAGAAGGCGCTGGCTTGCTCCTTGGCGCTGTAGCTGTTGCGTGCGGGGGCTGAGGTTTTTCCCTGCACCGCGGCCCGGGCGGGCTGCCATGTTGATGAGGGGATCTGTGGAAGGTCAGCCGCTGTCAGCCCCGCTGCATTAAGTCTTCTCTCTGACTGACAGGCTGATGGGGATGTCTGGGAACATTAGAGCCCGTCGGCCCCCTCAGACATCCGCTCCTTCCAGGGAGCAAATGGGCTCTGTGAGCCCTCCTTTCAACCCGCACCTTGAGCGGGGGTCCTCAAAAGGCGTTAGCGCGACGGGGGTTAAAGATTAGAGGGTTGTTGCTAAACGTCCGTCTCGGAGCCGCGGAGGTCCCGTTAGCCTCCCTTGTGCCACGGCGGCCGCAAACGGTTAACTCGGGAGGCTGAAATAGCGGCTCCGGCTCACTGCCGGTGGCGCCACGGCCCGAGGTAAAAACCTCCGCCGGTCCATCTGTCTCCGTGACACGGCATTGCGTCGGCGTCAGTGTTTCTCACAGCGCCGAGCGCCCCCCCCCCGCGTCAGTCTCCGTCCGAGCAGATGGACGCTCGCCGTAAAAGGGTTCCCGCTTGCCGCACCGGTCGCAGGGAAAGGATGTCACCGCGGGGTAGCGGGGGGCTCTGCTGCGCCCGGTGTGCCCGGGCTCCCCCGCCCCGACCCCTGTCCCTTCAGCATCATTTGTTTATCCGTGCTGATGTGCCGCCATCAATTCTGCTTTAATCCCCCGGCGTTCGGCTGACCCCTTCGGGGAAAAAAAAACAGCCGTGCAGAAATATATTGCTTTCTGTTAACAAAGCCTTCTTTGAGAATGGATACAATGCATTTTCCGGGTTGAAATTGTTTTTTCTGCATGTTTTTTCCTCTCCCCCCCTCTTGTAATGAGTTCCATAATAGGAAACGATGGAGTGCTTGAGAAATCAAAAGCTGTTCTGGGTTCTGAGAGGATTAAATGATTACCATCTCTCAATGCTCCTGATCTTATAATCAAGTTCAAAATGGCACTAGATACCTCTACTGAAGTGATTATGGGTTTGTCACAGATGTGCCAGCTTAATCCAGCTCTTGGACTTTGTTAAATTTCAAGAGCAACTTTATTTCTCTTGCTTCCCCCCCTCCTCGCCAGCCCCCCCTCAACTCAGTTCATTAGAGGACATGGATACTTAACCCAGGCATTGGGGGGGGGGGCAGGTGTTCCTGTGTTCAGGACCGGGAGTGGCGGCGTTCCCTCGGATGCCTGCGCCCCTCATGTGTGTGATTTGCATGGTTCCTGTCAGCCCGGCATCAGGGGATTACGCCTCTCTGGGTCCGCGCTGAAACGTTCCCGCTAAGCCGGGGCTCTGCGGCTGCATATTTCTCCCTTAATCCCTTTTCCAGGGCAAAAATATGTGCTCTGCTTTACTGGTCAGAGAGAAAAATAATGTCACAGACCATGCAGAGAAGGGAAGGGAGGGGGGGTTATACACTATCCCTGTTTAATGCATTCTGTTCTCTAACATAATCATTTCAGGCAGAGGGCATCCTCTCTGCCTTTCATTGGCTTTCATCAACATCAGAACGTTTGTGCACAAATTATGTTATTTATAACTTGCTCAATGCAAATCTGCTTTTGAATTGTTTTCCAAGATAGATAATATTTTTTCCACTTTGTACATCTATACTACTTCCATGTTGGCACCAGACACGGCCTAGTAAAATAGATTTGAGAGGAATCTGTCTGAACCACCAGTTTCTTGACAAACTGGTTTTTGTCTCGAAAGGGCTGCATGAGATACTCCATTGAGCAGCTCAATAATTAGAGGACTTCAAAGAGCAATGACCTTAAATAATTTCATCAAAGGACTGGCGTATCTGCACTACTAATTTTATCGCCGCTAAGTAACAGATAAATCAATTTAGCAGTAAAGTTAAACTGCCGCTGCTAAATGATTTTTAAAAAAAGTCATCTATTCCTTGATGAAGAAATTCCTGTCCGGCTTCCAGTGGCGCTTTTTAATATCACTCAGGAAATTCCGCGCCCTTGTTGGTTACAGTTTGTTTTAATGGTCGGTTTATCGCGAGGCTTCTTGATGCCGCCTCACCGAGGCCCGGAGGGAATGGCGTTTGTGGCGAGTCACCGTGCTTTCACAGGCCGGCGGTTCTTACAGTCCTGTCCACTGACACAGGGCAACAGCCTGAAACATGTCCTGTTTTATAGGATGCCCTGCTTTTCTGACACAGGGGAAATTTGACGTCCGTGCGCTCCACGGGTCTCTAACCATGAGGTGGCAAGGAGGAGAGGAGGGGGAGGGGGGGGAGGGGGATGGGGTGTGAGTCAGGGAATAAAGTGCCCCCTCAGCAGAGGAGTGGGGCGACAGCCGCAGCCCTCCTTATTCCGCACGAGGGCCGCGGGCTTGATAAGATAACACCCGAGCAGCGCAAAAATCAATCCCGGCCGATAAGGAGGCTTTCACTGCAATATTGTTCCCATTGTTTAAGCAAAGCAGAAATAATTACGGCCATCACTAATGGAATGCTTGAACTCTCCTGAATCAATATTGCACAGAGAAATGTTGCATGCTCCCTGCTAAGGTTGTACATATATAAACTAACACCCACACACAGACTCACATATATAAATCTTGTATTCGCCACACCTCAGACTTTTCCGTTGATGCACGCATGGATGAAGCACTCTGTTCTGGATGTAATCTGTGGAGCTGGTTTGTGCTAGTTTGAGCAAAGTCAGAGCTGACAGAAGTGCACTGTTGTAACCCCATAGGGAAGGAAAGGTCATTGAGAGAGCAGCACGGCGAAAGTTATTTTAGGGCATGAGCAGACAGCTAAGTTCCAACATTTGCATGAATGTAAGTCCGGTTCAGGATTCACCTGAGTAATGCATTCATGTAAACTGTAGGTTGTCTCTGACAATAGAGCCAAATAAAATACAGTAATGTGTCCTTACACTGTGCATCAAGGGTCATGACAAACACTGGATATATATGTAGCCACATTATCTATGTCATTGGTAAAGCGTGTAGTTTTGTCACGCACATGTCTAACATGTTAAGACCATGCTCCATTTATTGGATTCCCAGAATCAAAGTTAAGCTGATCCTTGGTCAGTATAAACAAATGTCTAAAGCCATGGTTAAGTCAGTGTGAATCAGCTTCACTCACTCATACCATGTCATGTGTCATAGGAAATTTAAATTCTTCATAGGAATTTAATTCTTCAGTCATCGATATACTAGAAGTAGCATGGAAGTTTTCTGAAACAGTGGAAGTTTTCCTTCAAAGGCACCCTTTGAATGCCTTTGGTAACTTAATGCTTTCAACCGAAGGCGCTGGACTTTCAAACACATGTTCGCTTTTGATAGCTTTTCAAAAGTTCTCAGGTCTCTGGTGGAATATCTGTGTCTAGACAGGCTCTAATTCTTAGCATTTTTCCAGCTATCGGCGGGACACCCCGCAGAAGCGGGAGATGGTCTGCTCCACTCGAGCCACCCACCTGCCTGCGAGGCATTCTGATGTTTTAAGTCTGTGAATCGACCCAACGTGCATCTTAATGAATGAGCGCCAGCGCTGGCTCTCGCTGCTGCGTTACCGCCGGAGAGCGAACGCCATGAACACCGCAGATGCCCGGTGCCTCTCGCTGGCTCCGTCTGATATATAAAACCAGTAATCAAATCAGACACCGCTCAATCAGCTGCGCTTGTCTCAGCCCCAGACTGTTTACTCTCCCGTCTCAAAATCCCAACATCCATTTGTGCTGTAAATGTAAATACTCTCAGCCGAAGTGTTCTGGTAAACTGAATGTGCGACCCGGACGCAGTTTGGAATGCTGTACAGATTGCTCCTTCGGTTGCTGTTTACGTCGTCCCTCGTTTTCGGCTCTGTGAACGGAGTTGTTGTCTGCTCTCGCCCTCTTTTGGTTTGCCCTGTGTTTGTGTGTCCCTGTTTTTTGTGGGTTGTCTTGAGGGCGTTCAGATTTCAACGGCCCGCTGTCAAATGGTGATGCAGCAACTTCTCGTCAAAGCTGATTTCCAGGGTTTGTTTTATTGGGGGGTTGCCGTGCGGCCGGATCCTGTGATTGGTGCATTTAAACAGTGCCACACCTCTGTGGTCCCCTCCCCTGTAGTCCAAAGGGTGAGCACGCACCCAGCTCCGTACCTGTGGCCCGTCGGGGCTGCCTGTCCTGCTTTAACCGCAAGGATGTCACCAACTATCTACTGAGCATGCTCAGAATCTGGCTGCCCCTTTTACTAAGACTCTGTCATAGGATACTGCCACTCAGGGCTGAGGAGTATCACACTGTTGAGTATTTCACCGGACACAGGATACAATGTTACACTGTGTACTTTTTGGAAAACAAAAATATATGCTCTTTTCAGTACCTCAAATCATTACATGTTTCCTTGTAGTCATTCCATTTCTGTTCTCTTCTCCATTGACTGAAATAAAACGATGTAAGATGATCCAGGAGAATGAGATCTGATACTCCCTGCAGTTCGGCATGCTCTGTCTCCATGAAATGAGCACACTGCCTATTTTGGCTAGGTCTGTATCAGCAAAAATCAGCCTTTCATCTGACTTTCAAAGACATTTGTCAGCTTTATGGGTCACTTGACTACTGAATCTAGGTAGTCAATAGGTTAACTGCAAATTTGTGCATTAGTCAAATGGGGGGGGACCAGCTTGTCAAAATGAATTAAATAGGTAAAAAAAAAAATAGCAAGTGCCAATAAAGGGCGAAATAAATAATGAAATGGGGAAATACCTAAATATATATCTGTATTTTATCACTTTAAAACACAGCAGACATTGTGCTTTGGTGTTTTTTTTCTCACTTCTCAGCAGAGAGCACCCCCTCCCTTTCTGTATTTTATTCCAGTTTGCCGAATGAATTTAGCAGTCATGTGATACAATGACTATTCAGCCTCATCTTCCACAGTCATCAAAGGCTCTTGGTAACTAGTCAACTAGTCTATGCTAGCTCTATACACCAAAATTTTAATCTGAAAAAAGCTTCCAGTGTTGGAATATAAACTACGTTACTCCTTTAATTAAGCAATGTTCCACTCCAGACGTTGTGTGGAGTGTTTTGTCTTTCAGAAAAGATAAAAATTTGAGCCACTGTTGTGTACCTTCTGTTAATTAGATCACTAGAACTGCATTGTTCAGATGAGGATTCTAAAGTGCCAAATCTACAAAGCACCAACTCTAAATCAGTTGCATGTTTTTGGAACCTCGAGCAGATGTTCCAAGCCAACAAACAAACCAGACAACTCCAAAAACTCCTACAAATAGCACAGAAAAGATCAACCACAAATTATTTTAATGAGAACTTGAATTTGCGTAACTTGAATCTCTAGTGTCTTATGATTAAAGCCTCCACAGCATATTGAAGGAGTCCAAAGAATAAACAAATAAACAACAAAAAAGAGCTTATTCACATACACTATTGCCCAGCATGTAGCCTAATTTCCCATGCTTACCATCAATCACCCCTTAAAATGCACAATATAAACTATTGAGAATATTTATCCATTATTTAGTTCAAAAAGGTACAAAAGGAACAGACTGAGAAATTATTTATCCTTTTGTATTTTTTGTGTATTTAAATTGCTTTATTTATTTATTTAATTAGTCTAATGTCAGATGAATTAAAAAAAAAAACTTGGGTCCCATGCCAAGGACACACAAGGAGCATATGGGTTTGTGCCCTTGATGGGAAGTCTTTGCATACTCCCAACAGCTCCAGCAATGCACTTCCAGAGACCTTTCAGAGCAGCTGAATTTATAAATGATAATAACGGTAACAATGCCTGAATTAAGGATTCAACTAGATCCCTCCTTGATATGCGGGAGGGTTTTAGTAGGACACCCATGACAGTGTCTGCTCGGTCTCATCTTCATGTAAAAAAAAATCCCTGTGCATAAAAGTGTGGCCCTTATCTGAAAGCAGCAATGTGCTCGCTGAGCTGCGGAGACTTGGAAGAACCCCACACACATTGCTGTTCTCCAGGACCCGCATTGTTCCTGACATTTACAGCAACGCTTTGCATTTGAATTTCCTCCCAAGCATGTGTTGACTTTTTGAGATGAGAAGAGAGGAGGGGGAAAAAAAACATGTATAAATGCGTGCTGAAAATGGTGAAAATTAAAATGCGCCCCTGTCTCAAACACAAACTGTTAGCAGATGACACCGCCTGCGAGCTCGGCCCTCTGGTTCACTGCCAGCATTTTCTCTGGGCTACGTCAGCCTGCCTCTCTCTGATATGCAGCATTCGACGGCAGCCAGACCTGCGCTGTTGTGCTCTTGTTAACCCTTGCCTCCTTTCAGACTCGCTGCTCGCACGCCCGGTGCAGTCGAAACCGGGCATCTTTGAAGTGCCGCTTCTTTCCGCACAGACCTGGGAAAAAGCAGTGAGTCAAATTCTGAGCAATGTGGAGTGGCACTTCCCCCCCCAGAGGTGGAAGAGAGTGTGTCATTACTCTACCATTTTGAGGCGGCATCTTGACTTCAGAGCGAAATTGCATTAAAAACACAAATTCCCAGCAGCTTGCCGAATTTCAGCCGGCTCTGAGCGTGAGCGATGGATCTCTGAAGGCGTCCCTCAGAGATGAAGGCCCTTCTTCTGCCAGCATGTGACAAAAGAAATAATGTTGTAGCGAAGCAGCAGAGGGGTATTTTAGGATACATCGCACACTGCCCCTACCCGCAGAGCACAACAGAACATCCACCAAGAACAGAAGAACATCAAGAGCGGGAAGGGGACGGCTACCTTTCTCTGATAGTTCTCTTTTTTTTGAACTGAGGAAAGGAACCAGATTGTTAGAGGATTGTGGGTACCCATGGTGCACGCGGGCCACCTCCGCTGTGCGCCGAAGCAACTGGGGGTCGCACAGCGGCGTATCCTCCCCTCTGCTGCAGGTGTTAGAGTTTTTGAGAACTGGTGTCTGCTTCGATATATTTTTTTTCTCTCTCCTTTATTTTTGGTTTCATATTTCGGCTCCCCCCCAGGTGACTGTGATAGATTCACCCACCGCTAACTAAAGCGGCGTGGAACCCCGCCGGTCCCCCCATCAGCTGATAGGCCGGGGCGGCGCTGGAGACAGCTCTCTGCCTAATCAGTGGAGAAGGCACCTTGTTGGAGAAGCTGTCATCCTTACATCTTCAATTGGCGGGTCATTTCTTCCCCAGCAGGACCTCCTCGCGTGAAGCCTAATTTCTCCTCTCCCCGCTCAATTGCTGTGACAGCTTCGGCTCTAATGCAGCCGCTGTTCCGCCGGCGTCAGGCGAGAGTGTGAAACTCCGTCGAAATCATAGTTAGGTCTGATTTTTTTTTCTCCTTGTTTCATTCCTCCCCCCACACCCCCCCCGGCCAGTGCGACTTGATGGAAATTTACACTTCGCGTACTCCCTGAGATGATTCCGCAGTTAGTGCCAGTCGGCTCGCGACCGCAGGTGCCGTCGGCCGGGGTGATTGGCGCGGACCGAAAAGCGTTGCTAAACGTCAGACAGCGCCCAGCCAGAGATGCCTCGGCCGTGATCCACTTGAGGGTTAGCTCTCTCAGGGACGGCGGTGCGTTGCTGTTTTTACACGTCTGTAGATACTAAATCCAAAGAAACAATAACCCAGGCAGCATGTGAAGGCTGTCTGTTTTGTTTTGTTGTACGTCTTGTTCTAACCAGGCCGTTGTTATAGCGGTTTGTTTTTTTTGCTTGGTAGGGAAACGCTGTTCTTTCCTCTTTTTCTATTAAATGGGTTAGTGCTGAAAGCTCCAAATGAGCAGGGAGATATAAAGTGGTTAAGTGTTTGAATAGTGGAGAAGTGTCAATAGACGGCAGTGAAATGAATGGGTGTGAATAGACTCCAGACCTTTCTGAGTGGCCCTCATTATGGTGGCTGATTATACACTGAGCAAATTTAATGATGGAT
This sequence comes from Megalops atlanticus, assembly GCA_019176425.1. Taxonomy (NCBI): domain Eukaryota; kingdom Metazoa; phylum Chordata; class Actinopteri; order Elopiformes; family Megalopidae; genus Megalops; species Megalops atlanticus. The sequence goes on along the minus strand of CM032887.1, from coordinate 25,243,491 downwards.
CAGGCTGATTGTCAGGAATAGACTTCAGTCTTTCAGCCGGGTCTATTTTAAAGTTGTATGAATTATAACGTAATACAAATAGAGGGCCGGCTTTCTCCTGAAGTAAATGATGATTGAATATCGTGATGCTTTATATAGCCGTAGCGTTAGCGCAGGAGTGGGTACGGCCAAGGAGTTATTATGAAGACGCTGGGAAATGACAGCTATGCCGAATGGACTCAGTGGCTTCAGATGACGTGGGAGCCGGGGCTGAGTTTTGGGGATAAGGGCTGTATTTAAATGAATTGAGTTACCCGTGACTAAAACGGATTGTGGGCTCCAGTTACTCCAATGAAGGGAAAGGTAAACATTTATAAGGATTACGTAGCCTTGGACCAAACAAGCATGCATGCGCAGTCAGGGTAATACGCGCCGAAGAGGTCCACCAGCAGGATTGCTTCCCCCAAGTAACAAAATCTATTTACCACCTGCATGCCCACGGAACAAATTGCTTTATCTTCCAGTTGGGCAAATGTTTTCTTGAGGTTGTCTTGTGGATGTCTCTTTTAATACTCTTTGAGGAATATCTGCCTCTAGCTTACAGGCACGCAGAGGCTGGAGTCACTGTAACTCGGTATTAAGTAAATTGAGGGAAGTGCAAGATGCACACAATAGTTACCCATCTTCCTCCATAGGAGAAACTAAATTTAATTTATAAATGGTTGCATCTTTGTTGCAGGAACACTGTATCGCCCTTCACACAAAGGCTGACAACGCTGACAGGCTAACTCTTTAAAGAGTGGGTGGCAAGTGGTATGAAAGTGAGGGCTTGTTCTTCTCGCCAGCTTGCCCCCCCCCCTGCATTGAATAACCAGGTGAAATGGCTAAGAGGAGCCACTCTGATTGGATGCCGTGTGCATGAATTGAGCCCCAGCGAGAGAGTGTGTGTGTGTGTGTGTGCGTGTGCGTGTGCGGGGTGCTCTTTTCTCGCTCCGTTCTGTCAGACTGGAGGCTTGGCAGCATCTGTGTGTTGTTTGGCATGTTCCGTGTCCAGGGAGGTGTGCAGCACTGCTGGGGGAAACAGCTTAGTTTTCAATACAGTCCTGCAGGATGTTTAAGAACAGGCTGTCCCTCTTGGCACAGGGCTCCCTCCAGAGAGGATGGCTATTGTAGAAATCGCATCTTTGTGTATGTGTTTGTGTGTTTGTTTGTGTGTGTGTGTGTGTGGGTGCGTGCGTGTGTGTTTGTGTGTGCACACGCATGTGTGTGTGCGCGTGTGCTTACATGCATGCGTGCGTGCGTGTGTGTGTGTGTGTATGAACCTGTTTTTTGAACCTGAACCTGTTTTCTGTACAGATCTAATTTTTGTGTGCGTGTGGGTGCATGAGTGCCTATGTGTATGTGTGTATGCAAATGGCAGAGAGAGGGCCTGTGGCCTATGGCAAACCCAAATGTGAGGACCACACCCAACCCGACGCCTGAAAATACCTCATCATAATAAGATTGCCCTTTCCCCCGCCGCTACAGTAATCTGCGTTGTCATTTTAAGAAAACAGCAGAAAACAACAGATGAGTATGATTTATTCATGTAAGCAGCTTTGGGATTATGTATGTATGCATTGGGGTAAGATATAGCCTGTATATAACCATGTCGCGCACTGTATGGCATAACCCATTTCTCTTCCCTGGCAGTTGTGTCCAGGGGGTGTGGAGGTATCGACAGAGCTGAAAACCAGCAGGCTGTGACAGCGGCAGCAGCGGCAGCGGCGTCGTGTCTGGGGCAACGCCGGGGATGAATATTGTTGCACATTTCATGACTTCTATTGATGCTTTCCCGGGTTGCCATGGCAGCGAGGCGCGATGCTTTTAATGGAAGTGATTTACACTTAATATAAAAAGAGCCGCGGCCGTAACATCTTTCCCACAGCGAAGCAGTTTCCATCGACCGGCGCGGAGCGCTCCGGCGATGGCACCTCGCGCGACAGGATTTAGGGCTTTGCGGCTCTCTTTCGGAGGGTCGGGGGAATTGGATGTGCAAATAGACGAGTCCATATGAGTAACGTGGGGAGTTTCAATTAAGACAACGCACGGTCAGAGCGTATGATTTGCTTAATATTGCCCTGCTGTTTTTGTTTTTTTTTTCTGTATGCCTCAGGTGGCGGGCGCAAGCGTTTTCATAAGGAAAGCAGCTTGCTTTCCTGTTTGCCTGCACACCTTCATGGCAGATGTAGGTTTTCTGCATGTGGAACTACATGCAAATAGAGGTGTGTACCTGTGGCAAGTGCAATGGTGCATCAGTTCACAACGCACCAGATGTGGGTGCGTCATAAATTTCTGCCATAATGTTGTGTGAAACAGTGGACGTTCATTCAAAGAACATTCATTTTCCCCCTGGAGCCACTAAGCGAGGATCAGATTCCTTCTGAGGAATTGCGGGTGCTTTTTGCTTAGTCAGTTTGGAAGCACAGAGAGTACACAGCTTGACATTGACAAAGTAGCAGCCATATTTTAGCATTCCTCTCTTTCCCCCTTTTCCCGAAATGAGAGAGTGGTAGTGGGAAGTCTGATGAGTCTGTCCGTGCCTCTGGTACGTGGCAGTGACGTCACCTCAGAATGCCCGCGGGATAGCCCCCCTTTACCCCTGACCTCTGTGGAGTTTACGACTGCGGAGACCGAATGACTCACGTTGACCCAAACCTGTTTGTATTCCTTTCAGTTAGATTTGTCCAGCGCGTCGTTGCTGGGACGTGAATCATGTCTGTTGTTTCGTAATTACCCCCGGATGCCAAAAAAATCCGGCATGATTTATGTATTTATGCCACTATTTACACTGCCTTCATTTTACTCCTCTTGTTCTTTTCGTTAGGGGAAAAAACAGCAAACAAACAAACATGTTTTTGAGGAGAAAAAGGGGGGGGGACGAGTTGGCTGATTCACCGCTGAGTTGATTAGCTGAGCGTTCACAGATACAGCTGCCACACAGCACAGTAATGAGGACAACATCCTCGAGCCACGCGCCATTATTCTGATTACGACGGTATTCTAGCTATGACAATGTGCTAATTAGAAGATCTGCATGCCTCGATGAGCCTTCATCGCAGTTTAGCTTCCAAGAAAATCCCTCATCTCTCACTGAGGGCTAATAACCGCTGCACGCCGCCGCGACCTGTCTGGAGATGGTGCGGCCCACGCCCCCGGAAATGCCGACCCAGGCGCTCCCTCCCCCCCACCTGCAAAAATCGCGCAGCTGCTGCTTTGCATGATAATGCTGACTAACTGAGGAGATGCCAGGGGTTAAGTGTGTCACGTGGAATTTGCTCAAATGCTAATGCGGATGCTGGCTCAGCCTCTAGATAACCGTGTACAGGTGAGCTGGGAGTCAGCTACAGGGAGGTGACCGCGTTGGAGACGGAAAAGCCTCTTTCAGGTGGCTGTAGTTTGAGAAAGAAAGTTTGAGCTCTGTGTGACGCCCAACACTCTGAGATCCCTCGCATGTTCTCAGACGGTTCCCAAGCTTGTCAGGGACCGTGCGCCATTTCGCAAATTAACCCCTTCCTCGGCCCGACGTAGAGCGAGGGTTTTGCAGCCAGCACGTGCTGAGTCAATTTGGAAAGATCTCTCTCTCTTTCTCTCTCTCTCTCTCTGTCTATCTCATTCTCGTCCTCCTCGCTCCCAGATGGGAACAAACCGCCTGTCTATAGGATGCCTCGCCTCAGTGTTAATATTGTATCAGTCAGTCAAACACTGTGATATGGAAAACAGTCAACATTACCACTTAATTGGACTGTCGTCGTCGCGCGTGCCTGTGTGCGTGATTATGTTTGTGCCAGTCGCATTTCAGTTGTGAGCTGCTGATTATGTCCATATCATCGCTTATGCCAGCTTCTGAAGCGGTGGGTGGTGCTTTCTGCTTCATTATTTGTTAATTGTCGGAAGCGGCGGCGGGCACTGGGACTGGGATCCGCTCTCTCCTACCCCGCTATCTAATGTGACAGAGACAGAGCCTCTCTCCGCGCTCCCGGGAGAAGGCACGAAGGCAGAAGAGGGGGGTCCGTCCAAAAGAGCCAGCAGCTCCGCAGCGGAGGAGTTTGGGAGGGGGGCAGCGGAAAGGGGTTGGGGGCGTCTCAGTGGACCCTCTCTTCCCGCCTTGGGAGGGCCACATTAGAATGTAATTAGATCTGCAGCGCACATTTATTTGTGCGGAGAGCATCAGCACGGAACACGGAAGCATGATTTTCCAGTTGCTGAATGCTTAATGTTGTTTTAATTCTCCTCCCTGTTGCTACCAAATTTCCCTCACATCTGCTGTGTTTGCAGTTAATCAGTCTGCGTGCAGCATAATAGAGAAATCACATCGAGAGAGAGGAAAACAAGCAGGGGAAGCGCCAGCCGTTCCTCCTGAATTTTTCAGCGCTGGGTTGGTTTTGTTGTCTGCCGGAGAAACGTCGTTCTGATCCCAACACATTTTGCCCGAATCGATTCCCCCTTTAGTTACTGACTGCAGATAATAAATCCCCAATGTGCAAATTGCACTGAAATGCAGCTCACTGCCGTTTAGAGATTTGCATGATACAATTTTTGACAATGAGAGTCTCTTGGCAGGCAAGTCGGCGAAGGGGAAATAAGGAATTCCAGTTCAATCGCAATGCTTATGTCTGTCTCATCTCCAAGTTGGAAATGGTACTGAAAAATACTGGGTCCATTGCGCCGTAATTTCTTCCTTCCCTCCATTGACACGATTCAATTTGCTCACGCACTGTCTTTATCCGGCTGTATTGGCTGGAATGACTCATCCTCTGATGTGATCAAGTGTGTTGTGCGTGGAGGAAATTGGAGGAAAACGGCTTTTTAGCTTCCTACCAATTGCGCACAGAGATTGTGTGGCAGGCTGGGGACAAGGCTTGCCTTGCAGTTACTAGGCAGAGCCAAGAGTCTGTGAAGGCATGGTGATGTGAAGGACAATCTGCTATGACAGAAGGGAGTGGCTAAGAGAAGAGAAGGGAGACCAGGCGATTTCCATAGAGGAAAAAGCAGAGATGGAAATCGAAAAGGATGAACTTGTGTGCGATGGAAACAGTTTCTTTGGCAACAGTGGAAAGTAGTCAGAGGAGCATAGAATAAACAACTAAATCAAGGCATTCCAATATGGAGCAAGGTTATGCAGAAAAGGTTAAAACACCGCCAGGTCACAGCCAAACTCTTTCTGGAGCCACAACTCCTCCTGTAACCTAGCAGCTACTACACTACACCTATCAGCTGTTTTAATGGTTAGATATATATGTGTTCAGAGTAATGGGTTTATCTTGTGATTTTATATGATGTCTCCTCTATTAGAGTGCAAGCTGTCTGGTAAGTGAACCATAGCGCTGAGTCATCGTTATGGCTATGCTAATTAGACAGTAGCTTGTAGTACCTATCTATGCCCTGGCTATTAAGAACGAGTAAGAAAAAAAATATTTACAAGTTGAATGAAATAACACTGTTGGTTAGTGTGTGCTGGCTGACCTAGCAAAAAACAATATTGAAGCTCTACAAGTGGATATGTTCAATCTATAATTCTCGAGAATATTGTGCTAGTAGTAGGCTAATATTTCAAACAATAAATAAACAGGAACTGTGTCCTCAGATGTGATTCTTATATTTTTTCAGTTGAATAAACTTTTGAGGTTCTTTTATATACATATGAATCTCTTTTAATTGCTAAATCATTGTGGTAGCATGCCCATTTATTCACTGTAAAGGAACAAGTGTCCAGACTACGTGAAAAATGGATTTGTGCAATAGGTTGACGAAATCTCCTCTCCTCCTGCAAACAAGAGCAGTATGGGCTAATTTCTATGTATTGTGCTGGGATGTCACCAGCTGTATAGTCCTTCAAAATACCATGACGCCTGGCAAGCAAGGTTACCCAAGATGTACAATTGTTTGCAAACTGTAGTACAGAATTTGCCTCAGGTGTGCTACAATAGTAAGTACGCTGAAGTTAGAGCTTCTACCTCACATCTTAAAGCTTGAAGGGAGGATGACAATAGGAATGTGGGGGTAAGTAAAAGGCTTCTTTCCTGAAGTCAGTCATCTAGAGCTCAGCAATACCAAGCGGGTGACAGGTATTGCGGCTTCAGCGTGAAGAATGTTGGGGCTGATGTATGTTCACAGCGAACGTGGCTGTTTAACAAAATACTGCACAGCAGCCGGTAGAGACTAAAAACAGAAAGGCCTCAATGTTTACCTCAAAGGTGAGTGTACACTCTGAAGAGCCCCACCCCACGGTGTGGAATTATCTGTACTCTTTTAAAATGGTAAGTAACTGTGTCATTTTCCCTACAGGGAGGTGGACCAAGATTCAGATGGCCATGTCAGCTTCAAGGACTTTGAGTGTGTCATGAGCTACGCAGAAGCCAACCTCTAGCTGCTGAGCAACTGCAGGACCCACAGAGAAGATGTTACTCATTTAGACTGTAGAACTGTGGTCATTATACAGCAGGGGAGCACAGTCCTGGGCCAGGGGGGTTGCAGTGTCTACATGTTACTGTTTCACCAAAGCACTTAAATACCCAATTCAGCTAATTATCGTTTTCATTGAACCAATTTAAGCACTATTCCCAGCTCTCAGATGGTTGGTAATTTAGAGCAAGCAAGAAAAAAAAAACTGCTGTATCACAACTCTATGAGACAACGCCTGGCCACAGCTGTTATACATCGTAGGGTACCATAATGTTGAATTAAAAAAAAAAACGTGTATAGTCCTTGAATGTTTTTGTTTGTGCGTATTATTTTATTGTCTCAGTTGGTCTTTACCAGCCAGTCTAAAAGAATCACAGAATATCACCACTGTGCAGTTTCCTGTCAGGTCATATTGGAAAAGCCAGTCTGACAGGACCGAATTTATACTCTCAAAAGGGCTCCTCCTGCTCATCCCTTTGATGTGTTAGGGCTTTTTCTGCCATAGTCTGCTGGTATTTACAAGGGACTTTTTTATGCACAGTGTTCGTGACTTCAAACCTATTAAACGGCATGTTTTGAGCTGCGCGTCTTTTAATCCCTCACTAAATCCATTTTCACCTGAGAAATGGGCAGGTTGCATCAAAAATTGAATATTAACAGCCATAATCAGATTCTGTTTTAATCAGTTTTACACAAAACCGCTTCTCCATGGCCATATATCAAAAAAAAAACCCAAATGTATATTTCCAGGGATTTCCAAGGTTCCTCTTGTTACACATGATTATGGAGTTGTAAATACTTGTTTGTGTTTTGAGAGATTTACTGTACTCCCGTCTGAATAAAGATTAATTTGTTTTTGTAATCAGGCTTGAGTCTTCATCTGTATAGTGGGGCACATGCTTCCCTCCCTGCAAATCCATCAGGGAGCTTGAAAGGCGGAAAATAAGGAAATGGACTTGGAGAAAATAATCAAATACTTATGAATCAAATACACATTTAATCCAAAAAAAAAAACCGTTCATTTTTAGGAAAGGCTTCTTCGCAAATAGAAATAAGGACAAGCTATTTTAATCTTCACCTCTCTTTCCTGAAACCAGATTAAGTGAATCTCACAATTCGCCGCATTTATTTGAAAATAGAGGAGAGAACAGTGAAACCCCCCTGGTGTAAGCGTTGCCGTTTATGGAGTGAGAACTTGGTGCTGTTGTGTGTCACCCCTCCTCACGTGCCCGTGACACAGCCCAGTCAATGGCCGACTGAGGCAGCTTCTCCCAACTTAAACAGCTGAGAACTTCTCCTCAGCCAAGGTTGTGTGTGGCTGTGAAATGGCTCCTGAAGAAGAGGCAGATTGGTTTCGGCTGTCTGGAGGAGCCCGTGTGTGCGTGAGTGTGTGGGTTCTGGCTCTGTTTAGGTGTACGCGCTGATTACGGCGGGCGCACGGTTTTTTTTTTTAAATTGGGTCGCTGCCTGGCGGTGCCTTCGGGGACGCGGGGGGATGAATCAGCAGCTGGCCCACTTTGACGGGGGCCCCGCGATCTGCGCGCCGCCGTGGCTCCTTCTGTAAACATGCATTTGCATAAGGAGGGAAAACGATAACGCGAGCCGCACCGTTCGCTGTTGTCCGTTGCCTTTTCTGAGGAAATCTAAATGGAGTCGTCACCGTTGGAGGCCACATCGAGCTTCTGCGTTCCGGAGCCGCCCGCTTCGGAATGGAAATGAGCCTGAGAGGGGAGGGGGAAAAAAGAGAACGTTGAGAGGATGAAATATCATTAATCAGGTTTGGCAGATACAAATGAGAGACCTTGCTCTCTGCTCTACCTGCTTGCAGATACAAAGTGTCGCTACAGAGGCTTCTGTCTGGGGGGAAAAAGGCTTCTATTCTTTTTCCCTTTGCAACACTCAGTACCTGGTGTTCCTGGACTTGTCTTGACCCTCAGAACATTCAAGGGCTAAGAAAGGTGTCCAAAAAGTTTAAGACTCCTGGCATGCTGCTTATTTGTTTTTCAAGTTGTCCATGTTTTTAATTGATGCTGAGTGGAAGACGGCCACAGATCTGCGCCCATCTCCTTGCGATATCCTTGGGAATGATCTTGTATGAATTTCTGGAGAACCACTTCTGAATGGAGGTAATGAGGTGTTTGACAGTGCTCAGCTCAGGGGGAGGGGCAAGAAGGTGATTGGATGAGAAGAGAGTCAGGAGTTCTACTCAGACTCACAATCCATCTCCCTGATGAGGTCACAGGTCCCATGGAAACGATGAAGGAGAAACTGCACATTTTCCCCTCAAGCATCATAGGTGCACCAATCAGTCATGTATCTTTATATATATATATATATATATATATATATATATATATATATATATATATATATTATATATTATATATATATATATATATATATATATATATATATATATATATATATATATATACATAATGTACACGCACACACACACATATATGCACACAGACACAGACACAAATGTGACAGAGAAAGAATATTCATATAAATACAGGTAAATATATAATATATAATATATAAACATATTCTGTTTATTTTGTTCGGCAAACCTGTTGAAACCTTTTTTTTTTTGTAAAGCATATGCTGTAAGTGAACGGTTTTCACATTAAAATCAAAGGTTTCATTTTATTTGTATGTACCCTTTACGTAATGAGGTAGTCCAGAGATATGTGTGGGTATGCTTAGCAATGATATTTTAAAATAAAAAATGAAAGGCATAGCCTAGTTTGTGGTTTGTGGCATTACCCGCTGCAGTAAAATCAACAGCAGTTTTTGAAAATATCCCCCCTGAACAAACCTTATTCAGGAGCCAGCAGTCCCTGATAAATGTAAACTGTGAACGCAAGTTCTGAGGCGGTATGAGCATATTGATTTTCCAAAAGGGAGCCTATTAAACATGATTTATAGATACTTTTCTCATTCTCTCACCCTTAAGCCCAGTTTAGCCACACAAGAGCCCTAACATAATGGAGAGGATGGTGGAGGAATTGTGTGTGATTTACACAAACGTCTGGTGACAGAGGAAGCCAGCTCGCTGCCTTACAAATGTTACATTAACAGTTTGCCATCATAAAGGCGGTCTCAAGGATTTAAGCTGTTAGTTTACAGTCTTATCCAGTCATTTGTTATGAAAATGTGTAGTTCTGTTGCAGACTTCATTTTGCAGATCCTTTCCACCAGGCCTTGCTTCCTGTTAATGCAGCAAGCTTATGGTTTCTGCCAGTATGCCAACAGCTCAGCCAATTCAATTGACTTTAATTGAGAAGCATGATTATGTCTGTAGATGAGCTTTTTGTAAACTTTCTATTTGTAGACACAGTTAGGCCTGTTACGGGGCCTAGCTTGATTTTCTTTAACAGAAACGCTGATTTTGTTGATAACTTGCAACTTATATATCCTAAATCTCAAATAAAAAAACACTGAGAAGATATGATCGTCCAACTTTGACAGCTTTCTAGAATTTCATTTCATTTAGTGACACAGTTCAAAGAGTACATGTACTGCTGCGGGGCCATTCATGAATTCAAATCATTTAACTTATTTCAGTTGTAAATAAAATGCACACATCATAGTGGGTTTTGTAAATGGCAAACGGCAGTTTTAAGACTAGTCATCTCTCTGCACCTGCCAGTTTAGCTGAGTACCTTGCAGTCACGGTGCAGCACTCTGCCACCCTTTTACCACCGCCTCTGTGCTCTTTGTGATCTGTTAGCAGCTGAGAGCTCACTCAGTGAACGCTAATTATGGTCGCAAACAGACTACGACCTGTTGAAATTCATATTACAGGGAGTTTGGCTCAATTAGCCTCGGTAAATAGTGCCAGCAACTGTTGAAGAGGGCCCTTATCAGCCTGATTATGTTCTCGCAGCATTAAAAGGTGAGCTAACGCATAGCCCGTGAACCAGGCGGTACCTCAAGCATATGCTTGATTGAGTCATGAGAAGACTAGAATGGGCTTTTGAAGATATGTTTTAATTAAATTCAATCTCAGGAGAACACAGTGAGGTAGCAGAGCAATCAGTCTGATTATTTCAGAGGGTCACCTGACACATTTAGTCTCAGTTACTGTTTTAAATGTAACAGCGCTATGGTTTGCTGTATCTATAAATATCTACTGTATATTATAGCTAAATATAAATCATACCTTAAACCATATACCTTAGACCTTATACCATAACCCTTATATATAAAAATCATGGAAACACCAAACAATATATTGCTATTTATTAACAAGTAAGGAGTTTGGACACTCTTTGCCTTCAAAACAGCTCCAATCCTTCATGGAATCCTGTTTTACAATTTGGTTGAACTGTTTCAAGCGGCATATTGGATTCTTTAAGAAGGAAAGCCTCTAGTTTTCTGAGAGATGAAGGAAGTGGAAATCCATTCAAATATACCTGCAATTCAGACACCAACTATTTGACCTCTTTAAAAATATGTTAGATCTCTGATGTTGCTTTAGAGACTCAAGTATTAAAGTACTGATTTTAAAATGTCTTTAGTGGTAGAAATCTATTGGTAATTAGTTTTTACATTAATATGAAACACATGGGTACACTCCATTTTAATTGTGAAAGGCTACCCCTTTGTGCATATAGGGAACTATTGCTTTTATATCAGTAAGAATCCTCAAGCCCAGACTATTGTTCTCACTATTATGCTATCTATTATACAAAAAGACATTCTTTGAAATTGAAAATGCCTTTATGCTAATCAGTTATACTTGACTTGGAGCACAAAAGCACTCAAGGGGTCTAGAGGGTGTATTCATATATGTCATATTGACAAATCCTAGTAAACAAATTCAGTATTTTCAGCTATTCCACTCTGACTGCAGGCAGAAATAGGTTTACAAATACATCCTGACAGCCTACCAAGGCGCTAGCTTTCCCTCCTGCTAAATTTAATTGCGTTTCTTTTTTAGGAGTCTGGATCACCCTGAAGTATATGTTTCTATATTACGTGATGATTATAGTGTCTATTTCTGAGAATGATTATAATTTAGGTAATTGTCACTCCACTCGCAAATGTACCTGCTCCACTGCTAAAAACAAAACGCGTCTGTAGTGTCGCGCTGAAATTACAGCAAATGATTTCGAATTCTGCAAACTGGTTAACAGCCTTTGTCGTACTGAACAGCGTTAGGAACTTGATTGTGAAAAGAATGGAAGCACCTCCAGAAACAGACAGAATGTTTGGACAACCACAGTTTGCCATAATGATATGTAATGTGGCCAGTTGCAGACGGTTAAGCATCTTGTCAGTCTGCCACTGGAGATCCCATATGTTCTCCTTCCACGGTGTGGTGTGGAACTCTTCGTCGCAGGGGCGCTGAAGCAGATTCCCCCCTCACGTGGATCTGCCCAGGTTGTCCGACGGTGGTCCCTCGCCGCCGTGATTCATGGCGGAGGCGCACGTGTGGCTGTCAGTGCGGATGCGATTCCTCATACCCGCGCAACGGAGGGAGATGAACCTGCCGTTTCCTCCGCGCTGACAGTGACAAATCGGCGGCTCGGACGGACGGTAAAATGGTGAATTACTGACATTTGAGTGTCTTTTGAGGGGAGAAAGTAGCCTTCCAGTGGTAACAGGTCTATTTTGTCCTTCCACGGAGCTGAGAAGAGAGAATCCGGCACGCGTTGCTCCTGGAAACGATGTGCCATTTTTACAGCAGCCTATTCTCCCACAGAGTGTCATTTTTATTGTTGTGTTTTTTGTGCACAAAGACTAATGACAAGATTGATCAGTTTCCTCTGGATTAAATAAGGGCCACTGTGGAGCGCTAGCGAGAGCAGCATGCGCTGTAGGTGGCAGAGTACAAGATGACAGGTGCAAAGTAAATCATCAATGTCAGAGACCAGCTGGACAACAGTGTGAGTCTGTACAACCACGTTCAGGAGCGTTCACCCTAGTAATGCATTGATCCCATACATCTGATTCAGCAGTGTTAATCACCACGCCTCAGTGACACTGCTATACCCGCTGAAGCTTAACCTAACCTTGCTGAGTGCTGCTGTTTTACATGAATCAGGGGAGGCATTGATCTCGCTAATACGGCCGCAGGTCTTAGCAGTCAAACACAGAATACTCCTCTGCTGCCCCAACACACACAGACGCACAATGAAGAGCCAGGTGCGGCCAACAATCAAATGAACTATGATCTGTCTGACATTACTGACCAATAACTTTAACATCTTTTCTAACAGTCGAACAGGCAATTACTTGAAAGACAATGATTACTCCACACTGCTCAAATAATGGAACCTGGATGTAATCATTGTGGTGTTTTCAGCCCAAGTCAAACACGTCCGCAGTTTTCACATACAGCGGTATGCGGGATACTGCACGGTAAACAGCGTGATTGAGGAGAGCGGGGAAAGAAAAAGTGGTACATAACGCGGATCAATAGCGAGAGATCAATGCTTTCGTGAGGGCTCAGGCAGACCCCAGGGACGGTGCTGGCTGCACGGAGCATGTAAGGTGGAGCATTATGTCTGTAATCCCCCCTCTCCCTCAGAAACGGCTCCAGTTGGATCCCTTTTGTCACATTGGCCGTGCTTTTTGGCGCACTTTGAAAGGAGCTGGTATACTGCAGCCATGCCGCAGGCACACATGAATTAGAAATATGTGATAGTTTAAGAACTGGAAAAGGTATTGTCGTACATGGTACTTGACTGATTAAGTGGACAGTCGCGGGAAATTGCAAACTGCCAAAACCAACTCAGAAGTAGTGATGGGTGTAAAAAATATATGTTGGTATTTATGCCTTATGCCGTAAATTCATCTTAAGAATGAGTAATGACTCATTGAGTCATGAGTAAAGTTGAGTCTTTTCGTACGGGGTGCTCACGATCAAGACTTATAAATTGGAATAATCTGCATAAATACAGACTACTCTAAGTACTCTCCCATACATTACAGGGAGAACTGGAAAGAAGCTACAAAAACAAAGCAAAGGAGAATTGCAAGGGTGCAAGGACACAGAATTAAAAGACCAGGAGTCCAGAGCAAGCACACTACAGGGCAAAAAAAAAAAAAAAAAAACCGACATACGTCTGCTTTGGTCGATCTCTTTCGCTATTGTACAATGCTAGAGCAAGTAGGCTACTCACTTGCAGTTCAGTCTTGTAATAATTAGCTACGCTTGTTTTTTTGTTGCTGAAATATATTGTCGTGATGAAACCGGGTAGCTAGTACGCAGCCAAAGTATGTATGTATGCATGACCTCATATAACGCTATTTGTGTTTTGGAGAGGGCTTACTATGCATATAAAGTTATTGTTTCCCTACTGTATAATCATCATTCTTTGTGTTTGGTTTGTTTGGGCCATTTCTTTCACTGAAATAAAACCAATGGAGGGAGGGAACTCGAGTTTGGTTGCTATAGAGACAGAGCCACTGGTGGCGTTGAACCATTTTTTTATCCAAAGGATCCCAGGGGGCTCTGAGCTCCCTGTAACTTTTCAGAAAATTTAAATTTAATTATATCACGCACGCTTCCTCTGCCACAAAATGGAATGAAAGAGGGTAAGTTGTTGAAGTGTGTGGTTTAAATTGTAGCACATTAATTTATAGACTAATTAAAAGAGCCAATGCCGCATTCGAAAGCAGATATTCACAAACAGTTTAAATGTGCGAAATAAATCTTAAAATTACAACGTACAGTGAAAATGCCATTGTAATGCAAATCTACGTGAGAATCACACGAAATGCAGTTACTGCGACCATTGGGTTTGGTGCATATTCTAGTGCAGTTGGTATCTAATATATTTCAGTGTTGCTTTGCAAGACCAAAAGAGCAAGTTTCTCGTTTTTGGGTTATACGTGGCGCATTAAATGGTTTACCTTTATAAGGAAAAGCCTTAGCCAGCCGCAGCTGCTTTATTTAATGTTACTTTGCCGTGCGCTTTTGAGCCGGTGTTACCGGGTACCGCTGGCGTCGCACTGTAGGTTAGCCTACTGCACAGCTGAACCCCCACAGATTTACGGGGAACAAATAAATCACTCCAGGTGAAATCCACGTTTGTTTCTTTATGATTTCCCTTCTGCTGCAGTTTTTGTCAGTATATGGGTAGTCATATATATCTGGATACAGACTGTATTAGGTTTATCCAGTTGAAATTCAGATTGTTTTAAGGTCATTAAAAGTCAGTTACCTCGGTAGCGACGTTCAGCCACGCAACATTTAATAACGTATTTCTTTGATTATATAGTTAAAGAGGCACTACTACTTCAGTGATTATTATTATTATATATTTTTACTAAATGGCCCACAGACCGATGGAACAAGGCAGTGCACAGACTTTTTGAAGGGCAGAGGTTCAAATTTAAAAGGGGGGCATGACTTAGCAACGGTCAATATGTTAGGAAAAGGGCAACTGTAACTTTAGGGACTGAAGCCTGCGCTGGAGTCAGCGTTAAGCTTTTGGTTTAAACCGGTAAACATCTGAATTCACTTAAGCAATTTATACGCTTCCACATCGCACAGGACGTTTAAGATTTGCATGTCATTAGTCACTCAGTGGACTACATGTTTGCAAAAATGTTCACAGCATCCAATAAGCGTCCCTAGAGGTTTACCAAGAGTAGTCCGCCGCACATGCCTGTGCTAGGACACCCAAATTTGGGACTTGGAGAGAGAGGGAGAAAAAACGTTGAACAGCGTGTACATGAATAAATGAATATCCTGTAGCGGATACCATGTTGACCGAAACATATTGCCATCGTTGGCGTTATTTTCCGCTTCATTAATGTCAGTAACATTAATTAAACATGACTACCCACAACCAGATGTATCTATGGAAGCTCATTACAAGCATCTACTGCTCAGTCTGCAGATTACAGGGAGTATGTAGCATGATGATGCACTACTTTCAGCGTGATCATTTCATTTAGTCTCATCAGAGTATAACTTGGAATGCGAGACTGCAATATGCGCCCATGAACCCAGATGGGGAATGCATTTCACTCTGATTTTCTTGTATTTTTTCATGTCAGCAGTTTATCCCCAGTGACATAATTCTTTCCACTTTGCCTCTATACCACAACACTGCGGGTGGTGTTTTTTTCATTAATTTGTAGCCTTTAATTATTGTGAGACTGTCATTTGAGAACAGGTTGAGCAATATATAGATTTATTCTCTAAGCAAATTGAATATGAACATTTATTAAAAATAAATATTTTGCTAATTGACCCTTTGAGATTAATATTTGCTTTTTCTGCGATAGCAGTTCGTTTATTTCAAATCTGTACAGTTTGAGTTTAAAGGGGTAACATGTTTCTGTCCAAACTCAACCATTGTTTTCAGTGGCGTTGCATTTATTATGAAAAACAGTATACTATCCTATACACCAGATATTTCTCCAGACTCAGAAGTCACTGAAAAAACAGGAATGCAGACAAACACTATTAGAGCTGATTGATGTTATTCTAAGTATCGTACCTTTGTGACTGTAAATTTCCCAGATGTGCACTGCACTGCGTAATCCCAGAGTGACACACAGTTCTGTTATGGGGATGGCCTGAAATTTCTGTGTGTTTACTTCATAGCAGAATGGCTGCCATGAGGAACACACTCACTGCCATTTCACCTTCCCTGACGTGGCGAAATGCAACGTGAGTACCTCAATCTCGATAACATAGTGTCTTCATACTGACAATGCAAATGTGTATTTGACATGTGGCTCTGCATGGGCTGGATGTAGACACTAAAAGGCAGGGTGTGCATTTTAACATGTATGTAATCAGGACAGTGGAAGCAATGGTGTCTGTACTCCTGTCCATCAATCAAAGAGTGTTTTTACTGGAAATACCTTGTCAGAACTGTGGGACAGTGTGTGAAGGGTAATGTCTGTCCACATCTTAGTTGTGGAAGGAAATATAAAAATCACCCAGTCTCAGTAGGATTAGGTATCACAATCAGTGTCAGTAGGATTAGGTATCACAATCATTTCTTTCACATTCAAGTTTTAATGTATGTAGGTATGTTACCTATAAATACTGTAGTACTGAGTTATTTTGTATGTTTTAAGTGTGAAGGTAATTTTAAAAAGTATAAAGTGTACTGTGAATTGTTTTTGAGGTGGTGTGCTTTCTGTGTAAAGTATATTTAAGTTTGCAGTTTAAACAAACAGTGAATGACTGAATGTTACATGTTAACATGAAAACAGCAAGTCAGGTTAGTATTTAGACTTTCTAGACTTTCTACTGATATGATGATAGGAATTTCCTTAGAGAAGAGTATTTCATTGGATACTGATAAGAGGCTGCAAAATAAATTATTTTACTGTGACTCTTCTCACATTGTAACACATTGTACCAAAGCTCTATTTTTGATTAACTGTTGATGCATATGATATGATCCATACATAAAATAGCCCTGCAAATTAAAGAATGCTCAATAAATGGCAAGCCTCTCCCCTATCACATTTGCCTTCTAAACTTCCACTAAACTTCTGCCTTCCACATTTGCCATTTGTCTATCTAAACTCTAAAACTCTAAAAGTCTCACCTGTAATATTTTGTAAATTTCCTTAAGAATTATTGCTGTGAAATGTATTTGACTGCTATTCCTTTGTTTGACCAGAGGGGCACTGTGTAAACCCTGGTCAGTGTGCTGTATCATATTTTACTTTTATCTTCACCTTGAAAATACAGGACTCAACAACAGAGCTGATTTGGGGTCAGTGTTTATGGACTTGCTCTACCTTCACAGTGCAATTAGAAAGAGGAATCCGGAGCTTCCTGAAGTGAAAATCACATGTGGCTAGTTTAGGAACAGCAAGTTATTGTACTTTCTAAGGAAGCTATTTATTTGCAATCATGCTAGCACTATAAATTGGCACAAACATCAGGTTCTCAGCAACATAAATAGTGACCTTCCTTCAGTGACCTTAGCTAAGGGCAGATGCCACCACGCACTCACTACTTGCATGTGTCATAGAGCCTCCTTGGTTATATTAAGAGTTAAAATAACTTAAAGAATGTATTTAGATCTGAGGTTTTTCCCCTTCCACAGTGGCCTTCATCCAAGCCCCATACACCCCTCCCCCAACTGCCCATTGCACCAGTGCATACATCACCTCCCTCCTTTTAAGGAAAAGTCAGCATTTTTTTGGTGTCAAATGTAAACCTTAAATGTAAGGTTTCTGAGAGGGCAGCTCACACTCACATTCAAATGAACATGTGTTTGGATCAAGTGCCATAAAAGCTACTGTAGTATCTGTCATTGTAACTCACCCCCTTGGATTTCATCCATATTCAATGCATTGACCTGAAGTGTTCGATGAACCTGAGAGCGCACTGCCAAATCCCTGTGTTGATCATGAGTGTGAAGAGAGAGAATAAGTCAAAGAGGAAAAAGCAATGTATTGACAAGTATTTCCAGCACAATACCTGTCCGCTGTGGAGCTCACACAGCGGACAAAGATCCATTATATCACACTTACAGTGTGGTGGGGAATGTGATAGGGACACTGGCAGCAGACGTCCACCATTGAACCTGATATTGTAACCGCAGGGTGCACTATAATAACACTGCTTCATAGTCACTCCAGTGCTGTGTGTCATTATATAAAGTGCAGCTCAATTCCAGACGGCTATGAATATGACCTCCCTGTTGGTGTGGAGCACTCAGTTCTGGCGATGTTGGCCTGCTAACGCTTTCCGGGGATGGGGAGAGGGGAAAAAGAAAGCGGGTTGATGGATGGTGAGATTTGTTTCCT
This sequence comes from Megalops atlanticus, assembly GCA_019176425.1. Taxonomy (NCBI): domain Eukaryota; kingdom Metazoa; phylum Chordata; class Actinopteri; order Elopiformes; family Megalopidae; genus Megalops; species Megalops atlanticus. Next base: position 25,225,320 of record CM032887.1, on the reverse strand, counting down.
CCGCTAGCCGGATCTGTGGCGTGAAAAGTGCCCTCTTTTATTGAGAAAGAATTGCATCTAGTTTTATTGTTTGCATATCGCATTAATGCCACATTCCATCCTGCCTTGGAATCGGCGCGAAGGCATCGGCCATTACAGTGATTGATTTTTGAGGCAGACGTGCGGCTCAGCCAAATGTGTCACCCGTTTCCTCTGCTCTTCATTCACACTCACCGAGAGGATAAAAAAAAACAATTGGCCGCTTCACGCCAGCAGTGTTGCAGCTGAGACTAATTTCGTATCGAGGTCTTCTATTAACTCAGGCCATAATTGATTATATTAATGATGGTTGTCCCTTAAGTCCCATTACAGGTATGCAGTACCTTCTCAGGGAAGAAATTTCAGTTGGTGGCATAACTTGTTGCTCGTTCAGAAATCTGGGCGGGGGAGGGGGGGGGGGTGGGAATGATGAACAAAAGGATATTAACACATTTTTCAATTATCCAGAGGCCTCTCGGTACCCCACCGCAGAACATTGGGAAAATTGTCTGAGGTGACAGGCACTCTTTATTAAATGTTCTTGAGGGTTTTTAGAATGAAGGTCATTAAGGGCTTCCTTTTCCTGCCTATTGACAGGATAAATGACGCTTTGCATGGCCCTCTTGTTAGAGAACATAATGTGCAAGACAGTTAAGAAAGGTCACTGTGACCTACAGCTTTTCTCAGATTGAGCTGCAAAGAGCTGTGAGCAGGGAGTCGCTGGTCTAAATTTGCTATCACTGCACTTTGAAAGAGTGCTCAATTGCACCAGATAAAAAATAATTCCCAAAGCATGATATTGTTTCAGGCAGATACATTCCTAGGAAAACAGGCAATGAAAGATAATTGTCACATGCATGACAAGATATGCCGTGCTTATGTCAGGAATGGAGGTCATTTCATGTTCTTTTCCACAGCAGTGAGCTGCACTGTTGGCAGCGCTCTGTGATGTATTTTATGTGTGGAACTGACTAATCGTATTGAATCCAAAAGCATTACAAGCTTTTTTTATGCAGCCAGTTTAGCTATATCAATAGGGCTATATCATTGTGCATGCATCTTTAAATGTGCAAATATTTTTGTGTCGTGTTGTGAAACAATTGCTTAAACCCTTTGAAATTGTATCAAAAGTGTGTGTATCTGTTCTTCATTCATTAAAATGCTTTATGTGTCAAGTCAGTTTAGAAATTTAGCAGCAGAAGTCTAGGCTAGAGTGTCTTATCTTAGCTAGTTCTGACAATTAGTATTTTATGATTTACCATAAACATAAAAGGGTAAAAATAATTTAATAATTTCTTCTTTTTATGGTCTGTGCTTTTATTTTGTAGTTGCATGGAGATGATATGCTGTAATAGGAGAAATATTATGGCTGAGTAGTTATCAAAAGGATAGAAGACAAAACATCTTCGGGCTGAATTTTTGTGTTTTACAGTATATCCTATGGCAGTTTTAAATCAATATTATTAATGTCATCCTTCTTATTATTCACACACAGACTAGCACACGCTCAGCTGGTTTTTGTATCTGAGGTCCTGTAAGCCATCATGTTGTCTGTTCTTCTTACTGTTCTTTGTTGATTTTTGATATAATTTCACTCCAGGCTATATGAAGCCCTCACACAAATGTTTCATGTTTTTCTGTATCACCCTGTTATGTGAATCATTTTTCTTGCATTTCATGAAGAAAAGTCTGTGTATATTTTCCACTGTAAGGTAAACACATTCTTTGTGAAGGATTCATTTATTAAGTTAACAGTAAGTTACAAAGGCTACCTTGTTGTATCTGTTTTTCAGGCCGTAAAATTAATGCAAATTGGCAAACCTTATGTCTGTTATGTCTGCTCTTAGTCCATTGTTTTTAATCATGAGTCTCCTCTTTAGAAATAATCTATGTATGTACAATATGATACTTTAAAATTAAAATCTTCCATACTGTTCAGAGAACAGTTTAATTAGATCAAAAACAGCTAATATAAAACATCTAAAATGCTAGTATTAATTTAGAATGATTATAATTGAATAATATCAACTAATAAAATTCTACGACTGAATGGCTATCAAATGCCGTTCTATCATTCAAACAATAAAACTCTTAGAGCAACTAAAATGCACCACATTTTGAAATAGAACTTACTCTACAAGGAGTGGCAGACTCAGCTATTATTATGGATCAACTGTCTTGTTCTATTTGGTGAATTAACATTTCTAACAGAGGTGAACATTGTATGTTATGAACAATATCTGGGTCCCATATATCAGCTACATAAATTCTTTGTTAATGTAAGGAGTGTGTATTTACAACCTTGTAAACAATCGTTTGCATCATTGTCACAATTTGCATGTCAACAGTTGATTTTTACATAATTTTTAACATTTTTACATACTGTACTAAATCTAAATTCCAACAGCCAAGCACCAACTTAAAAAAACAAAGAGAATATGCTTTATATCTCCCTGATATTTTCTTCCAAATAACATTTCTGCATAGGCAATTTGTAAGAGTGTGGTGGTTCATATAGTGATACCGTGAATGCAAGCAGTGTAATCTCTCCAGCATTATGCACTTGCGATATCGAATTCCTCGGATTCCTATTCAAAACACCCTGAGTGGTCATTTAGGGCAGCCTCAAACTGATGTGTCCAGAGATGACAGATCACTTGGGAGGATTCTGAGTTCTGAGTTTCTTTCCCTGGTTGGCGCTCGTCGCTAAGTTGGCGTTGCTCTCCGTAGCCCTCCCCTTCAAGCGTAAATATCTTAACTGTGAGCATATCAAGGGCGGATTACTTTAATAAAAATAGCAGTGTGGTGTTGCGGCTCCTCCCGCCCCTGAAATCTCGGGGAGAGCGGTGACTCATAGTGCCCGGTGGGAAACCTCTCACTCAGGCCCATATCGTCCCTGTCATGTTACAGAAGGGAGACATCCGGACTCCCTGTCTCCTCACCCCTGCTTCTCCGAAACCTCTCCCTCTTCCCCAGAACGAAAAACCCACAAGGAACACTGAAAGGGGCGACGAGCCCCTCGGCGGGGGAGGCGGGCGCAGCCCCGGGGCGCATTGTGTTGCCGGAGGCCTGTGTCGTGAGGCGCTTGAAAGATTTAAAGATCCCAAATTTATCCCTCACATCCCGTTCTGGACAGGCGGCGGCCCCCGCGCTCCCCACTTTACAGATGGGCGGAAGGTCAGCCTGTGCTGGCTCTGGCCTCCCCAGGCCCTGGGATGGCTTCCAGGGACAGCATTGCTATTGATCTGCACACAGAGGTGAACTCCTGATCAGTCAGCTTTAGGTCAAGGCAGGTGAAGTTCAGCATTGTGCTTCACAGGTAAACAGGGTTGGTGGAAAGACGCTGCAATAATACTGTGTTTATGACAGTGAAATGTGCATTATTTTAATTTTTTTTTACACAGTTCTGAGATATATGCGCATGTCTCAATGTGTCAACTATTTTTTCCATATTATTTAGAAAAAGCCCTGATGGTTTATCTTTATGTGTAATGTGTGTCTCATGCAAGAATATTTGAGAATTGTACAGATTACAATTGAAGGAGCAAGTGGAATGATTTATGAGTTGAAATATGTAAATAATTTTTTTTTTGTGAAAATGGAATGGTTTGTTCAATTTCAGTGGGGAAATTGTGTAATTTTGAACAGATCATGGTCCGTAGATAGACTGAATTACGTCATGCTGAGCAGACCCCACAAATAGTCTTGTAGCTCACAGCTTTATGGTTTATGTGCAGTGAGCCAGTTCCATGACTTCACCTTTTTTGGGCGAGTTACAGTTGTTAAAGTTCCCCCCGGAGCATGACTATTGAATGCTAAACTTTATTTGAGAGCGTGCGGCATTGTGAGGTAGTGAAAATCGCTTTTTGACGGTCCAGTCAGCGAAATTGAGAGGAGCCGCCTGTTTTTTTTTTTTTTTTTTTGAAGCTGTGGACTGCAGCGGGACTGAGAGTAAGCCCCTGGGAACCGAACCCCTCTGGCTTCAGGGAGCAGGGAGACGTGAACCGCGGTTTACTCCAGGCGCGCGCTGTATGCGACTGTCACAGCTAAGGATCCCCACATAATACTGCGCAAGCTGCCAGAGACCGGGCCCCCGGGGATGTCACTTAAGATGTTGAACCAGCTGCCGTTTGGGATGGGGTTCCAGCCGTGGAACCGCTTCTGTTTTTTCTTGTGGAAGCTTTGTTGGTGTCAGCCGGCGAAATAGGGCCTCTTCCGTTTCGGCTGTTTAGCTTCAAAGGTTGCTGCATGAACCTGTTCCTTTGAAATCCAGTTGCATTATAGTGAGTCAGACTTCGTAGAGGTCATCTGTTGTAACCTTCTGCTTCAAAATGGGATATCAGAATATTTTGTCATATTAATGTCTGAGGTTCGTTATTTTGTCAATGTCAGTATTTCTTTGTTCTGGTCTTGGTAGACTATTTTGTTTCCTGGTTTTATTTTCAACTGGACTGATTATGCAATTACTAGGTGTGCTGCTAAAGAGACAAGTAAAGGTATTTCTCGTATTATTATTCAATTGTGTCTCTTAGATTAGCAATGCAGATTACATTCAAGGTAATTGATTATATATAATTAGTCTTCAATTGATTAATAGCTTATGGCCCAAAACAATTAAACAAATAACCAAGCTTAATCAAAGGAGACTGCTGTGCTAAATTAGCGTGAGCGGAAGACGTCAGAAATAAGAATTACTGTTACTTTTATCATCTTAGCTCAAGCATACCTCTGACTGCTCATATTTCCGCGAGTGACTTATAGGAGATACCGTCAAGTGATGTCAGTTTCAGATCAGCATTCAATTAAAAGCTCAATAAAGCGTGATTAATTGAGCTCGGTTGGAATTAAAACCAGCGCACACAGTGGCCCAGTAGGACAACCATTGAGAAACCGTGTAATAGTATAGTGAGGATTTTTATCGTCCACTTGAGTAATTCAGGTCAAGTATTTTATGTTGCGAAGGAAAAAAATGACAATTAAGCTAGTGATGATTGTCTTTGGCCATCATTTCAAAGAAAGTCTGCACTTTACTGCATAATGTATTTAAATCAAAGATAAAATCCTAAAGCAATAAATGTCAAAAACATGTAAAACACTGGAATTAGTACAGCAATTTATAGGAGCAGTGACACTTCCTACATCATGTAAGATTTTATGTGATGCTACTAGCTTTTGCAATTTATCACAGGAATCTTAGACTTGTATTCCTCCATAACCATTAAAACTGTGTTAATGGCCATTTCACTGTGTGCTGTGGGATGTCCCCATAGTTTCTGTGCTTTCTGTCACTCAGATTATGTTACTGCATCGCCATGGCTCTAATGCGCAATGAATACTGAAATGTAGGATCAGGAAATCCATATGATTTAATTGTCTGCATTGCTCTACTGCTTTGCTTTGTTTATGAACGCTGGAAGGCTTTAAAAAAAGTAAAACAGGATTTCAGAGGTGAAAAAGTTGTAAATTTGTGACACCCATTGCCTGTACAGAGCTAAAGTTTGCCTGCTGAGAGTAGGCAGTGTGTCCTATTGTATTTTAACTGCATTGTTGACTGTTGAAAGGTTTTATACTAGGAAACTACCAATAATTCATGATAGAGGTGCACACTGAGGTTTGTTTTTTTGACATACTATCCAAATGTTTCAGCATACTGTCTTTTCTCAGTGAATGTGATTTTGCCAGTCTTAATGTATCAAATTAATAAAATTAGGAGAAAGAGCTCAATCCATTTTTACCAAAGAAATGAAGCAAAATTATAGAATTATTACAAAATTGATCATATTTTTTGGGGAGCACTGACAGGGTTAAATTCTGTTGCAATGCTGTTCTTTGCAAACTTTCTATTTCTAATTCCCTTATTCATTTTTGTAAAATAATGTGTGAATCTATTAAAAGAGCTTTCACTGACTTTTTAAATGACTTCTTTTTGAGTGGCTCATGTAAGCGTGCTTTCTGCTGGAACTTGCTTATGTCTGTTGAAGGTTCCTCTGAGGGAGCATGGAAGAACAATGACATTCTTTCAGTTAATGCAGGAGGCACTAGGACCCAGCAGCCTCCTGTCCTCCTTGACAGGCTTGCTCAGTTCCAGAGCACACTGAAAGAGCTCAGAGAGAAGGAGAGAGAGAGAGAGAGAGAGGGAGAGAGAGAGAGAAGAGCTAAGTGAATGTTGTAGCCACTGTGGTCACTGCGAAAATATTGAATCAAAGCAGAATGGAGGGATTAAACAGAGGGATTTAAAATTTGGAGCTGGAGCCGAAGCTCATGCAGACGAGCCTATCTGGAGAAGATCGGGATTAAAAGGTTTCTATGTGATTGTTAATTCTTGCTATAATCTTTGGCTCTCCTTGTGTCTGGAGTCATCAGTGTGCACTGGGTTGCTTGGCAGTGCTCCTCCAAGTGCATTACATGCAGGACATGTGCTACCTGCACATAATGATATACTGGGACAGGATAGGGAGGGGAGGTGCTTGTGTAAGAGCAGAATTAACAAAACTGTAATGGTAAACATTGCCTGACTGTGCGATGCAGACAGTCACTGTGTGGGAATCATATCTGAGACTGAGTGCCTCCAGGTCCTCTCTTTTCCACAGGAGATGTCTTCTCCTAATGTTGAAGTTGCTTTTTTATTTCCCAGAAGGATGCTCACTTCCTTTCCTGGTTGGTCACCAGCGGTAGAGGTCTGTGGAAAAGAACTTCTTCTGAGTTCTGTAAACAGGTGCAGCTTTAGATAATGAGCGGTGATGTAAAGAGGAGTGCGTTCAGCTGGTGGAAAACAAGTCCATGAGGCAGATCTGATTAAACGCACAGCAACAGTCGGGAGCGTGCTGGAGGCGACCAGGAGAAGTGTGCAGCGTTAGATTAAACAATCAGGGGGGACTCTGTCTGGAAGTGAAACAGTTGTGGGAAATGAAGAGAGTTATGTTTTACAATGCTAGTAGTTGTGCAGCACTGGGAGTAGAAGGCAGCGTGTGTGTGTGTGTGTGTGTGTGTGTGTGTGTGTGTGTGTGGGTGTGTGCACGTACAGCTGTGTGTATGCATGCATGCGTGTGTGTGTATGTGTGTGTGTATGTGTGTGTGTGTGTGTGTGAGTGACTGTGAGAGTGTCTGTACATTTCGATCCGTGGCTGCTATCTGGGAACGTCCTCTCCGTCCGAGCCAGTTTCTCCCATAGTAACTGCAGACAGGGCTTGGCTTCTCCCCCGGTGCTTGGGTGTCAGCTTGTTGATAGGGATAATTTTATGTACATGTAATCCAGGGAGAATGGGTCCACGGCGATCCCCCGGAGACACTGTCAGACTTGAAGTGTTCCCATTGTGCCGAGACAAAAGCACGGCTCAGTCAGAAATTCACATTTCGTCCCAGCGCATTCAGCGGGAGCCGCAGAAGCGCTCCGTCAAAAACAGGGACAGAGCGAGTGGAATAGCTTTCATTCACCCTGCCCTCGCCGCTCCTGTGTGTTGATTTTGAGTTTTGCGACGCTTGCTTGTGCGCAGCACAGTGTGAAGTTTTGGAGCCCCGGCTCTGCCTCGCAGAATTGGTTCCCGTCGGCTGTGCCAGAATGTGTTGGACGTATCGATCAGAGAGCGTAAATATCATTAGGGGTGGCCATCGACATGCAGAAACGGGGCCACGTCCCTCCGGTCCCTGGGCTGTCATTGTCAACTGTGGCTGTGTGTCTTTGCAGTTCTTTAATTCGCAGTGTTTCAGTTCTGTCGAAGAATAACAGGCGCTGAGTTTGTGCTTTCCAGTGGAGTTTCCAGGAGCGCTTCCATGAGGCTGAATAGTAGTCACCACACTCCTTGCTGTCTTTTTGTTGAGGCGCTGTAGGAAAAAGTGATGCCTCTTTCATGAAACCGATTTTTATGCTGGAATGTCTGAGCACCATTACTGCTGAACCACAAGCTGTTGTTTAACAGTTGTGCACATGAAGCGCCCCATGCAGTGAATAACACAGCATTGTATACAGGCATGCAGCCGTGAGGCTGTAAGGTTTTTTTTTTCAGCGTGGGTTAAATGCATAAATAATAGAAAAAGAGATATGGAAAATTGGATTCATTCAAGCTTTCGCTGCGCTGCACGCTCAGCTCTCTCCCCTCTCTGCGAAGGCTGCAGTTGCCTCTCCACCAGTAAGTTTCCTATGACCCTCTGTTTCCAAGGGCCCCCTCATGTGGCCACCGTGAGGTGCCTATAGCATGAGTTCTCTACGCCTATGAAAACAGGGCTGCTGATTGGCTGCTCGGCAGAAGCACAGGAAGTTCAGGGTTTCTAATAACCACCCAGAGACACAGTTACCATAGAGACAAAGATAAGCCCCCCTTTCTCAAAAAAAACGTCTGCATGTCATCACAGAAGCCTGCAGAAAGTGTTCTCTCCTGCCAGTTCTCCCATTAGCAGCTGCAGAATCAGTACGGCAACGGCAGCCACATGAAGGTCGACTCAGGCGTTTTCTCCCTCCACACTTCAAGTGTTCCCAGCACTTGCCGTGAGTTTGCTCTGCCTTTTAAAAACCTTTTTTATCGTCTCGCCCCTGTTTTTTTGCATTAATTTGACTCTGCTGTGCGCTGGTGTTTTCCTCCTGCACCTCTGGATCCAGGGCAGGCTGTCAGGAGTAAGAACAGGGTGGGGGTGGTGGCCTTGCTGTGAGAAAACCGTTGACTGTAGAATTCTCTCTCTCTCTCTTTTTTTTTAAACCGATGAGATACTTTGGAAGGGTGACACTCTGCTGTCAGGCCAGGATATGCGGGCTGCTCGTGTCTTCCTGGTACAGACGCTGTTTGTGTCCTCAGATATGGGTAATGGTGTCCATCAGTCTGGGAGCACCAAGGCTGGGGTGGCAGCAGCTATTTCTGTGAGCTGATGTAATGACAGGCTGTTTGTAATACTGATACGCCAGTCCACTAATTGATTTCGGGAGTATTGTGGAGGCTCTCAAACAGGCAGCTTCATGAAACCAAGAGCGTTTCAAGGTCTCCTGGTCAGCACTACTGTTTGTCAGAGGCATGTGAACCACCAGTCTGGGTGCCCTTGCTTTTCCCCTCTCTCTCTCTCTCTCTCTCTCTCGCTCGCTCTCTCTGTCTCTCTTTTTTTTTTTTTGCCATGTGTTCTCTTGCTGCACAGAGCAAATCATCTCTGACTGCGTTTTAGCAGGGGGAGCGCTGTGTTTGACACGACTGCGGGTTTCAGCGAGAGGTGAAGTTGTGTGCCGCTCTAAGTGTGGCAGTGTTCTCAGTGAAAGGATTTCCTGTTGACGGGAGTGTTCTGTTATCTGAGGAAGGGCCTGTTGGCAGGAAATGTGTCAGCCATTTGTTTTCTTTAAAGTAAAAGGACGTGCTGTGGATTGCTTACTTCAACCCCGGCGGATTGTTTGGGGAAAAAATAAATGGCTTTTTCTCTGGCTGATTTTTGGCACACATTAATTTGGCAGCGTCGCCTTAATTTAACACTGCCGTCCGTCATAGCATATGTGCAAAGCAAAGGCCGATCTGTTTGTAAGTCAACATCTTCCATCTGCATGCAGTATGCATTGTCATGATGCCTCTTTGATACCTGTCATATGTAACAATTGGTTGCATTCATCACCAGAATGGAGCTGTTGCAAATCTGATGTATCTATGAACACATGCTGTTTTTCAGTGACTGTCCTGTAATTCTGTGCAAGTAAAAATGTGCAATTGGCTAAAAAATAAAGGCTAAAATGATAATGACTAAAATTGTGTTTGTCTTTTGAAATCATACTGCACAATGTATATGTTTGAGATTGCTGTCACATTTTTGAATTTGTATTGCTGTTTTAAGTCATATGTGCTCGTAACAGGATTTTTTTGCCCTTGAAAATAATGGTGTGCATTGCTGTGGGCTGTCAGGGAAGGTGAAATCAAACATTGAGGAGGTCAAACCTCTCTTTATTTTAAAGCACTGGAGTGTGTGAGTCTTGGCAGCGGGGTTTATCTTCTTTGTCTGATAACTCATAACAATAGCCAATGGGCTTGTCACTATCCCGGGTCGCTCCTCCCCTTATGAAAATTAAACAGCAAAGGGAGAGTGATGAAGCGGAAAAAATATGTCAAAACATCAGAAGCAAAAACGGCAGAAAACACCTGATGTAGGATGATTGTAAATATGTAAATAAGAATGTTATTCAGACGCGATTCCCAGAGCAGCTGCACTGCTTGTTGACATTCTGATCAGGTGTCAGCATCAGGCAATATGAAAATTAAGACCATCATGCCCTGTGTTTTTTTCTTTACTCCCTCAGTATGTTGGCTCAGAGGAAATGGTCCAGTGTTGATCACTTCACTGTGCCACTTCAAAAACTGCACTGCTGAAGGTGTCAGTTCTTCAATTCTGAGAACACGAAGTAAAACACACGGTAAACATTGTCCTGAAAGAATAACAAGCACATCTTAACAGCCCCCACCCCCCCAACCCCCCAAAGTTTAAACTGGCAGTTAAATGTCTGGAATAACTTAGCTTATCACAGTTGCCAACTATATGACAAACGCCTGTCTGTTTTGCATCTGGGAAGCACATCTTTAGTCTGAGCAGTTACTCTCTTACAGCTGAACTGAAGCTCTGCTTCCACTAACTGAACTGAGGGAGCAACATTCTGTCCCTCTGTAGGCCAGACAGGAATTTAGCACTGCAGAATAAATCACTTACAGCACTTCACTTTTACCTTCTTTTCCCTTTTCTCCCCTGCCTCTCTCCACGCATTGGTCTGTTCTCTGGCAGTCTGAGAGGAAAAAATAGCTTCACATATGATGTAAACACTTGTGGTTCCTGCAGAGAAAATGAAACGCTTAGACCAGAGCAGGGCTTTAGAGAAGTAAGTATCCTCTCAGGTCTTTCCAAGGCTATGTGAGCTCTTTATATAGGAGAAGGGGTATGAGACTGAGGAGAACAATGTTAAGACAACCGTGCCAGTAAATCGCGGGCATGGAGTCAGAGTGGACATGATTGTGGTCAGGGGATGATGTCATAGTGGCCACATAATGGTCAGCACTCTCCTCTGGGAAAAAAAACGCTCTCTTTGGTGTTGAGCAGCAGCATAGTTCATCCCATTACAGCTGAAGACTCTACAAAGCCAAATGCTTCAGTCTCAAGAATTTTTTTTTCAAGTGCCTCTCGTTGGTATGGCTTTGTTTTGCATTCACAGGCCTCGCACTTTTGTTAGAAGAGGAGGATGTATTAAAAGATCAGAGGGGGGAGAATGAATTGGCAATCGGCTTAGATGGTCTGGTGAGTGGTGGGGGCCCGGGCTGGAGACTGGCTGGACATGGGGGATATTGTTCCCACTGATCCCATTGTCCTCGGCTCTTCATACAGCAAGGGCATTTAGCGCCACGCAGCAAGGCTGCAGAACTGGGCTTCTCGCTGCCCTGCTAAAATCCCGAAGCCTTCTGTGGAGTGACCAGAGGGCTATTATGTCACCCCCCCAAAGTCACACGGACGGATGCCGGTCGTGACTGAGCTCTGGATTTCGTTTGACATTTGTGAAAAAGCTGTTTTGAAACTGTCTTATTTACCCAGTCTGCCATAAATCTGTTTAAACAGTCTCAGCTTTTTTTTGATTGCAGCATATCCAGATATGTGACACATTGGCTTGAGGAATTCCAGAAAATGCCTTTAAACAATGACAGTGTGGGAGGGCAGTGTGCGCACGCGAAAGCTGTTTATTTTTGAAGCTGTCACTCCAGTAGACATCCCAAAGTTTATGTTAATTTGATTAAATTCCCTGAAGGGGGTGATGGTTTCGGTGGTGGCGTAAACCAATAAGTTGAAGCCGTCGCTGGGTTTCCCAAGGAGCATATTTTCCCTGGTTGTATCTCATGTACTGAAAAACTCAGGAGAATCAAGTAATTTCCATCTCCTCTCTTGGCCTATTATCAGTGTCATATTTCATTGATATTGCTTTCATTTTGTTCTGTCACCGAGAAGACAGCTTGCCTGTTAGAGTATATAAACAACTGTATTTTACCAGTCTGTTATTCTCAAATGCGCTGCGCCTTCCCTCTCAGCTCTGGGGCCTCTTGTAACCTACAGCCACGATTCCATGCACAAACCGTATACCTTCAGAAGAGCTGAAAAGAATGAAATTTTCTGGAAATGACTGATGGTATTAAGTCTAAAAAGTTGTTTCGAGCTTTGCTCGTATCCTGTAAGGTTGGTACATTGATTTACTGCTCAAGGATATGGCTGGGAAAAGTTGTAGTTTACCACATAATACATTACGTTTCCTGTCAGGATTCTTTATTTATTTAGAAGCAGGAGCTTGCTGTTGGCGTCCTCAAAGCTGTGTCGCATATTCTCCTTTTAATGTGCAAATCATCCATCGCCGCCACCGCACACACGCATTCCTGGGCTCTGCCTCCTCAGTGGGCCCTTTTACAAAGTGGGATTTAATTCTTCTCAGGGCCACAGATAATAGTTTGTTTCTTCAGTGTTACTTAGTGGAGTGCCCTTGGTCCACTTGACCTCTATTCACTCAATAACTGTTCATTTACCGCAGCAGCGGGGGCATTTTCAAAAGCGCCGGCCCAGAACTTAGACCCATGAATAAGCTAATCAGAACGGAGGAGAGAAGTAGCTTTAGCGACGGAGAGAGACTGGCGTGGTGCGCGGCCAAAGCCGTCATTATGCGGGGGACGGCAGAGGCCGGCTCCGACAAGGGTTACATTACAAATTGCCCTTTTGTTATGATTAAGTGCGTAATGCAATTATTTGAGCGACTGGAAGGAAAGCGGAGCAACGGGCGGCCCTCGAGAGGGTTGTGGCGTGTAGCGGTTCTCAGTGGCTGCAAGGTGTCTGGTGAGCCCCTCAGTCTTGGTCAGCATGTGTCCAGGTACATTGTGTGCCCACAGGCTTTTTGGGGGTAAGTTCTTCAACTGTGTTTTTACACAAGGGAGTTCTGAGAAGGCAAAGGGCAAGAGTGACCGTTTGAGGGGTATCCCCTTGAAGCAGTTCTGGAGTATCTGGGCCAAGTTGCTTCTTTTTTGTGCTTTCTGAGAGTATGCAACTCAAGAAGCCAAAACCACAGGGCAGGACCATGAACGAGAAATCAAGAAAAATTAGAAAAAAATTGTGAGTGGATATCATCAAAGGTTTGGTGGTTGCTGAAATTGCTTAAACATATTGCGTAAGAATAAAAATATGTATTACTTGCATAATTTTGTTACTCAGGGTTAAGCACAAAGCGGCATAGCGGTTAGATTGGATTCCCTTCCTAGATTACTGGATCTAATTAATCTGAGATGCACTCCACAAGCATTTAGGCTGCCCAAAGACATAAATTTCACTAGCTTTAAGATCCTTAACTGGATGACCCCTGATGCTTGCCAAGGGAGTCAGAGGCAGTGCGTGCTGGTGATTGACATGAAACAGGTAGAAGGGTTCCGTATGTGGTTATGACACCGGTCTGGACTGGGTACGTTTTGATGTGGATGCGCCAGTGGAAATTGCCAAGTTGTCAGTTCTGCTGGTCTTCTCTTACCCCCCCGGGTGGCTGTTTTTTTTTTTTTTTTTGCAGAATATCTCTGCATCAGCACCTTCCCCAAGGTGGTAGATCTAATCATAGTAGTATCATTTCTCACTCTTACAGTATTTTTTGGCAGCGTCTGTCAAATGCTATCCATTGGAGGGCAGAATGACTTTGAAAAGCTTTTGATGACCTGAGACCACTTCTCCTTCAATATCTTAATTACAAAGAGTATAATTTTCTTCATGAATACAGCCAGAAAGAATAAATGCTTATTGAATATGTAGAATAATTTATTTTACATCATTTTTAACATATCAGGTTCTCAGCAGATTCCTTAAACCACAGAAAGGGATGTCAGGTAATGTGATTTGTCAAGCTGTTTGCAATAATAAGGGGTTGGCTCTATCTAAACGGGCCTATCCAATCAGATGTCAGGGTTTCCTTCTCTCTGTGCATGGTCAGAATGTGAAGTGGGTAATACAGATCGAAGACTTTTACCAGCATAGTCCATTTCAACTGGACTTTCAACTGACTTGCAGTTTTGTTGAACACCTGAATCTGCCATGTTGGGACTGAGGCAGGACAGTGAGTGTGGCATTGGGAGAATGCTTTGGGGAATGTGAACACCCAGTACTGTGATTGTGCAAAAGAGAGCCACATTTTCGTCATTACACGAGACGTGACTCTCATTACCTGTTTATTACTTCTATTGGAGTTAATGCAAGGAACATTTAATTTATTACTGCTTAAATGAGCATGTATTTCGTAAACTGGAATTGTGCATCTTACGAAGAGGTCATGCATATTCACTTCTCTTACTCACATAAAAATGTGTCAATATTCAGGACACGAAGAATACCAGTCACTTCGAAAATACTTTTTTAATGTTTTGGCCTTTTCTATTTTGTTCTTTTTTAAATGTAATTGTTGGGCAAATCTAGCCAAACTGGTTGTGTGCTGTCCACCCTGCCTTTGGAGCGGAGCTATGCCGTTCCCCGTGTTGCCATGGTGTTATCAACAAGAGCAAACTTTGTGACAGCCGGCCCACATTGCTGTTTGCAGAAGATAAGTGAAAGAGCTACAAGACTTTAGAAACTGGAGGAAAGACTTCTGCAATATGCACTCAAGTGCAAACTTTGTTTAATGAAGACAGACCCATGACCAATCATATATACCGTACACTTGTACTGTGTACGTTTTCCCATTTAAAGGACTGTCCACCAGATCTTCCTGCTTTATTTTATTGTTTAACTCGATCTGTCAGAACAAAAGTATTCAATGACTGCAGCTGCCCTAGATTGTTGTGCTAGATGGAGCAGTATGTTCCCATGTTGAATCCGATTCAATTTAGTATCTACTATGGTTTTGTGGAAGACCTGACGAGGAAAGAATGTGTAATCAAGCTAAACTTTATTGAATGGTAATGGAAAGAAATTTGTAAATTCACATTTGGGCAGGAAGATTAACCACAGAGGATGCCAATAAACGTGACTGTGACTTCACACTGTGACCATGTTGTCTGCTCGATCGTTGGGAGTTTCTTCTCCCTGCACATTGTGTGGTGGATTCAATCCCATGGATTTTATTGCTTTAATCAGTCTAGACAGTACATTCTGTTCAAACACACAGTTGCGTCTTTTTCTTGCAAGGTTGCCGTGGAAATGTGCCTCGGAGTGAAGTCCCCGGGACAGCAGCATTTGCAACTCAAGCACTAATTTTTCTCACACTCTCCTGTTTTTAATGATCAGGTGGAGGGGGATATGCATTTTTTTTGGTCAGTGAACATGCTACATAAACCTCAACCTTAATTGTCTGTGTCAGCTACGGGAGAAAGCAAGGGCTGATAATTCAATGCAGCACAGGTAGATTCCGCTGACTCAAACAATGCCTGCGTTTCCTCTTTTTTATCTCGTAACACAATAATAAATACAGATATTTGTTTTGTATCTTTGCCAGTTTTTTTAATATGTCTTGCTTTTAAAGAATCATGAATGTGAATTTTGGCTAATTTCCTTCCCGGATTTTTTGTATCATAAAAGTTATATATCTTATCTTTAGCACAGGAGAAATGCAAGAAAAAAAATGTGAAATGCATTTTCTTTTGCAGCCATTTACATCTGAATGAAATGAATAGGGGTTTTTGATTTGTTTGGGAAACAGGAGGCTGAATGTGTCCGTTACTGTTGCCGCAGCTCCCCGGCTCTCCCTGACTTTCCCCCTCGCGTCTTTGTTTATGTGACAGCTGCGCAGCTCTGCGCAGAGGCATCTGTGCCAGTACACCTGCCCGCTCTTCTCCTCACCGCAATCAGAGGAGATTACTCTTCCCAATTAGTCCCACAACGGCTCATCAGACGGCGCGAGCACCCTGCGCTCTTATCTCCCGAAAATCAACAGCTCTTTTAATCCCGCCTGCCGAGGAAGGCCGGGCGCTCTCTGGGAGAGAGGGGCCTCTGGATGGGCCCTGTTGTTCTGGCAGCAGGTGGGGGGGAGGTTGGGGGAATGGGGGGGTTCGAGGAGTGAAAGCGTCGTGGAACGTCTCATAGGCTGTTAATCTGTCCAGATCAAATAAAAGTCCTCAGTAATGATAAATCCCTGCCTCTGCAGTTCTCAGCCATCAGCTGGAGACCTGAAGCTTTAGTGTTGCTAGGCAACTGTGTCAGAGGAGGATTGTCGGGAGGATTTCTGCCACTGCTTCCTCCTAAAGCTTGCAGTGGAAGGTAGCAGGCGCGGGTAACAAATAAAGCAGCCAAGAGGTGTTACCTGACTCCTTCAGATTAGACCCGCCTTTAAATAAGTGTATCTCATGGCTGGATCTGGCCCCCGCTCCTTGGTCTCTGATAGATGCAGTTCCAGATACAGGGTGAGGGTGCACCACCTGTGTCCTAATAGGACCTGGAGTGCATTGTCTCCTCTTAAAGGAGGCTGAGGGTTCCATGTCTTAATAAAAGGATTAGACCATAGATAAAAAGCACCCCAAAATGCATTTACAATTCAAGGCTAGCAAACAGGGTTTTGTTTTGCTTTGGGTACCACTGTGGACATCTATGCCTACATGAGTGGTTGTTCCAATTCTGAATACTGTTTGTTGTATCAAAGAGTCAAGCTATTTAAATCCTAGTGTCTCAGTGGATAACCACCTTTGGAAAAACAATACTGCAGGGCATGTCGTCAGTGTTTATACATCTTGGAGTAATGTTAGGCATAGTGATGGGATAAAAGAAACAAAGAACCGAGGATCAAGGTTGCATTTGATGACCTTGTGAATTACACCGAAGGGATGCTGGCAATCACGGCGGCATTGTCTGCAAGACGTTTACACTGGGGATGTAAAGCTCCTACATAATGCATTTCAGGATTACGTTGCTTTCTGATCATCACTGACAGTTGAGATTACAGTGCGCCACGTCCATTTGTCCCACACAATGCCTGATTCGCCACCATCTGTTTGCTTCCATTCTACATGCCTTGTCAAAACATGTTGCCATTGAGGGCTTATGTGTGATTGTGGAGCCATTTGCTCGTGTTTCCCCCCTTGTTAGCCGAGATCAGTGGTGTCTTGATTACCACAGGTTAGGGTACTGTACAGCGTTCCCTAAAGCGCCATTTGCATTTAATAAGCATGCGTTTACAAAAACTGTTGACACAAGAATTCACGGTTTAATAGCGCTCACCTTTGCGTGCGCGTTGTTTAATTGAGGAATTACTCATTTGCGAGTGTTTAACATTAACTCCAAATCAAACGCAATGAATAACCTTCTAATTATGCCGCAGCGGCGCTTGAACAGCGTTCGCCGCACTTGGATTTGATCTCCTAAATGGTGCGGTGTGGTAGGCAGCTGTCTCCCAATCCTCATTAAAAGCTGCATCCTCCACCATGGCGCTGTAACGCTGGATACTTACGCAGCGTTGATGACACCGGCAGGGATATTTAGCGCTTGCGTTGCTCGGTGATTGCATGCTGGACATTCTAATATCTGGTTCTCACCCTACCGTGAGTAGTATGCAAATGCGAGGGCACACGAACTTCAAAGACAAAGGCGCACACAGAAAACAGACTGTTTCTCTCATTTGAAAGGAAAAGAAAAAGAATGCAAATGTAATAGGAAAAAAGTCACGTCAGCTGAAAACCTGAAGCTTTTACCGCTACTGCTAACGTTTTGATTTCAATATAGATTTAAATAATGTTTTTTTTTTCCTTTTTTGTGGGCGACCAGAAAATTATTTTTTGTGCTTGAAGTTTGTTGAGCTCTGTCTTTACTTTTGGAATTCGACCTTTTGAGCTCGTCAAGAACAGGCGGAGCATGTTCCTGAAATCCGGAATCCCAAACACACAGAGCCGATGCTGAATTTTATTCTGTGTTTGTAAAACATGTACTGCACTGTCACTGATAGTGTCATTTTTATCAGCACTGGCTCCGGTGAAGTCTGACTGCAGAGGGAATAACCGTCTGGCAGCGGCGAAGCACTTTGCCGTAATTCACCGGGGTCATTCACCGCGCAAGGCTCTCACTCCGTGATGTGTTACTATGGGGAGGACCGAGGCGGTGGCAGGATGGCGTTCCGATACAGAGTTCGGGGATTTTATTATCACTGGTGCGTGAATGAGCGCCCCTGATCCAGCCACACTGATTAAAGATTAAGACTTTACTTTACAACCTCATCTAGCAGGATTTTTCCCCCTCCACCGCACTGGGAATAGAGCTACATGCCATGGTACATAAATGTGTGCTGTGCTGTGAAGAGAGAAGACAAGGTGCTGTCCAGTCTGCACCTTGCTGCAAGCAGAAGCCCAGACTTATCCTGTTGCTGGGGAAGATAAGATCATTTCCCCACTGACGAAAGCTTTGTCACGCCCCTGTTGCTCCCATTTGTGTATATGGGAATGTTCCTGAGTTGTGAAATCCATATTACATGAGGAATGCTTACAAATGACTGAATGTATGTCCCACCATGTACTGTATAGCACATCAGAGAATTCAAAAGATTACAGCTGCCTACTAATGTTCACAGTCATACATGGTTAATGCTGCACTTAAAGTTTCAATTTCACATGCCCCTAAGCACCTAGGATAAGGACTTATCTAATTATAAAAGGAAAAAATCAATTATTACTCTTATTATTTAGAATAATAACACTGAGGAAGCACTGAAATCTGTGGGTCTCTGGAGTGAATTTGCGTTCCTCACTTGCTGTTTTGAATTTGGGGGACGTGGAGGCCAGCTTCGCTCTCTCCTTGGTAGTTCTCCAAGCGCTCGTCTCTGGTACAGCTGTTGTCTTTGCAGTCCCGCTCTGACTCGAGCACTGGCTCCAGTAATGAGCAAGGCTGCTGGAGAGTCCCAGTGGCAGCCAGACTGGAACAATTATAATGTTCCCCAATGCACTGGAGACACCCACCGCGCCTGTGTGTAACGCTATTAATTGCATTGTTAGGTGTTATTGTAGAGAACGGCGGCAGCGTCTTGAGTGCCATTTGCTAATGAAACATGGCGCTCGCTAATACTGCTGTGGCCGTTTAACTGAGCACTTTAAAATTAAAGCGGCTGCCTTCTGATGGCACTTCCGGAGATGAAGGAGAATGGGGAGGGTCCCAAAAATGAGTCCGTCCTCAAAGTGTCTCTCGTGGTCTTCAGAGACATCCTGTGCCTGCGGGGCTGAGTTCACTTCATCTGCACATTATATTTAATAACATTTTGCAAACAGTTTAGACGCATGCTCCAATCTGTTGTTGGATTTCTAAAATGAGCTTTAATAGAATTTACTTGTGTTATAGTTCAAGGAGATAGATTCCATCAATGAAGCAAATGAATCAAATTCAGTGAATGAAATAGACCATATTAAATATGCATGGAAGTCAACATTATACTTTGATATTGCAAAAAAAGGTTTGTAAGTAATTTTTGTAATTGATTTCTTTAACTTGAGCAACTAACATCACACATTTTACATAACACTCATTCACACAGCTGAAGGGATTTAAGAACCGTGCTGAATGGTACAGCAGCAGTTTTCTGGCTGTCATTCAAACCTGCAACCTTCTGGTTACAAGGCTAGTCACCTCACCAGTCCCCTACACTGCTGCCTAGTTGGATCAGGCTAGACGAATCGAATCTGTTAGGAGCAGTGTCTTCATTTTCATTAAGTGTCTCCCTGGAGGCTATGCATCCACAGACTCCTCCTAACTGGGTTTCCCCTGCCACCAATACACAGCCAAATTTAATTTCCTGCCTCTCTGGGACTCTCCTGAGGTTCTGAACTGATGTGCACAACAACAGGGGGTTGTTCCATCATGATGCCTCTGTATCCAGGTGACTGCTACAATGTCCTCCCAGAACTCTTGCTCCTGCAGTTCTCTCAGTTTGTCTCGGGGAGCGAGGCAGCCAAAACAGGACAGAGTTAGTGTCATGTCATCCCAGGTCTTCACATGGGAGAGACCAGAGGTAGAGGAGGCAGCGCCCCTGTGGATTGGATTACAGCTCCACCTCTCTCCTCATGCTCAGCCACCTCCTGGCATTAGACACATCCTATA
Source organism: Megalops atlanticus (assembly GCA_019176425.1). Lineage (NCBI taxonomy): Eukaryota > Metazoa > Chordata > Actinopteri > Elopiformes > Megalopidae > Megalops > Megalops atlanticus. The sequence goes on along the minus strand of CM032887.1, from coordinate 25,205,298 downwards.
CCAGGGCAGTGGCATTCACGGAGACCCGCTCCTTTTACTATAAAGATAATGCTGCTGGATTTTACATTACACGCTGTTCCTTGACCTTCAGCGAAATGTTATATTTCAGCTCCGAGGAGCTGTCGAGCTCTCTCTGAATCTCAGAGTGGGAGTAAAAGCTGGGGAAACGGGCCCTAGCAATGATGTATGGGTCCGAAATCAGAGACCCAGGAAATCTGAATATTTTTGTATTTTCCTCCTCTCAAAACGGTGCCCTGACATTCACGCTGGGATCACTGGGTTATCAAGGAGAGAGATGCCTAGGAGGCCAGCAGTGTCTAGTACAGCATGATTCCCTAACTCTTTTTTGTGTGTTTGTGTGTTTTGGCAGGGGGGTGGGTGGTTTAATACCCAACCTGTGAGAAGCCCGGGGGTTGAGTCTCTCAGATAAAATCCCTACCCACAACTTCCAAATCTGCGCCGCTGGTGTCTCTGTCAGGTCACCTCTCCTGAACTGTAATGAAAGCAAGGGAAGTGAGGAAGGAGCAGTCGCCTGTCCAGGGAGGGACCCTTCTCCGCCGAAAGCTCTTTAGGATCACTCCGGGTCCCGCACCCCCGCAGCACAAACTACACGCCCCGTAGCTTGTTTTCTGGGATGTCTGGCACGCTGCTGGACCACAGTGGAGTTCTCCATCTCTGCGGAAGCTGAGAGATACAGAAGGGTTATGTGTCCTTAAAGAGAAAGTAACCTCAACTCTTAACCCTGCTCACAGGCTCACAGATGCTGTGGGCGGCCGTGCTAAGTGAGTGGGGGTGTAGACAGTCCAAATGCATTAGCTGGAATCGAACAAATAATAACAGCCAGATACAAGCCTATATTTTCTTACTTAAAGTAATCGCTTATCACATTCATTTTCAGAGCTCTGTTTAATCTTTACTCTTAACCTTTCGATTCCAATAGAGAGTGCGTATTTTGCACAGGGATGGAAAGCGAGAGAGAGAGGGAAAAAAACATGGGATATTAAGCCAAGCTATGCCAGAAAAATAATATTCTTAATGCAGTGTTAGACACCAATGGAAATGAAGATGAATGTCTCTGGTCCCCGGGGGTTCATGGGTGAAGGAATTAACACAGCTTGTCACTCTACCCCAGTTGTTCTGGTTGCCAAGGTAACCTGCGCGTATGTGTTCCAGACTATGGTGACACAGTTGCAGAGGCCGTCGACTGCACCTCTCGCCCAGTAAGGCGAGAATCCAGCCAGCACAAAACAGGGGGTTATACCTAAATCACAAGTAGCGAAAATCTGATGTAATATGCTCTGACAACCACTGTACACCAAAAAGCTACAGCTTTGGACAGTTTTGTTCTTTGTCATTTTTTTGCAATGAAATTTCCATCAAATTTGAATAAGTTGCGTACTAACTTGAATTAAATGAAAGCAATAACTGCTTTTGTTATTTGCTATCCAGTGCACTTTCAAGAGTGGAACAGAAATTGAAGGGGAGTGTGTTTAGAAACACCACTGCCTAATGCTGAACATGTTTTACAATTTATAACGCAAAACAAAAAGCATTTAGTCTTAAAATTATTTTTAGTTTTTATTGAAATGATGTCATAAACCTTTACTGAAGTGTTGTGGAATGGGTTGGCCATGTGAACTGTATTTTCCCAAATAGTGTGGAAATAGGCATTCCTCTCTGGTATATGAGGTATATGAGAGAATGTAGCATCATAAAAACTCTTTTTTTCTGTTTCAGATTAAACAAAATAAATCACCAAACACTGAGTATTAATAATGGGGAAAAAACAGTCTCCTGCTCTGAGAGTGAGACAGTTAGCCATATGACAAGGGTAATTAGCATGGGTGGTGGGGGGCTGAAACAGGGCTGTCTACCTGGGAGAATTTTGGGTGTTGGATTACAGCGTGGTATCCAGGTAACAGCCACTTTGGAGGAACCAGGGCAATCTCAAACTTTATCTCTCTAATTTCATATGAAATTGCTGAGATAGGAGATTGCTATCAGTCAATTTGGCTGGCCCTCTGTGTCAGAGGAAATAATTCAGTCAAGCAGCAGAAGGTTAGAGGTTCTGAGTGCTGTGAATGAGCAGTATGCGCACAGTAGCCCCGTGCTTGTCATTCTGTCTCCTGTCCAGCCCTCTCCGGTTTGACCTTGCTCTGACATCACCGATTATTATAAATAGACCGCCTTCTGTTAAAGTGTATGAGTCACACTGATGACAAACTGACATATCCTACCAACAGGTGTACAGACTTTTGTATTCTTATAGTACCTACTTTCCTCTGCTTAAATTAATAATGAGAGTCTTATGGGGGGACTCGGTTAAACCATATGAACCTCTGCAAAAGAATGAACATACAGTCTTTAAAGTAACCACTGATGGTTATATATTGCTACTCTGTTTATTTTTTTCATGGACTGAGTTGGCAAAAGACCAGGTCCCTTTTCTAAGGGGGAGACCACGGTATGTTCCTCTCAATCTGTAGGAATACAAGTCACCATTAAGCATTAAGATGATTTTACAATAGTGGTAAATAATCCCTCCAACTACTAACTGATGGTAACCCTGTTTGTCAAGCCCTGGAAACTATTACTCAATACTTCGCTTCAGGCATGAATTTATTATACGTCTTGGAAATAAAACAACCAGAAGAGAGAAACTAAACATTTCAACAGTGATTAAGGCAATATTGTTGATAAATTGGAATGAAACGCTTGCCCCGAGGCAAAGTGTTTCTGAATGACAATTATAAAGTTACATGTTGGGGTTTTTCATCAGAAGGGGCAATTGGAGGTGAATTGGAGATAGATCAGCTGCTGTGCTGTTTGAGACAGCAGCACTCTGGAGCTCTGAACACTACCTGCTATCTCTGCTCAGAGAAGATAAGGACACCACTCTACAGACTGCTGTACTTCAGCTATTTACTACTTCAATTGAAAGGAGAAAATGACCTTTGCCCTCTGTTTTTCCCCTGCCTTTAGAATCAGGATCTAGCACCCAGGAATGATGAAATTTTTTTAGGGCTTTAGGAGATGCAACTTGAATATTCATTTAGTATATGATTATTGTTGGACTGTTATCTGTCAGTGTAATTATATGCAAAATAAAAACATGCTCAGAGTTGAGTTGTTTTGTCCCAGTGAGGGCATACGGCTGCCTGCGCAGTGTAATCTTCGGCTCGCTGTTTGTTTACTCATGTAAGTGGCTGACATCACCGCGGTTGTTTTTACTGAAGCAAGTTTTGTGCCGTGGACGAGACCGCAGGAAACAGAAAGTTTCCTCCAATGAGAGGCGAGAGGGTCGGCACTCGCCAGACAGGTTACTGGGGCAAGACATGTGACACCTATTCAAGGAGGGGTTTGCCGGCAACACCCTCCACAAACGGAATTTCCTCAGGTAAACACAGGGCAGATGAGTCAGGGCTTGTCAGAGCTTTGACGTAGATTTGGCAGTTTTTTTTTCTCGTACCTGTCCCTCTCAGAGCTGCAGTTTCCACTTTGTCATGTGAAGTTCCGGGAGTTTACGCTGAGGATTTACTAATAAACATTCACAAAGAAGTCAGAGAAGAGAGGGAGTGATCTGAACTTCAGGCCCATGAAAGTAAAAGAGGTAACTGAACGCAAGGTAGGACTGAGCGCAGGCTACTCTGAGGTTGTCTTCTTCAACAGCCGGGGGCTGGCTTACTGTCCTCCCCCTGCTCTCTCACTGCAGTAGGTCAATCAGACTGACTCAGCGCCTGCGGAGGGAATTATCTTTCCCAACAGGTTAAAGCAAACACTGACACACTGTTGTGTTCCTCGCTGTAATGTCAAACACTAAAAGTAGGCTTCATTTCAGGCACTGCTTTGCATTTCTCTACCATTCTTTTCACCACTGCAACTAAACTGGAGGATTGTTTTTTCAGGAAACTAGTTTATCTTGAGTAATCATTTTGTTTCTGCTGTTGTATAAATATACTTTTAATTAACCTATATAACAAACAATTTTTCACATAAACAATTTTGTACTATTGTCTTTTAAAAAAACACTTCTTTTTGAGTCATTTTATAGTTTTCAGCTTACTTAGAACACTACCAGTGAGGGATTTTAATTCTAAGAAATGTAAAATGCTTATTTGACCAAGCTTAAATCTTGGGCACAGTGCAGGCTGGTTTCTGCTGCATTCCAGTACGGTGTCTTAAGTTTACTTTGTCCTGTCTCTCGAGCGGGATCAGTGGTTCCGTGAATAATTTATTATGGGCATGAATGGCCTCATTAGTCGCCTTTTCAAAGTTTAAATGAGTTTTGCGGTTGTTATTACACAAGTCTCCTGTTTGGCTGAACAGCGAAATGACAGTTTGGCAGTTGGTTAGCTTGTAATAGGGGCGGCCTGCGTCTTTTCAAGAGTGGATTTGCCTTTGTGTTTTATGGAGGCCCCGGGCTGGTACAGGCTGCAGCCCCTGTAGCCCTGCAGGATTAAAAGCCCTTGCTGAGTGTCTGAGGGAAGAGTGAACAGCACTGTGGACTCTGCGCTGCCTGTTTCTTTATGCTGCCCCTTTGTGTCACCATCAAAATGAGCGTGTCAAAAAAAAAAAAATTCTTATGAAACCAGTATTAAGACCATACAGTAAATGCCTGACTGCAGTTTCATTAATGGAATTGTTAAACTCAGAAATGCATCATCAAAGTTTAGAATCACTGCTAACCAGTTTTATTATTAGTAGTAGTATAAGTAGTAGTACCAATAATACTAATAGTAGCACTGCTAATAATAATATTAATTTGTGTATCTGTTGTAACAATCAGTAGCATATGGTCTTTCCACACTATGATTACCGTGTGAATTTGGTTTCGGAACAGTTATCTATATGTAAACCGTTCCAGTTGCAATCCACATACCTCTCTGTGTTAGAAAAGGATTGTAGTTATTTGGAATGTTGGCAATTACTTCCTTAATTCTGCTGCACTCTCTTGTTTACACAAATATGCAAAACTAATGTTTCAGTGACAAGTAAATAGATCTGACTATGATGTGTATATTAGAATGTAGGGGGCTTAACTCTAAATTGTTCTGAATGTAAGTTTTAAAAAGGCCACAGAAGGCTGCTGAGAACATGGTTCATCCAGTTGTCCCCATTGTTAGCGGAGGACTTTCAAGTGAGCCAACTACAAAATGCTACCACAGTCTAAGAACATTGTAATTCGTACTGTTTGCATGATAATTGTTAATATTGTTTTATAAGGATGCTGCAGAATTCACCATCATCATATTGTTGTCAGTGATGACAACAATAATAGTAATATTAAAATATATTAACATAATAGTAACATGTGTATAATTCTTTCTGAGTACACAAAGCGTATACAAAGAGATTAAATCAATATAGTGCAAAGGAATCGAGTGTGTACTTTTAAAAACAGCTGTAAGTTAAACGATGAAACCGTAATATTGTAATTGCAACAGCCGTTTATAATTATACCCTTTCTCTCTCCTGTGACATAATTTTACACAAAAGTTTTATGCGTGTAAACGTGGTAAATTTATTTTCCTTAAGAAGCCTCACCCCCCTCCCCTGAAACGAGTGTGATGTTGATTAGTTTATCTGTGGCTTTCTAACCATGTGGTGCTGCCGCACGGCGCTGCTCGCAGACCTATTACAAACAAATGTTGATTCGTGAGGACAGCTGGTATTTGGGCTCTCAAACAGACCGGAGCACTTCATTATCCTCGTCCCTTTACTTTTTCGTGTACACCCTCCTTGCCTCATCCCGTTACTGCTGCTCTCTGATGACGCCCTGCCCACAGCTTCCCCCCTCTGGTCATGTGTGCAGTTTTCATTTGCTGTGGAGCAGTTTATTTTTTTCTCCAGCCAGAACAGACCAAAAACACATACTCAGACACGGGGGATCGGGGACAGTGGAAGCGCCTGGAGAATTTGTTATGTGCCGAGGGTGTCTGGTGATGCCTGGTGACCTCTTCCCCTTCCCGGTTTCGTTCTGTAAATGTGACTCGGGTGAAAGAATGCAATGGAAGATTTTGAAGGAATTTGTGCAGGCGCGTTGATCCCAGCGATACTTCTGCGTGTAGCCTAATCCTACACATGCCCAGGTAAGGAAAAGCGGGGAAGCTTTGTGCATTTCTGTTGCACGTCTTAAGATATCGGCTATGCCCCGACGATTCCGTAATGGCTTCTAAAGCGTGATGCATGACCTAAAAAGTTTTGTTTTGTTTATGAGCTCGCTAGTTAATCGTACCGTTGTCCTTTGATTACGTCCAACTGACACGGAGCGCGCTCCAGAACTCAGTGCGGCAACATAAACGCTTAGTAATAAGTTATCGTGATATTTTTCATAATACACAAAAACATTTGAACACTGTTTTTTTTTTTAATGCAGCGACATGTTCGATGTCACAGAATCATAGAACTGTACGTACTCCACCACCAAATAACATTATTGTTTCAAGTTTACGAAAGCGGCTTCAAATTCCTTGACTTATGCCTAGATGGCTAAAAAAAAGCGTTGATACTGGTAGCTACGTACAGTATAGCTGTGCTTGGGACACAGTTGCCTGGTCTTTGATCGTAATACTGTTATTCAGTTCAAGTGCGAGGCGATGTGGCCTTAACTTTCAATAATACGTTAGAAACCAGTGTTACCAGTAACAATGTGGCAGAGATATTCTGCTTGATTTTCAGCTGAAATGTGAAACTTGAAAAAGAGAATTACTTGAGTTCATGATTGAATATTTGGTGGAATGGCATTTTTCCAGTGTCGGTCGGCAGCAGATACTATGGATATAAAATTATTATTATGTCCTTGTTACTGTAACGTCAACAAACCCACAGCTTGTGTGTTTTTACGAATAATGATGAAATCTGAGTTTTGTTTTAACATGACAACAATGGTGCTTAAAATTATGTCGATATCCATACATGTGTTGTCTTATTCACTGTGATGGAGTACCGTTTTCACTCACCTGAACTTCGCGTTTAGATGAGGATCGTTGTATCAAGGCGTTGTTTATAAGTTTGTTTAGAACCCAAAAGAATGAGGAAGAATGATCTATGAGATCCCTTAGGGATGCAATTGGCAGTTAAGCAAATTAGGCCCAAACAGAGCAGTATGTTGTCATAGCAACAGTACAATTAAATTACTTTACTGTCAGCTATAATATAATTTTCCTGTTCAGAGACTCAAGGGACCGCAGCTCCCATTTGGAGGTAAAGTTGAATCAGTTGCTTTCTGAGGAGAGGTAGCAGCACATTGGTTAATGATTAATGTTCAATGATCTTACTTTATTTGCCTGTATAAAGCGTGCCAATCTCCACGTTACTGACAATAGCACCACTGCCCCAAGGGTTCTCTCTGAAATTAATATTGTCAATATTCGAACGTACGGTACAGATTTACATTGAAATAAGTTCATGTTAATTTCTTTCACCAGTTTGTGCAGTGATTTTAATTTGCCACAGCGCTGTGTCCATAAATAGATCATCAGCTCAGCGTAGTGAAGTGAACATTCCACTAGCTATATCGCATTTATAATTAGGATTCCATTAGCACAGTATTGTAATTCTGTTTGTCTGAGTGGTGTCTTGGAGGCATATGTGTAGGCAATGCAAAATGCAAAGTTGGGGTAATACTGATATATTGTGCCTGTATGTTTTGGGGGATTTGAATTAGGATATCAGTGTTTATTTGTAGATGTGTTTGTACATTCTTACACTACACATATAACTACAATTTATATACATTGCATTTACTATGTAAGCTGTATAAAATGATTCACATCAGGGCTTTGTGATGAACAGGCCCTTTCCTCTTCATCCTTGATTTAGAGGACACCATGTTCAGTGTGGTAGATGTTTACGGCCACATAAACCCACCCATAGTTTCAGCTGTCCTCTGTGAAACCTCATTAATAGTTTTATGACAGGCAGGTATTCTTCAGTCACTTCTTTGGTTGACAAATCTTTGGATAGCAAGGGATTGATCCGTAAACATGGCTATTACCTTAATTAGAGAGGCAGTGACAGACATTGGCTTGCTGTATGTCACATAGTCACAGCCAAAAATGAATCAGTCATAATGACAGTGGATTTGGGGATTTGGGTGGCAACAGCATTTTCTGAGACATGCACAGAGCATCTCTTCATTTCAGGATGAAGGACATTGAAACCATTTTAATTCTGCCTACAGTGCATGCATATTATTGGGTTGAACAGGGATCGTTCTATTGGAAATTGTGTTTAGCAAATGTATTCATGCCAAAGCATTCCCAGTGTGAACACATGGCTGGATGTGGGGGTTGAGGTCTACTGTAAGTGATATTCATTGACAAAAATCTATTTGTGTGTGTGTGTGTGTGTGTGTGTGTGTGTGTGTGTGTGCGTGTGTCCGTATGTGTGTGTATATGTGTTTGTGTGTGAGGGAGGGTATCAGGAAGTAACATACACGAACGTTCTGCAACTTTGTTACTGTAAGTTCCATTTAGATTGTGGTCTACAGATGCCTATCTCTGTCTAATGTTCACATTGCACATTCTGTGCATTCCAGAACTGTCACTGAGAGAGTACGATGGGTGTTGTGTTTTTGAGGATGTGTAGATTGCATTTTGGTCGGGGTGCATTATGTATTTTTCAGAAACGTGGCATATTTCGCAGAGTTTATTTGTGACCAGAGAATCATTGAAACGGATCCAGGGTGCAATACTCTTGTCAGACCCCTAGGAAACGTGTCTGAAATGCTTGAGTTTGCTTCCCACTTTGTGAAAGGGAAAAACCCACATTGCCGGGTAAGGTGTTGAGTAAAGAAAAAACGAGGAAGAGCTGACTGTGCCCTCTGTCTCTCCCAGCAGGTATCTTGGTCTAAATGGGTCCCGTCATGCCTCCCAGTAAGAAACCGGAAGGGTCCGGTATCAGCGTAACCAGTGGCCTGAGCCAGTTCTACCAGGCCAGCCCCCTCACCAAGGCCCTGCAGGACGAGGAGGAGATGGACCTCAAACCACCCGCCATCAAGCTGGAGAAGGGCAACCTGGAGGACGAAGAGCTCACCAACCTGAACTGGCTCCACGAGAGCAAGAACCTGCTCAACAGTTTCGGGGACTCGATGCTGCGGAGCGTGAGTCCCGTCCAGGAGCTGGACGACGACACCCCCCCCTCGCCCGCCCAGTCCGACCTGCCCTATGACGCCAAGCAAAACCCAAACTGCAAACCCCCCTACTCCTTCAGCTGCCTCATCTTCATGGCCATCGAGGACTCGCCTTCCAAGAGACTTCCCGTTAAGGATATATACAACTGGATTCTCGAACATTTCCCCTACTTTGCCAATGCCCCCACAGGGTGGAAAAACTCGGTCCGGCACAACTTGTCCCTCAATAAGTGTTTTAAGAAAGTGGACAAAGACAGGAGTCAGGTAAGGGCAACTTTACTGCAGTGCACTCGCTTTCAGGATCCTTGTCATATTTTCCCTTTTATGTCAATGAAGTTGTAAGCACGCATAACAATTTTGAGGCGCTAGAGTAATTTATTGGAAGGTGTTATTTTTTTTTTCTAAATGCTAATGCTTCATCTTGTATTATGATAAGGAGGCTTTCCAGAGGTGTGTGTGCGCGTGCGTGCGTGTGCGTGCATTTGACTGCACTTAGTTGTGTGACTTCATGTGCATGTGTGTATTTGTTCTTGCATGTGTGCTTGTGTATGTGTGTGTGTGTGTGTGTGTGTGTGTGTGTGTGCACGCACGCACGTGCACATACATATGCTGCGCTTCTGTACCAGTTTGAACAGTAAAGCTGTTCCATGTGACTTGCAGAGTTCACTGCCATCTGGTCCTCGGCCGCGCTGCAAAGAATTTTTTTTGTATACGTGTCTCCATAGAAACTGGGTTGCAGTTGACATGGAAAGTAAGCAGTTGCTGTAGCAACAGGGAAACTGATGTGGCAGTGTGTGTGTGTGTGTGTGTGCGCGCGTGCGCGTGTATGTGTGTGTTTTTTTTTTTTTCTTCACTGGGAAAGGCTAATCCAGTTGCAGCAGAGTAGTTGAGTCGAGGCAGTGCAGTGGGCAGGAAGTCTCTGACTCTTCCCTCACCCGTCACAACATGTCGGGCTGATTTCCGCAGTCTGTTAACCCCTTGGTCTTCGTTTGCCAGCTCAGTGAAACTCCCTCTGCACCGATTCAAGGACAGAGCCCTGGGAAGGGGGGAAGGCCTGTCCTTGCTGTTTGCGCTGCCTTTTTATTGCATGCGACAGATGGTTTGTTTGCATGCAGTTGCAGTTGCGACGTAGGAAAGGGGCATATCATTGTTAACACTTTGTGTGCAGTTTATCAGATAATGCTCAAGTGGTATACTGTTGTGAAGCCTCTTGAGTTTAATGAGGTTTGCGGGAACACACTCAACCACATGAGAGGAGTTTACGGTCTGCTGGGCTTTCAGCTAGATCAATACCGCAATGAGCAAAACATGGGAAGAAATCACTCTAAATGAGTATAACTGGACTCAAGTGTGCTTCTTTTGAATGCAAAGTGCTTAAATCAGAATTAAAATACCGAGGGATATTTGAGCAGAACATTATTGAAGTCATTAGCATAGTATTATGGTAATTGGGGGCACACTGTTTGCAGTAAGTGATTGGCATAAGTGGTTAAGGTTATTGAAAACAAGCGCTTTGCTTATCTTGTGTTTTATCTACCTGATAGGTGCCCATAATCAACCTTTGTTCGTAAACAGTGGTCTAGGGAAGGAGGTCAGATGTTGCCCAATGTCAAAAATCCAGAAGTGAAACTTAATTTTGAAACTGCTGTGGCAAGTTGCACATTTAAGCCAAGCCTGAGATCAGTCAGAGCTGGTAACTTGGTATGCACTTTCTTTTAAAGAGAAATATTATCTGTTAATAGGTAATCAATGACAGTGCTCTGTGTTTTTTGGTCTGCAGTTGTAATTGTAGTTGGCACTACAGTGTTGTAATCTTTAATTAATATTTCCTTGTTTTCATTATTTTTTTTCTGAATTACAGAATTTGGTAGAAACTGTACATGAATGATAGGACTGTGGATACCAAAGGCTATTATAAACAAAACACTCTGAATAAATATTAGACACATTTATAGTTGATAAAACAAAGACACATCAGGAACCATTAAATCACATATGTTTTGGTACAGAGAGTATAGATCTTTTCAGTGCATATTGACATTGAATATTGAGGAACACAGAATCCCATGATAATTATTTAAACAACAGAGTACTAGTGAATTGCATAGTATTTTCCTGTAGCCTCAGTCACCCAAATGCATAATGTTGTGTAAAGAGCACAATATTAAATTTGTTAGTCAAAAATAAGAAGGAACAACAAAGCAGTCATATGTAATTTGTTATACTTTAAACACAATTAACAGAAGTTGTTCATTGAGACAATCTTTACTGTTCCCATGCACACTTTAACATGTTGTTACATTGTGCCTCCTCAAGATTTTCAATGTTTTTGTTACCAAGACCAGCTGCTGCACTTAAAAGTAGCCTGAAACCTCAGTGGGTAGAAAAAAGGCTTTATTGCGAGTTCTTGAATTGTTCATTGCAAAGGAGGAAGGTAAGCTCTGCAAATCTGCTTTGATTTCAGAAAGGATTGTACTTTGTATTTCACCAGGATTGTTTTCGGAGAAGGTTACAAAGTTTGTCATGATTTCTTCACTGTCAAGTTTACCGGAAAACAACCTGATTCCCAAGTGCCATGGCTGTAACTGCATGCATGTATGGTGACTTCAGCATTGTTATCTTTTTGTATTGTAATACATACAGAATAGTCTTCAGTAGCAGTTGTACACAAAAGTAAAACTGGATTAAAGTTGTTATTCTCTGTCACAGATAGACAGCAATGCAACTGGACTGAGTCCAGACCAAAGTCAGGCTTGTTTTGACATTCGGTCTCTATTGGTAACGTTCATGGTTGAGTTTGCACTGCATGATGAAATAGTCAGAGAGGGAGGAATGAAGGTCAAAAAAATGAGCACAATTTTGGGAGATTTATGTTTCACTGGGCTTTGCTGTAATGAAATTACTTTTTTGCAAACATTCCAAATGATATGTTTTCCATCGGTTTGAAGAGCTGGAAATTATAATAACAATACCCCACTTGTTTCAGTGCGTTTATATATCTAGGTCACGTCCTGACAAATTTTGTTAATCAATTTTGCTCTGAGCAAGTCACCATGTTGACTGTGGTGGGACGCCTCTGGAACTGAGCGCTCCCTGTGTTTGGGAGATGTGTGCATGCACAGCGGTCAGTGTGTCATTAGTTTCCATGGCATTGTTTACAAACACGATGCTGCCACTCTAGGATTATCAGTCTGAGAGAGGTGGATCAGCAAGTCTAGTGTCTCCTGAAGACACGCACAAGAGCACAGGCACAGGCACACACACAGAGAGAAAAACATGCACAAGCATACTCACACACACACACATACACACACGCAAACACACAAGAGCTGACTTGGGTACAAAAAAAACAAGCAAACACACACACACACACACACACACACACACATACAGACACACACACATACAGTATATATACACATGATTGCCAGGATCATTTTATGGTGTAGGCGATATTCCACTGATCTTTAATACAACAGTAAAGGTGGACATGTATAACTCTAGATACAGCTGAACACATCTACTGCGCAAGTCACAAGCAGTAGATCAGGTAAATGTTACTGACATGCTGGAGTACTGTTTCAGAGATGGCACTGTATGAGTGGAGACAGAAACAAGGGCAGGTCGAAACCCTCGCTCACATGGTATTTCTAGAATTTAAGTGAGAAGTTGGCTGATCGTTGCCTTTAGAGAAAAGGTAAACATCCAGAGCTATAGTGCAGTTGGTGATTAATGTGAAGACATACATGTTTTCCTTTTGTTTACAGTGTTTCTATAGTGACAGCCCGCTGAGGAACATTATGGAGGCAGAAGGATACAATAATGTACACTCATCTAGTGCGGTCCTATGGCAAAAAAAAAACATCGCCAAACATTATTATGCGATCACCTCGTGGGGTCAAAAGGGAGGCAGTCTCAGTTACAAAAGGAGTCACCTTTATCGATGATCAAATTAAAACACTAAGCATGGATCCATTGAGTGTTTCGTAAGGAGAAATACCCTTCATTACTAATGACCCGATTCCTTATTACTGTTGTAACGACGCGCTGCTTGTTTGCTCTGCTCGGTAGTTCTCAAGGAGTTCATCTGTTTAATTATTTAGAAAAATGAACATGTCCGGCGCGCTGGGGGGGGTTCGCCCGCCGTTGCCTCATGGCCTCCAGCTCCGCTGCGGTGCATAGTGGACCCCATGCCCCCGGCTCTCCCGGTTTGACCCGCCGAGGGTCAGCGGTTCTGTTTCTGGGGTCACCGGCGGAATGATGCGCCCCGCCACGTGGCCGCTGTCAGCCGAGAGCGAGCTCTGTCCGCCGATGCTCTTCCCTGGGCAGATGTTGCGCTTTTGGAGGGCAGATGTTGAGGCAGGGAGGAGGGACCGTGGCACGCAATCCCCCCACTGACGTCACTCCCACCCCACCCCGGCTTATCAGGGTTACCAGGGTTACGTGGCACATCCCAAGGTCCCTGATAATAAGCGCTGACACTGCACTTGTTGTGATCAATAAGAGCGGCGTCGGGGAGCAGGCTGAGCGCGTCAGCAGCTTTTCCGCTCGCGCCGGAGGCAGCCGGACCGAGCGCGGCAAACTCAGGAGAGCGGGTCTCGCTGGGGTCCGCTCATCAGGGCTGCTTCTTTCTGTTGAGGTCGTCGCCGCTGCTGTGAAGGCCATGGAACGATGTCAGAAACATGCTTTTTTCATTATACAGCCCAGACCAAATAAGATCAACAATAAGGGTAATGCTCAGGTAGTTGGTTCGCAAAATAAGTACTATGACTAAGTGTGTTTTTGTGGGTGAAGCTGTGAAAAAACCACAGCTCTGATATTGGTTCCCTTTGATTTTAGATCCTTATCATGACTCATTGACTAACTACATCCAGAATACCACGTTCTCAGGCTTTTTATTGAGGTGTTAACCATGTTTGGGAAAGAAATACGGTGAGTGGTATTTTGTATGGCATCGGAGGAACACTGTAGTCAATGAAAACATACAGTGTGACTGAGCCAAGGTATTTGTTAGCCTTCTGATGTACTGACAAGGAAAGATAATTGCACTTAAGAACTGTAACTAAAGCAGACAATGGAGACATTTGACATTGCTCAACTTGTGCTGTCAGTATCTTGTCCAGAAATGAGAGTGTGGAATGTAACGCACCAGTCCTTAACAGTGAGGTAGCAATCTGTGCTCTATCCTGAATTCCTGTGTTAAATGTCATCTCATCAAAGCAAGCAGTGAAGGACCAGGTAATCTTTGCTTTAGTGATTACTCTTTCTAGTGCTTTTCACCCACTGAGATATAAATTGCTCTTGCTCTGTGTTTGGGGACATTAGTACCTTATGCCATCTGTTCAGGCGTATATTTACTGTCCTTGACACTGTGACATCTATCCGCCACATACCAAGGGAGAGCAGTGAAAAAATCCTGGCTAATCTGGTTCCTGTTGTCGTTTGTTGTGAAAATTAGTAAGAATAGGAATTCTGGATGTTTAAACAGTTAAATTGGAATTCTGCTTTTTTAAGTCAAAATGAGAGTATTTGAATGGCTGAGTTTTATATCGTATGAAATACTTCAGTGGTAGTTATACAATGATACTCTGAGCTCTTTCATTTTGAGAACAGCAGCAACTGCTCAGGGTTTTTAGGTGTATTTCTTTGGTGTCTTTTTTTATTTTTAACTTTGAGGGCCAAACTTTAGTAGACATTTTGTCAGTAAACATTGGTTGATCTCCTTGTAGTCCGACAGAACAAGGTATTTCCCCCCGATCAGCAACCATGCTTGTATTGACACTGACACAGGCCAGCACCTCTGAACAAAATGTGTAAGCCCCCAAACACATTATTTCTCTCTTAATGAGCTGAAATTTGTTTGGATTCTGCTGCAGGCCCTGTCACTAAATACATATAATTTGATAAACAGACTGTCCGTGTTTTGTCTTAAATTTAGTGAAAGTTGACTGCAGTTTGAAATTCTTAATGGGTATGGTTGTAAAGGAGGTTCTCACTTCCAAACAAACTCGGGCCCAGATCTCAGTTTCTCGCCTCTGTGCCGTATGCTGCCTTCACAGGGGATGCCATATTGCTTGTGAAAACCTCCACATGCTGAATCTGCTTAAGCATAAACAGTGCGAGTGCACGCCAAGAACAGCCATGGCTGTCTGACCCAATCTGCGCTTTTCAATGCCTTTTCCCTGTCATCGGGACTTTTGTTCCTCTATCACTCTGAAACTGGTAGGACATCTTTTATTGTTCTTTTCGGGTGGGTGGGTGTGTGCGCATGGGGGTGGCTGGACTTCTCGTTTTATGAGGTACATCTTCAGGACAGCTCTTGTCTTTGCATGGTGATCCTCTTCATTAGGGTTTAATGGACAATTATTCAATGGAGTTATGATGTTGTACAGAAAAAAGTGTTTTAGAATCCTCAGAGAGTTTTGGACCATGCCTGTGGTAATAAAAGACATACACAACTACAAAAATGGGGTGTTTGAGTCTTGAATAGATGAGTTACAAATACTGTTTCGCATTCAACCGTGTAGCAGATGTCAGCGTGACACTGATTGTATGGACTGGGAACAGCTCGTGTTGGACTCAGCACCCTGAACAGCCAGTGCCACTGAGGTAGCTGTTAGATAATGGTGTAAGGGGCAGTAAATTCGCTGGGCATTGCTGGGTTTGAGAGTATCTCGAGCCTGGAGGCCTCCTTACCACCATTAAATCTCCTGCAACGCTTTGTTCCTCAGCCTCATTGTCCCACCCGTCCTCTTCGCCATTCATGCCTGCAGACCGAATCAAGGGAAGGGTGGAGGGAAAAATGATGTGCTGTCCTATTTAAATGAAAAGCACGCAGCCCACCGCTCAATGGGTGCTCCTCTCTGCACAAGTCCCCCTTTGTGATGAGGAGGAGCAGGGTGACCCCTGCGACCCCCCTCCTCTGTGCTTCCTAAAGACTCAGACGGGCTGAGTGGGGCCCGAGATTTAGGAGGCGCGCGGCTCGGAGGTGCTCCCATGGTGCTCCGCTCCAATCCCGGTAATGGAGACAGGGCTTGGGGGGGCAGAGTGCAGGCCCGATCGTTAGCTCCTGAGCGCGTCCCCTTTCAAGCGGCCGCCGATCGGAGTGCACCCTGCTCCGGTGGTCGCGGCGTGGGCGTGACTGAAGGCAACGGGCCGCAGTTGCACCTGAACAAAGAGCCATCAACAGGGAAAAACCTGAGGGATGGAGAATGCGCCATTAGCCGCTGATGACTGTTGGGGTTTGGAGACTTCGCAGAGGCCGCCTGTTCAAGTCACCTTGATTTATTAGCCCAGAAATGGACACCGATCTGTCTGCCACATCAATGCAAACCTTGTGAATGGCGGTGAAGGGAGAGCGGCGTAAATGGAGTTAAGCAAATCAACCGTTCTGTCAAACTGTTGTATTGTGTCTGAGGTCAGCAGACAAGCTCTTGAATTTTAATATTTTTAAACCGTGGAATAATGCTGAAATCTTTAGCAGGCTGAGATCCCCTTTGTTTAAACCTCAAAATGAAGGAAATAAATAACATAATTAAGGAATTCAAATACAGATACTGAGCCCCACTGATGAGGCCTCCAAAAATCCAGCTTTAGAGTGAATGTTTTTTTGACAATTCCATATTTCACAGTTTTTTAAAGGAAAGCTTCAGGATGGGAGCAGAGGAGGGGGAGGGAGAGACTCATAATAGCAGTCCTTTTATTTTGCATGGAAGTTGATAGGATTAACTGTATTGGTTGTGATGGAGTATTGCGTCTTCAGAGACCCACGGTTCTTAGTGAGAATGAAAGATTCCTCTGCCAAGACTATCAAACAGCCTTTATATACTCCACCATTGCCTGTTGCCTAGGAGACCAGTGTAATCCAAGTGTTTCCCCCCCCCTCTCTCCTCTTCCCTTTTTCCCTCTGATTGGAGACTCTATTGACTCCTGCCATTGAGCCGGCCTTCAGACCGACACGCCAGCTGTCAGGAGATGGAAATAAATCACCAAGAAAGTGCTCTAAACCCTATTGATTTTTCCTGATTACAGTACATTTGGAAGTTTAGACCAGCGGGGTCACTTCTCTGGGAAGGAAATCTGAATACCCTGATGCCATGGCCGTTAGTAATATCATACACTCCGGGGAATTCTCCATGCCCTCTAAAGCTCATCAGTTTGAATAACACGCACGCACGCATGCATGCACACATTCATGCACGCTTGTACACATGCAAACATGCCACACACAAAAGGAATGCACAGATGCATTGCAGGCACACAAAACGCATGCAAGCGCACATGCATTTGCACGTTCACAACATGCCTTCGCACACAAGGGAGCTGAAATCTCCCTGGAACATTTGAGTCACGTCCTCAATCCTTATTTTGTTTGTGTCCTTTTTATGTGATTGTCATACTTTTGTATGACACGATAAAGAAATAATATTTTATTTTTGTTCCTGCTTCATTTTCCTTCACCCAATAAACATATTTTCACCTAAAACTGTCAGAAGTTAATGATCCCCAGTGAAATTGGCTCGGAAAATTACCGTCACTACAGAAAATTGTCAAAGGCTTACAGTTGCCGATTTATGATGTAGTGGTAATTAGAATTGATTGTCTTGTTTAATCCGAACAATTTTCAAATGTCCCCCAGAGATACATATTCCTATACTCAGTGTCATATTCTGTGATATATATAATAGTATAACAAACTGCCTGTTTCTGTAAGCAAATTGACACCCAAAGGCACATTTCTGAGAACCAGTCAATATTGAGTGTCATATTGATTCTGTGTATTTTATTTATTAATTCTCTTCCTCTTGTGTTTCTCCACGTATCTAGTGTGGTGCTACATCCTCTGAGCTTAAGTGTGGCAGTCTAAATTATGTTGTTTAAATATTGAATATCATTACATATTTTGGCCTTTTTTCCTGAATAATCTCACATACGGTTTTAAAATGCCTTGGTGGAAAGTTGACAACTTAATTAGGTAGGGAAAAATCATTTGATCTAAAAATAAATGCTCACATTGCTGTCTTGGGAAACAGGATTTTTCCTAATAGGAAGCTTTACTGTTTTGTGGGTGAAAGTATTCGTGTTTACAGTTTTTGTTCTTTGAGTGGAAATAAAACTCTCTCCCTTTAATATGGTGACATTAAGTGACATCATGTTAGGACAAACCAAGGAAACAACACAGATTGTTCTTTTGTTTCTGTTTTGTAATTTTTGATGGAATACTTACAGTAGGGATACTTACATGGAATCACTTAAATTCAAAAGGAGTATGATGTATGCTTGGAGAATCAAGAGTTTCAGGTAGATAAAGGTAAGGGTTGATTTTTCATTTGTCACACTGCACTGTGATTGATTCAATGAGCCTCTTCTAACTAACCCTATTCAGGTGAGACAGCATTGAACGACGGTACAAAAAGTTTAAGGTGTTATCATTTGCCTTGTTTATATGGCACACAATGGAGCACTCAGACCATGTGGCCAGTGTTTGGATGATGCATGAAGTCACTTTTTAGGGACTCTTCCTGTATATCACATTTTTGATGAACGTGAACTACAGTTTAATATATAGGCAATAACTCAATATAATTTCTTTTGGCAATTTAGTCACAAAAAGTTATTAAAAGCAGTGCACAACATATGTACAAATATGTCCAGGACCATTTGATTCTTGTAAGCACTTCTTAAAAGCAGAGATAATGGATATTATCCATTTAATTCAGATCATATTTAATTGAACATTGTCATGGTTGAGTACTTCACACATGGTACAGATGTATACAGTATATTGTGTGCAACCCAATTAGATAAAACAAAAATATGACTCCTTAATTATGACCATCACTGCTAATTACAAGCACCATTTAGGCTACAATGCCAGAGCAGAGTCCCTGTACTTAAATAAATTATTTCAAATGTAAGATAATTTGACTCAGGTTTATTATTTGTTATTTTTGTGTATCTCCATGATATCATGGGCTGTGTGGTCTACAATGACTGTTTTAACACAAACCTGTATGTTGTCTCAAGTGTTGCCGCTGTCATAGGTTCCTTGCCTCTTTCAGTTTTTATGCTCTCCCTGTCTTAAGAATCAAGAAGGTAGTGCATCTGAGTAGTAAAAGGCAACATCTTTCATTTTTCTGCCATGGCAACTGTCATCCAAGCACTTATCTAAACTGCATCTCAGAATATTTTATGCGCTACAGTATTTAATGCCAGATACACAATAAAATTTAAATTTTCTGATTCTCAATGTCTATTTTTCACTTATTATGACTTTGCACTTCATTGAGTGGTATACTGCGTGTGTGAGCACAAAGTTATTCTCACAAGCAGATGGCTTGATTCTTAAAAGATGAGAATTTTAGCAGTGTTGGCCTTGGAACAATTCTTGCCTGGTGTTCTTGATCACTATATGCTGTTGATTCCTCTATTAGTAATTCTCTTAAAGGGAGTTCAGTGCATTACTATGAGTCACAGGTGAATACTATGATTATGACAGCTTCTACTACTAATAGTAATAGCTTCTGTAGAAAGGCTTCTGATGTTTTTTATTAAGAACAGATCTGTAGCATGTGGTAGGATAAAAGACTCATAACGATTGTAAAACATCTGTTAAAGTCCTGATGGTTGCCTGCTTCAGTCAGTAAACATACACACATAGAGACGTCTGTCACGTGTGAGTCGAGTTCCTGCAGAACGTTGTTTTAAGGTGAGCCAGCACATTGCTGTTTCATTTCATTCTTCACAATCAAATATATCTCGGCTAATCGGGAGGCCAAGGTGAGGCTGGTGGCAGGGAGCTCATTTCTCTCCGCGCCGCTCCGTAGTAAATGGAGTAGAATCAGCCTTATCTCGCTGCCCATGCAAATCATTAACCCAGCCATTCAGCCTAATGGATAAATTGTACTCCGGCGATGTTTGGTGGGTCATTTCAAGTTTCTTTAATGTAGACTGCGGCGTACGGCTTCCGTTCCGACACGGCGCGTCTGAGGGTAGGAGACACAACTGAGAAGCTTCCCCATAGCAACATGGTGCTGCCGTCAACAACAAGGGACACCTCCGATTAGTACAATTTACGCTGTGTACTCTCTGGGGGTCCACATGTAAATACTCTGTAGATACCAGCAGCCATTGAAGAAATGAGGGGAAAAAGGAACAATCAAGAGAGTCCCTCTGTGAATGGCTCCGTTGAGTCTGATAGCAGGTAAAATGTGATTTTTCTGTTATTGTGCGGACGTCTTAAGTCCCATGGCTGCAGCGTTTTTTCAAGTTAATTATATGGCGTTCAATACCAAAAGCGCACAACAGAGGAACAAACTCAAGCGCATGAATGTTATTATTCTTATTCTAACAAGTTAGGCGGCATTATTCTGAGGATGCATAAACTTCCGTACTTTACTATTTGCAGCTGAATTAATGCATCATGAACCAGCAATGCAATGAAAAATGTCCCTAATCCCTAACGCAGTAGTAACAGCAAAATGACTTGATTTGTTTTTGGTATTTAAAGAGTCCGACGTGATCACCATAGAAAATAATCTAATTATCCCTGGCCTTGCAGTGTATTTGCTTGCAGAATTTTTCAGCTTGGTCACAGCCAGGATGCTCTTTTCAGATTGATACGGTACTAACCCATATAGAGGAATTTAGGTGGGCTTCTTAGATCATTTTGAGCTGAAATTCGGATCTGAAACCACCGCTGGCCTCGTAAATTTCTTACACTTCAAACACCAGCCGAGTCTTCAGCCAGCAACGATGGGAACAGCCAGATGCATCAGAGCAGCTCATCTGGAAAAGACAAGGACCTCATGGTGCCTGCAGCTCATGGAAGATTTATGTGCATTTTTTTCATTTAAAGCAAAGATTTGAATTAAGAAAAGATGCACATTTTTATAGTCAAAGGTCTATTTTTGAGGAAGCCTATTGTTGACACTCACTTGAGCTGTATGGAGCAGTTAAACAGTATAAGCACATATGGGTGCAGTTATCCAATGTTAGCATTCTGTCATCAACCTTGCATATAACCGGATAGTTCACATGTATATATTATAATTTAACCGACCGACTGAATTTCCCTTGGGCTGTATTCAAGACTTAAAATGCAACTCTATTCATAACCCTGGACGTCTGTGTTTATTTGATTAGATCATGTAAATAATGCAGACAGTTGCACAGCTGGCCTCCCAAACATCACTTCCTGTTTTATTGTTGGTTTATTGTAACAATGTATTCTCTGACAGGTATATAGAAGATTAGGCGGTATATGAGAAGGTGTGTAGAAGATTAGTTGGGATACTGTATAAGGATATGTATAGAAGAAGGCCAATTTAAACTGCTTTCATCGCCAGCTTATGTGACAAAACCTCAAAAGGAACTGGTTTGAAAGCTTCATATTACCATGTATTTAGACACACAGCCTTTGTCTTTCCACTATTTCCCCTTTTTTGACAACAGCACGGCTGCTTTCTAACACTTTGTTGTTGCATTTTTTCTCCCTCTCTCCACAGAGTATTGGGAAGGGTTCCTTGTGGTGCATAGACCCAGAATACAGACAGAATCTAATTCAAGCATTGAAGAAGACACCTTATCATCCTTACTCCCAGGTGTTTACCACACCCCCTGCTTCTCCTCAGGCATATCAAAGGTAAGCAAGAGATTCGCTGGCGATATTGATCCCCTCCCTCCTTCGCTCGCTCGCTCTCGCTGGGAGTCTCGGGGAGCGGCGGAGAGAGAGCCAGCGCCTTGCATCCCGGCGGACTTGTCAGAGAGAAGCACAGCGCTGGGTTCTGAGGCTCGCCACTCTGGTTCATTTAATTCAGATCCAGCTAACAGGTCTGTGCGCAGAGCCAGTCAACTGTGTAAGACAGAATAATTGCTTTACTGTAAAACCTAAACTGGCATATCATTCTTAACAAAGGGTATGGAACAAATGGGAGGACAGTTTTCTCCAGCTGAAGAAAAAAAGTGGCGATAGATGTACTTAAAGAGGTTGAAATTAAATTGGACAGCTCCGGCAGCCCCAGGGTTCTATGGGAGAAAAGAGGTGGAATACAGGTGCCGATGTAGCGGGATGAGGTGGGTGGGTGGGTGAGGGGGTGGGGGTGGGGGTGTGTTTATTTGTCTTGCTGTTGCCTCACTTCTTTCTGAGCTGCTCCAGTTTTCTCTGGATTCAGCATTAAAATGACACGGCAAGCATATTGCCGCCTTGATGCAAAACCCGAAGCTATTGCTGCAAAACAAATTGACACTGAATAAGGTCACCTAATCAAAAAAGTTCCTGGCGAGACTTTACCCAAGATGCACTTGTGCAAGAATTGAGATTGGCACAGTGTCCTAAAATTTCATATCCGCACAGGAATGTCTTGCTGCAATTATCCCTTCCCCCGAATGTGGCCCAGATCAGTTCTATTTCTTTTTTTTAATGACAGCTGTCACAGAACACACAGCTTATTTGGGTTTGAAGCTGCGGTATTTATGTGTGTGTGTGATTACATCAGACCCAGCTCAGTGCTCTGACAGCTCGCTAATGGACCCTGCACTGTCTAAAGACTATTAGCCGACCATCAGTAAGTGGTGTTCAGAGCGTGCCTGCCTCAGTGAAAAGAGTCCACAGGTTGATGAAGGAATCATACAGGCTACGCAGCCCTGTCAAAATTCTACAAGTCGCGTTTCCCTCAAAAGTTGCCGGCTGGTAGGATCTGGAAAAGACCATTTATTTGTCCAGTGAAAAAAGGAGGCAGTGCACACCATCCTCTGTTGCGAAAGGTCTTTTCAGAAATAGTGGGTATGTGATTTGACCCTGAGTAGAGGCCTGTGTGTGTATCTTATCCCTGATTATGGCCGTATAAAGATACGATTGAACAGCAGGATGATGGAGGCTGGCTTCTCCTCGCTGTGAAAAGTCTTGGATGGGAGCGATGCAATCGACACATGGACTCTTGGCGCTTCCTCTTCCCCAATCAGGCCAGATGGCAGAGCACTGTGTGTCAGGACATAATAAAGTGTTTATCTGGCTACTGTGGCTTTAGGGGGAGCAGGATACCTTTTTATAGCACTGTCAAGTCCTTACAGATGGAGCTACATTACCGCGCTCGCTTCTTTGTCATTAGTTGATTATTTGTTGAATTGCCGCGGCCGAAGCCTTATGGATTGGATTTTGCGTTCTAAAAAACCTTCGCGCTGCCCGTGTATGCATGCGTGTGTGTGTGTGTGTGTGTGTGTGTGTGTGTGTGTGTGTGTTTGAGGGGGTAACAGGCACAGCGTCCAAGGGGGCAGGCAGTTAAATTGGTCAAGCCATCCGCACCCCTGAATCAACAACGCAATTAATGCATTTTAATGTCATATTTTGTTTTTGTCCCTGTGCAAGCAAATGGAAGCTAAGCCCATGCAGAGTGCTGGGAGCCCAGCTGAAGAGCAGGAAAGCTCAGGGGATCATTAGAGATGTTGTGTAACGGGCCCGGGCCGGGCACATTCCTTAACATGCCAGCAGTATCTCGTCTGAGCGAGATCAGGAAGAACAGCTGGGCTTAGGACTTGACTGCTGCATGTTTGCCCTTGCGAAGTGATTAGCGTGATGGTCACCATGGCAACAGGAACGCCTCCATGGTAACACATAGCTGAGACAGGTGCAGTTGCATCACAAGGCTATTTGTTGCCTGGCAAAAGGACAGGCCATTAGCGCAGAGAAATACGCTATCGCCCTGGCAACACGTAACTCTCCATGGCAACAGCAGATGGCTTGAAGCCTATTTTAAGGGTTTTTGTACCTGCTTTTGTCCATCTTCATAAAAATCCGTGGATGCGTGAATTATCGGAGATGACAACTCGAGGTCCGGTAGCTTTAGGAGATTAATTTTAAATGGGGCTCCTTGAACTGAGAGAACAAAAAAAGAAGGTTTTCGAATGCAATAAGACAGACCCTCTTGCTCATCTTTAACAGGTACCTTTTCAGCCTTGAAACATCAATAAGAGGAAAAACAAATCACATGTACGAGAGGGCAGAAACGCACAGGGTTTTTTAAATTCATTTGTTCCCCAGGGCAAATGAATGGCCTCAGTTTGGTGTAGCTTTTTAAACATCACTCATTCCCCTCTGCCTGTCTGGGTCTGTATGCCCCTGTCTGCCTCCTCCACTTCCCTCAGTAATAGAAAATTATAGGATCCTTCAGAGTGTGAGAGGCTGATTCTAATGGAAATAGGAATGTTAAATGATGATGTTTCCACATCCAACATCAAACCCTCCCTACAGCCAATGCGTAAGCCTCTGCAGCTGCATACATTAGGGGCAGATTGGTATATTAAGTCCTTATCTGCAGATTGATAGGGGTTATGGCCTCCAGTCATTTGCTCTGTTTTGTTTTTTTTTTTTGAAAATGTGAGTGGAAATAGAAAAAGACAAGATTAAAGAAATGCATTTTTTACTTTGGAGAAGACTTTAGAATTATGATTAATAAAGAGCAGGACATTGGGCAGAATGACTGATAGCCATCTGTGGGTATTTTTTTCTTTGTAAATAAGATCCACTTTTGATTTTTTGGGTTTGGGTGTTCTTAAAACTGCCAGTTGGATGGTATTTTGTAACTCAGAATGAAAGGGTTCTTTTGGTCTTGTTGAGCTGTGAGCTTTTTATGTTGAATGTTTTGGTACTGATTTATTGTTCCTCGAAGTCTCTCCACTGTGTCTTTGGAAGCCTATCAAGACTAAGCAGCTCTGTCCCATATAGAGAGCCATGGAAAATATTCCCTGTTGGCTCTCAGGAGCTGGAGCACCCCCAGCATTTTATTGTCAGAAACCTGCTTTTGTGTGTGTGTGTGTGTGTGTGTGTGTGTGTGTGTGTGTGTGTGTGTGTACGTGCGCGCTTGTGTGCACGTTTGTATGCCCGTGTGTATCCACGATTGTGTGATTGTATGTCACTGTTTTTTTGTGTGTCTGTTCCTGAATGCTGGTGATTGTGCTTTGCTTGCATTTGTCTCTGATTGCATGTGACTGCCTTTGTCTGTGAGTGCCTTTGAGACTTCTAATGTGACTTTGTGTCTCTGTGACTTTGGTTTCAGTGTTTGTGAGCTTCTGCATACGCCTGTGTGTGTCTGTGATTGTGATAGTGTGAATGAGTGTATCTGTCTGTATTAGCGTTCGCCTGTTCAGCCTAAAGGCTGCTCTGTTGGTGCATCTCCTTTAAAGATAGCCATCAGTTCCTCAGCTCGAGACTGGCTCACAGCAGGACCTCCTCTGTTTTGGAACTGTTTCAATGATGTCTCGATTTGGGGCTCCTGTGAGTGTCCTGGGTCATAATTTACCCCGACCAAGAGACAAACAAGCTCGTGTGTGTGCTTCACATGCTGGCTGGTCAATCTTTATTCACTTCCTTATTAATGATATCTGCATATCCACAAGAGCTGGTCAGAATTTGTGCACTGCTCCTGACCAGGATTTTATTTACATTATTCCTTTCAGCATTCATGACTGAGTGAAATCTATCCCATTTACTTAATATGCAGAGAGCTGGAATACAGGCTTATCAGTTGTAATTGCACAACTGTTTATCCGAGTTTACCGATTCAAAGGTCAGCATTAGGTAAGTAAAGCTTTTGGTTTCTGGAATTTCCTTTTTTTCCAGCTGTGAGTTTCTGGGCCGAAATTCCTTCCACTAATTGTGTGTGGTGTCTACGGCTCTCCGGCCTCAAGAATGGCTCCATTGTGAGGCGCGCAGTTTCGGGGGAAGGTTGCCGCAGACTTCGCCAGAACAAAGTGAAATGTGAAAAAGTGGCACTGGAGAGCCAGCGCTGGCACCAATTAGTCTTTAGATTACTGAAAGAGGATTGTAATTTCAAGGGTAAAAAGAGAAAGGAGTGGGCAAGAGGATTTGAAATGAGATTATAGAATCAAAAAAGGGGCTAGCTTTTGTTGGGAAATTAATTCAGCAGTTACACTCAAGTTGGTGAGACAATCCGTTTTTCAGAAGTGGAGTGTTAGCTCCATATCCTGTGGGTTTTGTAATGTTAAGTATGAAAAACCGGGGGCAGAGACACGGCGAGGCTCCTGCCAGTGGCACATGTGTTTCGCATAAAAACAAGCGCGCAAGAATGCCTCCACTTCTGGTGTCCTGCGGTTTACGCTAATGTTAACATTTTCTAAAAACGGTCCGACGGTCCGGGGCGTTTGTGCGAAGGCGAGGCCCGGCCGAAGCCCGCCGAGACAATGATGCAGCGCGGCTTTCGTGCGGCCCTCACGTTTGATAAATAGGATTTCACACGAGTGAGCGTGCTCACTTCCATTTGACGGAGCCGGTTCAAAGGTTTCCAGCCAGGGATCGGCCTCTTTCTTTTTTCCACGGGGGGAAAACCAGGATTTTTTTTTTTTTTTTTTTTTTTTTTGCGAATGCCATCAGGATGAGATGTTTTCATTAAATTGCCACTTTAAACCTCTGTGTGTTGCAATATGAAGCTCTGTCTGCAGTGCTGGGTGGCTCTTTGGCCCAAATTTCCAGTTAGAAGCTGTGTTGATGGGTGGATTCCCCTTTGCAAGTATTTTCAGTGCAGAAGCACAAGCTCAAATTCCACATTAAATAATTTCACTGTACTTTTTTATAAGCCGTGCAAAATGTAAATGTCAGACCTGGGGTCAAATGATTCAGCTTTAGTCAGTGTCCCAGTCAGTTCAGATTTATGTTGTTTTGCGAGTTAAGAGGTGTAGGGGATTAATAAAAAGTTGTGTTTGTATTTTTCTATCCTTACCGCTGCTTAAAAAAGGACCTGGGTATTCAATCACAAGCATGCGGTGTCCATGGCAACGCATACCGTCGGTGTAACCCGATGCAAAGCATATGTGCGCGTGGAATATAAACAGACGTCTGGCCCACCAAATGGCTACTGGAGAGTACTTGTGGTGTAGCAGTAAACTCAGCACAACTGGGAACACAGACTTTCTTCCTCAGACTTCAGCCAGCAGCACACTTTCTATTTCAGGCAGAAACGTGGGCTTGCTCAGACGCTTCGCAGTCTGACAACACTGAATTACTACAATGCCTCATTTATTTATCTCCCATTACAACAACATGTAATACTCTGGAAGCAGCGGAGTTTATTTTTCAATGCAAGCCACTGCATTTCATTGACATTCTGAGTTACAGCATGTACTGTTACCCTGTGACACTGCACTGGAGACATTCGTTGCCCTTGTGAATACCTTTTGTGACCCAAAAAAGGAGGCAAAAGTTTGATGTTGTTTTGGTTGCTAGGAAACTAATATGTTAATGAAGATGTCGCTCTCAGCTCAAGCTCCTGGTGAGATCGACTGAAACAGGCTTTAATCACTCCGCTCGCAAAAAATAAGGACGAGGATCTGGTGGAACGCTGTAATTAAAAGTATCCTCTAATAAAAGAAAAGCCACCTTATTACCGTTCCTTCTTTGAAATCCTCCCGAATAGTTGGATCAGAATCTGATCTCTATCATCTTAGTGGAGACTAGTTATCTTGAGATGGCTGCACAGGTTGTTTTTTGCCTGATTACGGTGTCTGTGCAACATGAAGGCGTCCTCTCCTTTTTTGCTGCAACGTGAAGGATTGTGTCTTTATGGCAGTTCTTCAAGCGCATTTACTGTATGAGCTGGGAGCACTCTGCAATGGAGAGGCTTGGGTTTTCCTGTGCCATGCAGACAAATGTGCTCAAAGCTCCATGCCTCTGCCTCTGTTTGTTCTAATTCTCAATTAGTTAATATACCCTAAGACGATTAAGAGGAGAGCACCACAAAGTGAATGTCTCAGAGTGTTATCTAATGGCAGTGTCTACGCCGGGACTGGGAGGCTGGCAGCGCAGGAGAACATCAGACGGGTGCCTGATTACGTTTGTATACTCTGCTCTTTCTGACATTTAAGAGCCTGGGCTGTCTGGTCAAAAATGCATTTTTCTTCAGCGAAGTGACAGAGACCACGGCCTCAGCTCTTACCTACACAGTGGATATATGGAAAACAGGGCTCATACCGTGGTCCCCTGTTACAGAGATAAAGGCATTAAGTGACACGTTAACCCTTTTAGCACTTATCTCCAAGGGAGATCACCCCCCAACCCCCTCATTTTCTGCCCCCCCATCTAAGCAGGAGGCAGCTGAGTCTGCGCAGCGATGCTTTTTACACGTGCCGCAAAATAAACAGAGGAAAGGAAAGCCTCGGGTTCCAGTAAATGAGACACTCACAGGGAATTTTCACCTGAATCCAATGAAAACATTTATACTGTAGTAAGGGCTAGGTCCTGAGTCTGCTTATTTTTTTCGGGTCCATAGCTGGAAAATAATCAGGGCCAATTCAATGAGTAATCCACTCAGAGGAAAGTCCAGCGGTGCAGTTTTGCAAAGAGCTGCTGTGGTGAACGGCATTACCGTGACTATGATTCCTGGCGGTAATGGCGACAATTAATGGTATATTTTATAATATAATCACTAGTCATTGGTTGCTCTAGAATACTTTGCCTCATGCAATCATGGTGCTTGAATGGCAAACTTTATTTCTGTCAGAGGTTTCAATGAAATTGCCAGATGACTGACTGTCATTTCTCTCTGTCTCTCTCTCGCTCCCTCCCATCCTGTCTCTCTCCTCAGCTTGTCCAGTCCTCCTCTTTGGCCAGGGAGTCCCTTCTTCAGAAAAAACGGAGGAGTCCTTTTACAAGGTACTGTGGCTTAGACTTTACTGTGGTAAGGTTACGGTGACTGTTTCGGCAGTCCTGCGTACTCTGTGGTTCTGCACTGAAACAGCTCCTTATTTTTGATTCACTTCAAAGCTGCTAAAAAGAGGAGATCTTGGGTTATTTGCATATGCTCTTTAGATAAGCCTTTTTCCTCTGAACAAAAGAGGTGTATTCCAGCACCTTGCGAGATCATAAAGGAATTAGTGGAGTGGGTGTATTTTATATTTGTTCTGGTGTAAAAGACGTGCTCCAAATCTGAAGCAGTTTTTCCCCTATTCAATACCGTTTTTGGGTTCTGGCAACATCGCCCAGTTTGTGTTCCCTCTCTCCTCTACTGTAATCCAGTGGAATTTCTTTTCTTTTCTCTTGGTTCAGACATACGAGTGAGCATTGAGAAAGGGGCTTATGGATAAATCATCATTGTTCAATTGTCACTTGACCAGTTCATCATCATTCTAGGCTTCAGCTACAGCAGTGGTAGCACAGCAAGCAGAATCTAATATCCTTGTCGTGGAAGAGAAGCAAAAGTAAAAGGAAAAACTTTGTTATTCAACCACAGATTTAAGGAGTGAAATCAGAGTCTTTTAGGGGAGTACTGAGTTTCTTCTTTATAAGCAAAACAGGCACATAGGTTTTAGCTGTGAGCATATTAGTGAGATGAAGTTTTTTTGGAGTGGAGTGGAAATGTGGGAATTAGAAGATTTTGAATATTTTAGTAATAGCTAAATGGTCAAAACAGTGCATAATGGCTTCAACTTGTGCAAGAGCTATACTGAATGTAATGTCAGCATGTAACAATACCAAATAAACTGTATACAAATAAAAAGTAAATACATGCTGTCTTGTGAGGAAAAAGCGAAATGAAACTGTGGCTGATATAAATGAAACTAAGAATTTATCCATGAAGCACTCCCCTATTTAGCACAATACTTATTATGAACAATTTTCCATGATATATATTATGACATACCTGAAAGTATTCAAATATGCTGCTGTGGTGTGAGCCGCTGATTCAGCCTTTCTTCTCATCACAGACCAATTGCTTAATCTCGCTAATCTCCCACGTTTCATCCTTCTGGGCTGAGAGGTCTATTCACTTCAGGTTTCCAGTACTCGCTCACTCTTAAGTCCGTGATCAGTATTCCGGCTGCCGCTTTTTTACACCACTCTTCATTAGGAAATCTTCCATTCCATCCCCTTAGCTTTGCTTCAGAGAGCAAACCGTGCAGAATGAACAAAGATTTCGAGAGGAGCCTTTGGTGCAACTTTGGGGTGGATTCTGGAGTTCTGTGTTCCACTAAATGACCCACACGTTTTTTCCTACAAAGTCAGTGCTGTTAGCGTGGAATATGTGGATGACACTATCAGTACTGTTTCAAAATATCTTCCAACTTATCAGTTCATGTCAGAATTGACAAAAAGCAAGGTAGCAGTAGTTATAATCCATCTAAGGCTGTGTAAACATGTACAGCTTTCTGGGTGAATAATGTATTAAGTACAATATATTTATCCTGTGTCTGTGGTATTAAAACCGGCTGAAGAAAATAATTGCACAACAACATCCAGATGAAAAGGTTCATTTAAAAATGCTGCTGTCACTCCTTGTGGTAATTACTTTGGTGATCACTGAAGCTATACTTTATGGAAGGTTCGCTTTGATTCACCCCTGTGTGCAGTTCACCCCGTGGACATCCTCAGCCTTTTGACTGCCAGCGTACCTGCACACACTCCCAGCGTAGGCTGAAAAACTAAGGTGTATTAGGAGTCGTTTTCTATGCTCTGAGCGGGAGTAACTTAAGATGGCTCATGTTTGGCATGGATTCAGCCAATATAGCGCAGGTTGTGTGTACAATGCCATATTAGAGAGCAAAGGGGTGTGAAAATATTAAGAGATGAAATCCAGCCCAACTCATCTTGCGCCTGTTGTGTAGAAGATGGAGGAGAGAGAACATGGGAGTCTCTGGCAGACGATGTCTGACACTGAATGCATTGAGCATATATGCAATATATCTAACTCCATATGCACTGGGCCTCCCTGAGCCAGCCAGCCAGCCAGCCAGCCAGGCATCAGCAGCGTCAATCCTGATTGCCTCTTGGGTCTTGCCATGAGGGAATTTTTCCGCTCTCTCTCTTCCCCCCTGCAAGTGCGGCAACTGTTAAATTGACATTCATTCCCAATCAGAGTGCCTTTTGAGTACAGTCAATGCAATAAAGCCATAAGTGGAAGCAAATAGGTACATAAAATGGTATGAAGTGTGTCCTCTTTTGTTCCATGCCTGGTCTAATGGCCTGGGTGCAGTGATGGAGTGGGGCTGATGAAGCTTCCCCTTCCATTAGCGCGGCTCCTGAAAGTGGGGCCTGCCTGGGACAGAGCCCTGACGCCACTCCGCCGGATCTTACAGCCCGCCTCTCCACACCTCCCCCCCGCGAAACGAGCACAACGCTCACCTGTCACAAGTTGCCATGGCACCTGCCATACGAGAGGTTAACAAAGGTCACAGAGAAAGGTTGCAGTGACTCTGAAAGGTACCTAGGTAGTATTCTACATGGATATTTTCCATGTAGGATACAACATCTAAATGGGAGTCTCAATGTTGATGATGTAAAAGAGCTTACTTATATATCTGATACATCTGGCTGACGAAATGTTTGGAATGTCAAACCAAGTCCTCCCCCCTAAGAGACTAGCTGCTTCTCAATGTGGAGGCTTACTGTTGGGCTTACAAGTGCTTACATGTTAGTTTGAACGTGTGTCTTCTGAAAATGCATCAGGACTAGAAGAGGAGCTGTGTGCCACGTGACCTCACCTGGTATGTTGCACATCATGTTCCAATTCGGTGTTGCTGTTTTAGCAGCTGCAAGAACCTGTTCCTCTTCTCAACCGGCGCTCTGATTTTTAGGTCGATATAACTGTTGAGACAAGACATAACTGGCTAAATTCCCGGTTTGCTCTGAGTTTTTTTTTTTAAGGGAACGCTGATTGTGCTGTTTCTGAGGATGGTGATGTGAGTGGAACAAGCTATAGGAGAGCAGTGGCCAGCCAGGACTGTGGTGCCACTGGGTCCTCTCATTAAACACACAGAGTCTCAAACACGATGCCGCCTGAAGACAAGGGAGATTCAGCTGCCATTCTCACACAGTCTTTAAAGAGCTTTTCTGCACGTTCCTGCAGTCCAGCACCACACTTCAAAGAAGTGTCTAGTATTTTTTATTACCAACTGATTTTTATCAGCCTGCGGATCTAGGCAGCACTGTCCACAGCTAGGATCAAGAAAGCTAAAGCCACCACGTTATAGCCATTGAGGGAGACAGGATTAGAGAATAACAGATTCATTAACAAGAGTTGAGGGCTCAGTATAATTGTTTAATTTTTAATGCTTTTGAAGATGCTTGAATATACTATATTATATATGGGTCCACAAGGGGAGTGCGGGTGTGCGAGGGAGGGGAATGTTTTTGATGCCATTGTTTTGTACTGCACTAAGGACAGTAAAAAGTTGAAAAAAAAAGAGGATACAGATCTTAGGGAATTTGCTTGCGCAGTTCAGTTCAGTTGGTTTGCAGTCAAAAGGCTTGAAGCGTCCCCACTGACTCTTACGCGCAGGGCTGGCACAGGCAAAAGCACTTGCCTCCCCCTTTTTACACGCCACTCGGCAGCGCGGTCTGTTTCATGGATATTTCCTGAAGCGCACAGAGAGCCGCCCCTGCCTTACAGTTTCAGTGATGCACAAACAGGGCCTCCAACGCTCCCAAGTCAGCTCACTGCTCGGCTGCAGCACACCCCCCCCGGTAACATACGCTGTATTTAAGGTGCAGTCAGTCAAGTTTCAAACCAACTGGCCTATTCATTACAGCAGTAAAACAGTGGAGTAAATACATTGACTAATGCTTCAGTCCATGACAGGTTGCCAGCAGCCACGTCCTGGACCATGGGTTTAAATCAGCTGGGTCTTTGTTTAGAGCTCAGTATTGAACTCTTCCTTCTGGACTTGATTGATCTTGCTTCAAAGCCTGGTGTTATAATACCATTATTTAAAAAAGAGTTGAGATTATATACACTGTGTATAATATGACTAAGCAGATATAGCAACTCAGTGTTTGTTTCTCGTGAATGAGTGCTGGTTTCTGTCCATTACCTCTCTCTCGCTACAGACCGTTGCATACCAACTTAGTCATGTCCCTGCAAACACAAAGCAGGTTAGAATCCCAGGGAGGCAGCAATCTGAGCACTGGGGAGAGGTTTTTCGCGGAGGGACGTGAACAAGCAGTGACTTGATTGCATCCAGCCTGGGTTCGGGAACAGAAATGCCTGTGTAATTGGCAGTTTGCGCCGTGTTTTGTAAACTCCTGTGCGGTTTGTGAGATTATCCGCTGCACGGGGAGGTGGCGGGGTGGCTGGAGCACCTGTGTTTGGTAACGACAGCCAGCGCGCGTGGGAGAGACATCTGCCGAGAGTAGGGGGACGCAAAACACCCACAAACGCACTGCGCCGATCCGCGCCGTTAATATCGTTAACCTGCCGCTCCGAACAAAGAGGCATCGCTTACACCGCGCGCTGCCTTTCAGGCTTCTCTCTCTTCAGAAATGACCGGCTCCGAGTCTCATGTTTCAAAGTAACAAACGTGAGGCGAGATTGGATTTCACATTTAAGACAAGAAGGTGGATCCAGTTCATATTCTGCTCTGGAGTGGAGCCAGTACAAAAAGCTGTGGGAACGCGAGCGTAGATTGGAAGTCCGGTTTTAGGGGAGCTGATCAAGCGCCAGCAAAGCTAGCCATGTCTTAGAAGGCAGCAGAATGCGACGAATGCATGCCACATTTGCAATAACCTGTGACTGCTTACACAGTCTTCTTCCAATCCGTACGGCATTCCACTTAAAATATTGAATTGTGTCTGTGATGGAACACTGGTGGCACTCATGTCTCATTTGAGGAGGAGCGGTAATGTACGGGCGGGGTGTGTGTGTGTGTGTGAGGGGAGGGGGGAGGATTACCGTGTGTGTTGCCGGGGCACTTGAGCGGAACACTTAGAGTGCTGTTGAGATGACAGGATTTACTCTGGAGTGTCTGCAGGAGTGACAGACAAATGAGCTGTTTATTATTTACTGCCGCGGCACTGCTCCGTGTCGGCGGGGCGGGCCCATGTCCTAAGCAAGATGGGGCCTCGTCAGGGGCCCCTCGTGTCAGGGGCCTGTCACACGAGGGGTCTCAGGGTACCCGTGCCTCATGGTTTGAGTCCCCTCAGTGTACACGTTTCATCACTTACACAAGTTCAGCCATTTGTAGAGAGTTTATATCCAAGTGCCGAAACGCAGCCACAAACTTTTCAAAGCAACAGGAATTGAAATTATACAACCAGGAAATGGATCTTTTGATGAAGTGGTTTGCTGAGACTGTCATATTTCTGATTGACTCAGTCAACATTTTAGCCGTCTCTTTTTTTTGACTCTGCAGCTGTGAGACATCTTGGTCTGTTGAAGCCCGACAGCTTGCAACCTAACCTCCTATTAGAAGCTCCTGCTTAGTGCTGTGTGACTTGGCTCCGCTAGTGCAGAGAACACTTACCTCCACTCAGTGTCCACAGCTAGCCTAGAGACTAAACAAGGGAGTGAAGAGGTCTCTGCCAAACAGAATGAGATACAAAGGCAATTTTAATCGGGGATTACTCTGGAGAACTCTCTCTGAAGACCTCCGCAGAATGCAATAAATGATGACACGATAACCCTCTTCCTTTGTGATCCAGCATCGGAAACAAAGCGCTCCTCACCTCTGGCCCAGTTCTGGCAGGTCTGGGTTGATTTTGGACTTTGGGAAGTGCTCTTGACATTCACATACATAGTGACCTAAATAACCCCCACATATTTCCCAACTATTTATTTTCTGTTTGTTGAGTCGTGTCACTTCAGTTCAAAGGCTGGCAAAGCCATTGCTCGCTTAGGAGCAGTTGGGAACACGAGCGCCTCCTCTCCACTTTAATGGGACAGTAAGGGAGCACTGTTATCAGCGCCATGACACTCTCCAGCGCAAGGGCGCATGATGAATGACACAAGCTAATTAGTGGATGATCCCGATTTCTGTGGCCCTGGTCAGCGTGGGGGCCTGGGCAGAGACCGGGGAGAGTGCTCAATTATCTCATTCTGCTTAATTGTTGTAAAATTTCTGTTGGAGCTGAGCGATCCTTGACAGGAAAGAATTAGTGCTGACTGCCTGGGTTGCTGTCCTGAGACCTCAGGAGGCTCTTTGCATTCGCAGAATACAAGTAGATTATACACATTATGTCACACTATAGGAGAAGTATGTGTGTGTCAGTATGTAAAAGTACAGATTCCATATTTGCCTTTTTAGGTCTTTGTTTGCTTCCTCCTTATTTATTCATCGTACAGCCTTGGTAATTAGTCCATGAATGAATATATGTTCTCTGCATGATGTTATGTCTAACCTCAACGGTTATAGATTGGTTTCTAATGCTATATGATACAGGTCTCTGTGCAATAATTGATTTTTCAATACATCACTTTCATATACAGAGTCAGTAGTAACTGATTCCAGACCTGGTTTATTGATTGTTAGCAGACACATAATATCATATCATCCTCTGACTGAGAGGTCATACAGCCTTGCTACCTAGGAGAGGTGGGAATAGGAAACCTATTATGTTGATTTCACTCCATGTGCTTGCATGAGATGGGAAAGCACCCTATATGGTGCTGTATATGGAGAGAGAAGAACTCATCCTTGTCCTAGAATATAGATATTCATGGACTCTCATCACCA
The DNA here is from genome assembly GCA_019176425.1 of Megalops atlanticus. Lineage (NCBI taxonomy): Eukaryota > Metazoa > Chordata > Actinopteri > Elopiformes > Megalopidae > Megalops > Megalops atlanticus. The sequence goes on along the minus strand of CM032887.1, from coordinate 25,169,714 downwards.
CTCTCTGTCCTAGGCTTTCTCCATCTCTGATCAAAAGAGGCCTCTAAACACGTCCTCTCTCTGCATCTATTGAATCATTCAGTGCCAATTTGACCAGGAAGCGTCGGAGCAAAACGCCACACTTTCTCCGTTCATGCGTATGTGAGAAGTACATTTACACCCGCGCCTTCTCTCTCATTCAGAGTGTCCATAATTTAAAATAGCACAGCGAAACAAAATAAAGCACTTTGAAGTATTTGGAGTGAAATGGTTACACCCTCAGCTGCTAGCAAAGGGGGGAAAAAATATAAGCCAAAGGATATTTTACTTGCTGATGTGGGAAAAACCTCGGATCGCTGATGAATATTTGGATAAATCGCAGGGGACTGGCGACATGGAATAGCGCGCAACTGTTTTCCATAACGCTGCCTGTGCTCCCATTTCGCAAAATGCATCAAAAGAGGAACACCAGGCGGTATATTTTTGGACGTCGCAACATGGCCATGGCACGTCGGACGCCGACGCCGCTCCTCGGCGATGATATCGCAGTTCGCAGCCCCCGGTTTTCTGTGGCCATTCTCAGTTTCCAGATTATGTTCGCTTTTTAAGGGTGGCCCTCCCCGCTGTGTGTTTTTGAAAGTAGCCACCAGTATCCTAATCCCACAATTAGAAATTCAAGAGATTAGTCACTCTAAAAAAGGCTGGGAGAATTGAACCGAGTTCTGGAACACTCTCCGTGGCGCTTTTCAGTCCCTATTATTCTCGGTGTGTCAGCGTGTGTTAGAACGGGAACGCGTTCTTCCCCCCCGTTACAGATCCCTCTCTTCATCCTCCCTTTGTTCTGCGAGCGCCGGATTTAAATGGATGTGACAAAAGTAGCCGTGGTTTGAATATATATTTTTTTGTGCTTTCACTGCTCTGCCCTTAACCCAGCGTAATCTCTTAAGTTTATTGATCGAGTCGTCCGGTAGCATCCATAAACCAGTGCCTTCTGAGAGTGGTTTTAAGAGGCAGTTATCAAATTACCCAGCCGGAGCACTCCTTGTCATATACTGAGAGCTCTCTGTCAGAACTCCTCAGTCAGAAATGGAGTGAATGATAAGTGAATAAAATGGTGACAGAGAGAGGTTGTGGCACACAAGACCAGCAGGGTACCGAGCCAGCCACCATCTCAGTGCTGAAGTACACCCAGTCCACTTTTCATAAACTCAGATTTCACAGTGGGTGCAGACTACAAAGGGAGGCATCACTGACTCTACCTATTAACTTCAGGCATGTCCTTGAATGCAGGGAATGAAATAAATTAGTGGCAGTCTAATGGAGGATGCTGTCTGGGTAATGACAGTCACCTCACTTTTGTGAGGAGGGATTACTTGGAAGCTGCATTTTGCAAAAAAATATTTCAGTAGTTCTTTTTCCCCCCTTCTTTCCCTTTTTTACCTTGAGTGTTACAGTATGAGTCAGCTGTGTGACTAAGAAGTCACATTGAAATGTCTTTATCTGTGCCTCTGGCTCCCCTCTACTGTAGACTTGAGTCTTTAGATGCAGCTGTGGTCCCCCATCATGTCTGTAAAATGCCTGAGCCCACTGTGGGGCAAATCTATGGGAGTCATTAAGTGGCATATGCAACCAATCTCTGTCTCTCCATATATATATGTATGTGTGTGTGTGTGTGTGTATGTATCTATGTATGTGTGTGTGTGTGTGTGTGTGTGTGTATGTATATGTATGTATATGTGTGTGTGTGTGTGTGTGTGTATGTATGTATGTATGTATATGTGTGTGTGTGTGTGTATGTGTGTGTCTTTAGCCGTATATGATAGCTTTAGGCCTTGTTCTCTCTGAAGTTACACACGTCATATTTCATCAGTTCACTTCTGTCTGGAACATAGAGATGCAGCCTCCTGAGCGTTATTTAATATCTCTCAATTTCTCTGCCACACACATTTGTCTTTAGTCTCTAAAGAGTGAGATGTGCAAGAGGGCAAAGTGCTGGATAAGGAGAAAATGGACAAAGTGGAAAATAAATGACGGGGTCAATGTGGGAACGTCTGTATTATCATGTGAAAAAATCCATATTCCCCATTAGGCCGGCATTACAGGGAAGCAGCAGAATGAGTTTCCCGTCACTGGCTGAACAGAAGAAGCATGAACCACTCAATGGAGTGGGCTGAGATGCTGGAAAAAAAGCTGGAAAGTTATTGGTCTTCCCACTAAGCACACAGAGACAGTCTGTTCTGGTCTCAGATGCTTTGGGGGGGGGACACGTCTGCTGTCTCCATTGATTTTTATTTTATTTTATTTTAGAAACTCAATATATGGGTGTCTTGTACAGCAAATTGAAAAATGCCAAGTGGCATGGCTCATGCTAATTGCTTTGCAAAACATTATAAGTTTACTGGAGTCCTCCATTGTAAACCTGTCTTTGTCACTGATTTTCTCCCACTGTGTGTACCAACATGTTTTGAATTCATGCCTGAAAAGAGTCAATCCATATCATTGAGCAGGTAACTACTGTATAATAACTCAAATGCATGGATGATGTGTAGATATTTGTAGTTTCATATGGCTTGCATTCTCCTCTATATCAGCTGTTGAGAAATGAATTTAACCCCACTTTTTTCTTTTTACTGTGAATCGCTTCACATTTTATTGCAGGAGCACTAGTACCAGTAAACCAGCTTGCTTCTCTGTCAGCGTCCTTTTTTGAATGCTCTCACATACGGTGTAAACCTTACCTGCTTTCTACACTTCCCGAGACCTGTAGTCAGTGATCCAGTAGCAGCACGCCACCTCATTACAACATGAAAGCTGTGATTCAGTCTGACCCCAGGTATTATTACCCTCTGACTGTTTTTGAAAGTCGTGTTTAAATGGCTGCGGAGCTGCCTCGTCTGTTGTGTTCTCTTGTATCAGGTGCCTTCCCCTATTTTCCTCCCTCTTCCCCAGTTACTTCTATAAATAGCCGAGGAGTCAGGCTGTGCATTGTACTGTGTTCTGTGTAACATAACACCACCTCCCTTCACAAAAAGGGAGAGAGGGTATGAGAGAGGGAGGGGGAAAAAGGATTCACCCATGACTCAAGATATATAGAAATGGCTGCACTTACAGCCCCTGTATGGCTGGTTTCTGTTAAAGGCAGTAAACACTCCAGTTGGGAGTGTGTAGTCCTTTTCTGAAAGGCAGTATTAAGCACGGAATGGTATTTCCTGTTTTACCCGAGTGATGCATGATATACCACTCTGAAGTATGTGAAATGTGAACAGTTGCCATGGCGACAGCAAGCCTGGCTGGAGCAGAGGAAGGAAACGGCAGCGCAGAGATGCCTTCAGAGGGGAATCGGGAGAAACAATGGAGAATACTGCCTCCTAAAGACCCCTTCAATTATTCATCCGCCACGCTGGGGAGAAAGCCCATTTTCGGCTCTGTTCAAACACACCTCCGGCTTTCCTCTCTGTTTATTTCTGCGTGTGTACAGAATTCTCCAGATATCTTTAAGAGTCAAATTAAAGCGGTCACCTCGGAGTGCGCGCGTGCGACCGGCCTTTGTGGCAGTTTTGCGGCCACCCCCTCGAAGAGGGGGAACTTCTGCTTTAAGTTTTACTCATGCGTGAAGGGGCCATTTGAGCTCCCCTGAAATAACTCGGGACAGAACAATTGCTTATCTGCTGGGAGCTTGTGGACAACAGTCTTTACACGCTCTCTGCATCACGCCAGTCCCACAGTAACAAACGTGCTGTACCGTGGCAACAGGAACGTCGGAGCACTGTCAAAGACGCGTCTGAGTGCCTGTCTGCTCCCAGGTCTGCGTCGTGCAGATCACCCCCCCCATCCCCGCTCCCCGTTTGTAAACAAGTGGCAGAGATTTCAGACCCTTTCCTTTAAATAACTCCGTGGATGCTGCTGTTTGTGCTGTCGGTTTTCACGCTCCACTGACACGCATCAACGCGCAGCCAGGAGTGAAAACAACGCGGCACCCTCCTGTAGCTGCGCCGCGGCGGGACTTAACGCTTCGCATCAGAAAAGCGCATAACCGAAGTCGAGTTCCAATCATTCTCTCATTGGGCGACCCCCCCCGGAGGGCAGGGAGGGGAGAGAATGAAACCGATCTCGCCGCGCGGCGACTCCCGCAACCGCACAGAATTTCTTTGACCGCAAACGCGTTGATAACGCACCTGGCGCGTACGTGAACGTACGGCACCCCTCCTGCCTGGGAAAACGGCCGCTGTCTTTCTGAATGAGTGCGTGATCCGCCGCCTCGTACCAAGTCAACCTGTTTGAAGCCGTTTGGAATAAACAGGATTTATGTGTTTACTCGGGAGAGAGTTGATGGCTGAACGCTCCAAGATTGTAAATACACTGTAGTACAAAGGACTGGGCTTTTGTTTTGCTGCAGTGCTCCTCAGAACCCTGTCCCTGAGCGTTCTCACTGTCTCTTGGAACAAAATCCAGGCCTGTAGCGTTGACACATTGCATTATGTCATAGGACACCAGCAGCTCAAAAAAAAGCCCTCTGAGGTACAACGTACCAGTAACTGGCCCTCGCGTATTGAATATGCGGTGTAAGTGGGGTAGTGAAGGGATCTCGTGTTGCATAATGACATCAGCCTGTGAGTACCGTTTGCATGACTTCATGCTGACCATGTGACCCTGTCACAATGTGGTTCTCTCCCCCCCACCCCCTCCACCCCCCATCCTCTGGAATTACCACTGAAGCTATGTGGTTGCAGAGCTTGGCTCTGGAGCAGAGAGTGTATTTTTGGGAAGGCCTTTCATGTGATTAACTGCACAATTAAACAAATGTTGTTGCAAACAAGCAAATCCCCAATCACATCATTATAAAAATGGTAATTGACCTTTAACAGTTTTTTAGATGGTAGCCCTTCTCTGCTTCGCCTCGTCTGATTGCTTAACAGGGGCATGTGTAGCTTTACTGTTGGCTGATGTTTTTTTCCCTGTTTACTTTATTTAAAAGGAAAAGCAAAGCTATAGAAAGAAGGCCGTCCTTTTCCTCAAGCTGTTGCTTTGAGATTTTCGGCTTTTGACTGATGATTACAAATCAGAGAACTTCATTGCGGTCAAGTCTGGAAGCGGATGACTGTGACTGTGTGGGCTTCATATTGAGAAGCATCCCTCAAAACAAGTGTCGACCTTTCCTCAGCACAAGCCTCAGAGTAGATACCTGTGCCATCCTCCTCTGTAGCATTGCAGTTCTGTGACTTTGTGAAATCTGCAAATAACCAATTTAATGTGGAGTGCTGCTGATTTTGCTAATGTGCTTGAGAAGCCCATCAGATGTAGACTGTTACTGAAAGCCAGGTTCCAGTTCTGTAAATAATAGATATGCTCAAGCAGGGTTTATCATCAGTGGGGCACATTTATATGCCTCTAAAATCAAAGACATGTGCACTTCATGTAGGAAAAAAAAACTTCTGCTGGCTGCCTGCCCGCCACCCTTAATGTAGTGCCAGCAGGAAAAAAAAGAAACCCTCCGATGAGAAAAGAAAAATGAAAAAAGAGCAAAGCCATTTGAACTCTTCTGCTATCGTTTGAGCGGTAATTTAGTAAAGGGTGTCGCACAACATTGATACTGCCTCACTGTTTACCTTTTAATTAACCTTGCACACGGGCTGCTATTGATAGAGAGGGCATTGTGAGGAAAAACAGCCTGTGAACTTAAGAAAAGCTTCACGGTTTTGGGGGGGGGCACGTTTCCATGGCAACGGTGCAAATAGCGGTGAAGGAATGAGGCGTTCACGCGTGCGCCACGGGAGGAGTTTGACACCTCAGGAACAGGAAGTCTCTCAACTCTGTCTCTGTGTGTCCTCTGAAGTGTCCAACAAGCCTCGCCTGCCGTGAAAAAGCTCTACCGTTAGCGGGGCTGCTCTGGGACTCCACATAAAGCAAATCCTGGAAGGCCTTTCTATTATGTCTGTTGCAGATTTTGGTGGGAAACAGACTGTTCTCGTACAAAGTCCTTGTTTGGCATTTTATTGTCGCTGGAGCATCTTCGACAGCCTTTGAACGCAGCTGCGGTGCCTGCTCTGAGACTGGGCGGGATTTGTCGGAGGGCTGAAAAAGGGGAGGAGGGAGGGGAAAAAAAAAAAGTTTGTTAATCTGCGAGAAATGTTGCTGGCGAGAGATCTCATTGGAACACAAGCTCGGAATCCATCATCATAGCCCAGCAGTTCCATCGCCATTGTGTTTGAAAAATGTTTGGGGAGCAGGCGTCAGTGGGCACTAAATTTCCCACTCCCCTGTGGAAGATAGCGGTATCACTTGGCTGCACCGGCTTTTAATTCTGTCTAATGTTGTCATTTATCACGCAAGAAAATATTTGTCCTCAGACCGATACCCCCAAATCCAATCTGTGGGCTACAGTGCTTTGGGGAGCAGAATTCAGCTAAATGCATGGGCTTTATATGTTGAATGGCAGCTGCCCGGTTTATAGCACTGTGAATGTGGCATCTGCACATGCCTTCCCCTCTGTGATGAAATGCTAAACTGAATCACTCCGGGAAAAGGAGTCTGTCTGCATTAACCTGCAAAATGACTGCGTCTCCTTTTGAGAGAAATTACCTGCTCCCGATGATAAAGTCTGCGAGGAACCGTGCATTTTTTATGAGGGGGATGGATGTTGATTGAGAGGAAAATGTGCTTTGCAAAGCTGAAATGAAATGCCGGCTTTGCTGCAGCTGAATTTGTAATGCTGTAGTTGTCTCTTTACCATTTACTGGTGGGGCAGTCAATCTTGATTCTCCAGCCGCTTCTCCCTCTCTTGGTTGTTGGGTGATCTGATATTTATTGCACTGTGGAGAGTTAAGTCACTCTTCGCCGTGGTCTGAAATCATGTCGAATGGCAGAAACTCAAGTTGTGGATCAAGTACATTCCCAACAGGGACCATTAAGGTATTTGGAAGAAAACAATGTTTTCCATAGCCTTCGTCTTTTGGTTTTTGAATTTATTCTGTCAAAGCATTCCTCTACTCCCTAAGAGATTGTTTTTGCTGTAGCTGTATCCACTCACCCAAGACTTCCATTTGAATTAATACCCATTAAATTGCTATTAAACAGACACAGTTACCCAGCAACAACATGGATGGCCTAGTTTTAATCTCAGCGACATGTTTGCATTACTATTTATATTTTTCACACTGTGTTGCCTTCAGTTTGAAAATGAAATGTTTGCAGCCACCGAGTGGCCACAGAAGAATAGTATTGTTATTTTTTTTAATTTAATTACATCTTCTCTAAGATGGTGTCAAAAGAGCCATTACTGCTCCTACAGTATTTCAGAATTTTCTATTGAAACAGAAATTCCTGTTGAGCTATTGATTTCCATTAGATATCAAGCACAGGGCCTTTTTTGTTATTAAAAGATCTTATTTTAAAATTCTTTATTTTCTTTTGATCTGTTCAGTCATGCACTAGTTAGCTTGTGCAGTAGTATTTTGTCTTCTTATCTGAGGTGCACTATTCAGCTGTCACAATATAACATTACTGTATTCCAAAGTAACCCAGATTCACGGAGACCCTTGGAATTGGTTTGCCGGGGCTTAATTCTAAATCTTTTCCGGGTGTAATGATCAGAAAATGCCCCAGTTTCCTTTCCCGAAATGGATGCAGCACAGTAAGAAGGCACAGCAGACGATGGAGCTAGGGCAAACAGTGAGGGCAGGACTGGGAAAATTAAAGGTTCGTCAAAAGCGCTCTGCAGATAAATCAAGAGGTAGCATTTCCTTCTCATTTGTCAGTTTGAGGAAGGAGTCTCCTTTATTTTAATTTGTCCTACACAGAATAGCGACATATTAAAAGAGAGGTGTGTAATTCATTGTCTTGTTCCAAGCCAGCTGAAGTGCTATTGTGATTTCTGTAACAAATGGACAAATGGAACTCTCGGAAACAAATGGAATATGCTGTAAGCTGGCATTTTGATGTCACGTTATGAATGTGTAACAAGACAGCTTTTCATGGGCAGGTTTTTAAACCCTCAAGCTGAATGTTGTCCAACTGTATCAGACCTTTTAAAAATCAGGAACTTCACATATCCCAGTTGTGCCATCAGTGACACAGATCTCTGACTGATAGAGAGAACTAGGCTTTATGACACAATGGCACTGTAGTGTGTGAATGTAAAGAGGATGTTAAAATGGCACTGTGAATGGCTTCTGAGCCAGAAAGATAGTACTTTAATGAACAATGTCTGCTGCTGTGCTTTTATAAATAAAGCACTCCTAACTCTCTGGCCCGACCAAGCGTGTCATTGTGCCCGAATGTACAAATTACGCACCCTCAAGGCCTGTGTTTTGTTGTGTGAAAACAATGGCTAAGAGCACTCCCAAAATACCTCTGTAAAAAGCAGACTGCTGTCAGGGAGCCCTTGAGGATGAGCGCATTAACCAGTGTCAATAGATAGATCTTCTCAAGGACCGTGCTCTGTGGAGGTATCCTGAACCACTACAGTTTGCAGGTTTTTGTTGCACATCAATAAATATAGAAATGTTCTAGTTTTGAACAATCCAGTAATCTGTAATTGACTGATTATCAGCATAATCAGTCAATAACAACCAACCGATTATTTGCATGATCAGTCAATAATATAGTCAACTGATTATTTGATGTGAAGTGACATGAAAACTACAATTGTCAGTAGCACTGTTTTCATAGCAGGCTCATGTCATTACATAATGCAGTGTAACTTGCTGAGTTTACTTTCATCAAGATTATATTATAGTACACCAATAAAGGGTTATTGTGCAGCAGTTCTATTACTGTCTTATGTGAGTTGTTTTTATGTGTATATAATACCATGTTTAGTATCACAGTGCCTAAAAATAAAAAATGATTTGACACTGTGTGTTGTCTGTGTACTGCACTTGGGTCTCAAATTTGTTAGTGTAGGTGATCATTAGTAAGTTACTCTGACAGAGGGTGCTTGTTCTTGTCTTGTTGCTACCATATTAAAGTCATGTCAGAGCCACGTGTAAAACAAAGGAGGCAAGTGTCTTGGATAAATAAAGATGGAAGAACCGGGTAGGCTTATCCCGTAATCTTTTCCAGGGCTTGATCTCAACTCTCCCATTTAAGAAAGCTTTTGACTGTCAGCGGAGTCCCTGCAGCTTGGTCTCTGAAACGCAGCCTTAGGGAAGAGTTACCAGTGGAAGCTGGCTGCTTCACCTCGGGCTCACGATAAAGCAGGCGCCCACCAGGCCACCCTTCATTCCTTCATTCTACCGGATGACAGGTCACTGAGATTTCCAGCAGGACTGAATCAGCAGAGAAAATGGTGTGCTTTTCCCTGGCCCGGGAATGGGCTCGAGCAGGCTCCTCTCTCTCATTCTCAGTGCTCTGGCTTTCGCTTACTACCTCGGTGTGTGTCTGTGTCTGTGTCTGTTTCTGTGTCTGTGTGTGTGTGCATGCGTGCATATGTACGTGTATGTGTGTGTGTGTGTGTGTGTCTGTGTGTGTGTTTGTACTGCAGTCAACCAGCATTTCCAACTACTCACTGTTGTTATTGTTGTTATTGTATATGGAGCATTTTGTTGATATTTTTATTAGGAGGTCTGTTTTTGTCATTGGTAGTCGAAAAGCAGTTTTTAATTTTCTGTGAAATTTAACTCGACATTTTTCACATTCATTTAGCCGGTTAGGTCTTCACATTATAGGCAACAGTGTGCGATGTGAAGTGACACATATAAATCCAAGGAGCAGATTTAGCGGCAGATTTAAAATTGTGCCACAGAAATCAAGTGTTATCTATACAGTCCTGACAAAGACATTACACAGACAAAATTTCTGTGCTTCCAATGCATTTGTACTAGTTTGGGTTTCCCCTCAGTTTGCCCTAGCTCCTGCCAAGCATACCTGATTTTTCCTGAAACAGATGACCATGATTGATTGGAGGTCAGAGGGCCACAAATGCTTAGTATTTGATTTCTTTAAAACCCCTCCTCCAAGAACCCTCTCACTGCTCTAACAGTCATTGATCCCAGCATCCAGTTGCATCATAGCCTATCATTTTAAAATAAATTTTTAGCAAAGTTATTTTCTCAATGTTGGTTATATGTTCAGTTTAATGGACAAACCAAGCATCTTTATATATTCACTGTGATGGACAATCCAAGCATGGATTCATTTGGACATATTATTGGAGCATGAATAATTTAGGATTCACAACAACTGCATGGTGAAGATTTTGTGTGTGGTGTTTTTAATGATGCTTTTTTATTCTCTATAAAGAGGAGATTAGTGGGAGAGTGGGCAAAGAAGGTCAGGCATTAAAAGCTGGTCCCGAGCTGATTGGTGTCGTAGTGGCACTGTTTCCAGGGCCATCTGCCCGAACATTAATACGCTTCACAGGAGGAGAAAAGCAACCCCCCCCCCCGCATCGGGCACCCGGCAACACTCCCCACCAAGAGGGCTGGGACACCTTCCCATGGGCCTCATGAGGGGCTGACCGGGGAGGATCTTGGGATGGGTGTCCAACGGGCCGTTTCGGGCGGGCTGGGACAGGGGCTTGAGTCCAGCACTCTCCCGAGAAACATGGTGGCTTTGCATAGGTCTGACATTTTAAAGCAGAAGCTTCTCTGCGTCTGCTAGGCCGTCCCAGTATGGCTCTACACAACAGTCATAGTAACCTAGTGAGCTATACCTGTCCCGTCACAGAAATGAGCTGTGCCAATTAATCAATGAAAATGGGCAGTTTTTCCATAAACATGTTGCACTTTAATGTAGTGCTGTGCAGTGCAGCTGATTGTAACCCTTGAACTGTAAATCAAGGGCTGAGTAAATTGTGGCCAAAGACCCCTGTATGTTCCAGTGTGTCTCTGCATGGGAACTAGCTACAAGTATGTCCTTACACCTATGGAATATCAAGTGCTGATTTTAGGTAAAAAAATATCAGTTCTATTTAACAGACCTTGTAAAACCAGGCTGCAGTATTGTTAATTGTCGTACAGGGGAAATTCGGCCTATCGCTTGGCTCGTTTGATGGCCTGAATTTTAGTAACTTTTTTTTTATGCAAGTCAGAACTTGACCTAAAAAAAATGAAACCTGTTCGCGAGAGGAATCTCCCCAGGCGCAGCATGCTTTCAGACGTCCCCTTAATGTGTTCTGCGAGCTGAATGGAGTTCCCCCTTTTTGTTCGGCTGTTGTTTCTGATGCCGGGACGTAGGGATTTACACGGCCCGCTCACAATGGACGAAGCTCATTAGCCATTCAGTTTGCCAGCCCATCCACGTTAATCGGGCCGAGTGTGCGTCCCTCTGTCAATTCCGATTGTACACTTGGCTAGCCGGGGCGGGGCGCCAGCGGCGCCCTCTGTCAGAGGGCGTCTCTTCACCTTTTCGGGCGCGCTCTAGCCCGAGGGAGGCGCTGAGCCACTCTGCCCGGCCAGATGTTCCTTTCAGGCCCTTTCAGCGGGCTGTCACTGAGTTGTGTACTGTCGCCATGGCAGTGGGGGGGAGGGTTGCCGTGGCAACAGCGCTACTGCTTAATGGGCAAAAAAAAAGTGTACATGATTCCAAACGGATAATATTTTCCTTTTTTTTTTTTACCCTGGCCATCTGTTTTAGATTAGACTTGCCCTCCATTGTGGAGCTCGACTCGTAGCGCATCCGCGAAGTTGATTGAGAGAGCAAGAGAGAGGGGCAGGTGCTGCCACAATGCGATCCTTTTTACAGCCCAAGGACAGTTTGTCTTTTGTGTCACACTATCTATGGGCTACACTGTCAAAGGCACACTCCTCTGTTTTATGCTCATTAACAAAAGATTAAGAGCATCTACTATAAGCTCCCAGCTTACGGCTCTGTGGTTGTAATGTACAACTGATAAAATGACAAATTAAGTCCTCTTGTACTGAAGTGAATTTTAATTGCCTTGTAGTGCTTAAGTAAATACAGACTAATTTTCCTTTCTTACCAGATTGAAACAACAATAAGCATCAGTTCTTAATTCGATGAGACACGACTGACCTAACCCGTTTATGATGGCTTAATGGTCAATTTCACTTTCTCTGATCCATCAATACAGATAAGTTTGGTTCCTGAGAAACCCAGAGGATATTGACCCGGGCTCGTCAGACTGAGGCACTTGTAACAGGTTTTAAAGTTCCCATCTCCCCTTGCATTTCTTAGATCCTGAAATTGATGCTGCTGCAACCATGATGCTTTTGAATTCGCCTGACTTCCCAACTTCTCGTGAGTACAACAGGCGGCATCTTGAGACCATGACTAACAGCTTACAGGAGCTTTGTAAATTAAATAATCACAGTGTTGATGTAAATACTGAAAGAAAACCCTTCATCGAAACTGGAATTACAGTATTAATGCAGTTACATTGCTGATCATTTCATGGCCTCACGGGAAAATTAAGGAAACTTTCCTGTTCAGCTCACTTAATGTGAATCATGCGTTTCCAGATATGTGGTTGAGGTGCTGTTCTCTCTCTCTCTCTGCACTGTGACCAGCCTCCGATGAGTGCAGCTTTCATTTTCCGCTGGTTCTGCTAAAGGATTCTCGGAAAGTTTCAGAAATGCTTGGTCTCAGGGAAAAAAAGAAACAATCTCACTTTCTTTTCATCACATGGTGTTTTTTTTTTTTATTTTGGTCTGAGACAGAATGTTGATTCTCTGTCACTTACCAACCCTTATGAACCTGTTTAATTGATGGTTTGGATGGGGCACAAGTTCTTTTTGGCTGGTGTGAGAACAAAATCTTCTCTCCCTTTCTGAAGTTCAGTTTCCCTGAAGTACCAATGTGAATGTGAAAACCTGTGATTTGAAACTGCCGCCAGGTGAAGGGATGGCACTGAAATGTGTGAATCCTCTCAGTGGTGGCAGTTTGTGCTGGGTCTCTGTTGGTGTTGTGGCTTTGCAGTGAATCAATAACCCGTAATTCCCCCTGCATATATACATGTTTTTTGGTTTGTTTGTTTTCAAAGGGTTTGTATGTAATTTAGGAACTTCCTGGAAAAAGAGCTTCACTGACGTTGTGTCCGTGTCTGTTTGTGTGAGTGTGAGTGTGTGTGTAGTATCAGTAAATGACTTTTTTCCATATGTGTGTGTAATACCAACAACAGACACTTCCTCTCTGTGGTATGTGTGACAGTGTGTAACAGAGTGATGTCTGAATAACTCTTTGTGTGTGTGTGTGTGTGTGTGTGTACGCGCGTCTGTGTTTGTGTGCAATAGCAGTGACACTCTGCTGCATGTGTGTATGTGAGTGTGTGAGTGTGTGTGTGTGTGTGTGTGTGTGTGTAAGGGAGAGAGAGAGAGAGAGGTGTGAGTCTGTGTTTAACAGCAGTCAGTCTGCTTCCTCCTCGTGTGTGTGTGCTCTGTGTGCAGCCCTCTGTAGTGACCCTGCTCTCTCCTCAGTCCCTCAGGGAGTGATCCAGAATGGTGCCAGGATGATGGGGCAGAGCATGTTCCCAGGAATCAGACCCCTTCCCATCAACCCCATCGGGAGCAGGACAGCCACAGTGAGGTCAGCATAACCATCCCCCCACCTCCTCTGATCATGTGACCCTGCACTCTCTCCTTACACTTCAGCCATCTCCACAGCCCCAGACACTGCAGACCAAATGAGCAGCTTTATCCCTGATTGTTATCATCTGACCCCGCAGTTCCAGCAGTCTGTCTCAGTGAAATCTGTTCTCAGTGGCATCACATGGCGCATACCTGCATGGAAGACACTTTAGCCACCATGGAAGTCAGCTGTACATATCGGTGCATTTTATTCCCACACACTCAAAGCCAAAGGCACTCACATGTCCTTTAGAGACCAGAGTGTTCCCATTGTTAGGGCGCACATACAACCTGCTATAACACACGAAGAAGCCGGCAGCCCTGCAAGGCCCGTGACCAACACATGTACACCTAATTACTTAAGCCAGCCCAAAAGTCCTGCATATGTGATGCCATGAATATTTCATCAAATAGGAGTTTTAATGGCATGAGATGTACAGGAGGGACTGCCTGTTGGTCTGTGAAACATTTATAAGCCCTCCGCGATATGGCTAAAGCTAATGCAAGGAGGGCTGGAGTGAGAGTCCTGGCAGGCCTGGAACACACTGTACCTTGACAGTGAAAGGAAACCCACAGAGCCGACTATTCAGGTTGGTTTACAGACAAGTGTGGACAGACAGCCTTTGCCTCGGGGCTGCCAGGTGTGCGCGCCCGACATTATCATAACAGAGCCTCCGTTGCTCGATCAGAACAATATGTTAATTATTGCCGGTGACGAGACGTCAAAAAAATAAACAAAATTTTGCGATGAGGGGAAGCGGAATGACAAATGACGGTAATTTTCCTGCGCCGCGAATCCGCGCTTCTGGCTCGGATTTGAGAAGGAGCCGCGCCACGCTCCCGCTCTCGCTCTCGGCCCTCCATCCGTTCCCCCGGTTTATAGTGATGGAGCCCAGTTCCAGCCCATTGGCTCCCCCTGCTAAGCAGGCAGACTAATGACAGCTCCTGTGGTGGGGAGCCAGAGAAAAGTAAATGTGCCTCATTCTCGCCGTAGTGACTGACACTGCATTTAGGCATTAATTATTGAATACAGTTTTCTTAGCGTGCAGCTCGGTGACTATAATTTATGAGTCATAAATGTGCAAACTAGACAGGGAGGAAAAAGGCTCTCAGGTTTATTTTCCCTAGCCCCGTGGTGGTGTTTGAGATGCAAACTAAAAAGAGATGAAAGCGCCATGTTTATTTGCATACATTCACATTTTCATTTTACTATACACTATATAATATACACTCTGGTGATCAACGAGCATTGTTACTTGCTTTGATTAAAAAATGTGTCTTGAGGTGTCTTAAAGACGTTGGAAACTGTCATGAAGCAATGAACAAGATATTATTAACCCCCTCAGCAATTACCCACATAACCATGCTGTTTGCCTACTGAAGGTGTGCCCTAACATTAGGGTGCATTTCTAAAAGATAATTGTCTAATTAAATTAATCTATAAGTAATTTTATTTCCCAGTCATGTTTAAGTGGCTCCCTGTTCTGACTACACCTCCTTGGTGTGTAATTTGTTTGTGTTCTAAGAGGACATTTTCCATATGCATGAGCAGGTAACCTTGAGTGCTTAATGTCAGTAAGCTAGCTGTGTGCAGGTGTATATATTATATATTGTTGGCATTTATCAGATGCTCTTGACCAGAGTGACTTACATAGGTTACAATTTTTAATATGTTATCCATTTATACAGCTGGATATTTACTGTGGCAATTCTAGGTTAAGTACCTGGCCCAAGGGTACAGCAGCAGTGCCCCAGTGGGGAATCAAACCAGCAACCTTTCGATTATGAGTGCTGCTCCTGACCACTATGCTGCACTGTGTGAGCGTGAATGCGTGACTGTGCTGGACGCGTCGTGACGGTGGTGCATCTGTTTGTCTGTGGAGCAGGTCAGTCCTGGGTGGGTACAGGATGCGCAGCGACAGTGAGCCCTCCTGCGACTCCCCGCTGGTCAGCAGCGACCCCAAGGAGGATCACAACTACAGCAGCGCCAAATCTTCCAGCCTCCGCGGCGGGGGCGCCTCGCCCAGCTCCGCCCCGGGGGAAGAGGCGCCCCGGGAGGGCAGCGAGGCCAGCTTCCACTACAACGACACCAACAGTGACACGGAGGACGACGACAAGGGCAAGATCAAGAAGGAGCCCAAGGACTTGGCCCTGGACGCCGTCTCCCTGGCCCAGCACAAGAAACGGCAACATTTGACAAAAGCCAAACAGAAAGTGTCCAGCGATACGCTGCCCCTAAAAAAACGGCGCACGGAGAAGCCTCCCGAAAGCGACGACGAGGAGATGAAGGAGGCGGCCGGGTCCCTCCTGCACCTGGCAGGGGTGCGGGCCTGTTTAAACAATATCACCAATCGGACGGCAAAGGGGCAGAAAGAGCAAAAAGATTCTATGAAAAACTAAGACTGAATAAAGAAAAAAAACATCACTTTTAATAGAATTTACAATTTTTGTTTTTTTCAGGACATCAGGTGAATTCTAATGATTTGTGGCAATATCAACAATCACTTTGTTTTCCTATCCTTTTAGATACTGTTGTTTGAGGGTTTTTTTCTTTAAAGGAGATTAAAGCCATAGCAAAACTTTTTTCTGATGTTCAGCTAATTTAGGAACACATTTTTGTCAGCTGAAAGAGAGAGCAAGAGACAAACGAAAAGTCAAAAAGTCAAACTCCCCGATATTACTGATTGGCACTGGTACAGACATCGCAGGGAATTATGGCTTTATTTATTGTCCAGACAAAAAAAATCTGTAGCAATTTCCCCAACTACAGTGCAGCTAGGGCAAAGCAAAGAAAGCTGAGCCATTTCAATGTGATATTGCAAGGGGAAGAGCAGCCCATGCAGCTGTAGTTTTGCAGTCGTCCTTGCATTGATACCCTGGCAGGCAGCACTACAGCAGCAAGTGTCTCCACTGTTAACACTTGGATAGGATAGTGCCAAAGACGAACCCTTGGTAAGCCAGCAATGACGATTGCACTTCCTTTACTACTGTGTTGTCACTGTGGCTGGCATTCTAACTGCTAATCAAGGTCAATTACAGGACAGAGTGCCAAGACTGAAAAGACATTGATATTTTAGGGACAAGAATTGGATGCTGGTCGCCGTTATTGGTTTTCACCACAGAATTCAGTCTTCTATAAATGTAAGAAAACTGATTTAAAAAGCCATAAGCTGTTGTATCAGATCAGTGTGTGCAAAAAACAAAACGAAACAAAAACTATTGAAATGTCTTCAAAACTGCCTGTGTTCCTTTTGTAAGCAATTGAATTGTTAACAAAGTTATAATTAAGTGATATGAAAATAGTGATATTTTCTCTGTGGCACAGTAAAACTGAATAACTTGATTGGAAAAAAATGATGCTACAAAACCTGCCAATAGTATTTTAGCGACAAAAAATAATGAAATAACTGTGGAGTTATTTTTGTGTTATTTTTTTTTTTCCTTTCCAACCCTCATGTCGTAATAAGCAATGTCATCCAGTCAGGATAACACTGTACAAAAGTTACACTAGATTTTTTCCTTTATTAATTTAAGCAATGTAGCCAGCAGGATTTTCCAAATCGTGTTGCATGGGTTCTGTAAACAAAATGAACTGTTTTTTATTCAAAGTTCATGTAAGGTAAATAATGTATTTAGCATGGAGCATGAATTATTTTCATATATAGATCCTAGAGAAAAAGGCTTTGCCTCTAATTTTTACGCCCATAGGCCTAGAATTTTGTTTTGTGTTTATTTGATTTGATTGTTTTTTGTCTTTTTCATATTTGTTTTGAAGCAGGATTTTAAAAGTTAAACCTTCTTCAGGGACAAAATACTGACTGTTGGGAAACTTACTCTGCAATATGAAGACTTCACATTTCCAGTCGGGCTCGAGTGGTCAATGAAACTGCCTTGTTGTCTGCACCTTCAGCCCACTTCTGCTTTTCAAAAGTATAATGTTCAAGTGTCCGGGGTTTTTGATCTTTAAATGTTTTAGCTTGCATAATTAAGGAGAAGTTAGTAGTGAGTGTGAGTTCCCCCCCCCAGCTCTGCTCCTTCTGTCCCACCACCCAACATTGTGCCTGCACATGTGTGTTCATGTTCTGAAAGTCTTCGATATTTCAGGGTCTTCCTTTTTAACCACAACTCTACTACATCTGATGTTGTTGTTGTGTAGTGCGATGTTTTGTTTATGTTGCTGCCAGTTAGTTAGTTTTAATTTAATGCTGTTCAGGTCAATCTGTCAGTATAAATTACCATCAAACAGTTAAAAAAATTATCAGGGTTAAATAAACATTAATGCATAGTTGTTGGCTTCCCAGATAGTGCTAAGATGTTAAATTTTTAAAATCTTGTTTGTGCCAAATCCTGTAATTTAGATTTATGCACAACTAATATAGATGAGATAGTCTCCTTATGTGTAAGCAATTATTGCTGCAGTATAACTGTCAAAAGCCCTGATGATAAATCAGGATGGGGACAAAAACAAAGGCATACTCACCCATTGTTAAAACCAAAATGTTTGATGTGGGCAGCAAATCTTTTTCTAAGCTTTCTAACCATCTCATTATGCTGTTTCTTTTCCCTTTCTCACTGATCATGACAATGGTATTTATACTTCACTTCAGGTGGGTGAAATTACTGCATGTGTATTTGGATCTTGAGTTAAATCCCTTCGATCAGAGTACCCTTGCCTTTTCTTGCCTATTCGCTCGTCAGCACAGATCACGTCCCTCTCCGATATCCCGCCGAGATTACATCTTAACAATTCTCATTTTTTTCCTCTGTGGACACAACCCCTATTACGTAGGCAAATACTTTCTGAGTCCTGGAACAGCATACAAGGACGAGTAGAAGACAAGCTATTTATTGCTGTAAAGATAAATTTAGGGCCTTTGCCTGCAATTAATAAAACACTGTGTGAGTACACCCTCTTGTGAAATAGCAAGCAAAAGAGCTGCCCGGACTTTGAATTGCACATTTACTGCCTTTTCATGACATTAGCACTCACTACGTAACTTTTCCTCTAGCTTCATGTTGTTTGGGAGGAACATTAACGAGAAATAGTGATTATAACGTTAATACTAGCCAAGCAAATAATTGTCATAAAGAGGCCAATTTCCTTGTTTTGTTCCTTTGTTTTTTGTTTATTGCGAAGAGTTAACTGCCATTTTTGTTTACTGTTTGAGAAGGTTTAGTAGAGGGAAGAAAAGATGGATGATCGATTTGTTTTTTTTTTGTTTGTTTTGAAATACGCGGTCTGATGGCATGTGCACCCAGCCGATCTGTTTTGAAATAAGGAACTGTCAATTCAGAGGCATACTTGCATTCTATATTTCCTTGATGTGTAATCATATTGCCAAAGACAAACTATTTCATCAATTAATGTAAATATCACTTTGTCCATTACTATGAGAAAAAAAGAAAACTTCTGTTTTTATTTTTATTTTTCTGAAACCTACCATAAAGTTTCTGTGATGTATTGTCTTCCAGTTGCAATAAAAAAAGAGTTACAAAAGATACTCTTTCCTAACGTTCTTAGGTAAGCCTTAGTGACTTACTGTACCCTGCTGTTTTTTTTTTCTTCAATTCTGTTATTCATACTGAGTCTGTAATATGCTGTCCGAGGTACTTTTAACCAGATATTTTTTCCTCAACGATGTCAAGCCAAAACCCTGCGTCGGTGTGTTGGGAGTTGGAATGGGCAAATATTTTGGCCTGACAAGATTGTCCTGTGCTATTTAAAGAAAGTGACATTGAAACTCCTCCGCCCTCATTTACGTCCACAACTGTTTGTGTTGCCCAGACTCCCCCATGGGTGTCAGAAGGGCCTCTCTCCTCTTACCTCATGTTTCCTCACAAGGACAGCTGTACCTCTGGCTCATGCAGGTGAAGGGGCTATGAACATGCTTCCTGTCTGTGATTGCCACATGGACACCTGGGCCGCACGCTGTCGTGTAAAATCCCTCTGCACTGCTGTTTGTCGTGTGGCCGCTTGCAGGGCCGCGTCTCTGAATTCAAGAATCAGACTCTCACGTCTGACACTTTCAAGAAACAGTGACGTCTTCAGTTTGTTTTTTTTTTATGAAGTATCTTCAGATATTTTTTTCAAATTTGTGCAAATTTTCCTCCTGTTATCTGAAAAATGAAAGATAAAGAGGTATTTTCAACTGAAACGTCATGGCCGCTGGTTCTGAGGGAGGGTCCTCATAAAGGAAAGAATTTAAAACATCTAACAAAAGGAAAAATAGTTCTCAACAGAATGCTAGATGTCACAATTTCATTTTTTCCATATATAATAATACAATGGATGTGGCAACATTTGAGAGCTCAGTATGGTGGAGATTGAAAGCAGCAGTGGAAATGAGTCTGTTCCTTTTTCCTATGGCGAGTTGGATCACTCTCACAAGGAGATGCCTGCTATAATGACACCTGTAAACTGCTGTGTTTCGGCAAGGTATATCTGCACATCTTTGCTCTCCTACCTTAACGGCGCATGACCTGTGTACAGTATGTACACTTGTGTATAAATGTCAAGGTGAAAATTAAGGTCAAGGTTAAGGTTTGTTTGGAAAGTTAGCTGTTGGAGTGTAGTATGAGTTAACTACTTCTGTCAAATTTTCCCCACAGAGGACTCCAAGTCTAAGCATTTTAAAACTTTTTATAATGTCCCACTTCAGGTTTTATTTTAAAAGCTTGATTTATACCGGAGAGAGAAGGGAAAGAGTCATGCTTGCACGTTCATTGTTCATCTAAAGCAGAAAATTCTTCAGAGCACCTTGTTTGCAAGGCCTTTATAATTCATGGATGCCATTTTAAAGCCATATGTAGACAGAAGCCCATTTATAATTAAAGGCGGGTAGTCTTAATCATAGGCCACTGGCTTCCAGCAGACTCATACCACACCCATGGCTTACTCTGTTGCTATGCAACCACAGTAAAGAAAAGGAAATGTACATTATGTAAGCTGCATACAGTACTTGCGAAGGCTGCAACTTGCATATATTCTGCCCTACATTTCAACTTCTGAGTGGCAGCAGGATATACTGTAGTTCAATCTCCTTAAGAATATTTCTGTATGACACTTATGTGATATGCTATATTGTAGAAATAACTAATTTTCAAGCTGGTGTGAATGCTTGAAATTCATAGAGTTAGTAAAATAGGTCTAACCATGGCCTTAACTCTTGAGAGTCCTACAGCGTCTTGCAACTTAGTGTTGAACTGAATAGTATTGCACCATGATTGTCTTACAAGTTGTGAAGATGTGTATTGTATTTGTGCCGTAAATGCTTAATGATCTATACTCACTCCGTCTAGAGTTGGTTTTCCTCCAGGTAATGGTGGAGAGAATATTTTCATGGCCAATTTGACCAATTAGCCAAAGTGACCACAGGTAGGAGCCAAGGGAGACAATGCTGTGATGTCACCGGGCTATTGCGTGGAAAATAGTAATGTCCTACAGATGATTCTACGTGGGATCTGTGTGCCGGCTGAAGAAGATCGGAAGCTAGATTCACCCACAGTGTAAGAGACAAGCCCCTCAAGTATCACAACAACTGTCATCTAAGTGTAGCAGCACAAGGTACGAATTAATCCTACCTAACTTTGGGAAAATCTAAAGAGTAAAAACAGACTTTCCATCTTCAATCCATAATTGCCGAGAAACAGATGAAAAACTAGAAACCTGGCTTTCCTGCACTTAAAATGATGAGGAAAAACAGCTATTTTCATTCTTTTAAATGTTCTGCATGTCTATTACTTGATTCTGAGACAGTCATTCCATGCGCTTCTGTGCACTGTAAATGGTTGCTGTTGCAGATCAATTTGAATATCTCTGGGAACCAAGGTGCTTTCACAATAGCGCCCTTATTAGTTAGGTCATGTTTGTAGCCAAGGTAACAAACAGATGTGCCTATCATTCCATTTAAGCTGCATAAAGAAGTTACCTTTGTTTTGTCCTGCCTTTGTCCAGCTTGGTGTTCTGCTCAGAGGGGAACTACACAGTTGTCATAGAGTCAAAACAAGAACACACTGAAGCACCGAACTTATGAAAATATTTCGCTTTAAAAAGTTGGGATCGGAAGGTTGCACTTTCCTGGGAGGAAAACAAGCGCCTTGACTAAGAGCCTTCTCTGCAATTATTCTGTCATTTATTCCGGTTTCCAAGGTAGCAGGAAATGGAGGTGTTCATCACCAGTGCAAATCAATAACTGCACTCCCAGAGACGAAACACGCAGAAAGATAACGACTGTCCAAATCCGTCACACGCTGCCTTTAATTTGTCCCATGGTCCCTATAAGTCAGACGCAAATATCAGAGTATTACGGCAAATCTCTCGTATTAGGGTTTTGCGTGTTAGAATACATTTGCCAACATATATGTCTATGTGGGTACTTTATATAGGGGCAAAGGCAGGGAATTTGGAGAGACATTAGCATGTGTGTTGTGGCCTCTGCAAACATGCAGAGATTTCATTAACTCCATTAATGCCATATCTCCAAATATGCATGCAGGTATTCCACCTGAGATTATTTTAGGAAAGACATATTTGACATTGAAAAAAGTAAGAAAAATGAAATATAATTACAAGAATTAGAAGAGGCCCATGAGGGGTGACAGGCATATGCAGTATGACATAATAAATACACTGTATAATAGATTACCATTAGTGATATTGGTTAATCCAGGAAATACTTATGAGTTCTGTAATTTTGTAATTTCACCATAACGTGTTTTGAGACTTGAGGCTGCTTTTTTTCATAAACAGCATTTCAGGACAGTTTTAAAGCCTTGTATCTCCAGTTATCATTTTGAAACTATTTCACTTTAGCACTATTGGTAACTTTGCTGTCATGCACCCTAATGCTAACAGTTATTTTTGATATTTGTTCAGAATTGTGGAGCTATATAATTAACTAAGCACACAAATAAATATTTTGGGACCGCACACGCTAGTATCTGACTAGGTGACCTCAAGTTTCAATTAGTTATGAGGAATTTTCCTCTGTTGTGTTTTTAATGACCTATACCACCTCCGGATCCCAATTAGGTAGACCCATGGCCTAAGCTTTGCTGTGTTGTGTGGATATAGGATCATGATTAGGCCCAGATGCAAATTTCTTTTGTTTTTCTTTTCACCAAAATACTTTGTGACCAAGGTTTAAGTGGCTATTCCAAATTTGACAGGCAGTTTCAAATTGTGGGTGGTGGCAATGCGAGAGAGATTAGTTGGTCAAGCTTGTTTTTACGTTGTAGTTGCAACACTTTGCACATTTTGAACGACCCGACGTGCAGCAATGGCATGAATCACTCTCAAGAATATGACTGTTGAGAAATGGTGGGCATTGAGAAAAGAAGTAATGAATCTGGCATTTTCCATGCTGCATTGCTGACTGGGCGGGTAGAAATACCATGGCGTACGGTTCCGATTTCTCCCTTCTCACATCGAGTCTGAAATAAATTTTCACCCCCTCCATTGTGTGTGTGTGTGTCTCTCTCTCTCTCTCTCTCTCACTATGGCCCCTCTGCCTCTCCCCCTCTACAAATGAGCCTGCAGTAAAATTAATGTTCTGTAACCGTGCAGCTAACTGCAGGTATCCCACTTGCTTTCCACAGTGCTAATGCCCTTGATCTTTCATTAGGAGTCTACCTACAGCACCTGAGGGAGCGTGCGGCCCAATGGAGCGGCGGGACTGCGGGAGAGAGAGCCTCTCCTCTGTCATCTGCATCATTCTCTGCTCCTCTGCAGAGAAGACTTCCGCTCACTTCCACCCCTTCTAATGAGCCTCTCCCCTGGCTTCCTAGATAGCCACCTACAGCTGCCTGGGTATCTGGTATTGAATCCACGAGAGTGCCACCATCGATAAACGCACGGCTGACATTTATTTCATTAGAAATTGTTGTTCCCTGTAAATGGTTGCCAGTTATTTCGGCCTAATTAGAATTTGATTTCCGTAATGTCCTGTTTATGTGTACGACACACTTTATTTTGGTAACAACTGGTATACAGAAGCAAGTCTGATTGAGCAATACATTTTTTCACCGTTACAGGATTACATCCATTTAAGCAAGCAAGCTTCAAGAAACTTGCTTTTTGAGTGCGCAAAGCTGATGGCCTACATTGCTCCTGGCTAGACTAGTCAGGCTCTGTGAAACAGTTAATTGCAAAACTCTGCATTCCTTCCGAATATGTGTATCCTGAGTGCCTTGACAGGAAGTGAACTGCGTGTGTTCGAACATGGTTGCATGCTTGAACACCCTGATTGACCAATGACAGAGGTGGGCGGGGGGAGTGGTGGGGGTAAAGGCCAGTGAGTAAACACTTTGCGCTATTGATCATTTTCAATGTGGAGCAGCGATCAAACCGGAGCCATTAGTCTGGTTTGTACAGTTGAGCCACCTGCAGACAAAGAGGGCCAATTGATTTGCAATGACTTAATTGAGAACTTATTTAGAGAATTAATGTATCTTGGCAGACAGCTGCAGTTACACTAATCCAGAGTGCCATTATAAAATCAGGATGTAGGATGGATTAATTTGGGCCTGTTTACAATGCAGATCTATGGCTCCAATTTCATTTAACAATGCAGATTTACCGGCCCTCTGTGACTGGTTGTATTCATAAGAGTTTATAGCATTTGGGGTCTGTGGATGATACTCATTAAAAAAACAAGTCTTATTAGATCAACCCTGAAATGAACCCACTCAAGAGAGTTGAGATGATGTCTCACTCACCTGCTACGGTAGCCTCAGATTCAGTGATTGTCTTTGTTCTTTGCCGAAGGATCTGAAGCAGGTTTTAAATATGTACATAGGCTGTATTACATTCCTGATCCATA
Source organism: Megalops atlanticus (assembly GCA_019176425.1). Classification (NCBI taxonomy): domain Eukaryota; kingdom Metazoa; phylum Chordata; class Actinopteri; order Elopiformes; family Megalopidae; genus Megalops; species Megalops atlanticus. Next base: position 25,145,392 of record CM032887.1, on the reverse strand, counting down.
CAAATCGGAAGTAATGTGATGTAAACCTTATATCTCACAATCTCCTTTGATAACTGTATCAGTCCTTTGACTAGTCTGTAATGTGCTCGTCTCTCCTCTTATCCGGAGACAGTGGAGAGACAAAGCCTTCAGCATTTTAATTGCAGTGAAAGTAGGTTAACCAGAGGGAGAAATTGCCAGTATGTGCAATGGATGTGAGAGAGGAGGAGTGAGGAGCTCTTCCTCCCTCTAGCCTTGACTGGTGAGGAGCCACATGTTGAAAGGAGTGCTGTGGCCAGGCTGGCTGGGAGAGCAGCACCAGCATGGCCTCCTCAGGGATCTCCTTCTAACCATCTGCACCTCACATCTCACATGCTCCTCTGCAAACATGAAATTTCCTTGAGTATAAGAATGGTGCTGGTGCTGGTGCTGGTGAAAGTTGGGGGAGGGTTCATAGTGTCTGTATATGTGTGTGTGTGTCTGAGTATGTGTGTGTCTGTCTGTCTGTGTTAGGGAGGGGGGGCGGTCATCATCAAAGTGGCCATTTAAGACATCAGTCTGGGCCAATCCCTAACCTCCCGTGCCAAGAAATGCAGTCAGTGAAACCAGCAGCAGCAGCACCAGAGGGGCAGGCAGCTGCTGTCCCTAGCAACAACGGGAGCACGGGCGTCACTGGCTGTTATGCAATGAGCTGCAGACACGCAGCCACAGTTGTGCCAGAAATTGAGATGTTTCATTAAAGATTTGCTGCTCTCGCACCGAGTATGGTGAGAGGAAAAACTCCACACTGCTTCAGAGAAAAATTAAAGACAAGAGGGACGGAAAATGAATGAAGGTGTGGACAAAGAACAGAATTCTCGCTTTATCCACAATTCCTGTATGCAATATTAATCTGTTTGAGACATGTCCAACATTTGATCTTTATGAGGCACCAAGGAGTAAACAGGGAGCCATTGCCATAGCTTGTGTACTGCCTCATCACAACTGAGGATGTCTCTCTCTGACTGTGTCTCCTGGCTTCTACACTTTGGTGCCTGTTTGTTGGTTTGGGTGGCGACAATGTCTGACTCAACGGGCAGATGTTCAAGGACTGATCTGGGTAAAGGCCAGCAGATCCCCCTCTGTTGTGGCACAGACCCACAACCAGTTCAAACGGGCCACCCAGCCCCCCACTTCCTGCCCCATTTGCCATTTTTCTAGAAAAGAGGAATAATGAGGTCCCATGATTCCCAACAAAAGAGAGACGTGTTCGAGTGGATTAACTCTGCAAAGGTCAGGCCAGCACGGATACAAACAGAGAGAGGGTGTCACTGTGGCTAAGATGTCATGCTCTGACATGTTGGTCAAGTGAAGATTGCACTGATTGACTCACCATCCTGCTGCCTGCATTACTGGGTCTGACACATGAGGCTTTGACTGTGAGAAGCCAAAAATATTTTACTCATCCATTGTTGCAGCAAGATTCTACAATCTGAACGATGGAGGCACTAAAAACCTTCCTGCTTATTTCAGAAACACACAATAAAGTTAAGAAGGTAGCATTTTGTACTTGAGCACTCTCAAAGCAGCCACATTACAAGATTTATTTGCCTAGCAGATGTCCTTATCCAGAGCATCAGGGAATTGTTTTCATGTTCGACATTTTATAGCTGGATGATATGCTCATGGGTACGATTGAACCGACCATCTTCTAGATACGTTTATCTTGTTCACTTAAACACCACACTCCCAACTGAACAAATGAATTCTACAAAAACAAAATTAGTAGCACAAGCCATAAACACACACATATAGATAAAAGATGTAATTATTGTTATTCGACCGAAAACATGGTCTGTATTCTATGTCATTTAACTTGTAGCAAAACTAAACAGGAACAGCTCCCATGCCACTGAAAAACTGCTATGATATAATGCAACTTTCAATACAACTTGGCCCTCTTACAAAAATCCTTCAGAGTGGAACATTTTAAAAGCAGAGCATGGATGAAACCTGAATCTTCACTGACACAGCATCTCTGTAATACTGCTGCCGCTGGTAGAACAATTGGAGGAGGCCAGTGGGTAACAACATAACCACCACTGCAACAACAAAAACAAATTACACTGACATGTAGCCTAGCTTAACCCTACTCTTTCAGCACTGTGTGCTAGAAATAATAAGGTGTGTAATCTGGGGTGATGCATGCTGAAGGGAGATTGTTTTCTTCAGGGCACGTGCTAGTTATGTAGGCCAATATGAATTTACTCTCATCTGTGTTAGATTTCTTCACATAAGAAGGAATTGGGACTATGTTAAACCATTCCAGGAACAATATACAGTTAAATGATTAATAATGTGCATACATGTATGAGTATTAACATTCCAAGAGTAACCAATTCCCCAATAATATCAAAAATATCCCAATAATATCAAAGATATCCAGGCACAGGCAGTCAAAGTTTCCTTTCAGCCCTTTTAGCAGACTTAATTAACGTTGTAATCGATCTTCCAAAGTTGTAATGATGGTCTATTGAATTAAGTTCTTCAGTATTAATTGTGCTCAAACTGGGTGTTTTGTAGTCGAAACATACATCATTTAATGAAGTCTCCTGCCATCTACTGGTGAACAAATTGCAAACAAGTGTTGTGACAATTCCCCTTTCAAAAGAAAATGGCACTGACAAAGTTATTTGAATTATAATGAAGTATGTGCTGTCATGTTAACATTTCCTTAATATATCTAAATGTAGTTTTATTACAACATAACTGAATATACAGAGGAAGGACTAGACATAAAAGTGAATGGAAAATAAAAGGGATTAATATAGAACTTAAGTCGGTTTACTTCCTTGTACACTGCACAGCAAATGACAATCTTTGACTGCAATATTACCTCCGTTTTTAAAACTCTACAGTATTTAGCGCCACGAGTCTTCATTGGTAACACATTTTCCCAAAAATGGTTTGAAGTGTACTTCAGAGAAAGGGTATTTCTGTGAATACACAGTTAGACTGCACATTTACTTGTTGTAATCAGCAGACGTATGACCTCGGTCCTGTTCTGGGTTTGATGAACAAAATGCAACACTCAATGGCAAAAACAACTACGTTTTAAAATAATATTTAAAACAAGCTGCTTCTACACTCACAACATAGTCAAGCGACGGCGTACATATAATTCCTCGTACTTCCAACAGATGGCACTGAAGACAAAAAATGTTGCAGGCACGCTTCTTTGCAGCCATATTCTTATTTTAGCGAGTTTCTGCCTCACTACTACTATTGTTGTGACAAAGGGCATTTATGGGGGTTTTACCGAAATGGCTAGATACATAAAATATTGCGCTTCCTTAGGTATGGACAGTTGTTGTCCCTATAGGCTGTACTTTTCCCAGGATTCTTCATACTGTAGTTCTTACCTGATTCACCCGGTGTTCGACATGTATCAGTTACGAGTTGAACAGTAACTAGAGAATCTGACCTTTATAGGGCTGGAAATGCTAGCATACTTTATATGAATTTGTGTATGAATTTGAAGACACCGTTGTAAACAGTATTTTGCGTAAGTAGGTGCTGCTTCGGCAGTAACATTACTGCGCACGTTAAACATACGAGGTCACTTGCTAGTTTTCAGTGTTTACGGCGTAACCAATCGTATTTCGTCCACGGCTCTCTTACTCCTTTGGGTGTCCAATCACGCGCATGCAATATCGTATTCTTCTGAAGATTGCGGCCGGAGAACATGCTGCGATTAGTGTTGCGGGACACTGCCGCCACGGTATGTCACACCAAGAGCCGGGTTGTTTTCTCCGTGAAGCGTCTTGCATTTTCTCATCGGGTTTGTAAAACGTTTGTTCTCTGTAGTTTTCCATGTAGCATGTTGTTCGGGCACCATCTGCTGCGGGTTTATTAGACACCGCCTTTGGGAGCTCAACAGGTCTATAAGAGGATAAATTCAGTTTAAATGTTGCTGAGATTACATGTAAATGCTGAGTTGTGTGTTGGAATTTAGTTCTATAGAAATCCGCGCTTTATTTAACGAAGGAAGACATTCGATCGATCGAGGCGGAAACGTTCAAGTACTGCTAATAAAAACATGGGCAACGACCGTTCAAGTAGGAGTTTGTTTTCGAACGTGCTCCTCTGACACCTGTTCGCTCCAAAATCTTTTGGTGCGTGTGAGCTACTGAATGACTTAATGTAATTTTATAACTTGCATTTAACATTACTTGTATGCTGTGATTCGTTGTGAATGGGAATGACGACAAAGATTATTTCGCCGCTTGCAACCATTTTGATACCACGTTGGTAACTCAGGTGTGGAGGCAGGCATGCAGCTACCATTCAGATGTGCACTTTTAATTATATAATGTCATGAAAATTGTGAGCTGGGTAGTAACAGTTTCTAGGGTGTAGCAGAGTTCAACATAAACGAGAATTTAAGGCATCAAAGAGAACACATTCATAGTACACGTCAGGGCCTCTTGTCTTGGTTGTAAACCGTGTCGACTCGGCATCTCTTTCCCTGACCTGCAAACAATTTGACATGTGACAGGACATGTGACCTTTGTTATTCCATGGCTTGGCACCATAACCGTCAGAAGTAGAGAAAATAATCACAAATAATATTTCAGTGATATACCATGCTGTGAAGATCCATCTGTGTCATAGTCATGTTTAAGGTGAATTGGTTGTGTTCATGCAACTTTTTCTGAGTTTTAAACAACCATTACGCCTTAAGGCGTCTCCCACAGAATCTAAATCTAATCTAACAAATATCCGTCAAATGCATGCTATGTGACGTGAAAAAAGCAGCTCTGTTGTGTTAAGTCATGAACTGTATGGTGTTTTGTGTAAATCCTGCATAAAGAGGTGTGGCACTTGTTATGGGGACAGCTGAGGCAGTGTGGCTGGGCTGGATTGCATTTTTTTTCCCTCTCTTTGTCTATTCAGCTGCACGCCCCTTAAGGGTCAGTGCTGCTCTCACATGAGAGGTGTGTTGACCACAGCTGGCAAGAGAGGTCACAAGGCACTGGGCTCCCGCTGGCGGAGATTGAGTGCTGTTTGTGTTTAGCAGTAGCCACGCACAACACATGGCTGATACATCAGGTCAAGGATGCTCATCCTGCTGCTGGCTCACAGCTTGGACTGGTCCCAGCTGCGCACAGTGCCCCTTTGTGTCCCTTGCCAAAGGTTTATTTGCCACTCTGCTTCTCTGAGCACTGGGGTTCAGTCAGTAGCGGCGTCTCGATTCCAGGCCCAAACAGAATGGCCGTGGAACTGAGATGTTCGCTCTTCATGGAATTTACGTAAGTTAACAAAGGACTGTCCATAACGAAATTTCCACAGACCCAATAGCTTCGATCTTGAAGAAAATCGTATCATTGGAGGGAAATTTCAGTACTTATTACAGGCTGCATAGGCAGAATGATGGTATACTGAATGACTGACATTTCTTTATAACAGGTGTGATTTTAAAAAAGGGTTAAAATGTTATATAAGTCATTCTGTGTCAAATTCATTGCCTGTTGAACTCACCCCTTTTGATTGTAATGTAAACATCCATAAATGTTTGTCTGTGGGAGAAATGGTTAAACTGATTTCTGGACCTGCATGACTAACCATTGAGGTGACAGAGTTGCTCAAAGCTGACCTGTTTTGGACCCTCCCCCCTACCATCAGACCATATCCTCAGTGCTGATAAACACAGAAGGTTGATTTTGATGTTGTTTTAAAGCTTATAAACACCGTTGTCGGATTACTTTGATTATTGCTGAAAACAATTAGTCGTTAAAATCATAATCTTTTTCACAAATGAAATTATTAAACTTCCAGACAAAGACTAACAAGCATTATCTTTGAATGAGGACTTTTCAAAGCATCAACCCCTCAAGGTGCACATCCAGAGAAATCTGATATGTTTTACGCTGAAAGAGATCAGGAGATGTCAGAGATAAACAAGGTCCTGGAGGCATTAGCTGAATCTGCTCACAGAAAAGTGTCAGAGAAGTGACACAAAAAAGAGGGGAAAAAAGAAACAGTATGAACAGGAATGTCAGGAAATGGTGTCCCAGCTGAAACATAAACTCTATTGTAGTCACAGTCAGCAAGTTCAAAATCTTACAGCTGTGCCCTGGTCTGTACAGACAACTGCCACCAGTTAAAGGGCAGAGGCCAGGAGTTTAGTGCAACCTGTCACATGTTTAGGACAGCAAGGCCTTTCCAACAAAACAAAGGAATTCTGGCAGGTCCAAATCCAAAAGGGGGGGGGGGGTTGCTTCCACAAGAGACCGCTGTGGTGATAAGATCATTCTAGGGGTGTGAAGAGTACTGTTGAAGAGGATATCCTGTTCCTTTGACTAAATTACGGACTATGTTACAGTTCAGTATGCCATCGACTGGTGGAAGTTCCTGCGCCCAAAGGGACCTTTGAGATAATTTCCTTTACTTGGTCATCCTGAATTAATCATTGTAAATTTGGGAGATGTGCTGACTTCACTTAAGCCACCCACACCCATGGGCAGAATGTACACCCTTAGTCGAAAAGAGGTAAGCAAAACATCAAAAGCCCTAGAGCAGCGGCAACAAAGCAGAAGGCCAAGTTAAAAGGTGAGCCTCACGGTCACATGGCTTCACTTGACCTGAAGATGCACCTAACCTGACACCCTTTGCTCAAGCGTATGCTGTGCCTCGGCTGATGGTGGTCACAAAACAAAAACTCCAGGAGATGTCAACGAGGGTGTAAACCACAGTAACAATGGAAACACTGAGTTTATGCATTTTGAAAGAAACAATGTCAAAGGTAAAAAAAGACCCTGTTTTCATGACATTTTTAAATAGAAAATTTAAATACTTTGAACCTGTCTGTAAGCTTTGAAGCAGTATCAAAATCACCCTGGCTGTGGACATCTTACTGTAGGGGGGGATACAAATGGATGGTCTTTGAGCTCCTCTGTCTCCTGAATGGTTGGTCATTCAGGTCCAGAAATCACCTGAATGTGAATTGTAAATAAACGGTCCCATTGTCACTTTTCCCTGTGCCATCCATGGTAAAATGGCAGTAATGAAGTGACTATGATATACAAATAATTAATGTGGTTGTGAGTGACAGTCTGAGGTGAAAGATAAAATGGATTACATTTTCTGGATAGTGAGATGCACATATGCAGAAGGTAGAATCAGGAGAAATGAAGAGTGAAGTGGCATATGCATTCAAGTTAGCTCAGTCGGCAAGGAAAACCATTTTATATCAAAAAAGTTTAAGCAATGTTTAAGCAGTTGAAGTCACTAGCAGCATGCCAGTGACTTTAGCAATATCTAAGGCAGCACTGATGATAGCGGCACTGTAGGTCTGTAGGTGAAATGTGATTGTATTTGTATTGTGAGTACATCTTAATGTATTTTCAGCATAAGATTATTAACTAAATATGCATTTTGTGTTGATAGCACATATGACATTATTTCTTACAATATTTTGATAATTACCCATGTTTCTGAAGTCATGGAATACGTTTTAAATTCGGTGTCGTCATTGCTAGGTATCACGCATCAATAACAACATGAGGCAAGAGAAGTGCAGTGGACATTAACATGTTAAATCTAGTTCCATCTATCAAAATAAAAAGGGCAGCAACCTCTTCTCTTTGCTTGGGTACAGTTCATCATGTTTAGTTATTTTGTGAATTATCATAACAGACCCTGCCCCAGCCTCAATATCTCATCACAGTGGATTTTTATTGGAAGATGGCTGTCCAGAAATGATAATATTATGTTAGGAGCACAGAGCCCTGTGAGCAATTTACGACTTGGCTAACACTGTTGAAATGTGTGGAGTAAAGGAAGAAAGAAAAGCAGTGCCACAGTGTTTCCCACCAGATTTAGTTTTTTTGCTGTTGGCAGTGACAGCGGTCACAGTGCATTGCTATTGTGTAAAGATTAAGGCAGTCTCAGTGCTAACCAAGGGGGGCACACCTGAATAACACCAGAGGACAACAGACCTACATGTAAAATTGTTAGGGGATTATTGCAGTGGATTGCATTCGAGGGGATTTTTTCTGAATCAGAATTTTCCTCTTGCTCTCTCATTTTTTTTGTGTTAATCTGTGATTTTGTCTATACTGTTTGTTTTGATCTACTGTATTTGTTTACTTACTTGACAATCTCATGGAAAGAAACAAGTGTCTAATAGTGTACGGATGACTTGAATAGTTAGTGGTCATACCGTGTAACATTGTATCATCTTTTTATCATTTATCATATAAAGCTATAATGGAAATGGAAAAAATTATGCTGCACAGGAAAAAAACACACCGCTTAAATGCAAATCTGCTTGCTCTGTGCTCGTATCGGCTAGATAATATCAGAGAGTTGGATATTTTCTGGCTGTAAAAGAGCCGGGGAAGAGCCGAGCTTGGGAAACAGGAAAGAGAGCGAAGTCTATAAAAATACAGGGCGCGTGATGTCATCCGTGTTTCCAGCCCAGCGGAGCCTCATCTGCATGTAGAGGCGTAGGGCAGGGGTAGCTGGATGAGGTCTGTCGGGAACTTCTAGGGTGTTGTTAAGTACAGAGCGTGTGCGGACAGAGGCGTACACCGTCAGACTCGCGCCTACGTGCGCTTGCACTTGAGCCCCAAACGGCGCGTCCTCTAAGCGCTTGTGAAGGCATTATCAAATGAAGCCGGACAGAGACGCAGAAGTGCCTCAGCACTGGAAGCTTGGCGAGAAAACAGTGTAAAATCTGAGCAACACTTGTTGCTGAAAGGTTGGACTCCTCCGTAACAGGTCTGTATTACTGTGGCAGTTCCAAAAGTGTTTGTTTGTTTTTTTTCTTTCAGCTCTCAAAATTTCAGTTGGGCGAACTGGTTGGATGCTCTAATAAAGTAACTTAGACAGGACAACATGCTGCAAGGAAATCGCTCACCAATTTGAATATATTTTTTATCAAAAGACAGTTTGTGAGTGGTACCTTGCTATATTACAAAAGTAAGTAAGTAAAGTGAAAACAGAACTGAGTAGACTCACAGGGTAATTTATGTAACATCTAAATGATGAACAGTGTGGTGAGTTTGGGTGTAGAGCTCAGTTTTATTTGCTATGCCTTGGCAATAGTGTTTTCACCCCTTGTTGCATTTTTATAAAGCCACTGAAAACGTACACGAGCAGTGAAACTATGGGAATGCAGATGTATTGGGTACTCTGAGTTTGTTGCAAACTGCAAGGAAAGGGTTATTCTCCTTTGTGTACCTCTTTGAAATGGACACGTTGATTCAGTTTCTGCTAAAATTCTCTGTGTAAAAGCTCAGCTTTAGTGATGACAAACAAATGTTCAGTGGGTGTGTTGTGTTTCCTAGCACTGACATGTAGAATGGAATACACTTGAGAGTGGGAGGGGCAAAGTTCGCATGGAACAGGGTAGTGTCAGACTCAGCAGAGCCCAGGGAAACGGTGAACGGTGTGAGTTCATCCAGAAAACAGCCACAGAATTAGTCAGTGTTGTTTACCCGACCGTTGCAATAAGTCAAAGTGAGTTTCCTTCAGGAGAGAGTTTTCTGTCTTTTTGATTGGGAGAAGAGACAGTACCCTCAGTCCTGACAGACATGGAAAATGAATTGAATTGTTTTTTCAAATTAATTGTATTTACCCCTTCTAGCCTTCAAAGGTCATGTTTGTCCATGTGGTAGTTTAGGTGTATCTCTTCACAGATTTTGTTTTCAGTAATGTAGTGAGCTATTGAAATGTCTGGCTGAGAAATTTCCTTTTTATGTCGGTACAAGTGAGCAGTGAGACCAGTGGCACTGAATGGTCTGTGTTACCATGAGCACTGGTACAAGTGCTCACAATAAAGTATTCTCTGCTATCTCACACGTTTTTTTTTCCATTTCTGTCCTTATAATCTGGCCTGTTGCGGTGGCACACACTGCCATGAATTAGAACGTGACAGCGTTTTCCTGTTGTTGTCTGTCTGGACATATTAAATCATCAGGAAAATGTGGGTTAGACGCCTCCTTTAACTTATGCAACACGCGTGTTAACATTTCAAACAGCATGAAGACCCCTCATAGTACTTTTCTTATTGAATTTCTGTGGCATTGTGTCCAAAATTTGACGGGTTCTTTACTCTGGAGATTTTATGTGGCATCTGTGTGAATGCATGTTATGTAAACTATGTAATTCACTTCAGATTAAAGGCACCTCTGGGGAGGCAAATGTATGAATTGCTATGTAATTTACACATTTACACGCAGATTCTGATGAGCTGGCATACCTGCACCAGTCACGGTCCGTCACAGAAGAATGTTGTCGGCTCAGCGTTTCTCTCTCTGTGCTCCTCCAGATGTGCGTGGATGCCGAGGCATGTGAAGTATGAAGACAGGTGCCGCCCACAGTCCGGACAGCAGTTTGCCCTGGGGGGTGGCATTGCCCACCATGACCGCTGCTGCTAGCAGCACAGCCGGCATTCCAAGGCCAGGCTGGGTGGCGTTTACAGATGAGCCAGCGGTGTCAAGCATCGAATTCCAGCAAGGTACGAAACAGCAAAACTACTAACAATCCCACAGGTCATATTTCAGCTACTGTATACACTTTCCTCTGCAAACATACATTATGGATCAAATTATGACACTAATGCCACAAAATGTAAACATTTTCTTGGTTTATTTCTTCAAGGCTGTAATATTGTATTCAGTCTGAATGTGTCTGTTGTACAAATGTATATACAGTAGCAGTCAAAAGTTTGGACACGCCTGTCTTTCTTTATTTTTATTACTTTCCACATTTTAGAATAATAATAAAGACATCAGAACTATGAAATGCCACAAATGGAATTATGCAGTGACCAAAAAAGTGTTAAACAAATCAAAACTATCCTATATTTTAGATTCTTTGAAGCAGCCAAAAATATTTTTTTAAAATATTATTTTTAAAAGAAGAAATTAATACATAGGCTTCAGTTTCACTATTTATATTTGTCTCAGACACAAATTTCAAGCATTTAAGGGTAAGTCTTCAGATCAAAATGTCTTTGAATGCATGGTTCCCACTATCTTAATCAGGTGTGTCCAAACTTTCAACTGGTACTGTACAGAATTTCAATGAGAGAAAATGAGTTTGCCAAATACCCTTTAAATTCCAGCCTCTGCTCCTTGCTCTGCACTGCAAATGTGGATTGTCACGTTTGTGTGCCTTCTCGGTGTGCTGTGAAATTTCTGTCGCTCACTCCGACGCACAGCCCTGCAATACAGAGAGCCATGCAGGAGCAACCCACTGTGTTTTCTTTCCACCTCGTGCTAGTTTTGACATCTTTCTGCGACCTGTCTGTGCTGAGAAATCTCTGAATCCAGCTGATTTGGTGCTGGGCGCCATGTTTGTGCCTTCTGGCTTTCAGATGGAAACAGCAACTTGTCCTTCATTGCTCCACCCCCTGCTCCCTCTTGTCTTACCTCTGTGGGTGAGGCAGGAACTCTGGGCTCGCCCACACAGCCCAATGCCTGGGTCCAGTTTGATGAAAAGCCCTGGCGTTCTCCGTCCCCATCCCAGTCACAGGTAAAAGGTATGACATGCTTCTGGTAGGTCTCCCACAGGCCCATGTAAGGGTAGTGGTTTCACCCTGGCCTGTAGGAAGCCACATACTATCTCATGTACATATTTCCATATTTGTTTTACTGTGAGTTCAGTTCTAGCCCAGTCCTAACCTAAACTGAGCCTTTTGCTTGAAGTGGTCAATAGAAAATAGACATTTGCTATTTGTTCTGTGCAAACTTCATTTACTGGACCTGAAATGTTTGACCTACACTTCATATTGTCTAACTATATATATATATATATATATATATATATATATATATATATATATATATATATATATATATATATATATATATATATATATAGTTATAACAATATATAACTATAAACAATATATATGTACACAATATATTTTACTTTTTTGCAGCTTTTTGAAAAGGTATTGAATATCATGAAACTGGACAGATATCATATTAACTTTCAAAATTCTGGTATTGTGACAACACTACCGTGATGTAATTAAATAATGTAATGTAAATGGAAAACAGTTGTGTCGTATTAGAAGGGGAATACATGAGGGAGTCTCATAAGTGGCTTCATGACGAACACACCCATGATGGTTTCCGTGCATCATACAACTGGTGTATCTTAAAGAATGCGTGGTCAGGCACTTCAATAGTAAGGTATTACTGCTTAAATTTACCATGTGTCAAAACATATTTGTAATACTAATTGTTAAAAAGGAAGCTCTGTTCTGCATACTGTGAAAGCTCAAGGAGGACGGATGATACCTGTAGAGTTCTTGAGCCAGCCACAGGACTGCCACTGCCATTATGGGAGGAAGTCTGAGGAGGGAGGGGAAGATTGCAAAGACTGGAAGCAGGTGTTCTGTTGGTATTTGCTCTTCTCTCTTCGCCCCTAATTTAGCACTGTAATTGACATCTTTAGCTGTATAACCATGTCTTCTTTCCCTCTTTTATAGATTAATTGAGGAATATGGTCTGTCATCCAATATGGGCAGTTGAATGAATTATCCTCAGGCTAGCTGTTGCTTTAGACAATTTCCAAGGTAGAGGAGAATCCACGTTGCCATGGTGATCTTAATAAATCGTGTGGTTATTTAATTTGCTAAAGCATTGTGTGAGTGAGCACACACTGCCATATTTCATTTTGCATGGCTGAGAAAGCATGCTTTCATGAAATTGTGCCATTAAAATGCATTATGGATTGAGTAAGATGCATTACAGTTTCTGTGCTGTGATGCTATCTGAGTGAAAGGCCTCAGAATAATATATGAAATTGAGCCCTACGTGCAAGGACATTGCTGCTGTTCCATAAACACGCATTAGCCTAAGCCTTTGTTGCTGAATGACATCTGGCTGTATAAAAATAGTCTGATAGGTAAGGATTGTACATTGAGCCCTTTTCAGTTGGATTATGCTTCGACATGGGGATTATCTTTTTTTCTCATCCAGAATATAGAGTCGGGGCCATGAGTAATAAACATTCAGAGATCCAAATCTAGGTGCAACATTATTGAAGATCGAAATCAGATATTTACAAGATGTATAGTCTAAATGGAGCAAGAAAAAGGAAATCAGAAGAGGAAAAAAATCTCAGAATGCTCAGTGTAATGTATCTTTTAGTAGTACAACTTGTACAAAGCCCTGCTATCATTGTTCACTAGAACATTAAAGGAATAAAATCCATGTCAGCTTCGTCAATTTGACAGTGCACTTTAGTTGGAAAAAAACCCCCAAAACTTTATGACAGTGTAATGATATGATACAATCTTTTTTTATGGCATTTTTTCCCCACACAGTCTGGTGCGTTGAAGTAATTTTGTCTCAGGGAAACCAAATCAGTGGATTTGGTGCTAACAAGATGAGCTACATCAAAAACATACTTTAAAGTGACCTTCTATCCTAGTTTTGCTGCAAGTCACAAAACACAAAACAAAAGATATCCTGAATGCAATGGCACAATGCCCTGTGTACAGGAGAAATATGGGTGTGGGTGACTGGGTGCTGTATATGAACTTAAATAGTTGCCCGTACACAAGTCACCACATAAAACAATAACAACAAGGTACATTACACTAACTTTGAACATTACTGCACACCCACAGAAAGCACAGTAAATAAATCAGTCAGTAGAGCAAGTAATGATATATGCACTTTGGCTTTATATGTTATCAGGAGAGTGTCATAAGATGCCCATTTACGTGTGTGTATGTTGTCATGCGTAATTGTGACGGACAGAAACCTGTACAGTGACTCAATCGGAAGATATTTCTCAATTCCGAAGAAATAGCTTAGACAGAGTTCTCATCAATGCCCCAGGGTCTGTTTGGGCAAACCACCAAGCAGCCCCATCTTGTCTACCTCGTCTTTTTGTTGTCGGCGAAGGGTTTGTGATTTTCTGCCAAGATGCTAAGAATCATAATTGGTCCTCATCGCCCACGTCGGCTTGTTTCTCAGCCAGTTACCCATTGCAATTAACAATTCTATGAAGACAACTGTCTGTCTTCATAAATATTGGATCTGTAATGCCAATGTATTATTACTAAGACTAATTTATTATTTTCCCTCGACTTTGCATTGTACAGGAGTTTGGATTCTGCACTAAACTAGGTTGGTGTTCATTTTCTTGGTATATGGGGCAGTTGTCTGCTTCAGAGCTGAGGGTTCTAAAACTCTGTTGGCTGGTGTCTGCTTCAGAGCTGAGGTATCTGTAATCCCGTGGGGCAGTGTTTCAGAGCTGAGTGTTCTACAGTTCTGTGGCCCGGTGTGTGTTGCAGTGCTGAGGGTTCTATAGTTCTGTTGGCTGGTGTCTGTTTCAGAACTGAGGCTGCATCAGAATACTCAGTATGCACTAACTTCGGTTAAAAACGTACTACCCGACCGTTACTGTAGTATGTACTATTGAGTATGCGAGCAAGTAGTAAGGACACAATTCGGACGTACTCTGCCGCCATCTTACCTGTCCTTTGAACCGGATGTTTAAATGTTTACATGTTTTAAAAATCAGTCTGCTTTTCTTAGCTGACTGTCAACCTGAGGTAAAATGAAAAGCTAACGTTATGTAACAAGCCAATTGATTTGTTAGCTTAACCAAGTTGACTACACCGCCATCTTCTTTCTTTTTTTCCCGGGGAATTCTTCTTCTTTGGTTATTCGGGCTCCAGCTGACTTATGGGATAGTGTAGTGTAGTACGTTCGCATACTCCGGATGTAGTAGGTCATCCGGGTACCGTTCGACTACTATTAAATGCCTACTAAGTATTCGGACACCCTACGGATTGTGACGTACTGCTTTTTGCGTACTATATAGTATGGAAGTATGAGTATTCGGATGCAGCCTGAGTGTTCTACAGTTCCGTGGCCTGTTTCAGAGCTGAGGGCTCTGCAATAACTTGGGCCGGTGTCTGTGGGCTCTCCACCACTGGCAGCCGGTGACACGGCCATCTTGGAACTACTGTCCTCGTCACTTGTGGATGTGTGGAGGTCCACTGTCTTGGTCACGACACGAGACAAGTGATGATTGTTCTTGAGCTAGTGAGACCCTCCCACTCTCATCTGTTTAAGATGGTTGTCACCTACTTCCGGGCCTCATGACATCTCTGTTAGTCCCAGATGAAGGCACATGGCAGGCGAAGAGCTAGACCTGCCCCCAGAAGAGGCAGTATACTTTCCAGCAGTGTGTGACAGTTGTATATTCACACTTGCTCCTACACTTAACATTAAATCTGATTGTGGAAACATAGTTAATTTAAGATTTTCCCTTTTCATTCTGCACTTTACAGTTTTGCCCACATTTATGTTTAAATGAATTGAATTATATGATATTATCAAAAAAACTATACATTGTTCTATTTCATATGTTACTGTCTTAGATATAATGAGTGTTACCAAGGGAATGTACATACTTTAAATCTTCTGTTACTGTGATTCTGAGCATAGAATCTGTATTTGTATTGTAATTTCACGTGAATTATAATTAAGAGCAAATGATTCTTTGACGTGAATTTGCAATTACACATTTATTGCCTGTTTTGAAGCACCTGAAATATTTGTTCTTGTTAGTAAAAGCAGCAAAACAGATGGCACTCTGTTTAAGCACAGTTCAGGACAAATGTCATCCTTTATTCCGGTGGAAACTCTTGATGTATTCATTAATAACACAAGGTGATGAATTGCTTTGGTGTTTAATGAAAGAGACTGTCATCAGTATGCAACATGGTCTCCCTTGTTCCTTATCCTAGATGTGTAATTCATTTGCAAAGTAGTTTCCCTTCAGTTTAAATAATTAATCCTCCATATCTATAATTAAACAAAAGCACAAGTTCAGATTTTGAAATTCTGTGTGGATTAGGCGTGTCTTGGGTGTTTCTGGGATGTTGGTGGAACATGCCTGTTCTCCGCCCACCTGCCTGACGAAAGCTGCGCCGTGTCTTACAGGCCCCAGGCACAGTGTGTGCTCTTCGGCCAGCTTCTGGAGCACCGCGCCCCCCTCGGAGAGCAGCTGGACTGGCCAATCGGAGGAGCACAGCTCCCTCAGCATGGGCGCCTCCTTCTGTGACCTTCCGTCCCTCCCCGCCGAGGAGACCTCCCACCTGACGCCGTCCGGCACACACTCTCCCAGTGAGTACATCTCTGTCCCACACACACTTTCTCAGTGAGCCCTAATGGTAGGGCTGATGATTGTTTTTGAGGGGAATTGGATGTAAATAGGACTCTTTCTTCATGATTAAGCAGCCTCCACCCTCTGGCAATGAGTGTACCAGGCTACAGGGAAATTTCCTGTGTGATTCACTCTAAAATGACGCCCTTTAACTGGGTGCCTCAACCCCTGCAAGTGGATGGAGGAAGTCAGCAGATAAAGTGGCATCACCCACTGTGAATGTGATAACAGCAATGAGTGAAACAGCATCAATATGACTGTTTGAATGTCTTCTGTGAAAATCTTTATATTACTAAATATGGTGGGAGTATAATATATTCACTGTGAAAGGAGTCAGCTTTCTGTGACTCATAGATGTCAATACTGGCACTTCTAGACTGAAATACCTGACATGCCCCAGCCCAAGTGAGCAAATAAAGTGTAAGTGAATGGGTCCATACTTCACATGATGTCACATAAGTACATACTTAAGGACAATGGTGAAGGTTGCTATTTGGGACCAAATCTGGGACACTTTGCTGTAATCATTCCAGCAGCTTGACTTGAGATGGAACAAGGAAACCATGGAAACGGCAGAAGCACGGCACTTTTGAAGGAGCAAAACATTAAACATTGAACTCACGCTCCCACCAATACCCTAGTTTTGGCAATGTAGATGTTAAATGTTACATTAGTTACAAATGAATTCAGTGGGCTAGCTATACGTTGTTGCGAAGGGCAGTCACATATAAATTCAGCTTTATTGCAGAAAAGAGTAGTGATTGGTATAACTCGTGTCAAGTGCTGTGTGAAAACCAGATAAATGTCATGGTGATTCAGATTAATCTGAGCCTTGAAATGGAACTTGTGTAACATTCACAAAGAGATATCTGCACAAACATGAACCTTTGAGTATCAGACAAAAGGATTCCTGGGATAGCCAACCAACAGGAATTATGCAGGCATGATTACTTGGTCAAAAGGAGCAGTTGGGGCCAGAGTTCCTCTTTCTTTGGTGTGCTCACACCCACGGCCTCTCTTTCCCCAAGAGAGCAAAAATGCTGTAGATGCAACCATAAAATGCTGTGCAACAGCTAAACACTGGGGGGAGGGAGAGGAAGGTGGGGAGGAAGTGAAAGTCTGTCCGCAGCAATGTTTAAGGAAGGGCTTGATAAATGTAAAAAATCTAACCCAAAATGTTCCACAAGATCCTCAGAAATGACAATCCTCTTTGGTTCTATCAGATCCAGAAAATGAGAAGAGGAAAATGATCTGCCGACGTGTAGTCCTAGGATAACCCTGGCACGAGGGACATGATCAAAAAAATTACACAACCATATGTTGTGTTCCATGGATTAGATCATTCCAGATAGATCCATCACTGTCCAGTCTTAACTCTTCCCCCTTATAGTTGCTTATTGAGACAAGTATTTCCTTGGATATGAAAGGAGAGGTAAGACGGTCCGTCATATTTTGTTTACTGCTGTGCAGTTTTCCTATTGACTGTTCGATGACATTGTTCCTCGTGGCAAGAAATGGATGAATAAGCATTTGTAATGAGTTTGATTGACAGTTCTGATTTAAGCACAAAGTGCTGTAATGAGGTGCACTGGGTAAGCTTTATGTGTCTTGTGGAGCGTAATATTTTATCACTTCATTGTGAAATGTGATCCCAGAGTATGGTTGAGTTATGTGGGATATAACTCTTGGATAGGCTCTGTTAACAATCATTACCTCCCTGGAATCACATAGTCAGAGTCCTATTTTCTGTTGCATGATGTAACAAAACATGCCCTTTCTTAGTACTGACACCAATGGCAGTGAAACAGGAAGTAGCTTAATGTGTTTATGACTGATAGCATGTCAACAGCTTATATATTTGCCTTCTATCTGGAATAAACCCTGTATGCCTTTGGATATAGGGAACATCTGAAAAGACTGAAAAGACATTTAAATTAAATGTCCACATTTCCACATGGTTTACCAGTTGCCAGTGGGAATATTGGATGACATTAGGGTTAATATACATTGTATTGTCATTTAACTTGTATATTATATTGTACATTTTATCATATATTTAACTTGAAATTTGTTGGTTAATACCACCATTTTCCCCTCAGTTTTCTTTTCCCACAGAATCACCATAAGTATGTGGGCTATTTTGAAAGGCATGATTCTTTATCAATGTCAGGCATGTCTGACATGGAGTAAATTATGTGATGTTGGTTGTCAAAACCTCAAACATCCATTTGAGTGCACGCTATGGTAATATGCTACATTGTGTATGGCGTATTTGTGTTCTGCTTCTCCATCTTTAATCTATAAATTCTGCTTACAGTCCCCCTTGTCCCCTGAGGATGTCTTTGACTGGCAAACCTGTCTCTTCATTGTTCCGATTTTACATCCTGGCCTCTGTTTCTGGCACTCCAGTGGTGAAATTAATTCTGTGGGAACAGCAGAACTGCACAGTATCTTATCACTGTTCGTTACCTCCCTGGGCACACCTCTTTGAACAATGCTTCTGCACTTTGACCATGTCCTTATTTTACAAAATTCACACCTCATTTAACGCCCACTTGGTGGCTTAATCTAATCCATATTTCCTTGTTTCATATATAGCCCGTACAACTTCTCTAGCATTTACTGCTCCCTGTTATTTTAAAATTGCTTGCTTATACAGTAAGTGATGATTCCAGTTAACTTTTTCCATTTGTGATTGTTAGTGGATTGATACATTTAGTGTCTATAGTATTACAGAAGTGGCCACCATGATAGCTTTGTTTTTCTGTGGCTAGTCAAGTTGGGTCTGTCATCCCTGTGTAGTATGATATAGGAGTGAATGTCTCTGTCCCGTCCCGAGGGAAGAGGACAGCTGTTGGGTTGCCACTGTGACTCCTCTCTGTGTGAGTTCAGGAGTGTTCTGCATTGTGTTAAAATTTCAAGAAGCTAGGGTTTTGACCTGCTCACAGAAGATGAACAGACACCCCAGGAAGTGATGCATTAGTTGAGCATGTCAGAGAGGGAAATGTGGATGGAGCTGGGCTCATTGTTTATGCTAGTCTGGAGAGGCTTGGTCTGTTTCTCCAAGTGATGCTGCACTGTCAGAGGCCCTTGCATGGCCTATAGTGTGTGCTGCCTTGGTGTGTTTGTCCATGAGTGCAGTGGCTATTCACTCCTCTGTAGGGCCCTGTGAGTGACAGTGCGGCTGTGACAGAGGATCAGAACAAGCCTGTCTGCAGGAGTGTACATGCAGAACTAATTTACCTAGCAGATGGAGCAACACACTTTGTCAGTGGGATGCAACTGTGGAAACTTGGGTTGAATGAGGGTGTCAGGCAAGTCCAAACTGGAAAACTGTTATAATAACACAGAGCCAAGGTGTCTTTGTTAACATTTCACTCATATCGGTTCATGTCTTTATTGCTGCTACTGAATTCAAACTTTGGGCATTGTGACAGTGATTGTATGTAATGTCTCTCCACCCATTTTTCAAACGCTCAACTCTTAGCTGTAGATCATATCAACATGTTTTTGGATTCTACTTTATTTTAATATAAACAAGTTTTGTCTTGTTTGGTAATAGGTAGACAAAACACATAAAAAATGCAAGACTGAGCAAAGACATATCTGATAGCCAAGAATGATACAGAGGACGCTGTGGTTCAAAGTAAGTGTTCAAAAAATGCCTGCCATGCTTTCTACACCAAGGGGTGAGTTACATTGTGAGTTTAAGAATTCAGTTGAGCCATGTGGTTCTGGCATCGGCACTCAATGCAGCAAATGCAGCTCCTTCATCAGAAATGATTTCCTGCAGGTGAACTTTTCAGAGGTGTTAACATGTGTAAAAGCATCTGGCCTCTTGCCGTGCAGTTAACACAACACTTCCTTTTGTGTAACCCCGACTTGACCCTTGTCCACCCCCTTGACTTGAACCTGTGCCTGTCAATCACAGTACCTCTTGACCATTGTAGCAGTACTGGTGCGAGGAGGTAATGTTTCCATCAGGGCTTTTCACTTCCTGGAAGGGGGTGGGGGGATGGGGGAGTGGGGGTTCTTTTCAAGAACACAGAGCTGTGTTTTGGTGGTCTTGATGATTAAGAGAGTAAGCATGTTTACCAGATCCTATCAGGACGTGACAAACTTGTCACACCCTTATGTGGAAGTTCATTAAACAATAACACTGCTTTTTTAACACAGCTTTTTTCAATGTTTTTGAGCACAGGCAATTCAATACATGCTTTTTCAAATAAGTACTGGTAGTAGGGCACACAGAACCAGTCCGGTTCCTCCATAGCAATGGAAATGCCAACATAGTGATGGAGCAGAGGAGCTTTTTTGGCTTTAAGGATGCCATCAGAGTAGTTTAGTCACTAGCAGGCTTAATGAAGGAAACATTTTAATAAGCCTCCTTGCTTAAGCTTTGTAATCTTATTTAGTCTTAAGTCTGTCTGAGGCTACTTACACACTGAGACGACATCAGGTAGTACACAGACCACACGTTTAACCCCACTACCGTTGGCTTCTCCACTTCCAGACACAACTGCCAGTTCTGGGTATTGTGGGGGCTGGGGCAGGATTGGGGACACAGAAGAGATATGCCTCCCCTGATTAGAATTCTGTCCCAGTGCTTTGCTGCTTTCAGCGTATCGATCCTGGCGGCTTCGCTCTCTAACCACATCATTGTTTACACAGCCTAGCACTGAGCAGTGCGAGGAAGGCTCACCATGCTTTCATTTTGTCCCTTAAAGAAAGCAAGACTTAAATTGCAGACTGATGCTAATGGGAATAATCTAGAACTGTTGAATTGTTATTCAGGCCCAGTTCTGCTGTTTTTGGAGAGCAACTGCCATTGTTTTTGTTTTTTCCCCTCCCAAAATCTATATTGTAAAATACATAGCCCACAAATTTCATAGGGCTATGAAAAATTTAATTATAAATATTTAAGGTTCCAGTTCTCATGACACACACTGGACATACTGGTTTTTATTGAAAACATGTTCAGATTGCTTCTGAATGATTTATCATACCAGGAATAATTTCACAATTGACAGGTCAGATTGGTCAAGTGAAGTAATGGCTGTATTTAATTTTGTGTAAAATACTTGCGCATCAGCTGCTCATAAACTATTACTGCTACTGTCCTGGATTTTTTTTCATGCAGGCTGTTGGTATGGACCAAAATGTGCAAAGAGAAATGCTCTGACAAAAAAAAACTACTGCCACTACTACTGCAAGTTTGCAACCATACTGGCTTTGACTAAAAAAACCCCTCAATTTTCTCAACTGTGGATATATTTTGTTTTTACTTTTTGTATAAAGGCCTATACTAAAATTACACAGGTCATAAAATCATGGTTAGTGAGCAAATTAAATCAGCCAATTTACTAATTTATATTAAATTTGTGAAAGTTTCATATGTACACGGTTTAGTTTTATATGTGAGTATAAAGTAATAGCCAATAGTCTGTACAAACACTTTATAGAAATAATGATTTATATGAGCAATTACAGTGAGTCAGAGGCTCTACAGCTTTTGACAAAAGCTTTGAACTATGTTTACAAATTCTGTAAAAAGTTAGAAATTTTAGAAATTAGCCCTCCTTATATAAAAAAGTGATCCTAAGTAATTGGCAACAATTTTGCTGGAGTGAAAAGATTTATTCTAGTTCAGTCATGTCTACATAAAAAATCTCTCCCTATGGCTGTCTCTTTCTCGCTCTCTCTCTTTTTCTCTCTGTTTCTCTCTCTCACTCTCTCACTGTCTCTGTCTCTCTCTCTCACTCTCTCACTGTCTCTGGCTCTCTCTGGGTGTGGCTTGTGTTTAAAGAGAGTTAACCTGCCTTAGACTCGAGGCACAGTCCTTCATAAGATCTTTGAGCTAAGCAAGCAGTCAGGCAAGCGGCTACACGCCTCTGCTCAAATATGCAGGTTGCCGAGTTTGTCACATGACGCGCTCCCAGCAGTATGGTGCAGGGGCAAACTCACACACACAGCAGCTGCCCGGTGAACTGCGGCTCCGCAGTTTGAGCTTTGATCGGTAGGTTCCATCCTCTTTTTCTCTCTGGGGTTTGTTGGACAATCTCACCCACTGCTCCCTGCGGTTCTGGCTGGTTCTGGCTCAGAGTATCGGCTCTCCGGAGGGCTTCTTGGGATACGCGTGATTTGGGTAATGTGATCAAGTTGTCTGGGTCTATGGCAGCGTGGCCTGTGAGTAGCTGGAGGGACAGAGATACAGGGTGTGGGGCAGGAAAACTTTGGTTCTTCCTACAGGCAAATTACATGGCAGAAACAGGTACACAAGCAATTGTTCACAACAATTAAAAGGTACCTTGTATAACATTAGGACATGACAATGTGCCAGTTGGACCAACATGTACTTGAAAACATTTTCTCTATGTTTTTGTTTTCCTTTTAAATGTGTTCTTATTAGGTAATTTATTTTCTGCTACCATCACATTCACAACATATTAGTATAGCTATTATTCACTACCATCACCTTCATTGTTAGTATTTGTGTCTCTGGGCATCTTGGTGGGACAGTTTCTATAGTTTTTGTAAAAATGAATTAGTTCTGGCATATACCATTTTTCAAGTACTTGTGAAGGCCCACTGCAAAAGCATGAAAGATTAAGTTGAACCTGGAGAAAATATCAATGCAGAGAAGAGAGGGCGAGAGAGTCATGGTGACAAAGCCACACACTGTTTGATACTGATTAAGTTCTGAGAGGTTCGGTTCAACTGCCATGCATTAATGTAGTGCTTTGTTGTCTCGGTGAGAAATACCCAGATAAGCTGGAGAAAGCTGGTGCTTAGCAACAGGCTCAGGCCTTTTTCCCTGGGTGTTGGGTCCATTGTTCTACTGGACACTTTTGAGACAGAGGAGCCCCCTTCCACCGTGCTGATGTAATGAGGCGCATAGGCAACAGACTGAGGACAAATCAAATGTAACAAATTATTTGAGCTGGAGCAGCTTGCTGTGTTTGTGTGAGCCGTTGGCTGAGGAGCAGAACGAACATGGCCTTCTGGCTGTCTTTTGAAGATAATTATCTTTTCCTCCAGGTTCCATTTTGGGTAATGTTTGTCGAAACATGAAGCTACTTGCTAGGACATGGTTCTGACTGCTGCATAAGCAGAGTCATGTACGGTAGTTGACAATATCAGGAGTCATTAAAGCTGACACATCGTGCTTACTTCCAGCAGTGATAATGTGGGTTCAAAGCAGTTTTCAGTTTATTAAACTGTTGTTAACTTGTGAATGTGTGGAAGAGGAAAATTCTTTAGAACTTCCACTTAGACCTCACAACAAGTAGATTGGTTTGTTGCAAGAGAGATGCAGCATTTGCCTGCACAATTGAATGCTGTACTGTATAACAAGAGCACATTTGCATATGTTCTGCCAAACTGTCACATATTTTAAATCGGTATACTTGGAAAAGCATGTGAATTGTGTGTTTCAGTGCAGTATGGGTCTGCTTTTCCACAAACCGATTCACTTGTGCCAGTTTTTGCTTCGTTGTTTTCTGCTGTGCAGCACTGCATTCATTTAATGCTTTGTTGCCTTGGCAGAAGAAGTGGATCTGAGCCTGAGAATGCTGGTGCCTAGCAACAGGTGAAGAAGTTTTTATCTTTCAGAAAAAGGGTACATTTAGGGTGAAGGAATGTGTTTATGTTGCTACGCAGAACACAGATGCAACAGAATTTGAGGCTGCACATAGCTTCATTCTCATCAAATAATAAAACAAATCACTGTCAAAACATTACAAAAATCACTGGATTGTTGCACTTGTTTTGAATTTCAGTGTACAAGATAAATTATACAATATAGTTGAAATGGCAGTAATTTTCAATGAGGTACTGCATTGAAGTGTATTATGGTGTAAAGTTTATCAAATGGGTTGTCCTGAAGCCGATGTTTAAATGTTTGTGACATACATAAGAATGCAGTGTGCTAATGCCAAATTTGTATACATATGATAATCTATACAGTATCACAAGGTGAGCTTTAAACTAGAAGTCTAGTCAAAACCAAAATATGTTTTACTATGTGTATGAAGTATTTACATCAGCAATTAAATATATAAGTTTTAGTATTGGCTGTAACGTTAAAAATCTTCTTATGGGCTCAGTGTAGTCACAGCTGGCTATATTATGCTGTTATTGCTGTTAAAAGTGACTTTTTGGACCTTGTCCCAGTCAGGCAGTGTTAAATGTGGGTGCGCTACACAGACGGTTCTAAGGAATCCCTGTTGTCAGCGAAACTTACCCATTGTAATCGAAACCAAAAGCAGCTCGGTGGCTGGGATATTGTGCAAACATCTGTGGGGATATTGTGTTTGATTGGACCTGCGCAGGTCGGGCACCTGTTGATTAGTCACCAAATACAGGAGGTGAGTGTGCGCAAGTAGAAATCTGTATCCTGTTCCTAGACCAAGGCGGACCGCACCTACCGACTAGTCCGGGTTCAGTATGTGGCTGCTAATCTGTACTTTGCTTTGTGGGTTGCTTTTAAACCTCTGGTTTAAGAATACAAGTGTGGCTGAATCGGTAGGAGTGTGTGTTGGGGCTTTATTAAGTATTATTAATGTAAGTACATTATTAGTGTACAGTTATAAATGAGTTTCCTTAACCTCAGCTATTTAAATAACTTGTTTGAATACCATAATTCAAAATGTTCTTATGATAGTTTAAGTATTCTTTGGCACCTAGGTCTAAATATGTGCAATAGGTAAATACTGTGCTGCTCTAATTCATTAAAATCAGTGATGTTACACATTATATATGTATGCAACTTCATGGCTCCTGCAGACGGTATTTGTGGATGAAATTTAAGAACATGGAAGTGTAACTCAAGTACTTTTTACCAGTTGAGTTTGTGTATTTGATATGACAATTTTATCATTTTTACTTGCAATATGCAGTTCCCTCCACATTTATTCAAAATGCCACTGTGAATTTGTTGTGGTGGATTTTAAGTAAAGGATTACTTAAATGTGTGAATACATTTTTTGGCATCTAAATGACAAATGCAAATGTGACCATCATGTTTTCTGGAATAACATGTATCATTTGTGTGAGTGTGCTCTCTGTTATGCTATTAAAACTACATTTTTGAAGTAAAAAACATTATGTAGCCGACACTCTTCTGTTCTTCTTGAAAGAGTTTTGAGCAAATATTGAAGGAGGAAGCAGTGTAGCATGGTGGTGGTAAGGAGCAGAACATTAACTGAAAGGTTGCTGTTTTTATTTCCCACTGGGGCACTGCTGTTGTACTATTGGGTAAGGTACTTAACCATTTATACAGCTGGATATTTACTAAGGCAATTTTGGGTTAACATATTAAAAATGTAGCACCTGTAAGTCGCTCTGGATAAGAGCATCTGCTAAATCCCAATAATGTAATGAGTTTTATATAGGTTGAAAAACAGCTACTTGTCGCATAGCCCTCAAAACATCTTTAAAGATCGCAGGATATTATTCTTGTTTCATTCAACTTGTGGTTCTTCACCAGAAATTATACGTGATATATTAATGTACAGATGTGTCTTTGTTTTGTAGATTGCTCTGTCTTCCAAGAAGATGAGGGAGTAGACATGGACGCAGTCAACTGGCCTGCGAGCACTAAGCACATTAACGGGCAACCAGAAACCAGCACAAACCGCTTTGCCAGCTGGGTCACCTTCGATGATGATGATGATGAGCCAAGCTTCCGGAATCCTGGGAGACCCCCCTCCCTCATGCTGAACAACCATAGCCGTGGCCCCACCCAGGATGCCAACAGTAACTTGATCGTGTCACCAGTTCGGAACCAGGAAGTGGGGCGACACCTTCTCGACCTGACACCAGATGGTATTAACCCTGTTTTCACCCTGGACAGCCCCCTGTTGAGCTGCAGCACCCCTTACAACAAGAAGAACCCTTTCCTGGATGAGGAGCTGATAAACGTCCAGCCATCTCCCATCAATCCTTTCAGTGACTACTTCAACAAGAAGGAAGTCAAGACGTGTCAGAGCAATGGGTCGTGCTCAGAGAGCCCTCAGATTTTCTCTTTCAGCTCTCCTCTCTTTAACGCAAACCACATGGATGTCAAAAGGGAATCCTTGCTGCTCTTTTCCCCTGGGTCGGACTCCACTGACGGTGAAGGCGTTTTCTGTAAATTCCCTCCCCAAGACAGCCTGGAGCAGCTCAGGAACCTGCAGATTATGGACCCGGATCAGCCTGGCAGCCCCACGTTACCCGACGACCTCGCTGACTCTGAGGAACCGGACGAGCCCCCATACCAGCCGCCGCACATGACCCTGCAGGACGGCTGGCCCATGATGCTCCGCATCCCGGAGAAGAAGAACATCATGTCGTCACGGCACTGGGGGCCCATCTTTGTGAAGCTGACCACTTCCGGGCGGCTGCAGCTCTTCTACGAGAAGGGCCTGGAGAAGCCTTTCAAAGAGTTCCAGCTGGACGGCCGTCACGAGCTGTCGGAGCACAAGCTGCAGAACTACGACGAGAACGGCCGGGTGCACACCCTCAGCATCGACCACGTGGTCTACAAGGAGAAACGCAAGATCCAGCCCAAGGTCGCGGTGGTCCACATTCCCATCAAGGAGCAGCTGGTCAAACTGGGCACCATCAACTACCACGACTTCCTCAGCTTCACCAACGCGCTGCAGGACACACTGATGCACCTGCCTGTGGAGACAGAGCAGTTCAGCTGCCCCGCGTCTTTCTCTGAGGAGGAGGTGGTGGTGGACGTGCGGGATGAGTTCCACGGGGTCGTGTCTAAAGGGGACAATAGGATCCTTCAGCAGCTGGTGTTGACCCACGTCCACGTGCTGACATTCGTTTCTGGGTCGCCGTTGTGCAGGATAGGTTTTAACGACGTACAGGTCAAGGGAAACGAGGTGGTGTCCCGGCACGACATCATCCCCAACACCACCACTCGCTGGATTAAGCTGAGGGACTGCCAGCTGCACAGCTACGCCGACGAGAAGGAGTTCACAGAGTCCAGGGCGATCGCCTTCACCCCGCCGAGCGGCCGCAGGTTCGAGCTGCTGCGCTTCCGCACGGTTTTCGCCGAGAAGACGCTCCCCTTCACCCTGAGGACAGTGGCTAGCGTCAGGGGGGCGGAGGTGGAGCTGCAGTCCTGGCTGGTGATGTCGACCGGCTTCTCGTCCAATCGGGATCCTCTGACGCTAATCCCGTGCGAGAATGTGATGATCCGGTATCCCATCCCACTGATGTGGGCCAAGAACTTCCGGCGGGACAGCGTCATGGGGGAGAAGTCTTTGAAAGCACGATTCAACAAAGGGGCCAGCTTCGGTTCCACCAGTGCATCCGGGTCAGAACCGGCCATGAGGGTCACGCTGGGCACTGCCAAATACGAACATGCCTTCAAGTCTGTGGTGTGGAGGATAAACAGGCTACCAGACAAGAACTCAGGTAGGACAGAATCGCTTGGTCCTAAAGCATAAATACAGTAAGCTGTTAAGGAAGTATATTCAAGGTTGAAATTAAATGGTTCAGTCCTATGTAAATACCAAATTGCACAGAAGGCCTTTACTATTGCTAATATAAGTCATAGCTGGACTGCTAGTTTAGTTCTCTGCTGTAAGATATTTTGTTTATTTTTGAATGGATGATATTTCTGGTATCAGTTACTGTGCTGTATGTGTGCACACATGTATGCATACTCGCATACAGAATGGTTGGCTGATACTCAATAGTGCATTACTATGGATGCAAATTTTTTAAATGGAATTTCAAAGGATCACATCAGTACCTTGTTGTGCACTATGACACAAAGTGTCTGCTCCAAATTCATTTTTATCCATAAATCTTGACTTAAAACACATTCTTAAAAGTCTGTACTGAACTTTGTTTTTTTCAAACACATTTAAATATTGTTTATCTACACAATAGTGTAGAGATTTGTGTTGTACCTGTTGGTTTCATTTCTTTAATTTTCAATTTCAGAGGGTTTCAGTGCACAGACTTTCTCATCATTTTCATCATGTTATGCATTGGGGAAGTAAACTGTACGTCAGAACAGTTTCAGTTGCTGTCCCTTGAGAGTGCAGACCATATAGTTTTTGAAGAATGCAGAGTAGAGTAAAACAGTAGGCAATATGCTCATTTTGTTAATCTTGACACATTATATTCCAAATTTAGAATAACATGATACATACACATTGGTATTAAACTATTCTCTGACTCACCTCAGTGTGTTCATGGCCTATTTGCGAAGCTCATGGAGTGTGTTGCGGCACAGAAAAAGCCTATTATGAATATGGGTTCCCCCTGTAAGTGCATGCTTTCACTGGGCCTGTGTTGGTATTTCTCAGTCAATGACTACCCCACAAGGCCTTTCAGTACAACAGCAGCGGGGTCTCGTCTCTCCGTGTTCGATTCGATAGACAAAGCACCGCTGTCACTATTCATTAGCTCACAAAATCACTGCGCTGCGTCTCCTTTTGTGGCCTCATCTTTTGCCCTCTCACTTAACAGAGAGAGACCTTTCTTTCTCCTCAGCATAAAACAGAACATTAAAAAGGCTTTCCATGCATCTCACAATAAAAACCACAGGCCAAAGGAACCACTCAACGGGGTGAGTGGAGACTGTATGCAATTGCTCAAAATAAAAACTTGAACTCGTAGGATTTTTTCACCCTTAGTCTTAGACAAGATTTGCTTAATGGATTTGCAAACTCACTGTGGTTTCCCTCTTTTTTATTCTGCTTTGAGAATCAAAGAAAACAACTGCTGTCTGTGCATAATCTCTCCCCTCTGATATAGCAAAATTGTATCACTCTAGCCATAACACAAAAAGCCATGATAGTAGCTATGTCTGCCAAGGTCAGGGTATTGAGTAGTAAGGTAAAGCTTTGGCAGCTGCAACTAAACATCCTCATAGACCTCTACCCCAGGACATGGATCAGGCTGGCTGAAGGTATCCCCAGGAGCCCAGTCTGCTAAACCATGGTGCTTTGTCTGTACCCCTCTTTTAGAATCTGAGGCATCTGCTTGTCTGCCAGAGCCTCATGTTCTAAATCTAACCCTCTGCCTGTGTCCCTCTGTCCTGAAGCGATGGGACACCCCCATACCTTCTTCTGCCGCCTGGAGCTGGGCTCAGACCGGGAGGTGCCTCCCAAATTCCAGCGCCACCTGGAGGTGGAATTTGACATGCCTGCTGCCTCTGCTTCTAAGGCCACTGTGCGCTCACTCTCTGTGGGAGAGAAGACTGATGTAAAGAAGTGGATTAACTACAAATCACACTACATCTATCAGGTACAATTTTGTTGTTTTGTACTGATTGCATGTACTTGTGTGCCTGTGTTTATGTATGTGTGTGTGTGTTGTTGCCAGTGTCTACAGTAACATATACTTGCCCCTGGTGAATTTAAGTGCTATTTTACTGCAGCACAGTAGATGTAACTTGACTAGAAAAATATGACCTGACCCTGGAATATTGAGGGAGCAGTAAAAAATCTGACAAATTGAAATGTGTAAAAGAATTAACTGTGTTGAGAACTGACAGTCTTTTTTCAATTTATGAAGTAGTTGTATGTCTTTGAATGGAGTAATGTCTGGTTTTTGTCAACAACCATACTATCAATAAGGTCTGACATACTGTGTTATTGCCAGTGTCCTGATATTTCATCTGCCAAAGTTTCATGGAGTATCAAAAATAGAGCAAGTTGTCATTTTGTTAGGGAGCCCTTGATGAGGATTTGTTGTCATATGTTTGTGTGTCTGTAAAATGCATCTCTATTCAGTACAAAGCAGAATTGTTAACTATGAGTTTGTGTGGGCCCTTGGACAAAGAAGCAATATTTCTAATGAGATGCACAAGTCAAATGACAACATATGCAGCCATTCCAGACCAGTAAAATATGCATTTCACAAAGGCTTTGGGCACAATCAGTGTGGAAACAAGACGTTCATAGGCGCAAATCACTGAGGTCAGCTCTGTAAAGTCACAAGAAAAATCTGCTCAGCCAAACTGATGGGGTAGTTTGGGTACTAGATTGAAGGAGTCAGTCTGCATCTGATACTTCACCAGGGATGGAAGTATGCTAACTGTGCTAAATCAAGTCATGCCAGAATCTGCTGTAGCTGTGCAAGGCTAACAGGTGAATGATGGTTAGCTAGTGGCAGCTGTATTTTTGTATTCATCCTGTGTTAGGTGCAGACAGTTGACATTGATGCTGGAATTCTGTTAAATCATTTTAGAGATTTTCAGATTTTTAAACTATTGGCTGTTAATATCAGAATTCTTCTACTAAAATATATGGTGAAAATATAATGACATAGTAGTATGTGCTGTTTAGCCTGCGTGTAGTTGGTTAGATGAGATGGAAGCATACTGCTTAACCCCTGTTAATGGCTGCTACCAGCCATACCAGCCGAGGTTTAATTTAGATACTGTACATTAGTAATCCCACCAAATATTAATAATTCACTGCATATCAGTTTTGGATTGTATGACAGACAGAAATACCTACCTCATACAAATCTGTATCCATGAAATTTTGTTTGTATTTGAAACATCTTAACACCCACCCTGTGTCTGTGGAGCTTGACCACCCTCTTGTGGTTGAATGTGGTCATAGCTTCTGCTCTGTGTCTGTTGAATCATTCTAATGTTCCAGTGCTCCAATCCTGATATCCAGCAGTACAATATTGTCCTCTCTCTTTTTTAGGTGGAAATGGAGCAGAAGAATGACAGTGTTTCAGACAGCCAAGAATCTGACCAACCAGGGGAGTGTGTTCAGCAGTGAGGCAGAGTGGCTGGATATCTGCTTATTTTACACTGGGACATGAGGGGAAAAGGTGTCATTTTTTGCACTTTGGAAAATGTATTTGACAAGAAATATCCCTGTAATTAGCTGGATATTGAAAGTCTGAGGTTTACTTTGATTTTCTTTAGTTGTTTTTCAGTAGACTACGGCCAGATTGGTTTTATGGGGAACTTAT
Organism: Megalops atlanticus; assembly: GCA_019176425.1. Classification (NCBI taxonomy): domain Eukaryota; kingdom Metazoa; phylum Chordata; class Actinopteri; order Elopiformes; family Megalopidae; genus Megalops; species Megalops atlanticus. Next base: position 25,114,279 of record CM032887.1, on the reverse strand, counting down.
TTTTGTATTACTAATTTATTAGCAGGTAGATTTTGACAGGCCCAGTTAGGCAGGCTTCATAATGTTTCAAAGCATGTGTGTGGGATGGCACAGAAGGTGTGAAATGTCTGTTTGTGGTTCTTGTATGGTCTGACTGTTTTTGGGAAGTTTGCTTTCTCATGTAAAAAAGGAACACATTGCTAACAATTTGGAATTTGATTTCCATTGTCACAGCAAACAGTAAATTTTGGAGGAAGAATGCTAACAGTAAGTGGTTATATTTTGATAAATCAGAGCATTGACACAAAGGTGCCTTTAATGTATCACCATGGTTCATCTTAACCTCTGAAGGGGATCCCCCTCAGAGCTGTAGTAAGTAAATGAGGATCATCACTTGAATTTATTCCTCTGTTTGTTCTACACATTTTTGGTACATTCCTCTTTCTCTGTGTAAGAGAATGTTCATCATATCACTAATGATCTAATCTTTCATTCACATCTATCTTTCACAGCTTTATTATTTTCATGTTCATTTCAATTCATAGTATTTGCACTGGCCCTATTCATACTTATTTTGAAAAAGGGCAGCTTTGAATACACATATATCTTAAGACTTAAATTGCTTTAAATAATTTTCCTTTCTACAAATACCAGATTCTACATCCAAACAGACATTTCAGGTTTCAGTAAAGGTTTTATTTTTATATTCTTACAACTAGCCTTAACTCTACACTTAGGATGATCCTACAAAGAGCTGAAATGGGAAATGAACTTTTTAAATTAAAAGTTAGTAAAAGGGAGGGATCACAAGTGGCTAAGACAGTTAAGGTGTTTGTTTCAAATGCAGGCCCGGCTCTACAGTCTGGGTGTGGCCTCTGCTTTACCATGCTACAAGTGACTGGGAGCCCCTTGCAGCTTAACCGGTTGGCTTTGTTCCACCAGGGTAGCTGTGGGTGTGTCAGTGAGGGTCTCCCTCATTGTGCCACTCTTGGCATCCTGCGAATTATTTGGGAACCTATGAGTTATTCACATGATGTCATGGAGTTGCACCTGTTTCCCAAGCAGCATCTGCTTACTGCTTCTCTGTGGGACTTGTAGTGTGAAAAATTGTGATTTTGGTGTGTGTGTGATGGAGGATTGCATTTGCTTCGCACAATGCTCCCATTCAAGTCCAGTGGCTGTCTAAGTGAGATGTACCTAATGTGTAATTGGCGATCACAAAAGTTGGGCGAAAAGGGGGGAAAATGCCAAAAGCGACTGTAAAATGAATGAACAAAATAAGACAAAACATAAGTACATTTTAAATATATGAAGGGATTTCAATTAAGTGATTAAGAAAAGGAAGATCCTGGGATCAGTGTTTCATTGTAAGATGCAAATGTTTATATCATTAACTGGTGTTTAAAATAAATTTAAAAATGAGGGTGTCACTCAATCAAGTGACAGGGTCCTGCCCACCGCATTGAGCAATTCAGATGCATTTCCTGAGCAATGGATGGATATTTATCAAGGCAGTGACTGCAAAGAGTAAGAGATGTGTCATGTTTGATACTCAATTGTGCTTAATGTTACGCTAAATGTAGGCTCTCTGTGGATATCGATGACATCTAAACTACTGTATATTGATGTATTTGACTTGATAAAAATGATTGGATTTTGTTTTTCTTTTTACATATCAGTATAATACATGTGTTTTCAATATACAATGTGCAAACTACTAACATCACTGTAATGTGAACTGAATATCTGAAAGAAAATAGCTGCACTGGAAGAAGGCTATAAAAGTTTATATAAGGATGTAAATAAAGGTTAAGTATTAGCATTTAATTCATGCCTTAAAACTCAAAATCTAAATCTACTAATGAAGTACTTGTGCACTAATATATGTCCAGTTTTTAAACAAGTTACAAAAACTTCTATGTCACTGGTCTGAAGCCACTTAGATTAGGTGAAGAATGATGAAAAGATCAGTGCAGAACTACGTTCATAACAGCTCACAGCAGGGAAATAAAATTAAGGCAGGTCTTTGAAATTAAGAATTTGTCAACTAATGTGTGCCAGTCTGAATCTTTGTCATGTTGGACACTTTTTACCTGCAACACATTGCTTGAAAAATTCTGTTTTGATAATTTGTTAGTTATTTGTAGATAAAATTACATCACAGCATAATGCATTACATATTTTTCCGTTTAGTTTAAACTTGTGTTATTAGGGCAAGGAAAAAATAGAAAAGAACATTTTATAGTCTTAATTTCTCTTCCATCATACTTCATAAATAGTGCATTTTTGTTGATTGGAGCTGAACTTGGGGTGGAAATACAGCTGGCCTTGAAAAACTGACAGAGGAATGATTTGTAGCAGTGAGGCATTACTGTAAGTGTAGTAAAATGAATCATGAGAAGGGATGTAGTGCCTATGCTGGAGAAAACAAGGGCTTTTAAAGATTCTTGACAAACACTTGTTAGTTGCAGCTATTACAGAGCATTGTACTGTATGTATATGACTATGTATTGCTTACATTTCCCTTCATTTGCAAACGGCTAATGGCAGTATGTTTATAATTGTGTACTACAGCTTTGTAGACTAATGGGGAGGCTATTATCTGGGCAAAACAACATCGTAGAAACTATTCAATTGTGCCTAGAATTTTTTCTCCATTCCTGACAACTGTTTACAGCAACAGCAGCTTGAGAGTTTTAGATACTGCAAAACACTAATATGAACAGCATGTCTATTGGTTGCAACTGGAATGAACAAGTTTGTTACAGTACTTTTTTAAAATACTGTTACCTTGCACAAAAAAGGAAATACATTTTTTTTTCTCTGAAGTACTCTTTCATTGTCTTTATTTGGTATGCTTAGCCCATGCTCAGCTCAGTGATAGTCAATTACAACAGCATTTTGTGGCTCATCATAATGTACAAAATTGTGTTCCTTTAAAGGTGTCCACCTGGATGGATATAACCATGTCATCTCATTCATTTTAATAATATTTATCCTACCAGTCCTAATCTATTTAAATCAATTTTAACCTGTGTCAATAAGTTGTTTAAATTCAGTGATAATTTCACAGCAAGATATAACTATATCCTTGAATCAAAAAAACAGCCTAGCAGTAACATTTTACTTGAACCATGCAGTTTAAGTGACCATGATTATTTTTTGAATGAGTAAACTATATAGTGTTACTTTGTGCATTTCTTAATGAAAATTGAATTTGTTGTTGTGTTTTACTTTTTTGCTCCTCATTTTTCAACTGCCCACAACACAAGTATTCTGACAACAGGTGTGCAGGTCTATAGTACATAGTGGCTTGTGCCTTTGTTGGTGCAGTAACTTAGGTATCATTTAAACCTGGTACTAAAAGTAGAAATCCACATCCAAACAGCTGTGATCTGACAGTCACCTGATCACAGCTCTTGTGTCTATATGTATACACACACACAAACCTCAAGAATCTTGGGACTTAAAGCTCCCCAGATCCTTCCAAGCACTCGCTATAATCTGATGTTAAAAATGTACATAATCAGTTTCAACTCTTCATTTAGCTAAGGTTAAACAATCAACACACCATAAAATGGACACTTATGACATGACATGTATGGACTATACAGAACAGAGCTATTTGGGACCAGTGCATGCAGGCCTACCAAAGGGTAGTCTTAGGCAACTGCTTTGAAACCTGTCACTTTCTGAGTCGATATGGCGCCACTTATTGTCTCGTCAAACATTATTACCTCCACCAGGTAGCATTTTTTGACGGTTGTGTTCACCTTTCATATGCACTGATCTCAAAGTTCACTGACACACACCTGAATCAAAACCTCACGCTCCTCATGCAAAGTATAAGTTCCCGCGATATTTCAAACCCTATATTTCGCTTGACTCTGCCCTATCTGTATTGCATTCATACCTGGGTTGGTCGGTATATACAGGTGGGCTAAGGGGTTACAGACGGCTGGAAGGCGCAGCTGTTGGGACAAAGACTAAAGTGAATTTTATTATATTTATGTTAAAATGATATGAGGATTACTTTCAAACTTTGTACTGTGGTGTTTTGCCACTGGCTTACATAGTCTCCGCGTAGTTAGCTAGGGTCTAGACTACTTAGTGTATAATGGCGAACTCGACTAACTGGCACCCAGTGGAAAGGACCTATTTCACACTTGTCAATCAGAATATATGACATAAAATGCATTTATACAACTGTCTGAACTGTATTTGAACAAGCATTCAAAAGCAGAGTAGATATTGGATTCACCGTATGCGGTCATGAATAAAACTGTACAAGCGAACATCATTCTCTACCTGGAGACAGCATTCAAGTCCTCATTCGGGTAGTGTATAACCGTATAGGTGGCTAGCTAGCCTTTAACAAGCAATACAAAATACCCGTTTATGCTTATCCACGCCACAAGGGCAGTCTACGGGACAGCCGAAAAGTAAATATAGACATGCAGTTTATCTAGTTAGTTGATATGAAAGCTCGAGTCCCGATATTTTTAACGCCATGGACAGCTCCTACTGTTATAGCAAGTCAGCTGGCTTGCTAACTGGCTACATAAGTAATCACATTTTAGCCATTGTCTAGCTTGAGGAACCTTATTAAAATTAGATATGTAGGTGACGCTGGCTAACCTTCCAAAAGGCTCATCATTGCCTCGTTTAAATGTCACCCACAGCATCATTTTGCAATATATTCTTTGCTTTCCCTTCTGTCGTCCCTTTCTACAGAGCCGTATCTACATATTCCTGTTCTGTTTGTTGAGTGAACACTAATTAACGTTACGTTTACGTTTTTTGCATTTGACTACATTTTCATGGAAAGCAAAACGCTGCAACAGGAAAAATCTCTGGCGACCCCAAATTTTCACATCTCGCTATGGTTATGCGTTTGATAGACTCATTTACATAAGTATAATGGGATACGCTTGGAATTGATAAGATGATTTGTCTGGTTGTCTGTCGCTGTTTGGTATATTCGTTGCTTCATTAAAATAGTCACTCATTGTGTTCCTTACTTACTTAGGATTTAATTCTTTAAATAATTGATATCTCACATCTGCACAGAGAAAATTGTCTGGTATTATTACAGTTAAAATCTTAACAGTGGCAATATTAATGAAGCAAAAAGTTAGAATAATGTGCTGTAGCAAGTGGCTATACTGGTACAGTCAAACTTGCAAAGACATGTCTGAAAGCATGTCTGTAATTTAATCTTGGTTAACTTCCTGTGAACCTTCCTGTTATCTTGGTTAATGAAGGGCCATTGTCAAGTGTGAACAAAAGAAAAGGTGTGTTTTGCTTCATTCCCAATAGCATCTTGTCCGATTTCATAGGGGTTCTGTACAATCCCAATTCAGCAAATATCTTCTATTTAAAGAAATTAAGAAAAACTTTACTAACAGGTATTCATGGGTATCCATGTCATCATCAGGCTCGACAGTTATGCAATGCAACAGTGTAATTATGTGGCCAGATGATATGCAGGGCACTCATTACATTTAATATTGTATTTAAAATATGAGTATTCAGTACAGTTACTATTTGATTGTGTAGAGATAATCAAGTTTGCTCTTTTAGATTTGTCCCACTTAGAAATCTGGATGAAATTCACTGACTGAATGGTAATGGATTAAGTATAGCTATTTTACATAATTGAATTTAAAAGTATTTACTGCATTCATTTCTTTGATCATTAATAAGATGTGTTTTCCCTCAGCATCTCTTTTACCAGTGTGTGATAGAAGACGTGACAGGTGATGTTAAAGACCTCCTCCTGGATGAAGGAGTTGACGAACTGGTCCTGCAGGAATTAAGAACTGTATGTGCTCTCATATATGTTTATATGTACACATTGCTTTTCTCATTCCTTTTTTAATTTAATCTTGCAAAATGTTTCATTGTGAATGTAATAACTCACTTTTGAGAAATTCCTGAATGTTAGGTTGAAGGCTTTTTCTGCTTAGTGTGTTTAGTTGTGTGAAAAATCCGTCCCCTTCCCTCTTCAGTTATGGGAAAACAAACTGATGCATTCGAGAGCTGTGGAGGGGTTCCAGACAGAAGAGCAGCAGCAAATTCTGCAGTCCCAGCAACAGGCCAGAACACAGCAGGTCATCTTTCCCACAACCCAACGAGGTCAGTCCCGCCAGCTCACCTCCAGCAGAGGGCGCTTCTTTAGGACCATGATTACTCTGTCATACTAAATCATACAGTCCTAATCACCATGTCCTGAATGTGTTTTTTATCCCTACGTGCTGTTTGTTCCTTTCAACTCCTTGTGACAGCTCCACAGCAGCAAGTCATTGTGCAGGATGGTAGAATCTTGCAACACAGGAATCCGGCAGGAATGGTAAGTTAGATGCAGCTGGCTGTTGCTGGATCTAACTAGGATTACTACCATGGAAACATATCTTGCATCTGTTGCATCAGCCTGCATCAGACCAGGCTAACTGGAAGTATAACTTTGTACAAATTCACATTTTTCCATCAATAAAATCAGACATTCCCTTTATTGAAAAAAATCACCATTTACAAGAGAATCAACAGTGACAGATGACACATGACATAGCTGAAGCAAGTTGTCCCAGTGCCATGTGATAGTGGTGGGGCTGGATGTGACGTTCATTTGTACATATCACATGTTATGACCTGTGATAAATCATCATGTATCATGTCTGATGTATTATTAGTGCTTATGTAGCTGTTATGTCATGCTTATGTAGGCATTATGTCATTGCTCTTAATATACAATTTGACCCTATGTGAGTTTGTGAGTCATACTGTATAAGTCAATAACTGTGAAAGTAATTGACTTTACCACTGCACTACACACAAGTTGTTTGACTATTGTGCATGTACAGAAATGCATAGCCTACGTTTGTTATGGAATAGACAGATCCCTTTTTCATGGTTGGCTGCCTGTGTTTACATTTATAACATTATAACCCCTCATTATGTAAGATTTGCTCAATATACAGACTAAAAAGGTACATCCTTTACTTCCCCACCCTCTTTTCAATTTTTTGGTCTATCAGTGATTTCAACCCAAAGCATGTGAAAATGTTTGATGTGCATATGCATCAGTTTACTTGACCATATAAAATTAAAGTGGTGTTGTGAAATGAAGGTAACCTGAGTTATGCCATCTCGAGCCAGATAACTTGCACTGATCCTAAATTAATCCCGTGAAACACAGGCCCCCATGTTTTTGCAAGTGAGTATTGACCATTTTGAATATCAGCAAGACAAACATTCATGCATAATGTAAATTTCACAGTAATTTCCTTTGCACGTTGCTCTGTACAGATCCACCAAATTACAACAGTTTAGGTGACAGTAAGGCCTACATCGGTTTTCTGTGTACGTGTACATGCTTAGAGGTAAACATGAATGAAGAAATGACCTTGTAAGCATGCACTTCCACTGATTGGTGTGATTCCCCCTGAGTGTGATGCCAAAACAACAGCTGGTGGACAGCTGTGAATAGGAGTATTTTTATGAAATCATTTGATAATGGCAGCTGGAATCTAGCCTGTGACACTTTGACTGCTTTTTTTGTCTTGGAGCACATTAAATACTTAAGAGACTCCTGAGACTCAAGCCCAGACACTTGTTAAGTAATTGACTTCAGTTTTCTTTGGAAAAGAGCACAGGGCATGTCTTTTTGTGTTCAATTTCTCCTTTTTGTCTTTAAGAGTTCAGCAGCCACTGCTGCAACCCTGGCCCAGCCAACAGGACTTGGCCAATATCAACAGCTGATCACAAGCCAAGGTGATTTAACAACTCCTTCCATGTATGAATTCCCACAATAATTGTAGAAAAAACAGAAACAACAAGAGAACACTGTTTACATATTAAATCATGAAATAAGGAGGATGTGTTTGCCAAATGTGCCTTATAGAAGTCAGGGTTAGCTCTAGGCTCAGTGTATGACTGACGTGAACTCTGACCAGCTGTGCTGTTATGTTTTGCTTCAATATGCTCTCTAGAGCAACAAAATTGTTGTCGTAATCATCTTTTAAGTCCCACAGAATTTAATGAAAAACACTCATAATGGCTTCAATCTGTTCGTAGCTTAAACATTTCTAAATAACTGAGGCATATTGTACATTGCACAGACTGCCAGTTTAAACAAGCTGTGCTTTTGTCTGATAGCAATCTTAACTAGTTTTAGAGCATTATTTTTTATTAATTATTTTCAAACATGGCTATGGGTAATTTCTCTGCTACATGTACATCATGCATTGTTTTATTATGACAAATTTATGAAAGCATTTTCACTTGCAGCCATCACACATGGTATTTACAATGAAAGGTACCGTTAAGTTGGAACATTGTAGTCACATTAAAAGGAAAGGACTGTTTTCTTTTTTCCCTTATGTTTACAACTAAAAACAAGAAGATGTCTCCAACATCTATCAATTGAAAGCACCTTATGCAGCCAGTGAAAGTGAGGATAAAAATTATATTGATTTGCCTCAAAGCTTGAAACGGTAAGCCCTACTAAGATGTTGTCAGTACTCCGGCCCCCTAGCTATTGTGTTTATGTTCTCCCCATCTGTCATTGTGTCCATGTGCTTTTGTTTTTCCTTGTGTTCCAGCCCTGCCCCACTCTCCACCCTGTCTCCGCCCACCTGATCATCTCCACCTGCCTGCCTGCACACCTGCTTCCCATCACCTCATCAGCCCTACCCTATATCTACCCTGCTTGTCTCTGTCCTGTTTGCCAGATCGTTGCAGTGTTTGTCCTGTTTCGGTCCTGCCGTGCTTTTTTCTGTAAGTCTTGCCGTTATTGTTCCTGCCTGTACCTTTGACTTTGATTCTGCTCGCCGCCTTGCTCTGTTTGCCTGATTATCTGCCTGCCTGGTTACCGACCCTGCCTGTTCCTGTTTTTGACCCTGGTTTGCCCACGGACTGTCTGCCTGTTACCGACACTGCCTGTTCTGGTTTTGCTACATCGCCTGACGCCTTTATTAAAGCTTCTTGGTACCTGAAGCCCTGGTGTCCGTGCTTGAGTCCTTGCCTGAGCCCTGACAGTTGTGTTCATGGTTTTGTGGAACTGAGAACGCCTGAATGTAACTATATTGCTTTGAGGTTATCCAACTGACCATGTAAGCTGCCCTCATCAAATATCTCACCTTAGTTTAAACAGGTCCCACTTAATAGGATTGCAAGTTTGTGGAGGCTCAGATAATCACAGGTAGAGTACTGTAAGCTGATATATAATGAGCATGTTCCTAACTCTAGGCAAGATCCTGCAGGTGGTGAGAGGTACAGATGGGACCCAATACCTCATCCAGCCTCAGCAGCAGGTGGTGCTGCAGCAGCAGGTGGAGGAGTGCAGGCTCCAGTCATACAGCAGGTTGGTGCCACAGTACCAGTGCAGTGTTGCGCTGGTACTATTGATCAATCAGTCAACCAATCAATCAAATTTTACATGTGATAATTGTGATGAATTGGAGGATTTGTTTTTTTTTTTTTTTTTTTTTTCTGAGCTTGCGTTCATGTAATATACACAGCAATATGTATAATATTTTCATACCCTCTGTGCAACTATGGATTACTGGTACACATTGTGAATTTGGTATATCCTAAGGTGCATGAACTGCACACAGTGAAATGATTTACTTGCATTAATAACTGAGTGGTAGGCCTATTACATCATTAAATGCGTGCATTTATAGTTCTACTGCTAGAATGTAAAATCATAATGTTCAAACACTAGAAATAAAATAATTTTTCAATATATACATCTGACAGAACCGATGATTTTGGCTCATTATGTTGTCAGGTTCTGACTGCCCTACCAGGTGGAATTACCCAGCAAACTGGGGTCATTATTCAGCCACAGCACATTGTCATTAGTAGGAACAACAGGACGCACAGGTAAAGAATCAATAAAATAACTGCCTTTAATTTACTCACCCCTCAGCTGTAATTTACTTGTCCTCAGTGCCATTTTGCACCGTTGCATGTTATGATGGGCACAGCGGTATACATTGGTGTCAGCACTCCAGCCTGAGCTGCTGGTTTCAAAGCCATTGGAGATGCAGAGTGGTAAAACAAGGGACTTTGGACCTTCTGTAAACTAATAATGCAAGAACCATCCTCATTGGGAGTTTATGCGTTTCGGAAGCCATCAATAGAACAATCTGAATCCCGGGATATTCTGGAAGGGTAAATGGCAACATTGTGGTACACAATAGCCTGCCTTTTTAAATGGCTTGTGTGATGTCATTTTGTACAATCATAATGACAAGTTGTTGACAACTGGAGTCTGAGACATTTTACTTTTTTACATTTTTATTTTTATAAATGACACATTTTAGATGTGGTGGACCAGGTTAACTCAGCACGTGTAGCATATTGCTGTATTACGTTAGTAACTTAAAAACTTACTGAAAATTAAACATTTCAGGACATGTACTTTGTATTGAAAATCACAGATTCACTGGATACGTTGACACTTACAGTGAAGACTGCAATTTGTAAAACCAATTTTAACTTTTCTTGAATGTTTTGTTGGAGAGCTTTGATTCAGTGTCCTTTATGTTCCCATTGGATATCTTGAATGTCAGTTAGGCCATTTACATTTTCAGTGTGCCTAGCGAATCATTTTAGCATCTGTCTACTGGTAATATGACCCCTGGTGGTGGTTTATCTTAAAACGTACAAAGGTTTCAGAAACTAGAGAGGGTATAATACGTATGTGATGGAGGTGGTAGGATGTTGTGGGAGTAGCCTGCATTCATTCGTCATTAAATGAACGTACAAGAGCTGAAATACAGAATATTTCAAAAGTAGTGGAGGCACATAGATATTATACTTTATAAAAGCAAGTGAAGTAGTGATACACTATAAACTGTTTGATGAAAAAGTGGATGATTTGAACAATTTACCATCTTAACCAACAGTCATTCATTTACAAATGACATAATTGCTGAGGCTGAACACATCTGAAATGACATTGGCAAAAAAGTTGGCTTCATAATCTTTAACATTATGTGGAGTGTAGTTTTCACTGTTACTGTACTGCTGTTGTAAATACTGTTTGTCTGACAGGGGCATCTATTTTTTGTTTGTGGATTTTATACTACACCATTTTCCAGTCAAGTTCTTTGCAACTGACAATATCATATGTTTGAAAACTACCTTTTGAATACAGTTAGTTTTGTTGTACAAAGTTCCGTTATGAATTTTTTTACCTTTTTATTGAAGGATTTAGAAATGATTGATATCTGAACTTCCCACAAATGCCCCATTGCACACCACACTGAGGCCAGTATATAATCCAGCTGCATACTCTGTGAATGCTGTGAATACATTCTGGCCTACAGGGTGTAAAATCTAGGATAGTATAACCTCTTATTAGCAATGCCACCATTCCAGACTAGTGTGATTTCTGCAGTACTGTTTTAAACATCCATATGCTGTTCATGCAGATAATTCATCCAAGGAAATGAATACTGCAAAATTCATGGAGAGAGACTTTACTGCATGTCATGGTTGTGTAAAGTTACATCTACAAGGTGCAACTGTGCAAAAGCCTCTGCCTTGGGTTGTTATGTACTCCATGTGCTGCAGGATGTTGTACTGGTTGCTGGTCAGACATGTAGCTGGAATTTTTGTGTAACTACAACTTTAGAAGCTACATTATATGCATAACTATATCTAGCTTTCTAAGTAAAATGCTCCTTCACAAGGATCAGTTCAGCACGAGCCCATTAGGATAGTTTCATAATTGATATATAGATGTGTCAAATCTAATATTTATCATGAAATGAGAGGATCTGCCTTGTCAGGCTTTCAGGTGGAAGAACCCAGGTGCAGACTGGAATGCCAAACCAGGTATTTATTTGACAGCAAGCCAAAGAAACAGTAGTCATAAAACAGTCCAAGTCGAAACCAGAAAATCCACAAAAAACAAAAGGCACACACATACTGACAGGAAGACAGAAACACAATATAAGAAAGACATCAAGCTGAAGTACTGACACTGCCCAGTGTATAATCTGATTGATGTGAGCAAACACTCCAACACCTTACTCCCTTATCCTGTCAAATATCAAATAAAATTCTACACCAAGTGTGTACTTAAAGGTGGAGTGAAAAGGAATTTCACTTTCATAATGGTAAAATGACACACTGTAACAGTTGATATTAATATGTAGTTTGAAACAGTACACAAATATAAAGTCTAGTAAATTAGTCTAATATAGTGTAAAACAATATCTTAAAAAGTATCTCCTTTGATATACAGTGGATGTCATGAGAAAATTGCATCATCAGTGCTTCATATGTCCTAATGTTTAAACACAATTGTAATTCTATCACAAAAGAGATGGCAAGGTGGGATGCCTGCTCCAAGAAAGACCTGGAAAAGTAATTTCTGAGAGATTACAAAGCATTTCATTAAGCAGCTGAAGCAAAACAAACTACAGTATGTTCTGCAAGTGCCTTATATAGATTTGCAATTTTGCATTCAAAGGTAGTTCTTACTGTACCTAGGTAAATGCATAAGCTCACTTTACTGATTTCCTTCAGGTAACACAGCTCACTGATTTGTTCTGCTGAAACTGATTGACCAAAACCGAGTGATCTGCTCAGCTGAATACGATAAACCTTGTTGTTAATACTCATCCTTATGTGGCTGTTGATTTATGGGCATATGACCGGAGTACTCCTGCAGCTGGATGAGTGTCTCCCTTGTGCTTTTCTTCTGTTTCCCCTGGCAAACGCTGCTGTACATGGTGGACATAGTTTGGCCACGGAAGAGCTGGGCTTGTTGCTTGCAGAAGCCAATCTTGCTGAGCAAGATGAAGATGTCCCCATGGAAGGCCTTAGTGAAGATAGCGTAGAGGAAGGGGTTGGCACAAGAGTTGAGTGGATAAAGGAGGACCAGCAGGATCTTGGAGTTGGAGACCGTGATGAGAGGCTTGTTGAGCACAGCTGACAAAGCAAAAAAGGAGATGGGTGCCATGCAGAGAAAATCAGTGAATATGAGGATGGCCATGCGCCTGGCAATATTAGTGTCATCGCTCCTAGAACTGTAGTGCGGGCTTCGCACCATGCAGTAGATCTTGACATAACAAATGCAAATGATCATGAACGCAAGGATGTTGAAGACCAGAACAAAGACAATGTAGGCCTTGGCAATGGTAGAGGTGTTATCCATGGGCAGACAGATGCTAACCTTCTGGTAGCTGCTGACGCCCACCAAGGGTAACACAGCCAGCAGAATGCAGAAGAGCCAGCCTCCCAGCATAACCACAGAGACGTGGCGGACACGGATCTTGTGGTCCAGCTGCATAGCGTAGAAGATAGTGTACCAGCGCTCCAGTGTGATGACAGTCAGTGTGTAGACCGACAGCTCACTGGCAAAGACAGTTAAAAAGCCGGCCAAACTGCATCCTGGGCCTGTCTGCCAGTCTATGGCATGGTTATAATACTCGGATCTTGTACGGAGGTCTACCGAAGCAATCAGTATAAGGTATATCCCCATGCACAGGTCGGCGAAAGCCAAGTTGCATATTAGGAAACGAGAGACTGACAGCTTATAGTGGCTGGTGAACAGGATCAGTAGGACAAACAGGTTCCCCAGGATAGCCAGCAGGCTGACGAACCACACAGACACACGCAGGAAGCTGGAGCCCATGATGTCCTCGCAGGGGCTGAACTCGTCTGGCACAGGTGCGCAGACAATCTCCTCACTCTCATCGCACATTAGGTAGTCATACTTGCTGTCAAAGTACTGTGCAGCATCCTGCATGTTCTTCGCAGTTTCTTCGAAGCCCGGGTTGTTCAGCTGCCAGCTGTGGAAATGCAGGTTGCTATGGAAATCGTGACGGTCATAGTTTTCTCTGAATGCATCCTCCAAATGGTTAGCATCTCCTTCTGCATAGTCTTGAGAAGACAGAACTTGAAAAGTGTTCACTGATCCCTCCTGATGATGGTCGTAGTAGGTGGACAGGTTGCAAATAGCATATTCCATGTATCTGCAGAATCAGACATACAAGCCATCTGCTTGCATTACACATTTTAAGTTAGAGAAAATCGATCAGCACTTTGGTTGTGATATTTTCTTGGTTATAAATAATTATGTTATTTTTTAAATGCTTTCTCCAACTGCCAAACATCTTTACTAACCCTGCTTGGAATCAGCAAATGTACCTTAGGCTTGTCTCTCTGCAATAACCTACAGCTCAGCACAAAGAAAAGAGCACTGACAGGACAGGCACTACTCCACTGATATCATCCGATCAACTCGAAGATGCCTGATGGGCTGCAGGATCCCTGACAGCAGTGAGACAGGGAGGGCAAGCCTGACCCACCCACCCCTCTGCCTGGTGGGTTGTGGGCTCCTGGTCATAGTTAGCAGATGACATAGCCAGTTATAACAAGGCCGTAGGGCACAGTCTGCACTCAAGATGAGCGGTGTGCTGACTTTGGAGCCCCATAAAGTATATCCATGCGATTTGTTTTGGCAAAATAATTATACAAAATATAAAACGTTCTTATTTCCAACAAAATGTCAATATTATGGTCAAAATTCAGATAATGCAGTGTTTTGCTGAGCAACAAGTTTGTATTGTTCTTCAGACATCTCGTGTATTATCTGTAAACAACAAAGGCTTTCCTCATACTCCTTCAGTCTCCAATTTAACCATCTAAGCCTGTGACCTTTGGTTACTCCGAAATATCCTTGGTACAGCCCTACAATACTTTTGGGTTGAATAATTCTTCATCTTGAGTGCCCACTCTAGAGTTTCAAATGCTTGAATGAAAAAAAAACCCCGTGAGAAATAGTCTTCAGTTCCCATACTCACCCTTTCTTTTTCTTTAAGTTCTTTAATCCACAACAGTGACTGGGGTAGGTGAGGTCTGCATTCATTAGATGCTGAAAGGTCTTGATTGGTGGAAGTTTCTTCAGGGTCCATGTATTCCTCACCACGAGTTCTCGAAGGGACTCGAGGCCAATTGTTGGCAAGGAGGTAACACTTGATAAGGAAACATCACTGCCAGAACAAAAACGGACAAAGTTCACAGGACAGTGGCCCCACTCTCTCAAAAGAATAAAGAGCAGGAGCACTACCTAGAGCTTACAGTTTAAATAAACAGTTTTAGAATCCAATAGTATGAATGAATGCAAAGTGTGCTTCTAAATATTTTGTACATAAAAGAAATTCAGTGTACTTATAGTTTGTTGATTAAACGTTTCAAATACTTTTCAAAAACTTTGATTTTTGGTTGGTAAAATGTTACACAAACCAATGACTGTGCTTCAATTAAGCTGCTAAAATGATGAATCCTAAACTTGATTCGTAAAAAAAAGTAAATTAATTAAAATGAATAAAATCAATTAATTGAAATTAATTTAAAAACTTTTAATTGCTATGTTCAATTTCTGATGGATTTAGAGTTACTATTCCACAGAATTCCCAGCTGTTAACTTATTTTTCAACCATAATTTAGTTCTTCAAAGAAACAAACGTAATAAGTGACAAAAATGATGGCTTTGAGACATTGTCCTCATAGATTGAGAGTTGGGCCTTTATTCAATATAACCACAGTGTGCTTTGTTCACAATTTTGCAACAAATTTAAAGAAGTATTACTGTTTCTTACGAAACATGAGTTTGGTGGTGGCTGAAATTAATAAAGTGTTAAATTTTTTAGATGGAATGCAAGTAGAGGTGGCCAGTGAATTTAGTATTCACTATACAGTGCATTCAACTTTTCAGTTGAATACTGTTACATATTAGGAAAGTACTGCATTGTCTTCTTCTTGGTGCACAGGGCTCTTTTTAAGGTTAAGTAGGGATCAAAAATCGAGTGCCTTTCCATGTACTTAACACAGGCATAATAGTATTGGATGCACAGCAAATAGGGCTGCCCTCGACCAAAGATTCTCCTAGTCGACTAATAGTCATTAGTTCAAGCCATTAGTCGACTAATCGTCACACGTTTATGTCATTAATTTAATTATTTAAATATATATTTTTAGGGGCATCAGAAAATGGTTTGAGTTCCAGGGCTGAGGAAGAATGTTATAAGTAACATTGTCAACACTGTGCTACGTTACAGAGAAATACAAAACCGTAATAATGAGCCTTTAAAATATAAATTTTACAACAGCGCACAGGAAGTAAGCTGCCTGTTAATGACAATGCTTAACGGCAAAGGCGGTAATGATTCTGAATGTGTCGGAACAACCAGCAAGGAGACATTTTAATTAATTTCAACACAGTATAACATAATACAACTTATGAACTTGTAACACCAACACAATAACTTATGAAACAAATGATAAATAAACATGAAACAGAACATGAAGTTAAACATGCAGTAAGCGAGGTAATTTAACTTTCCCAGTCCCCACGAACACTTCGATAAACCTAATAGAGCATATGACAATATATTTATTTAGCTGCATATAGCCTTAACTTTGCAATTTGTTAATGTTAATTAGTCCATTAATTATTTAGCATAATGGAATAACCCTTTCTCGCGTACGCTCACACCGATGTGATTAGTTTAGCGCGTAGCTAGTGATTAGAACACTAGATTGGAAAAATTCTAGCTAATTTTAGCTTTGCGGAAACAGTGATTTAACGTTAAAAATGTAGCAAATGCTAACTGAAAACCATGAGAAGCTTAATAACGCTAATGAAAACATAACGCAGTGCGCTACATTGCATAAAAATAAGTTATGTGCGAAAGAGGTAATAACGTTAGGCTACTTAGGGGAGAGCCGGGACACAAGTAACACTTTTCAGATAAACGTCATTTTAAAAGATAACGTTACAGACAGAAACTAATTTTCATTGTGATCAACAACTCACGTGTGTGTTCTATCAATACCAGTTGCTATGTTGTACAAATGTGGAACGACTCTGAATAATAATATAATAAGTATAGTTGTTATTGTAGAGGGACGAAAGAAACAACTGTTACAATCGTCCCGACAATGGTTCCTGACTTGGTTCTAAACTGAGAAACTCTGACATGGCAAACTTCAGGATTTGTTGAAGTACTAATTATTCTGTCAATAGACACAACTTGTCATTCAAAAAAAAAAAAAAAAACAATTACCGCTTGAGTGAATTTACTTTCCGTGATCGAAAACTCCTCGAAAGTATGATGTATCTATCCACGTGATTTTTGGGGTTCTGGTAAGTGTTGCATGTTCTACATGCTGATGCAGTCAGGCATATCAGACTTGTATGGGCTTGGAGAAAATCGCCGTGTTACTTTTGTCCCATGTTACTTTCGTACCGGCTCTCCCCTACATGTTTCAGATGATAAGTCATGTTTGAGGTCGACGAATGATAGGGGAATCTTTGCATGCAGAGTTTGCATGTCACCTTCTTGGGGTCATCCTTTACACGCTCGAAATGATCCCACACTTTGGATGATTTCCTGTCCGACATAGTCTAATAACTTTTTAAGGACAAGGCGCAGCTCCGAATGGAGTTTGCGGGTTTTTTTTTTTTTTTTGCGACTAACCGACCAATGAAAACTTGGTCGACTAAGACTCTTCTCGACTAACGTTTGGTCGACTATTAGGGGGCAGCCCTAACAGCAAAGGCAGTTTTTGTCACTCTAAATTGTCAGACTGTTCATATCTGATCTGGAGTCCTCCCCTGCAACACTTTTCAGTTGTGGATGTATGATTTATTCATTTTGATATAGTCAGCCGATTACTTCATTACTAGTGATGGGAAAGCAAGGCTTCATGTAGGCCACTATGTGTGAAGCTACTGTTGTAGACACTGGTCTTCGTGGTGTCCGGTTCTCATTACCGTGGCTACAATAAGACATGTTCATTAAAGATCTTAGGAACACTCCAACATAAGATTGTTTAAAAGCTATAACCTGAAGTTCCCAAGGCATGTACTATCCACTATACTCTTATATATGCATTAATATATGTAGTACTATACTAGACTTAGTTATCTCTGAAGAAAGTGAATACATATTTTTAAATATATTTGTTGCACCCAACAGCTACTAGTTGTGTTTTTTTTTTTAGTTTAATGATATCGCTAAACCTGATTATGAAGATCTTTGACAAACTGTATTTTACTTTTAGTAAAATGTCTACACACAGCTTAATAATAATAGTGCTAAAAAACAAGATATTAGTGCAATATTTAATTTTGGCTTTCTGTTTAACATACTATTTAGCCATTACATTTTTCCATGATACAGCATTTTTATATGTGCCAAACAGCACGGTATCACCATAGACTGTCAGCACTCCAGCCTGAGCTGCTGGTTTCTCCCTGTCTGTCAGCGTGGGTGTGTCTTTTGTTTGTTTTTTCCCGTGCATGTGCTTTTGTTTTGTTTTCAGCCGTCACCCCTCCTCCTGTCCTGCCTACCTGCCCTGCTGCCACGCCCACCACCTGAAGCCCATCCTGCGCACCTGTTCCCTGTTCTCTCATCACCAGCCCATGTATATATACCCTGCTGTTTCCTTTGTTCTTTGCCTGATCGTCTCAGCTTTGTTTCCTGTGTCATTCTCGCCGTTTGACAGTTCAGATCTTTTTGGTTTTTGACTCTGCCTGTTCCTGATTCTCCCTTTTTGCCTGCCGTTTTGGATTCTGTGTTTTCTCCTGTGGACTTTCTGGTTTCTGATTTTGGACTGTTTTTTTTTTTTTGACTACAATTTTTGCTTGTGCTTTTGGACCTTTAACCGCCTGTTTTGTCTGCGCTGGGTCCTTCCCCCCCCGTCAACCCTGACAGACAGTCACTGAGGTCGAAATACACCTAATGAACTGAATGAGATCTACGTAGTGAAGTACTGAAATAACTGTATGAATTGAAGCATTGAACAAATCAGAATCCTTCATTGGTTAGAAGCATTTATGGTCATTGATTCTGTAGTTATGCTGATTTGCTGCCTGGATAGCAGCCCATCCCAGTATAACTTTGTCCTCCACTCACGGTCATTTTTGGTTTTGTAATTTTCTATAGGCTGATTTAGTTGTCGCTCAAAGCATTTGGGGGGTTGTCTGACTGATGATTCAAATGAACGAAGAGTGAACCAGTACTTAAAGTACGTTGAAATGATTTGCTAAAAATAATTAGTTCTTTGGCAAACTGCACACCACTACTAAAGAGTCAAACCTTCAATGCAGGTATGTGGCTGTTGAAAAGTACAATTATTTTAATGTGTGAACTCTGTCAATGCTCATTTTCCTGAATTGAATTTGCTTGATTTTCAAAAGTAAATGTTTGTTTTTTGTATTTTGTGCCTTCTGTTATTTTTATAGTTCCATTTGCCAGTAGAGTCACATCTCAAAATCTCCTGATTTTGTCCAGCAAAGAGCAAGACTTGTCATCAACAAGTGAGATGTGTCCAACAGTTATAACCAATTACTTTGGTGTAAAATGCTTGATAACCTGCGTGTATATCTGTCCCATAGCAATATCCCATATCCTATAATTTTTAGGTTAAAAATTATAGGATCTCTGCTATGTCAGCTAAGCTGCATACTTTCTTAATGACCACCAGGAACACAAAGCGCAGCTCCCTCTTCAGCTTAGTTACCAATTGGTCCTGTTGCTCATTCTCTTGACATGGGTTTCCACGGTTACTAAACAATTTTAAATGGTTGCTGCAACTTCCCACATGGTGATTCTTGTGAGTACTCTGAACTATTACCTGATGAAAATAAGTTGCTTAGGTAACATGCATTTGTACCATACCCGGTTTGGTGTGTAGTGTATATGGTGAGATGGAGGCTTCAAAGGGGTCCTTACAAAAAGCAGGGGTCCCTTAAAAACTGAGGATGGACAGAACAATTCTTGTCTGCCAAATACTCACAGAAGAACTGGTCCACTGATCACTCCAGCAAAACTCTTCTCATCGATTCTGGTCAAATGCTCATTTCTGTGAAGGTACCTGAGTTGAAAATGGCACCCATTCAAAATATGAGTTACAAAGAATGTTATTGTACATGTTATTTAGCATCATAACCCTGCCCAATGCCCAAGTTTTCATTTAGCAGCTGTGTATTTGGTAACTGTTGCCCACAGTTGAGAGAGATAAAGTCATGGCTTGGCAACTCAGTTTCGAGCTCTTGGTAGGATGAGCACTGACAATCAATTTTCATATCAATCTATAGAACTAAAACTGGAAGTTAGTTTCTATTGCTGCACTCCCAGAAACTAATATTGTAACAAGGGCACTACAGCTAGTCTACTTCCTATTACCTATATTGCAGAGCTATATCTATGTTTTGAAAAATACTTAGGCTGTAACTTTTTTTCATAAATCTAATCGTCACATTATTTTTTCATTATTGCATTCATGTTTTGTAAAAACGCATAAAATAAAATATATAATTATATAAAATAATAAAGGTATCTGTAATATATATTTCTAGGCTTCTTACATCTTTGGGGAAAAAGCATTCAGTGATTAAGTTGACTGCCTGTAAGTGTGTGGGTGTGTGTGTATAAAGTTAGTTATATATCAGTTATACCATACATACACAGCATCAAGTTTTGAACCATTGAAGGCATGTGCTTGGATTTCAGTAAAACCATTACTGTACAACATCCTGCAACATAAACACATGGACAAAGATTACATACATGAAACATACATGCTTCATCTAAGCTCTCATCACTTCAAAACCCCTTGGAATAGATACTTGCATTGACTCAACATGTAATAACAATTGCCCTGGATCAGTAATCTCTACCAGAAGTATAACTTGAGTAGAAATCTGCTTTGGTTCTCACTTATGTTTCCATAATATGGTATGAGCACAGGCGTATACTGCAGGTGAATATTATTCCTTTAAAAACATTTCTTTCTCTATTACAAAACACAATCCTGGTGAGAACCCACTAGCAATACTTACGTGATTGAACTCTGCATATTTCTGTCTCTGTCTACTCTGACCAAAGAAACTGCTGGCTGGAATAGCCTATTATATGCTATAGTAGCTGCTCCTTGTGAGTTTATACATCACTGATTTGTGTAGAAAACACATACACTTACACAGTCAAGATATCATTTGTAATTCCATGGAAAGAGTTAGCTGATACTGTTGTGATGTAGGGGTGATCAACAATTTCACTGAAAAAGACAGATTGAGATACATAATGTTACAAATAGAGGAACCAATAAAATACTAAATTAATTCTTTTAATGAAACTGGCACAAGCCACAAGCACCGATTAAACAACCAAACTTCAAACGAATGCCACACAGTTCTCAACTACACCAACCACTGGTTTGTACAGAATTGCTTGTTGGTATTCAAACCTCGTAGTTGTTCATTGTTCTGATGTTAGTAAAAACTATCCTCCAGTGAGGTCCCACATGACCTTAGTGCACTGTGTGAACTGCAGTGTGCAAAATGGCTGCAAAACTACAAATGGGTGTACTGGAGGATTGCATTTGTCTTGCCTCACCACTCCTGTGTGAGTACAGAGATCACAGTGATTCTGAAAACAGGGTTGCATTGGTTGCACCAAGCAGGTTTCTACAAACATGTAAAGCAACCCAAAATCCATCTTTGGAGATAAAAATGTGGAAATGGGTTAGAAAAATAAAGCTGGCTAGCTGGTTTCGTTTGTATCTCAAAGGCTGCCTGTTTGATTCCCAGGTGGGGTGATGCTGTTGTATCCTTGAGCAAGGTACAATCATTATTACTTCAGTAAAATAGCTAGCTGTATTAATTCATGGTATGCAAACCATCTAATGCATGCTGGATGGGGGTGTCTGTGGAGCAATTATCAGAAAGTAAGTAAATTTAAGTCAAATGCTAGAGTTAGGCTGTAATTCTATAATAACAATATCTCTGGTATAAAAGAAGTAGGATTATCTTTTGTAATATGGCCCCAGGACCTTGTGTAGGGGACTAATCGAGTTCCTATCACTGACAAATGGGAGTAATTTCACCATCTGTAATCAAATCAGGTAATGAGCTATGAGCTCAGTTACAATTTGGACTGAAGATCTGTGAAATTATTCACAGCGTATTTGTCTCTGTTGTATTTGTATTTGTGAACAGAAGATAAATTCCTCCCATTCTTGAACCCCTTCATACCTGTCTTTAACTTTTACCTATGATGTTTTCTGAACAATATCCCATATTTACTGTCATGACATGAGATCTTGTAACCAGGGGAACCACCAAGGAAATAAAACCCTAGCCCTCCCACCAGCACAGCATAATTCCTGAAATGAGTCATTGGTAAGATGAAGGCCCAGGTATCAAGTTTATGAAACAAACTGCACTCTCGTCCTGAGAAAATCACCCTTTTCCTCTAGAAAATGACGTCAACTTTGAACTCATGTTTTTGTCTGCACTCCAACACAGTCTATAATATTGGTTAAGAAAGGTTAAGTACAT
Organism: Megalops atlanticus; assembly: GCA_019176425.1. Classification (NCBI taxonomy): domain Eukaryota; kingdom Metazoa; phylum Chordata; class Actinopteri; order Elopiformes; family Megalopidae; genus Megalops; species Megalops atlanticus. Next base: position 25,091,925 of record CM032887.1, on the reverse strand, counting down.
GATATCACAACAATGAAATGTGCAGATGGCTGTAAATAAGATTGTAAACTTAGCTTACAGTATGAAGTTCACATTATCAGAGTTGATCTTGGTCAGGTCAGGGAATACTGTGAGCCCTGTGTTGAAAATCCCCCTGCAGTGAAATCAAGACATTAATCAGATAGTGACAGAAACCAAATAATATACAGAGAGAGTGGGGTATGGACATTGGAGTGGGAATGATACAGAAAAGTGTGCTGCTTACAAGTACTGCAGGTTTGGTAGGTCTTTAAATGCCTCTGGGTCGATGTATGTCAGACTCCTAGTATTCCTCATTTCTCTGGAAAACATACAACACTTCTTTTCTTGAGCTTAGTTTTTTTTTTTTTTTTTTGCGTAGCAACAGCTACTATTGTGGTTGAGATGTAAGCCCTTTTTATAACTATATAAGGCACATGACAAATTGACAAAACTACAAGAAACCTGGGCAGTTATAGCAAATGAACAGTATCACAGCATATAACAAAAGAAATGTAAAGTAAAGAATGTAAAGAAGACCAATAGTAATCCATTAATACTCTTAATTGAAATGTAGTGGTTTTAGAAAACTGTGGAACTGATGTAGTCAGCCACATTTGTGGTGGCTGTATTAGTGTCCTGCACTCAACTAAGATGATGTCATCAACTGAGAGGTCATGGTCTTTTGACCTAAGGATGTTGGCAATATAAGACAAATGCTGGGCACTTTATTGAGTAATGAAATTAGATTGGTGCAGATGTTGAAAACCCATAGTTACTATGTATGGATTAGACATAATTACTGATATGGCTTGTTAAAATAGGGATAAGCTAATAGCTGATGACAGAAAGGGAGAAGAGGCATGGCCTACTGGCAAGAATACTGATAATGGACAGTCCTGGATGCAGATTCAGTATTTAATTATTGTGTTTACAAAGGTCTCTCCTTGCACAGGAGAGGACAGAATCAATGGAGAGCCTCTCTTTTGTTCTGCCATGTTTTCACTGTACAATATGTGGTGCTAACAAAATGGCCTGTCCAGACAATCTTACTCAGCAAGTGGCAAGTGGGTCCATTCTTAGGCCCTGCATTACTGTAAGTGTAAGCTGTAAGCTCCAGACACTGCAGGATGCAGTCCAGAGCATGCATGTTATTTTTCAAATGACCTATTTTACTAGGTCTTACATTCCTCTGTGTTTTTTTGTAGATGTTCCATTATTCTGGCTTGGACAACTTTTTATTCCTAGAAGTCATGGAAGATGTAAGACTTATAATGCTGTTAAGACTTGTGCATAATGATGTAAGTGTTAACTCAAATAAATAAGGCTTTTAAATGACATTAAAGTACAAGTATCCAAAAGAATGTATGGTTGTGTGAAACAGATTTTTAACTATCATTAAAGCATACTTTGCACATTGTAAAAAAGTAAGATATACTGTTGCCTACATACAGAAAAGAAATATTACAAATAAGTTATTCCGTAACTCTTACTTAATATCTTATTATATCTATTATATCTATAATATCTATTTCTTCATTTAACAGACAGAATATTGTTATACTGTAACAATGTATTGCATAAGTTGGAAAGCATTTTGCTATTAATATTGTGTCAGTAAGCAGAAATATGAAAGATGGTGTGTAGCCGCTACTCACATGTGGGTGACTTTCTTTAGGTTGTAAAAAGAATGTCTCTCCAGGCTCTTCAGTATTGCATCCTCTGATATGTATCTGAGTGAATGGGGGAAAATTAAAAAAAAAATGTCTGAATCCAATCTGGCACACACCTGTACCTCTACCTCCTTTTTGTTACACAAGCTGTAACACAGCTGTAACTTAAAACCTCCAGCACAGAATGATAAGGATTGGGAATCAGTTGTAATGGCAGTAATTTTTTTTGTAATACCACCAGACTCTTCACAACATTTAGAGTGCAGACTGATAGAAATAGCTACAAAATATGTTTTGGTGTTATTTTTAAATCATGGAGGATTTTTTCACAGAAGAACTTTTTCCTTATTAAGGTTATTATTTTACTTTTACAAAAGCAGATAACAGATTGATACCAGAATGAAAGAAATGTCTATGTTGTTCTTTCAAAATGTGAATACTAATACTACTAATAATAAATTAATTGTTTTTATAGTGAACTGTGGCATTAACAGAACAATTCAGGCAATACACAACAATACAATGTACTGTGTCTGTCTTTTTATAATTAAGTCAGAGGATGGAATACAACTGCCGCAACACAGTTGATGTGCTCAGTCCAGTTACTCACATGCAATGTTTGTATTGTTCCATTTGCAATATTTGTACTGTTGTTTCGGTTAAATAATCACTTTTAAGTTAATGTTAAATAATCTCGTGATTTAAAGTGATTTAGTCTCTTTAGTCGCTTGGTGAACTGAGAAGGATGGAACTCTGTCTGCTTTTGAATGATGAAACTTGTCTGCACTGATTTGAATTTGCTGTCAATATTATGTTAATGTGTATTTGCATGTAGAACACTTGGACAGTTCCTAATTTCTGCTGGTAAGGCAAAAATTGTATCTACCGCTATGCTGTACTTCATCATGTTGTAGTTGAAAAGCAATTGCATATTGAAGTTTTCGTAACAAAACACTGATAACTCTCCCCACTTACAAGCTTGTAAAATAATGCCATTTAGCACATCGAAAGTGGACTGGAACAATCTCTTTCTACTCACATCCTCGAAATGTTGACCACGTTCACAAAGGCATCATGCGGAACAGTTGTCAGTCGTGTCTCCAGTAGCCACCTGTTTAAGACACGAGTACATAGCGGATTTGAACAAATCATATGCCCATTGTAACATTCTCTCCTATTTTATTCTGCTATATCGTGTCAGATTTTAAATCTGGTGGTGCAATGTATGAATATCAATTCAAGTCACAACACGCTTTCACTAGCCATGTCCTGATTAGTGCATTAGTCTATGATAGATGATGACAATGTTGATAGAATGATAAAAACAGCAAACAATGAAGAATTCAAAGGGAAGAAGGTATAAACGGAACTGTACGACAAAATATAATAATTATGTTCTGCCCTTTGGGCCTTTGAGTTAAGATTTATTATTTGAACGTGTAGCAATAGTTATATGGGAGGTGCTTGGGAGAGAATGACCAGGATTGCCCGTAGGATCCTTGATTGCATGCTGACCCAAGAACACGCTCACCTCACACACACCGTCCTGAGCACCCTAATGGCTGAGGTCTCTGCCATTATAAATGCCCGACCACTTACCCCTGTGTCGTCTGCGACACTTCTCACGCAGAAGACTGGTGCTCCATCTCCCCCAGGAGATTTCACAGACAAGGACTTATTTGGAAGCCAGTGGAGAAGAGTGGAGGCTCTCGCCAGTAGGTTTTGGACTCACTGGATTCGTGAGTTCTTGCCTACACTTCAGGGATGATGAAAGTGGAACGAACGACGACGGGGTCTTCAGAAAGGGGACATTGTTCTCTTGAAGGACAGCCAAGCAGCACGCAACGAGTGGCCTACGGCTCTTGTTGTGGTCACCCTTCCCAGCGCAGATGGGAAGGTGCGCAAGGTGGAGCTAAAAGTGACATCTCAGGGCACCAGCAAGACTCTTCTGAGGCCTATTTAATCTTAATTAGGTGTGGCAAGGATGCCAAGCGGGGAGTGTTCTGCCCTTCAGGCATTTGAGTTAAGATTTATTATTTGAACATGTAGCAATACTGCTGCCTACTGGCCATTTTATTTGTAGCACTTTATTTCTAATATTAACCACGAAGCAGGTAGTAGTTTGCAGAGGGCAGCTACATGCAATGGACACGCGTTTCTTCTCCGAAGCAATGCCTGTAAGTTGTCGGGGAAGTGAGGATTTAATAAAACTTCAATGGTCTGAACCCAGCGGTCTTAGAAATTAACGCCCTTGTTTATCGTCCGGCACTCTGAATACCGGACACAAATGACGTCAATTACTAAAACTCCTCACTTAACCAACATGTAAAATAATAATAAAAATGATTTAATTTAATAATTATTATCAAAGATCTTAATTATCAATTAAATAACCGAATTCGTTGATAGGAGATGAGCAGTCTGGTGGATCAACCTTTGCCAGAAATATAGAGCCACAACTGGAATAAATTAAAAAGGTTTATTAAGCAGTTACACTAAGACAAGACAAAATTCAAAGTCTGGGCTACAGACCTGGTCCACTACCATAACAGACACTAAATTACATACAGACGTTAACAAAACAAGAACATGGATGGATCACAGAATGGTGAATGAATGCGTGCAGAGAAAATTACCCAAGCCAATTGTTTACCTCTTCCAAGGAAGAATACAGGAACCACTCACAATAGCAGCAAAACTCCAAAAGGAAAAATGCAAAAAGTTGCAGGATAAACTGAGCCGCGGACTGGATGACTGAACGGATGACTGAGCGTAGGCAAGGAACTGATCAACGACAAAAGACTGAGCCAAAGCGAAACTGAGCCAGGAGGCCTGTTCTAGGCCTGACTTAAGAAGAAGCTCTCTCCACCTCCCTGACCCACGCATGATTAATTTTATGGTTGGGGAGTGCCTGGAAGTTTCTCCAGGACTTAATTTTGTCCTTTCAATCCAAACATCTGGAAATACCAGCTATATTTTCAAGATTCTCATCATTGCATTCAGCTCTTCATGAGCATCGCAATGACACCAAACATTAATAGGCATGGGTTGAGAGGAGAGAGTTAGCTGAGAGGAACTGGTAAAATGGTGGTTTTGCTGCTATATTGAGAAATACATGTGTTATCACACAACATTGGGTTTTCCACATTTTTCCATGACATGAGAGTACAATTACTGTGGGGTGCAAAGGGGTGAATGATCCGAAAGTGTAGGTACACACAAAGAAACACACACACACACACACACACACACACACACACACACACACACACACACACACACACACACACACACACACTGATTGTGCTCAAAAAGGGGAGAAGGGGGGAGAGAAGGCAACCCCCTGCAGCTGTGGTCACTGATTTTGGGGTATTTATGGTGGTGGACCATTTGCCCTCTTGCCTGCTATGTGTGTGTATTTGTTGACTTATCTTATCTGCGCTTGATCTGGTCCTGAGTAGGGAAAGGAATCCTAGAAAACCCAGACCAGGGCACATAGCCATAAAATGCATGGTACTCTCCCGACAAAGTAATGACATGTTGTTTAATATGCCGGCTTATAGGATATATGACATGTATGCTATACGCGCTGAGTTTCTGTTGTTCTGTTTGACGTTTATGCTAACTTTCATTCCCTGATATGTGACTCGCATACTGTTTGGCTGTAGCTTGCATGACCTTAAGTTCGGCTATGGAATTTGTGCTGTTTAATCAGTAATATTCGTGTATTATGAATGTATGCAATTACATGCTAAATAGGCACTGTACGCCATTATTGGCTCATTAGCGGTTTGCTATTTGTTTTCTTCTAGTTTCATTGCATTTTCGAATGCTAATAAAGGAGCGAGAGGCTAATCCTGACTAGGGGTTGACCGATATGGTTTTTTCAGGGCCGATACCAATTTTACCGATAGAAACTGATAACCAATATTTGGAAACAATATACATTTGCAGAATGAAATGAAAATCTTGGTGTCAAAATTTAGAATAACACAAACTCCAACACAAAACTTTGTTGAAATGCCTTTAAGCATGTGTTTAATTAAAAGAGAACTTTTCGAGGAACGTCACTTGACGCAATCGAAGATGGTTGCTTAGGAGAGGTGTGCTGCACATCATCGTATATATTTATATTATTTCGTAGTTTAAGGCAATTGCTTTAATTCTCTAGTTATAGTAAATCGAACCGCAGCAAGCCACTGACATGTCCGAGGCTTCAAAATTACAAAAACAAGACGGTAGCAGGCGATATCAGACTAGGCTAAACTCTCCAGATTTGGTTGAAGAGGGCGACTCCATGTTAGCTGTTGGAGGCAATGTGTCTAAAGACATATCTAATGCTACCATACATGCGCTGTTGAAACAAATGTCGGAGGACCAGAAAAAACAGCTGAATGAGATAAAGAAGACAACTTCATCGATCGAACTTAAGCTGTCGGAGATCCTTTCTCGCCTTTCGGATGTCGAGGGCCGACTGGATTTCTTAGAAGATGCAGCGAGAAAGGCAAGAGCTAACCCATTAGCAACCATGGCCGAGCTGGACATGCTTCGTCAGAAAGTAGACGACATTGAGAATAGGGAGAGACGATGCAATTTAAGATTCACCGGCTTCCCGGAGGTGGATGAATGTGCTTATACCCTAGCTTTCTTGGCTAAAACAATCCTGGATATATTGGCGATGGACTTTCCTGATGGCATCGCCCTCGAGAGGGCTCATAGATTAGGTCCACGCAGGGAGCAGAACGACCCACCCAGACCTAGACCCATTATTGCAAGATTTCTACGATTCCAGGACAAAGAACGCATACTGCGGGCTGCGAGGGGTAAGGAGGAAATATGGTGGAACAAGCATCGTATCAGGATCTTTCCAGATTTCTTGAAGGACTTGCAAAACAGACGACAGAAATTCCAGGATTGCAAGAAACTCCTGCACGAGCGAAACATTAAATTTGCGCTTCTGTACCCAGCGGTGTTGAGGATCTCCGCCAATGGAAGCAGGCAGCGGTTTGAAGATCCCCAAAAAGCAATGCAATTCATCAAGTCTTTGTAAGCTGTTTTTCTTTCCATTCTGAGGCTACAATGCCAGCTTAATGATGTAGCTCGATGGCTAGCAAGGAATGTAAGGATATTGTTAGATGCAATTTAGGTTGTGGGTCTAGTGTTCCTGTCTCATATTTTGGTTAAGGGGACCCACACCGGTTTTTCTAAATGCGGTTTTATTAAGCAATATGACTATATTACGCGATTGCTAATGCTAAAGCTATGCCGATGGTGTGTGCGGCGTAGACTACTGACACCTGAGTGGTTTTGGTTTGCGATTCACATTCAATCGAAGTTTCAGTGGATTTATTGTTACACTTTTTTTTTTTTTTCTTTTTAACCTGCTTATTGTGTTCAGGTTCTTGTTGTTTCTTCTGATAGTTATGTTTTTTATGAGCTGGTATTTGTTTTTGAGTTTTTTTTCGCTTCCTGCGGGTGTGCTACTTAGCATGTATAGGTTTCATGTCCCAGCGGTAAATGTTGAATGACAGAAGTGTGGGGAGGGGGGGTCTGAAGTTCATCACATGGAATGTGAAAGGCTTAAACCAGGTAATTAAAAGACTTACTTAAAGACTTAAAGACTTTGTTTTACTTTCTAAAACAAAAGAAACCTGATATTGTCTATATTCAGGAGAGCCATCTCTTGGATGCAGACGCAAATAAGCTATGCAAGGATTGGATAGGCCACGTTTATACGTCAGTTGGGTCCAGTAAGAGCAGAGGTGTAATGATTCTAATCAATAAGCGTTTACCATTTAAGTGTATCAAAACATTTAATGATAATAATGGTCGGGTCGTTATCCTTTTAGCGGAGATACAGGGGCATCGGGTTATACTAGCCAATTTATATGCACCTAATTTGGATGATCCTGCCTTCTTTGCTGACATAGAACATAGACTTAATGAGTTGGGCAATTATCCTATTGTTTGGGCCGGGGACTTTAACCAAGTCACAGACCAGATTTTGGACCGTAGTAACCCATCCTCTACTGGTAACCGCAAATCTGTCAATGCACTTAACACAGTCTCTCGAACTATGGGTCTAGTAGACATCTGGCGACTTTTAAATCCCACAACCCGGGATTACACATTTTATTCTCCTCCTCATAATGTTTTCTCTAGAATTGACTTTTTCCTAATTTCCAAATCATGATATCTGACCACGCCCCAGTGACACTTTGTATGCTCCCATTTTCTAAATCTGGCAGGTCTCCCAGGTGGAGGTTTAACTCTTAATCTTTTGATGGATGCAGATTTTAGGCACCAATTGAAAATACAAATTGAAAATTTTAAATTGATAAATATACCTACAGCGCTGTCCCCGGGAGTAACAGGGGAGGCCCTTAAAGCTTATATTAGAGGATATGTGATTCAGTATGCTTCTTATAAGAAAAAGGAAAGTATAAAAAAACAATTGGAGCTTGAATGAAATTAACTTGGCAGAACGTGCATTTAAATTGAATATGACTAGCCCCAAATTACACCAGCTAACAAAACTTAAATACGAATACAATACCATTCTTACACTGAAAGTAGAATTTTCTCTTTTCAGAGCTAAGCAACGGTACTTCGAGGAAGGAGATAAGGCTGGGAAATTATTAGCTCGGCAGATTAAACACAAGGAATCTCTAAGCGTAATCCCAGCACTCAGAGATAAACTAGGCTTTTTAAGAACGTCAACACAGGACATAAATGATACATTTAAGGATTTTTATAGTACCCTATATAGCTCAGAATCCTTAGCTCAAACCCAGGAGATACAGGCTTTTTTAAGAACATTGGATCTGCCCACCTAATCGAGGGAGCAACGTATAATGCTTGAAGCTCCTATAACGGGGGAGGAACTTAGGGACGCAATTCAATGTTTAACACCAGGAAAAGCACCTGGGCCCGATGGTTTTACGGCCGAATTTTATAGGCATTATTCTGAAGACCTAGTGCCAATGTTACTGGATATGTACAATCATTCACTGGAAATAGGCTCTTTACCCCCAACTTTACGCGAAATAAGCTATGCAAGGATTGGATCGCTTACGCTATTACGCTATTACTCCTGACGTGTAACCAATCAGGTAGTGCTGTGGGCAGGACATTGCTTGAGACCACAGAGTGGTGACTACAGACAGAGAGAGGTGGATGCATCAGAGCCAAAGCAGCACATTTTTAAGTTAATTGGATTGGATAAATATATAATATATAATTGGATAAAAAAATAATGATTCCGATAATTGTAAAAATGCTAAATATTGGATCCGATAATTGGCCAGGCCAATAATCTGTCGACCCCTAATCCTGACCCTTTGTGAAAGGAGTTTGGCTGCTGTTTAGTTTTGGTATCGGGCACCATAATGGGAACAGTATAAATTCATTTTCAAAAAGAATTTTCCACCCCCTCATCAATTCTCTGCTGCCAAGCTTTGATAAATTGCCTAGTTCCTGTGAACACTTTATGGACGAAGCCTAATTTGCTCTCTGTCTCCCTTGTGGAGGTGCATTGTTCATTCGGGGTGCATGGAATAAACTCTGTCACAGCAACACTGAATGAAAACAAAAACTGGAACCTTAAATTAACCTCCATCACATCCAACCAAAACATGGACCCCCTACTTCCCAGAAGATGCAGTTTGCAAGAAGTTTCCAAAAAGTGCACTCTTTTAGGAATTGTTTTTGTTCATGTACAGTACATTTGTTCAGTGTTACAGTCTCTCTGTGGCACCTCACAGGGTTGTTGTACATATTCCACATTTGGAATGACTTTTTCCCATTGGGCAAAATTATTATAGGCTCTTCTTTAATTTGACAATGGAAATATATTAGCTGGAATAAAGAGGTTATTGCCATGGAAAAGCAACACTTGCAGAGAACTATAAGATTAACTGACTCACCATAATGAATTACCAAGAGCTACCCCAGTATTTCCTAAGTTATATTGATCATCACAAAACTCATGTAGTTTAGAAATACATGTTGTCTTTCACAATCAACAGAGCAACACTTCAGGTGAACAAATTATTTCAGTTCAGATTCAGTTCAGATTCACTGAAATAATTTGTTCACCTGAAGTTTTAGTGTCATGCAGAATGTGCGTTCTGATTAAGACCTTTGTATCAAAATGTAAGGCATGAAAAATAACATTAATAGAATAAAGAGAAAGTTGCTTTGGCAAATGTGGAAATTTTACAAAATGAAACAGATCCTGCTAATATAATGGAAATAATGTGCATTATGCCAAGTCTGCACATTTTCAGGGCTCTATGCCACATAATTTGTTTTATTGGAAACTTCTGCCTGGATATTAGATTTTTCCCCCAATGTTGTGACCTGTGGGGTATATCATCAACAGCTTCTCCATATTTGTAAGCAATCATTAGACCTTAAATACTGGTCAGACCCCTCTACCCTGCACCCTTGGAATGCCTGGTAGTCCATCATTTGCATGGTTGTACAGTCTGGTCATGTTCCTTGAATGTTCTTTAATGTTTTTTATGATGGAATAACCTTCCAAAGGCCATCTTTGATCTAATTTGTAATTTATTCCTCAGCATCTAGATGTGTGTAATACTTTTTTTGGTGTCATAATCCCAGCTCAATATAGTCTACACATGTATGTGTCCATGACTTCTCACAGCATCCACTCGTTTCTCTTAAATGTGATGCACAATCAGTTTAAGGGATTGCCTCTAGATATATATGTAGACTGCTCTTCACTGCTTTTGGCCCCTGCCCGTGCTCAACATAACCATCTAAAATGTTTTTTGAAAGTTTTTGGAAATGTTAGCTCTTACTTATCCGTCTCTTACCTGCATTGTTCTCAACCATGGTCTTTAGATGTGCTTTTGACCATGGCTCAAATTAACCTTCCATGCAGATTTAAAAGCTTGTGGTTTCAATTCCAGACACAAGTAGTATTGTTTCTCTGATACTTGATTATGTGAGGTATCAGAAACCAAACAGAGTCCCTTCCTCAACTATCCAGATACAGACGGGTGACAAATTAAAGGAAAAACCAACACAAAACTCTGCTGGAGGGATGGAACACCATTCTTCCAAAAGATATTCCCTCATTTGGTGTTTTGATGATGGTGGTGGAGAGTGCTGTCTAACACGTCGGTCCAAAATCTCCCATAGGTGTTCAGTTGAGTTGAGATCTGGTGACTGCAAAGGCCATAGCATATGATTCACATCATTTTCATACTCATCAAACCATTCAGTGACCCCTCGTGCCCTATGGATGGGGGCATTGTCATCCTGGAAGAGACCACTCCCATCAGGATAGAAATGTTTCATCATAGGATAAAGGTGATCACTCAGAACAACTTTGTATTGATTTGCAGTGGGACCGGACCCCCTCACTGTAGGGGTCAAGCATTCAGGCCTGTGCCGTTCTCTTGGTGTATGCCACACATGCACTCGCCCACTTGTCAAGAATATGGTGAAGGATGACTCATCTGACCATATCACTTTTTTCCACAACTCTGTAGACCAGTGCCTATGGTTTTTGCACCACTGAACTGTAATGAGGGGTTTATGCACTGCAACCCTACTATAATATCCCTTTCTATGTAATTGTCGACGGACTGTTCTTGCTGACAGTCTGATCACATTCTGCATTGACATTCTCAGTCACCTGAGGAAGAGGTGCTCTTCTGTTTTTCCTTACATATCGCATTAATGCATATCGCATTAATGCACGAGCATCACGGTCATCAAATGTGCGCTGTCGACCACAATTTCTGACCCTATATTCCACCCTACTGATGTCTTTCCCATAGATCTAAATGCAGATGTCACTTTAGTCACTGTTCCTATTGAAACACTAGCCAGTTGAGCAGTCTTTGTGACTGAAGCTCCTGCCATCCATGTCCCAACAATGAACCCTCTTTCAAAGTCACTTAGATCTTTTCCTCTAGCCATCTTGATCCAAAATCGAGATCAACTGGGCCTGCCCAGCATTTTTATACATGCCACAGAGCATGATTGGATGTTAATTGCTTAATTGTACCATGCAGTACACCTGTGTGGAAGCATCTGCATTCATTATGTTTCTCAACTCATTTATTCAGGGTTTCCCTTTAATTTGTCACCCGTCTGTAGGTAGTAACAGGGACTCCTAAGGCACCCAACCCAGCTATAAGAGTAAATGGCCAAGTAAAGACCCCAAAGACCCTGTCTCAGCTTCAAAAAGGCCATACCACCACAGTCAACAGCTTGCTGTTACATAAACATATACACACTTAGCATCACCATTTCCTGATTCCACAGAAATTGCAAGAAACAGCTCTCTGGCTTTTTCTCTGGCAGATGTTGGTGTGTTAAGTCCTGTCATGTCACTACCCTATACTGTAACTGTTCATTAACGGTATTAACTATGTGCGTCTAATCCCATCCATTATATGTGGAAGTTTTACTTCAGCATATGTGCTGGTATTGAGGTGGAATGGTGCAGTCCTTCTGCCGTGTATACCGTGTTGTACTTGCGTGTTGTACTGGGTGCACACCTGTTATCTTGGCCATGTGCTTGTCACTGGCACGTGTTCGTGTGGATGGTGGTGGCCTTGTTTGTGTAACATTTTGTGCTGTTTTTTTGGATGTGCTTTGTGCTTGAAAAAGTGAGTCACTCTGGATAAAACCATCTGCTTGATGTTTCCAAGGTAAATGTATTGTTAAATATACTCATCTTTAGAGATGTCCCGATACCACTTTTTCACTTCCGATACCGATACCGCAGCTTTGGCTGTCTGCCGATACCGATATCAATCCGATCCTTTGTTTTAGGGCTGCAACTAACGACTATTTTGATAGTTGAATAATAATTGGAATATGAATCGCACAATTACTCAATGGCTCTTATTTATCTATCGGCTTTTAAATATAGCTTGAGGTTGTTTTAGGCATATGGTAACTAACAATAAAGGCAATAAACATGAGAACTTCATTCAAAAATATGTCTTTTAATGAATAGTTACTAGAACTAATTCAGTGAGGGCAGTTGCTTGCTTTGGAGTACAAGTCTGCTTCCTTTGAAGAAAGCCATCCATGGTAGCATTACGGGATCCAACAAAACCATAACTCGTTCGAATTAATTCGAATGCAACTCACATTGGGCACGCACGCATAGACACGAGTTGTAGAAATCTTTCGCGATTTAGAAAGTATCAAATTCTCCGGCTTAAACTTGTGCACTTGGCAGCAACACTATCTCCAGCCATAAACGTCGCCATGACAATGATGCAAAGTTTAAGCAGAGAATTTCTAGACAGCAGATGGGCTCTGGTTTATAGTGGTGTTCAAAACGATTCTTTTTAGTGATTCGGTTCCTTTCATTCAGTTCAATAAAATGATTCGAATCTTTGACTCACTGATTCGTTCATTTCCATATCTGGTTGGGCAGCATACACGAATCTGTAAATAGTTTTATTGCATTTTAAAAGTTACTGTACATTGTTCCAAACATCATGTCCATTATTATCCTACTCTGCGGCAAAACAGCACGTGTGAAACCAAATGTCAATGAAATTAGTAATAATTAAATCGTAATATTCATTACGTGAAACTACACCATGCTATTCAAACAATCATGCAGCCGCAAAAGGTAATAGAACCCCACATTTTAACGCGTATAATAAGCCTAAGTACATGACATTTGCTAAAACTAAAAAAAAGCACTGAGGAAAAAAGAGCCACACTTATATCCGAAGCAAATAACTTCGTTTTACAAGTTTTGAACTAACCCAGCCCAAACATATTAATATACTTGTAGGCCTAGTCAGCGATGTCGTATTTTTATTTGTTGTTAATGTAGACATAGTACGCTACAAATGTGATGCATAGGCAACATTAAATACATCGTAGCATACATTTACATACATGTAAAATTGCAGTTGTGATAAACAAGAACTGCGATACGTTGTGCGCACCTAAAATATGCTACTGCTAAAAATATAAATATAAAATAATATTCCAGGTAGATGAGCAAAATAATATTTAATAATATTTTTTATTCCTATAATAATGTCACGGAAGCGCTCTGATTCCTTTTGCATCGTCACAGTCAGTGGCGGAACGAACGAACTGATGAACTGAGGACTCACAGTTCCTTTGAGTCCGAATGAACTGGTGAACTGAAGACTCACAGTTCCTTTGAGTCCGAACGAACTGGTGAACTGAGTACTCATAGTTCCTTTGAGTCCGAACGAACTGGTGAACTGAGGAACTTGTCAACACTACTGGTTTAACATTGGAAGGTTACTGCCGCAAACATCCCACCTCTCCCGGAAGTTCCCGGAGTCTCCCGCATATTGATAGCGGCTCCCTGACACCCGCAAATTAAATACAATATCCCGGAAGGCGAATTTTTTGAGAGCGAGCGAGAGGGCGAAAGAGAGAGCGAGAGAGCGAGAGACGGAGTGACAGAGCAGGAGCAAGCACCCCCCCATGTCGACCGTGGAAGTAGCAACCGCCCCCCCCATCGACCTCCCTGAAATGGGTTTTTGCAGGGTGGGATGTCTAGGGTACATTTGGAATGTGAACAGGATCGTTGTGAATAATAGGTTATTATTTGCTACACTGTATGTTCGACGTCATTAATAATTTTTTGATCAAGAGAAAATGTATGTCAAAATAGAAAACGTTACAGCTCATAACGTGAAGTAACATGGCTTTTAACATTAACATTAGCTATGCTAGCTAGCTAACTAACTTAACGAGACGAGTCTTCATCATCCAGAGAGCCAACGTGCCACCTCTTCAATAAACTGAACTAGTTTCTCCGTTATCGATTTCGCCTTATTGCTGTCTGGGGGGAGTTTCTCTCGCCTTTTTATTGATTCCAGCAATGTCTGCTGTTGGGGCGTTTTGCTCTTCCTTGCAGCCGTTGCTTGCAGAAATTCCTGGTGTTATTCCGTGTGGTGTTTTTTCCAAATGCTCAATTAAGTTTGTGGTGTTAAACCAACCAACAGGGCTGCCACCCCTCGAAACATGTGCGTTGCAAATTTTGCATTCGACTGTTGGATTTTTTGCCTCTTTAAGGTTGAAATACTTCCACACCGCTGACATGACTATTCTACATGTAGCAAACACTCATGCGACTAATTAGTGTGCTTGCAATGCGAAGCAGACTATTGTTATTCTTTAGTTTTATTCTTTTTCTTCTTCTTCTTCTTCTTCTTATTCCACCAAATTTGGGGACGCTTCTCCTCCCACAGTTTTCGAGATATCCACCCCAAACCAACTGTAACCCGTCCGGTCTGACCCCGATCGGGTTGCTTGTGTACAGCCGTACCCGCACTCGTTCTCCGCTTTTTGTCGTTTTTTCATCCCTTTTTTCTCATAGACTCCCATTCATTTTCAAAATCACCCCCCTCACCCTTCGTGGCCTTCCCACTCGCTCGCTTTTCACCCCACAGCCACCATACCTCACATGTTGCCTCGGGACAAATCACCCAACACTCATCCGAGACCGTTTTGACCCGCACTCGTCTTTTTGTCATTTTTTTAATCAGTTTTTTTACTCATTTATTCATCCCTCCATCCTGCCATTGACTTCAGTTCGTTTTTCCAAGTCTTGCCGCTCGGTCACCTTTCGGCCTACGGTCACAGTACCACACGTGCTGCCTCAGGTCATGCCACCAAACACTCATTGAAACCCATACTGACCCGCACTCGTCTTTTACTCATTTATTCATCCCTCCATCCTCCCATTGACTTCAATTCATTTTTCAAAGTCTTACCGCTCAGTCACCTTTGGCCCGACAACCACCGTACCACATATGCTACTGCAGGTCATGCCACCCATCACTCATTGAAAGCCATACTGACCCGCACTCGTCTTTTTGTCGTTCACTCATCCCTCCATCCTCCCATTGACTTCAATTCATTTTTCAAAGTCTTACCGCTCGGTCACCTTTCGGCCTACGGTCACAGTACCTCACATGCTGGCTCAGGTCATGCCACCCAACACTCATTGAAAGCCATATTGACCTGCACTTGTCTTTTTGTCGTTCACTCATCCCTCCATCCTCCCATTGACTTCAATTCATTTTTCAAAGTGTTACCACTTGGCCACCATTTGACCAATAGCCACGGGACCTGATATGCTGCTTTGGGTCATGTGACCCAACACTCACCAAAGGTGGGTGTGCCCCTAGCAACCATATTGTTTACCCTAGCAACCACCTAGCAACCACTTAGTAACACCCTAGCAACTGCCTAGCAACACCCTAGCAACCACCTAGCAACCACTTAGCAACGCCCTTGCAATGCCCAGTGACCATATTGTTCACCCTAGCAACCGCCTAGCAACCACTTAGTAACACCCTAGCAACCGCCTAGTGACACCCTAGCAACCAACTAGCAACCACTTAGCAACACTTTGGCAACCACCCAGCAACACCCTAGCAACGCCCAGAGACCATATTGTTTACCCTAGCAACCACTTAGTAATACCCTGGCAACCACCCAGCAACACCCTAGCAACCAAGTGGCAACCACTTAGCAACACTTTGGCAACCACCCAGCATCGCCCTAGCAACGCCCAGCGACCATATTGTTTACCCTAGCAACCACTTATCAGCACCCTGGCAACCGCCCAGCAACGCCCTACCATTGCCCCAGCGACCATATTGTTTACCCTAGCAACACCCTAGCAACCACCTTACATACCTTAGCAACCACCTAGCAACAGCCTAGCAACCACTTAGCTACATCCTGGCGATCGTCTCATATACGTTACCATGTTTTCACTGCCGGGTTGCAAGCACACTCTGCATTTTCTTCAGGAAATGCACTTTTCTATTTGGCTACTACTGTTGTTATCACGTGACACGCTGAGCGTATCGGATCATACTTTTTTCTCCCTTCCGATATCCGATCCAGCGTTCTGAGCCAGCATGAGTAGGGATGTCCCGATCCGATCCACGGCATCGGTATCGGGCCATCCCTACTCATCTTGTACATCAGTCTGGTCTGGGTCTGCTAAGTAACAAAATCTTTTGAGGGTTAGAGTAAGGTGTTAGAGCTTTTCATAAGGACATCCGATGTAAACCTGTTTCTACATCCTGTTGAATACACATTTCTGTCTTTCTGAACAGGGGCCTCAGATATGGTAGGCTACTTAAAAGTAAGCTTCTGAAAAGATTTACATGTTATAGGTAGCCGATGTTTTGCACAAAGCTCTGCTGCTAGCCACATCCTTTGCAATCTGTACCACCTGTTGGATTCACAGCTCATCACCCCTCTTCCATTGAAATCAGGGGCTTTCCAGCAAAGCCTTATTCTTGAGCATAGTTCTTAGGATAAGGATGAAGCCTAAGAAAGTAATGAAGCAGGAAGACATCTTTTGAACATTTAGTTCTAAATGCAGGTAAGACAGGGACTGCAGCGCTACTGCTATGTAACCACTATATAGTGGCACCGGTTTACTTTGAAGGAACACAAATCATACAGTCGCTTAGAAAGGTGGCACTCAAATAACCCGACCGCAGAGTGGTGCCCAGTCAGTTTCTTATGCACAGGGATAAGATGCACAAGGATAACTTGGGGGATAACTTTCATACTTGAAAGCTCTGTTGTAAAAGGTGAAACACGGGAACGTGCGGTGCTCTACACAAAAGTGACGGGAATATCGAGTTGTTCACAGATGTATTACCCTCTCTGATAGACGAAAAGAGGAGCTTCACCTTGAGCACATGTTAATTCAGATAGTAACTTTAATGTTTCAGATTCAGCAGAGGTCTGAATATTCAACATCGACCACGAATGAGTAAAACCCCTGTCTTGCCCCCTCATCATCCCTGTCTAACAGACAACTTTGCAGGCATCTGTTTTACGTGGTCACATCTTATTGCGACATTGCCGCAACAAAAACGCCATATTCGCACAACTTGTGATAATTTTAACGGAACATGACCATTACATTTTAATGGTAAGCCTATGTTAGTTTATGCATCCCTTAATTCACATGAGAATTATGAACAGGCATTTTTGTCAGTTTTACCATGTTTGAGGGCAAATGTCACAGTAACCAGAAAACCTCCCAGTATGCTTTTATACGTCACTGTTAACGCTATCTCCGTTTCAGGTATATCAAATTATACTTTCATACACGCACCGGCACCACATGCTGTATTGCAATGAGCTGAGGTTGCTACTGTTTATGAATGCTGTAGGCCTTTTCGTTGATCGTAATGTGTTGAGCCTAAATTCTGTGACGTGACTTAGACTGAGTAGTGGGATGTACTTGATTAAAATATGTACATATTTAACTGACACTGGAGGTTTTGAATAAATACATGCATATTACAGGACCCTTTCGAAAAAAACATTTGTTTTTAATAACTTGGGCTTTGGAATCGCATATATTATTGAAACATATATTATTGTTGAGGATATCACATGCCTATAAAATACAGATATATAAACAGAGGAATCATCACCCTGGCATTTTTCCGCCATACTATTAATATTTATCAGCTCAACATTCAGAACCGTGAAAATACAAAACGCACATTGTTGGCAAAACAATTTTGCGACATCATAAAAAGTCTAAAACAACAACAGAAAGGTACTCACAGCGTCTCAGTGCTTGCAGGAAATGATGGCATTACATCAATATCAAAGCACGAAATTGTGTAGATCTTCCACTCAGAGCATTCGCAAACAGCAGGACAAGATACGAAGTCCTCGGAGGTATATTTTGGGGATGCAATGAGGATTAGCAGCACGGGCGTAATATATTCCATTTTACCGTTGGTTTTAGTTAATCAGTACAATTTCCCATCAACTATAGTGACCACTACGGGCAGAGATGGTCAGATTAAAAATGTTTTTTTTTTTTGAGCCAATATAAACGAGCCCTGCTTTTTAAGTTTTCATTTCTGATGAAAAAAAAATCTTCCTGACGTTCTGTAACTGTTCACTCTGGGTACAGCAAAATTGTACTTTTTTTTTTTTTTTTTAAACCAAAACGCCTTACTCTTAGACCTGAGTCCGAGACACCCTGTATTACAATCACACGCTACACTTCTCCCGGAGGACTTTCTGTCTCTTTCTGTCTGCACCTTTTCAACTGTCATTGACATTTCAAGACAGCAACGGTATCGTTTCACGAAGGCTATTACAGAGTTGGGCTTTGATGCTCCCTTGTGTCTGTTTACTGAATCACACCCCTCTCACCTTGTTTTAGGTCGGTGTCTTTCACCAGAATGAAAAACCTTGACCACAGAAATTCAGTTATCAACGGACAAAATAAGTTTAGCAGTTATTTTGAGCGTTGTTTTCTAATGTAAGAGGGGCTGTGATCGATTATAAAATCGGGGTTTACAGTGGGAAGTACGCCTGAACCATGCCAATGTGGCTCTAATAAACCCTGTACGTCACAAAGCGGTTTTAAATGATCGGCTAGTGGATTTCAAGTGGCTTTCAGGGATTCAGCTTGTTTAATATTTCCTAATTGTCTGATATGACGTGATTAATTAATTGAACAATTAATTGGGCATGGTTGGGCTAACCCTTTTGGGTTGTGTGCTCAAGCTTAGAATGAATAAATCTTCCTTTAACCGATTACTCTTGGCAAGGATGTGAAAGAACACATCAGCAAACTCCTCAGAGTGTTCAATGTCCTTGTCTCATGTGACATGTCATGAGTAGCGTCATTGTACCTCACATATGAAATGTATCTCAACGGAGAGCTTATCTCTCCCTCAAAGAGCTGAGGATACACAGGAACAGGTACCGTATGGTCTGAGCCAGGGGAGAATATTTCCTCCTAGGCTAACAATTCAAGTCAATTCAAAAAGATATATCATGTCAAACGCAGCACTCAGATTAAAGAGCACTTCTATAGTGAGGCAACTGCTGTTAGAAGATAAAAGTATGTGAGAAGTCTGCACTTTGGCCTGACATGAAGCCTGACAGAAATGTCTCACAGATATCATTCAAATTCGGGAGAGCAAAAAGCTGACAGTCACCACTCTTCTGAAGCACTTTCTAGGAAATTTGATATTGGTCTGAAGTTCTAAAGATTATGTAGGATTAAATCTGGTTGCATAGGGACTTGATTGAAGCTAATTTTAGGGTCTTTGTATGAGGTGAGACAGCATGATCTTAGTTAGTTTGGGACTGAGATAACTGGCTGATGATTTAAGATTTAGATGTTTTATTTATGATTTGCAGTCAGTTTAAAAGTACATCATGGGAAGGATGTGCTCTCACCGGGAGAGCTGGGGAAAAATGACCAAGCTGTCTGATGACATTACTTTTAAGATGCAGTTCCATGAAGGGGCATACCCAGCATACATAACTTCACTTCCATTCACATCACTTCCAGTGATTAAATTTGGCATCCCTACCCTAATTACAGTATATCCATGACAAATAAGGCCAAAATAGGCAAACATTCTGTACTTTCAAGACATTCAAGATCATTTTTAATTAAGGCATTTATGTGTGCACATTTGTTCAGTTGGTTTGAAAATACAGAACAGTTGTTTTGGGTTGAGGTGTCATTATCATATGGTGTAGTTGCTCACTGTAGGGTAAATGCACAAAGCTGACATGAATCTGTAATCTAGCCCTTCTGAGAAAGACTATAGCTCAGAATATGTAATGTATATTGTCTATATAATTCAATAAACATCCACATGGGGGCAGTGTTTAATCTTGAAAAAGAGCACAACTTATTTTCATGCCTCATCCAAAGACACAGCAGTGCTCATTTACACCTTCGTTACTTGAATTGTGCTAATTAAAAGGTACTTTACATGCTGTAAAGCAATAAAATAAAACTGGATTCTTGAACACGGAACCAACTCCATTGCATTTGATTTCATTTTTTTTCCTCAAAGTGAAAACAACATGTGGCACATCCTCTATTTCCTGAATTATATACATCAAAAACTACTGTGAAAATGCACATACTATGCATCATAGCTAATGCATCGGCTTGCTAAGCTTAATGGAAGGAAGTGAAATCAAAGCTTCTATTCAGAGAAGGGAGGCTTTTGGAAGGAATATTTATGAAGCCGGAACACCAGATCCTCTTCACAAGTACTCTTGTGTCAAGTACAATGCAGCAGTGGTTGTGTATTTTTTTCATCTGCCAAAATTTTGCAATGCAACCTTGGTAGCACTGATAGTTTCAAATTTAGGACATTTGTTGATTTCCCTCCAACAGTCCCATTTTCTTTAAGAGACTGTAGTGAGAATGCCTTCTGCAATGTGCAGTGGCTATATCAATACATTTAAAGCTTATTTACAATTTTGTTTGTTTTTTTGTTTGTATAGTACAATGCTGTATCAATGACAAGGGGTATGCAAAGGGATCAAATTAACCAAATGCTTTATATACCAAAAGAATGTCTATAAACCTTGCTAATGAATGGTATCGACTATCAAACAGTGGTTGTTCAGAATCTGAGAGCTTCCATTGGGTGGATCCTGTGGTGGAGAGGGCAAACAAAGCCATGGGGAGGAGACAGGTCACATTTAAGTAAGTGCTAAGGAAAATACGGGCTCTGTTGTAAATGCCACCAGATCTCCTCACAGACAACATTGTAGTGATTTGGAAACTGTGTAGTTGGGGAGGACATTGTCTTTCTGGCTTGTTCTTTTTGTCCCACTGATCTAGGAATCAATCAAGGAATCAAGGAATCTTTATTGTCATTGTAGTTCTACAATGAAATTTGGTTTGGGACTCACTCATAAGCAGCTAAAACACGAGAATTACACAAGAGACTG
The DNA here is from genome assembly GCA_019176425.1 of Megalops atlanticus. Lineage (NCBI taxonomy): Eukaryota > Metazoa > Chordata > Actinopteri > Elopiformes > Megalopidae > Megalops > Megalops atlanticus. Next base: position 25,070,482 of record CM032887.1, on the reverse strand, counting down.
TTACACAAAAACACAAAACACAAGACAAAACTGTATAAAAACAATAAATAAATGAGATAAATGCAAAGACAGCTAAAGTACAGGGATAATAAATGAAATAAAAAGGGTAAAAAGGTATCTATGAATGACCTTCAGTAAAATGTCTGGGGTATTCTTTCTTTCTCTTCATCTCTGAGTTGTGTAATGCATGGCACTGGCTTTGCTGCTCCCTGCTGACTTGGCAATTCTGAAAAGCAAAGACGTGTGACTGTACAAACCGCTGTGGGGGTTTTGCCCCCCACCTACAGGACGTTTGAAATGTTTATTTTTGTGGTACACCATGTTATGTTGGTCTATTTTGCTCACCTGTTGTAAGACTGTGAATTTTGAGTTTGTTTTGATGATATGTTTTGTTCTTATCTTAAGAAGGCCTTGGGATAGTGTTAGACCTTTGTTCCAGACCTTAGCCATAAACCATTATTCATAATAATAATTAATAATAATGAGGTATCTACAGGCATTGTTGAAGTGGATAATAAGTGCAACTTTAACCTTGGTTTAAAAATCCATTTGCTGCATATATTTTTGCTTGAATCTTACACATCTCATTGGTAACAACCTGAAGACTTTTTTGATTTTTTTTCCTGATTTCCCACATTTATAGCAGACAAGTCATAGTAAAAATGCACAAAATCCATTCATAGAATTAACATCTAACATATTTTTGGATGATTACCTCTTACAATTGTTTCATCAGTTTTTACCTTTAACTACAAGATGAATGTGTTGTGGTATTTTTCATACCTTTTGTTGCTTGCTTTTACGTTGCTCAAAGTGAGATGGGGCTGTATGATATTGTTATTTTGTGTATAGACTATATCAAAACCTTGGGAGACCTCACACATATCCAACACGATTACTGCCTCCTACTAGATATCTGCAGAAAAGGTTGTTTAGTTGGTTGTTTGATCTTCAGCTGCACATTTTATGATCTACGAATGAAAGTCCCCTGTGATGTACAAATTGAATGATTCACACATGACCTAACATGTTTACAGACTGTCAGGAGATGTTGACAGCAATGATATACTGTGTCTAAATGCCAGAGTTCCTAGATTTGATCTGTGTTGATTATCAAGTGGAGATCAGAGAAAACAAAATGATCTCCTGCTCTCTCTTCAGCAATTACACACACCCAGCACCTGAGCAAATGATCCTGCTTTATTCCACCTCCTCCAGTTCTAACCTCTCCCTTCACGACACCACTGGTTACTCCCCTCAGCCTTCAACCAGATCATAGCCCAGTAAAGTTTCAAGTGTGGTTTTATAGATGACTTATTTGTAAACCATATCTGAAGTGGATCAAATGTGGAACATTTATGCAGGTCTGTGGGATTTGCTACCATACTAGATTTGAAGGTTAAGGTTATTCTTTTTTTAGTTCTTATCATGCATATTATTATGTGAATTATATGATACATTAAGTTGACGTGATCATATTTAGCATGATCACCAGCATTATCAAAAAAGTTTATTTTATGCTTTTTCCCTTTCTTCATGCAGTTTGAATTGACATGCACACTACTACCCCCAGCAGAATGAAGCCACTTTGTTCTGTTGCTGTGGGCCCTTGGTCATTAGCCGGCGAATGACAAGACTAATGTCGAACACCAGCCATGGAGCTCAGAACAGGCTGTGGATCGTTGGCGTTATGTATACTTTGGGTAAGGTTAGGGCATTAGCTGCACAGATACAGAATCATTACCGTGCACCTTGAAATGTAGTGCCATTGTGTGAACTATTATTGCAATGGGAGCAAGTACTGCCATAGGGTCTACAACCTTAAACTATTTCTGCCAATTTCCAGCCACTATGTACCACCACAAGTTTGTACGGCCGCATTGTTTTTACCACTGAGGTTATGCCACTGCAAGAGCTTGAAGTACTGCCAGGCTTTTATCCCCTACGCCTAAATCACAATATGTTTAACAAATACTGGCTGTTATTGAAATTTTAGGAGGGATGGGTCAGAGTTGGGAGAGTTCAGGTGTATTCTGAATGTGTGGACTTTAATTTGACTCTATAAAATTCTCAGTGACCCCACTGTTGTGACAGTTGTTCGGGAGCTCATTCCACCACTTGGGGGGAAGAGAACATGAAGAAAATTGTGAGGATGCGACTACTAGGTGACCAGGGGCAGCGGAGCAAAGTGGCCTGGGAGGAGTGTAGAGTGCAATGATAGATGGTGAGTATGAGGGTGCACTTTCTGTTGTCACTGCTCAATAGGCTGGAACCTAGAGTTTTGAATTTTATCTGAACCATAACAGGTAGCTAATGTAGAGAGATGAAGAGATGTGATATGACAGCATTTTGGTTGGTTGTAAATCAGTCAAGCAGCTGCATTCAGAATCAAATGGAGAGGTCCTAATGACGCTTGCTGGGAGACCAACCAGAAGTAAGTTGCAGTAGTCTAGTCTGGGGAGTACCATGACTTACCAAAATTTCAAGGTAGAGTTGCAATGTTCCATCCAAAAATATTGAGAAGTATGTTGTTCAGCCCAAGGTTATATTGCAAATGTAATTAAAATAATTAATGCAAATCAGAAATATATTGCAATATACCAAAATGGCTATAAGTTACATATTTTAAAGAGAGCTAAAAGTATATGAAATACATTTTTGTATGCAGTTATTGAGCAGGAATCTGCAGCTCTGTGTCACTGCTGCTATTAATTGCTGTTAGTAATTGGTCTATTCAGTTGTCAGCTGTGATGTTTTGCAGTAAAGGCTTGGTCATCAATTCCTCAACACTCTTGAACTGTGACATACCTGCACAGGCTATTTGGTGGCTTTGATTCCTAGCCATTGTAATTTCTGCTCATTGCTATGCTTATTATTACTAATACTTTTTATAAAAATAATAAACATTTCTGGGCACCTGACTGGCTCACATGGTAAAAGCACTTGATGTTATAAATGCAACGTTGAGCCCTACAGTCTGGGTTCAATCCCAGCCATGTCATTAGCCAACAACAATGGAAGGCCCATAGTGGTGGAATATAACTGCCTTTGTTTTGCAGGGAATATAGGAGAGGGTGGGTCAGCCAATGGTGCCATCCTACTTGTCCGTCTCGGAGCTCATCAGTGACCCCCGCTGGTTAGTCAGGCACCCACAGGCTGCATTAAGCTTTGTATGATGTGAGTGTGCAAGCTTGGCATGGGGACCATAGTGTGTATAGAATTGGTGGCGAGGTAGGCACATGTTTGTCTCACCCTCCCAGATTATCAGTATGGGTTGCACCTAGAGGGTGGCTTCTATGAGGCAATGGGGAAAAATGATCAAAATGGGGAAAAAATGATTGGGCACTTCAATTTAAAAAATAATAAGTAACAATTTTGTAATCATATGATAGCCGTAGATGTGAGGATGCATTTGAGGGACTTCATCTTTTATCTCAATCTACAAGAAATATCTCATGTTTCCATAGTTACCATACAGAATTTCAATTGCTTAAAAGGAGGTCAAAGAGTGGTGTTCTTGACTCTAACACCTTTATTTTCTCTTACAATGGCATGCCAAGATAACCTTGATGGTTCGTGCAGCTTCAGTGTGACACTATAAAGTTTTTGAGAGTAATAGCTTTGACCTTGAATGAAATGGATGTTCTTGACTCTTCAAATCGGTAGCTTGAGTACTTTTCTCATTTGACATTAGGTGAAACAATTATTGATCTTGAAGTTGCTTTCTTCCAGAAATAGTGCCTGTTAGGGGTTTCAGCTTCTTTATGTTTAATCTTTTTTATATACACGTATATATTGTAAGGGGAAAAGAGAGGAGATAGTCTCACTGGCAAGCAATCTACCTCTGAATAAGACTGTGTCAAAGATTTATAAGTGAAGTGACCTCAATCTGAAAAAAGGCTAATGAAAGTTATGGAGGTGGATGACAGCCTCGTGGTGTGCTGTGTTGGCGGAGGAACATCAGGAGACAGCAGGACCAGTGTTATGCCTGTAAGGACTGTCCTCAGTCTACTGGTAGCCCTCTCTTCAATCTTGTGGCTCTCATTTGTATAAACCATTCCAAACGCATCTCTAATTGAATATTGAACTGCCAACAGCTTGCACTTCTGTGGACACCTTATCCAACAGACAATGAGTACTGTATGTGCAGCCATCAAAGTGTGGTATCTAGAACTTCATAACGAATTTCTTTAGAATTAATGGGAAGACTCTCTTTCTCATTGCAGAATAGGGGGCTTAACTATACTGCCCTCTGTGTTGTGTATCAAGCTCAAAATATGACATGTATCTAAGGTTGTGGAGCTGCACTTCTGGGCAGTGAGGACAGGCAAGGTCAGCAGGTACTTTCCCAGCTGAGGAGCCAGCAGAGTCCCAGATACATCCACGTAAATACCTTTTGGTTATTGTGCGCAACAACCTAACATACTGAAGACATCTCTAACTAAGCATTGTGACATCACTACACTGATGGTAAGTTGGGACTTGGACTTGTTTTTTGTGTCATGCTACCAGTTGTGTCCTAGTCATATCTGTATTGTAGAATTAAGCACATGTGGGCTTGAAGCTGTTCTGAGCAACAAGAGGAATTCTGGAGAGCAAATAGAAGAAGAGCTGTTTTGTGCAAGTCTTAGAACAAAAAAAGTGCAAATAATTCTTCAGCAAATGCACTTTTTGTAGGGACAGTCTAATTTAACATTTATTCAAAGTTCAAAATGGTAAACATAGCAATGAAGTAAAAAAGAATAGGATTCATTATTGATGTAGTCTGAATCACTTTGGAGGTACATAACATTTTCCATTCTGATTGGAAAGTTGCTTGAATAATTCTAAAAGTGCAACCTCATTAAATCCACTTTTTTTCATAATCTACAGATTCCTTTTCATATGTAAGACCTGCATCAAGAACCAATAGCCTTATATATTCATTCTTCATCATTCATAATAACAGTGGTAACAGAGCATAATGAATGCATTCCATTTTTGTTGTGCAGGGCATTTCAGGAGTACACTGTCTAGCATAGGAGATGTTCATCAAATTTTATTAAACTGTAATCCTAGATAAAAGATAATGAATGTGACAGGCCTGGTGATGCAGAGGACATTTTTCCTGTAAAGAATGGAGAGTGAGACGATGATCAGCCTGGCATGTGCTTGTAATTTTTTGGAGGTGGTTTCTCTTCCACTGTGTGTGCTTAAAACCCAGGGAAAGAATGTAAGAAACTGCTGAAACTGCTTCATTTTTTTCTGTTATCACTGTCACTCATGATTGTTTTACACAGAAACATGGTGTTCTGCAAGATAAGCTTAGCGGTACTGCCTCAAAGAAACAAAATGCATCACGTGCTCACTGACACGAATTAGCCTTGTGTACCGGTCTTCCCCCCATAAACATTCTAATTGTCCTAAGATAAAAGTTAATTTGTTTCCTTTTAATGATGGAAGTTAGTACTGAAGCTCAAGATATCAGTGAATAACAGCAGTCTCCTTATTCCTGATTCCGACTCCATCACTACAGTTTGAAGATGAAGACCGCCATGAATACAAAGCAAGGTGGCAGTCCTCATATAATGTCCCAGAGACTACATACTTTTTCTCCCTCTTCTAGCAGGTATAGTGTAGGTTTTTGGTTGTCTTCCTTTTGCATGCAGAATTTCAATCACTTTTTCTGGAAGATAGAAGCAAAACAAAACAAAAAAACCTTGAGGAACCATGGACTAGGGTTGTCTTTGTGTCCTGCCCTCTCTTACTGTCCTGCTGGATTCATGTCCAGTTCCCATTTGCTGTGGTGTTCACGTGTTTGTGAGCCCTGTCAGGTCTCCTGGTACAGACACTGGGCAGACTGGCAGAGTTGCGACTAGCAGCAGTTGAACTAGTTGGAGCTCCTCAAAGAGACACAAGCGTGACGCAAAGCAGGAGCACGTAGGGCCATGGATTGAAAATGATTTGGAAGACCTTAGAAATGGCAGGAAGACAGCATAGGCTGTCAGCTGGAGAAAGGTGAAATGTAAGAACCCAGAAGGGAGAACTCTTGGAGCAGAGCAAGGACTCAGCACTCAGGGTGAAGCTCAGCTCTAGCATGGCACTGGTTCTCTTACCATATTATAGTAAAAAAAAAGTGGCACTGTCACTAATACATATTTTGATTTAAGATTAAACGAATTATCCTAACATCCCCCCGCAGTGAGCGATTGCACAAATTTGCATGATGTGTCACAGATAATCTAAAATGGACAGCAATCATCACTTTTTCAGAAACATTTCTCAATTTGATTTTTTTTAAATCTGGAAACCATTTAAAACTCCTCCTTGCTGCTGTTAGTTTCCCTTTCTTGTGTCATTCATAAAACTTTGAATATCTGCATGAAAGCCAGTTTGCCAGTAAAGCTGATTACAAAAGATGATTTGTGTGTTGTAAACAATGTTGCTTCTGCAGTGCTCAGTAACATGGGAAGATGAAACACAGTTGGGAAGACTTCTTTAGAGGAGGGCAGAGGATGTTTGTCCTGAAATGATGCATTGATTCCTATCTGCAAAAAAATTAAATGGATCTTCATTGACAAGCCAACTACAAGTGCTCATCTCATTTCTGAATAGGTGGGATGTTTATTCTTGAGCTCATGTGTAAATACGTAAATAAGCCATTTCAGTGCTTTCTAAGAGTATGCATGTCCTGTTAATTAAGACAGTTATTAACCATTAGATTAAAGGGCACATCAGAGACATGCTCTCCCTGCTGTAGCATCTGCTACAGTAGAATTACTTCCCTGTGTGTTTTACTTTCCTTCAGTTTGGCTCTCTGGATGTGAAAAGGCCATGTAGATGCTTGATTCTCATTCACAGTTCCCTCTCGTTCCTCGCTGATTTAATGAGTCAAGCAGAAGCAGCACAGCATCTGTGAATAAAGAGAGTCACGTTTTCTCACCAGTCTCAGTTTTGGATCACCTAGTCACAGCATAATATATTCTGTTGAATGCTGTCAGGTTTTTTTGCTTTACCAATTTATTGACAAGATGGAAACTGGCTGAAGTGGGTTATTTGGCCTCTGTCTGGCATGATCCCTCAAGGTAACAGAACAGAGGGAGATCTTCTTAGAGGAGCAGGAGGAGGTTAGAAGTGGGGAGATGTTGAGGAGGTGTCCTGTTTTCTCCATTGGCAGAATACACCGCAGGCTTCGCTCAAGGTACAGCATCAAAGCCTGGAAGCCATGAGCTGCCGATGGATGAATAACAAGGTTGTGGTGCTGGAGCTCTGGGGTGACTGTGAAGGACTTAAGCAACATGGAGACTGAGTGGACCTACATCAGGCAAAGAGGAGGGTGAGTCTGAAACAGCACCTGAAGCAGAGGAAGGACCTGAAATGTGGGAGATGCAGGAAAGGCACCACCAATGTTCAAGGAAGTGCCCAGGAGACAATGTGGAAAGTTACACCCTGCGCCCTTTCTCTCCTGTCATCATTTTCAGGTCCCTCCATTACATCCCAACACCAGCACTGCATTAATTCAGCGCGGCTAAAAATAAGACTTTTCTTCCCCCCTCATACGCCCGGGCTCAGTTCTTTTGAACTTCAGTGGATTTAGGACACCATCTTCAATGCAGTGGGCGAAATAGTTGCTAAGGCGATGATGCGGTTCTCAGGTTGAAACACTTTTTTCTTTTTTTTTTTGCATCACAGAAAATCTGCCAGATTGAAATAATTTATGAAGCTCTCCCAGGAAGACGAAGATTAGTCTGAAGCACCTTTCTTGTGCTTAAAAATAAGCTGAATCAAGCTGTGTCAAGCTGAATCCTTCTGGCTTTTTCAGGACAGTGGTTATTTGTGTTATCATCTGGTCCCCACCCCCGTCCTCCTCCCCCGCCTCCCACCCATCTTATGGGTAGCACCTGCATCCGAGGCCCAGATAAAGCAGGTGTTTGATGCTGGGAGCGGTGTGTGAGTCATTAACTCTGGAGGCTGTTATGACAGACTCCACTGTGTATGCTGATGACTCCCACTGATGACCTGTAGGGGGAGCAACAGAGGCTGCTGGCCCTGTAGCCCCACTCCTTCCATGCAGACCTCTGTAAGTGATGAAGAAATGGCACATTTTCTCACAAATTAATCACATTAATCTGTAACATAGGAAAAGGGATAGATAAATCTACACCATACACAGTTAATTTGGTCAAGACTTCAGGTGCAGGCACACTGGAGGCAGCCATAGGAGCAGAAGACTGAATGTGACCAGCTGATGGAAGAAGCCTCCCATTGTGGGGATGGGCACGCACGAGTTCCCAATGAACATGAGCTAAAGAGGCCAAGCTTGGAGGAGTAAGATCATCCTACACACCCAATCCTCATCCTCTCACCCTTTCCCCTCACATGTGTTAAATGACCTCCGTCACTCCGTCACATCTTCTAAACCACATCCGTCACACCTCTTAATGCATACCATTATTCCCTATGCGTCATTACTATGGCCTAGCACAGACCAAGGTCCTGACGGTCCACCAATCACTGGCGCTGACAGAATTTAATCTTGACTTAGTTTATAAGCAAACCAGTAAAAAGGGGGGATATTGTGGGGTTTAAATTAGAAGCATTTCTGAGAGGTGTGTCAGGAAGTCTCCTGTATGTGCGTAAGTGGATCTGACATGACATGATAGAAATGTAACATAATGGTTAACGTTATTTGACTGCTTGTCCTTTTATTATTTGTGCCACTGACACCAATGCACTTGCTGTAAGCACAGATTTCCCAGCACTAATAAATCACATCTGCTGTTGAAGGGGCCGAGCTTTGTCAGCTCTCCAAAGGTTATATATCTCACATGCGAGCTAGGCATTTATTCCACCAGTTATCTGCCCCTCCAAATCTTATGAAGGAGAGAAAGCGCTGTACGAAGATAAAAATGATTAAAAAGGTTTAATTATTCTGATTTCTGCGTGCTGGAGTCGTCCAGTCTCATAAATCAAAATGTCGGCACATCACTGTCCCTGTTCACTCCTCACACCACCAGAGGGCGCTACTGTATGAGGTTATCTGGAAGCCTTGCGTAAAGAGCTGATTTTTTCCCACATCACCTCACATAGATGGAGGCAGATACAGTTAATGGATTACATAATAATGTCTTTTTATAAGGACTGAAATAGGAATTAGCGCATGATTGAAGAATGAGAGATAAATAGAGGAGGAGGGGAAGGGAGGGAGAGAAAGAGAGAGAGAGAGAGAGAGAGAGAGAGAGAGAGAGAGAGAGAGAGAAAGTAGCAACAAGGTTTTGGGAGTGGGGGGTCAGATGAGCAAGTGATCGCTGACCTGTAAGTTAATATCTCTCCATCTCGCTCTGTCTCTCTTTCTGTCACACTCTGTGATGCCACCTCTTAAGTTATGCAAGATGCTGAACTAGACTTGGTCTCCTTCTCATTACAGGAAGGTTACCTGTTATTGTCCCTGTGTACCCTAATTGTTAGTATTCAAAACCACTATTAGGTGAATAGTTAGGTTCTCCATATTTCACTGCGCTATTAGTATTTTCACAACCATGTAATCCGCAGGCATTTAAACACGCATTTCCATCCTTATCCTCCCAGTGTCGCTGAAACCACTCAATTATCAGTAGTGTTTAAACAATCTGAACGCCTGTCACCTGTTACAGTCACAATTATAATTACTTTTAAATGTTCAGCTTTGTGGCCTACATGGAGCAGCTGCTTTTAGACTTCTCCATTGTGTTTTTGACTAATGCCAGGTTCAGCTTACGAAGAGCAAACAAGTATATGCAGGATGCAAAGACATGGACCATAAAAAAGTTTGTGTATTTGAATAGTTTGTAAAAAATGTATAATTGACTGAAATGTGTGGTTGATGCTTTCATTTCTGTTTTATTTTAAAACACAGACCCCATGACCTGGAAAATGAGTTTTGAAACCTGAAAATTTTTTTCTTTTTTGATTGTTTTGGACCGTAGCTCTTGCTTTGCTTTGCCTGTAGCTCTTGCGCTGATCATTTCAGTTTGTTCAGGCTCTTTCTGGGAGTCCACCACAATTGCACCAGCTGGAATTAATTTACATAAAATGAACATCTTATTACCATCTTACATCTTACATGTAGCTATTGGTTTGTCACTAGTGACAGTCAGGTTCTTACAAATAAGAAGATGGTTCTCACATATGACTTATTTTCTTAGTAGTGATATTTCTTTTCTGACTAGAAAGAATGAAGTTTTTAATAGTGAGCATTTTCTTCAAACTACTGACATTAAAAATGCTCCAAATGTCAGTACTTAACATTTGAGCAAAATGCTTGCTAGTAATAAAATAAATGTGTGTAATGATGTCACATGAAACTAGTGCCTTCAGTACTTCAAAGACAACAGCAGGAATTTAAACTCTTGGCAGTGAATATAACTGAGCAGGCCGTAGGGTATTGGGGAATACTTTTTAAATGTTACAGCTGGTTTTATAAAAGCCATTGTGTGAGAAAGACCGCAGGTTTGCTTGAGAGAACTACTTAGACTTTCTGGGACTGCACAGACCTCAGCTAGTCTACCCAGTAGTCTTTTGCATGAACCTCACTTGTTAAATGAGGGTAGAATTTCAAGGCCATGATCACTTGAGTGCTGTTATCAACACTGCCTTTGGACTATGAGGACATAATCAACATACCATAACCGACGTAGACAATAAATACCAGGGTGATATATAAAGAGATCAAACTTGCAGCTTCTGCTGCGCTTGTAAAACCTTGTGAATGGCATGTCATTGGCCCTGAGTGCACAGCATGTGACTCATATCGTAGTATTGATTTTATTTGGGGCGCGTGGGGGAGGAGTAATGGGCAGGTGATGCCTAGTTCACTGGTGTCACAGGCCAAAAGTTTGTTGGCAAGAACGAGAGAATGATGCCCTATTCCAGAGCCAGCCAGTCCAAGTGTGTGCAGATGTCATGGCACGCTGTCTGTCTGTTTACCTGTCTGTCTGTCTGTCTGTCTGCTTGGTGGGCGTGACTGAGATCACCTCACTGAGAAGGGACAGGGCACACGGCCAGCCCTGTTGGGAAATGACTGCGTCGTCCGGTGAGGGTACTCCCTATTCACTGACATAAGGGAGATTGATATAAGTAATTATTGCATTATGAAGTCCATCAAATGGCAGGCAGGAAACTGTTGTCATCATTTATTACAGAGACCCTTTTAATTTTGAGAGCCGCAGCTCTTTGCAGAGCAGATTATTGCAGCCGTCCTACAGCTTTCTCAAAGCAGGACCTGAGCACTCACTTTACACGCCCACGTCTGTCCATCATCTTTTCTCTCTACTCACAGAAAAGGATAACTGCTCACAGATGTGATGGTGTAATCAGAGTTTCCTACAATGCAGTTTGGTCATAAAACTGAAAAGTTCCTGGTTGTTTTTAACAGCCATCCAATAGGGATAGGCCCAGGCCTGTTTAAATTGCCCCCAGTCCCCTCATTTGGCTCCATGAGAATTTTTTTGTGTTGCATCATGGAATTTCTGTCCATATGTGCCTGACTTAAAGCTGGCCTTTGAGTATACTGATTCAGCAAGAGATTCACACGTCATTTGTTCCAACACGAGCAGTCCAGCTCGGAAACAGCTTATTTCTCAAGACTTTATGGCATGAAAGGAAACAACAGATAACAGGTCTCCCGTCAGAGAGTTTGTTTCAGTCTTGTTTGTGCATAACACTTATTTATTAATTAATTTGAGTGATTACTAAGGCAAATACCTATTGTTTTTTTCTGAAAATGGTTACAATTTAGCAGACATGTTTGCACAAAGCAACTTACAAGGTCATTATGGCAAGCAACACAAAGTGCAGATAACAATAAGCAAAAAACTGAGTCAAAAGTAACACGTTATAAAACAATCAAAAGTAATTATCTCATAAAACTAGCCATCTTTGAATGGCTAGTGTCTGAAACAGCTGTGATGTTTGAAAGTAAAGAGATTTTCTGGATGAAGCAGAAATCAAATCATGCACACCCTTGAATTATTTTAGATGCATGATTCCAATTAGTGTGTTTAGTGTATGACTGGCATGATACCATCACGGCTTTACAATGCCAAGCCGTAATAACTGTGCATTACACTTTGCTTTTAGTGTCCAACGACCCCTGAGGACTGCCGACGATGGGTTTGATCCAGGAAGAGGATATGGACTGTACATTGTACATTGGGCCTTTTGGTCCTCTACTAGAATCTAGCAGCTGCTCCAGAAGGCCATGGGCTCATTTTCTTTGCCTCTACAGTCAATACTAGAGCCAAATCTATAGTAAAAGGTCATTGTGATGTGATATTCCTGGCTCTCTCACAAAGCTTTGGATTTTGACAAAAGCCTCTGTGATTGAGTTTAAAGCTATATGAAAGATGGCCTTGCGAACCTTCAAACCTTCCATTGGGGTCACAGTCTATCTTCACTTTACAAGGGGAAGAAAAGAGAGATTATGTATGTTTTGAGCACCTCTGTACTTTGGATACTGTTACTTTAGCTGTAGTATACACTGTGTCTCATAAGACCCTACTAGACTGTAAATAAGCATTAACATGCATAATTTAATAGTCAGTTTGTCTGTTCATGAATACCACCAGCTTGTGTCAGGCTATAATATTAATGGTTGGGGCATATGCACCAGACAACAGTAGCATTTGCACAGTGCCCCCCCCCCGTGTGTTGCAGGAGTAATTTACCCATCAGTTACATCACTTCATTGATTACAGCATTGTGACGGAGTGCCGTCACTACGGTTGAGTATGTGCTTTGACTGCCATACCAACGAGCCTGGCTCTTTGGCGTCGCAGTCAAAGTCGCATGTTTGGTACCCCGTAGACCCGGGTTCAAGGCCGGGTGGGGTGACTGCTCTCGCCCTTCGCTACAAATGGTGTCAGAAGTGGGATGGCTGGCTGCGAGGCCATCGGAGGCGTTCCCAGTGTGTGAGCCGTATGAGGGACCCCCAGGTTAGGTTGACCCCGGTGTGAGGGACCCCAGAGATGGGTGAAGCACGAGTGAGTGGGGCACCCTGGGATGGGAGAAGTACGGGGGAAATGCATGAGGGACGCCACTGTGCATGGAGTGCATGGGCGTGCTTCCCGAAGGGGAGGGCAGTGTGACAGAGTGCCGTCACTACAGTTGAGTATGTGCTTTGACTGCCATACCAAGGAGCCTGGCTCTTTGGCGTCGCGGTCAAAGTCGCATGTTTGGTACCCCGTAGACCCGGGTTCAAGGCCGGGTGGGGTGACTGCTCTCGCCCTTCGCTACAAATGGTGTCAGAAGTGGGAATCTCACCCTTCGCTACAAGCATCTTGTAATTACAGCTTCTTACTTCAAGTCTGAAAGGTCATGTTCACAAGAGTTTTGTGGGTAGAAGTTGCAGTGAAATGAGTTCAGATCATTTTCCCCACTTACAGTGTGCTATTCACAATATAGCTATGACTGAAACACTACCTTTATATGGCCAGAAGGTTTTACAAAGATCATGAGTGTCAGAATCATGAAGATACTATTAGTAAAGAGAAGATGATGAGAAATTCAATTCAGATGATGAGAAATTCAATTCAGCGGATTTCTCTCCTTCTCTGCCAGAATGATCTGATTCTAAATTTGAACTTCTATCAGACCTCCCATAAGTAAAACTTTAGCTGATAAGAAATCCGAAATGTCTGCCCGGGTTTAACATTAACTTTTTTAATGCCTCATCCAAACTGGCAGCAGGTTGATCCCAGCGCTGGGGATCAACGCCATGAACATTAGATTTGAAGTTTCTACCTATGTTATGCGCTGTATTAGGCCACTCCCCCCCAACCCCCACCCCTCTCTCATATACACAGAACCCCTCTGTTCCTCACTTATAGAAATATTCAACAGAACCTTAAATCCTGCAGATTAAAATCTGTCCTGGCAGCATCCCAAGAGGAAAAAGCCATTCCAAACACCTACTTACAAAAATTCAGTTACCCAACCCTGTAATTAACCTTGTCAGCGTTTCACAAAAGAACATTTTCAACCAGTTGAATAATAATCCCAGCTGTGTTGGGAACCAGTACCATGCAAAGAACTCCTCCATGTCTGTGATGGAGGCCATTTTCTTCTGCAGAAAGTGTTGGGAGAAAACACGCTGAGACAAAAGGCGTGCTGGTTGTTTGGATGTGACAGCACACATTCCTTACATCTACTGTCATTTGTGGATCATATTTAGGGCAGACCTTGTTTTGTTTCCTCTCTTTTTATGGTCAAAATTAGTAGATGATCATTACCATAACGTGGAAGAAACAATTTTGCCTCTTTGGGACAAGCTTGGCCAAACAGGAGTGAGCCAATGATGTACGCTGCAGTGTAGCATAGTGGTTAAGGAGCAGGACTCGTAACTGAAAGGTTGCCAGCTCGATCTCCGCTGGGGCACTGTTGCTGTACCCCTGGGCAAGGTACTTAACCCACAATTGCCTCAGTAAATATCCAGCTGTATAAATGGATAATATTGTAAAGAACTGTAACCTGTGTAAGTTGCTTTGGGTAAGAGTGTCTGCTAAATAATGTAATGTCCACTATGTAGCACAGGCACCAAAACTGGCTCTGGCTGAAAAGAATTGTGCAGAGGCACCATTGATATATCTAGAGTAATCACTCTGCACTCCTGATTTGCTGTAACAGTCCTAAAGTAACAGTCCTAAAGACTGTTACTTTCATGTAAATGTTTTTTTTTTTTGACTGCATTTTATTTCTTTGCTGCACATGTATCTCAGTATTACCTTTATTCAACCTAGGTAACGTTTGTCATGTACCTTTTCATTCCCTTTAATATTTTCATGCGGTTTGCTGTGTTTTGATGTCTGGCTGGTAGATAGCTACTTTTGATCACCTGGATATGCGCACGGAGGAAAGCCGTCCCAGTTCCCTGCCAGTTCGCCTTTCCTCCACCACACATTCATGTCAGTGTTTTGAAGGAAGTTATTAAGAGCCCTTGTTGCGTGAGAACACTTTCGCAGAGGTGGTGCTGCAGCAGTACAGATGCTCCACGTCTTGACAGAAGCGATGTCAGGGGGGTATCCTCTTGTTCCTCTGACTAGTCACGGGGGAGTGTGGTTTTTCCACATAAATCCGCTTGTGTTGTGTTCCTGTAAAAGGCAATTTGTAACATCTATGCAGGTTTCTGCAGGAGGCAAGTGAGTGAAAGAATCGCATGTCACTCCGAGTTAATTCACATAACTGGTGAATGCTCTCACTGACTGGCTTTCTTTGCTTTATTATTTATTACATATTATTAATTTGTTTCGCAGATGCCCTTATCCAGGGCAGCTTACATTGCCTTGCAAAGCTTTCATTTTACCACTGTGGTTCATTTCTCCTGATTATTTACAGTAAATGAGTACCTTGCTCAGTGGTAAAGTGGCAGTGCCTTACCAGGGATCTACCATTGGAACCCTATGATGTACCCACTGTTAATCTCTGTGAAATATGACCTGGTCCCTGTAGCTGCCAAAGAGAGCTGAGATGATGATCAAATGGTTTGGCTCCAGTTCAGTGATTCTCAAACTTTTGACTCTGCAGTCGGACAGATATGTTGCAATTTCAGCAGTTTTGTACCCAGTACATCCTCCTGTATTTTAGTTTGCTTACAGTGAAAACGCTCTCAAGGCTAGTTTGACCTTGTCATGTTACATCCCAGGGAGCTGAAACCATTAGAACCCCTGACCAGTCAGCCTCTCCACCACCAGGGGGTAACTGAAGGCACATGCAGATTCACCTTAATCAGGTACTCAATGCTGAATGTCACATTCATTTTTCATTGAGACATGCTACATGCTGTACACATCACTCTAGTCATTGGTGAAGCCATATTTTAATGGAGAGGGTCAGGAGAAGTGCTTAACCTCAGCCATGGGACTCCAATATAGATTCAAACCTGCAATTCTCTCTTCAGATGGTGATGTCTGCTGGACTTTACAAATGCTGAACAAAGACAAAAAGCTTCACTAATGCAAAAGGAAACTAAGATACTTAATGTGTCTGTCAGTGCATCCCCTTTGTGAATATGGTAATTCAATCTACATGGCAATTCCAATTCACATTTCATAAACTTAAATGCTGTTTAGTAGGAGGGATTTTGCAGACGTTACACTTTTGAATTTAAACCTTCCAACTTAAAATTCCTTCCTTAATTAACAGAGCACAAAACATAATTGGACTGTTTAAAAAACAACTAACAAATGTTACTAGAAAAAATGTGTCTATTGATACTAATGAACTAATCCTCGAGTATTTTTTTCAGTGACAGCTGCTCACTTGAAACAATGACGCCATAATCAGTCCAGTTAGACAAGTTGCCAATGCTACATTATGCCTTGTGAAGACAGAAAAACAGAAAAGACAGTAGGTTAAAGCTATGGGACAAGACCAACATGCAAGCAAAGAAAAATCAATGATGCTTGGTGAGAAATTTCCACAGCCTGCATGTCACCACCCACATGGAAGCCATGCAGACAGGGGATCTGCCACATTGCATGTTGGCAAATTTCAATAAAGACATTGTTTTATTGATTGGCTGAATGAGTTTTTTTTGGTTACAGTTAAAATGCTATATGTATGCATTCATAAAAAGACAAAAATGGATTTCAAAGTAGGTAAACCCAAGATTGCTACTGTGGGGATTGTAAGCCTCTGTGAGCCAGGTATCATGCTGAGAGGCAAAAATCATGAAACCTATTCTATGGGAAAAAAATGTATGACGAATGTTCCCATTGTTCATGTACTGTAGGTAAATATGAATTATCCCATTAAACCATGTTATTTTGTCTGTGGAGACACCATTTCAAGAACAATCCCATCCCATTATACTCTTGCTGTTTTATTTTCCTTTGATCTCATTTAACATTATTTACATGTCTATTGAGTTTCTATTGGGATTAATTTTAAATGAAATGGACATGTCTTCATTTGGACTGCATTTGTATTTAACAGAAAACAAACATCTTAGTGGATTCATTTACTGCTCAAATAAAATGATAATTTGATACTCATTTATGAATTGGGGCTTAACTTTGCCAAACAGCACAGGTAAAAGCCACTTATCAAATGATGTTTAAAAGGGCTAGGGCTTCCATTGCTTTTTTAAAAATGTAATTTCAATTAGGTGTCCTTGTGTTCTTGTTGAATTCTTATCAATTAAAAGAACCATTTAGGTAATTGTGCTGAGCTAATCAGCACAATGAAGAACATGAATATCAATGAACAACAGCCTTTCGAGTGCATATTAGCTGGGGTTTTTGAAAAGATTACATTAATACAACATGAAGCGGGCTTCCGTTGAGGATCTGGCTGGTTCCATTGCGCTTATCTTATCCTCAGGTTAGAGGTTGTTTGCTGCACCTGGTGCTGGAGGCAGGTGGGATCTCCATCTGTTATTTTGCTTCAGTGATACAGAGCTCAGTCCCGGGCTACTGAGAGAGTGTCATTACTGGCTCATTTCAAAGGTATGATCAACTTCAGGAACATTGTGTGCTGACTGGTGCACCTTTTAAACAATCAATCCTTGAATCAAATATTTTCAGAGGAATTTTTAACTGGTGGATCCTACAGTACATGAGTCAAATGTTAAATTTCAGACTTCAGAGCTTTTGTGATTGCTGTTGGAGCAGAGCGGTTGTGCAATTTTTGTCCTGACAGTGATATTTGTGGTGATATTGTTAAGACTGTGTGATTGCTGGGGGGAGATAATAGAGGTGCAATGTCCTTAACAGAGGAGGCTGAGGGGAAGGAAAGAGGGGGAGCTCATTAAATAGTGTGCACCTTGTGAAATATCTCCAGAACTCCAGAATTTGCAGTTTCCAATTTAAATCCTTCCTTTTACTCCGGTCATCTAGTGTAAAGCCCCCTACCAAAGATCACATCATTATGCAGGTATTTTGATGAGGCTATTAAGACCTCTTACACAATAACGTGCAATTTCATAAACGGCCCCTCCAGCTGTAAGGGTATTGTAAGGTTTATGGATGCATGATATATTTGCAGCTAAAACCAATTTTATTTTCATTAATCTTGAATCAACTCCTGGAATGCTCAGGGCATGAATGTGTTTTCTGGGATGTCTTTAATTTAGTTAAACAGCAAGCATATCTCCTTAAGTATGTAGAGTATATGGCCCAGGCCATCTGGTAGGAGAGGATTGTGCTCTGCGTGACCCCACACCCTTAGGGGCCATAAAACAAAACTGTGCCATGCAAAAAGGAACACTGATTGCATTGAGCTTGATTTAAAAATGCACAGACATGCTAGTGCATCCATCCATATCCAGCGCTTAATGTGTCTGAGGTGCCTAGTTCAAAGCGGAGCTGCAATGGTGACTCAGGAGTTAGTGAGATTCTCATGTTCATTATCACAAAATAACTACCTGGACTTCCCTAGTCTAGTCAGACAGTATGGCAATTGGAGGTGAGAGCTGTTGACCACTGACCTAACTGTGTGCCCACGGGGAGTGTAGCCTTTGATGTGATGCACGTAAGAGTGGCAAGAACAACGGAACTGAGCCTCTGACAGTGCACTGTAATAGGGGATCCTTGCGGCTCTCTGCAAGGGGACCCTCCTTGCTTTGGTCAAGACAGATGCAAACACCCCTTTATCTCACCACCAGCTCTGGAAGGTGACTCGCCGATGACAGTCATACCTGCATGACTTCACTGTCATAGCTCTGCAAACTCCTGCTCCTCCACTGAACTTGTGACCTCCTTGTCTGATCACCCAAGAAACCACTGGGCTTAAGCAAAGCATAAACCATTGCAGCTGCCAGGCACCCTGTCTCCTGGCGGTGTTCTGAAAGAGTTCTGCCTCATATTGGACTCCAATCTTGTGATGCGCCTCACCGTTACCCTACCCCAGGCTGCCCTCTGCTGAACCATCTGGTACCGAGACAACCTTGCCTCATGTTGGACTCTAATCTCACCTGCCCTGAAAGAGTCCTGATGACCATTGTCATCACTCGGCTGCAGGCTGCTTTCTGTGTACCTGTCTTGCCTGTTCTGAGACAACCATGCCTCCTGTCTGCCTCACCCCATGTGTTCCAGGAGAATCCCTGCATATCTTGCTGCGGTCGCTCCCGGGAGCAGGCCTCCCTTGCTTGCCTCTTTTCTCTGTGACCAGCACGGAAGGCTTCAGTGTATATGTCCTGCAGCCTCCACATTAACATCCGTGATGTATAACATTGTTCTTTAATACTGGAATTATGAATATAGTGGATATGATCATGTACAAGATGTGTTTAAACCAGTCTGATACTTACACAATTTTTTGAAGACCCCAACAGTTTTTCTTATGAGGCCAACTAACTAACACATAGTTAACTCAATATGGCTCATACTAAATGAAACGTACAGACAAACCCGTGTCAAATTAATTTTTCATCAGCTAACATCAAACTACTATTGTCATTTTATTAACTCCTGTAGTTTTACTCAGAGTTGCTAAATTCTCACTCCCTCTAAAAAAGTTTTCTGTCATTTGTATTCCCACTTGTCATGTCATTGTGTTTCTGCTATAACTGTATTCCTCTTTTACCAATTACTCATACTCATACCCATTCCTCATTTACCCATACTCATGTATGTTTGTCTTAATTTGTTTCGTTTTCGTCTGTTTATTTTCATCTGATTATTCAGTGTTTGTCTGCATTATTTATAGATTTGTGTAATAATGATATCTTTGTTTGTGTTTTATATTGACAAGCCAGGCTCTAACAGACGTGAGACCTCATGTTATTACATTCATATTTGTTATGGAATTTAAACATGCTCGCCAAACAGCCATTGCCCCTGAGAGGACAGTGATATTCCCTACATAAATGGTGCCCTCCCTGAGGATAAGCATGTTCCCTCTGGTATACAAGAGTGAGTCTATCATAGCCATGTAAAACAAAGGAAACTCAGAATCAGCGGCATTAAGCAAACAGGTCAGAGGAAGTACGTGTAGTTTCCCAGCTTGAAACAGCTTATACAACTAAGAAAAATAAGACAAAATGCATTGGCTATAATCCCTATATCAACCCCCCAAAAAAAACAAATTCTGGTTATTATCAGTAGTCAAAAATCCCTCATTAAAACTCCATATACATCCAAAATCATGCTATGGCTAATCTGCATTGAGCACAATGATCACCCTGACACCTTGCAAGGCTTTCACATTTAATTTATTTTTAATCCCTCTTTGTTGTTTTTAGAATTCATTTTTTAAAATTGAGGCACATTCCATCCCGGTATGCTACCGCTATATAGCCTTTGGGCTCGAACACCAGCCTTTCCTGTGATGTATCATCTATCACTCTTGCAAATGGTTCCCTACAAAGAATGTTGCAGCAGCTGATGTATTACTGAATGTATGAAAACAAAAAGCCAGCCTCAGTGAGTCATCCGCACAAGTGTTGTTCCTCTCTGCTGTCTGTGTTTCCACTCAGGTTGTTCTGTCCCTGTGAAGATCCACTTCCTATTGCTTCATTTCACCTGCAACAGCAATAACACTCAATAGAATATATTGTGGGGCTAATCCACCCTGTCCAAAGAAGCGGAGCTTTCTCATGTGAACATGTACTTTAAACAGTTGAGTGCTTCAGGGCTGAAGTATCCCTACAACTGAGGGCACCTGAAAAAAAGAGCCCACTGTCAGGGACTGTTTACATCATGTCAGTGTTTAAAATATTTCATTGTGCATTCAAGTTTCCTGCTATTGGTCTTGGTTCTGGTAATCTCTGATGCATTGAATTGTTTCAGTGGGAATATTCTGGATGTGTAAATGCTGTGGTATGGAGTTAATGCCATATATTTCACAGTCATCCCATAAACCCCAGATTAGTTTGAAATTAATGGATATTTATTTTCAAATTCGCTAAGGGGACTTCAAAGCAGGGTTTGTGGGATAATGTAGAAGGCAAGACATGAGATTGACTTTTCCAAAAAAGCATCAGTAGATTAAAACCTAAAATCTAGTTTAATCCATTTATCTTTTTTTATACAGCACAATCAGCCAGTATGTGGGTTTTAATTTCAGGTCCACCCCCTCCTCCCTGCCACTGCATGGTAATTTTTTGTAGATGGAACTGCATTTTGTTCGTTAAATGTGCACCCTCATATGTGTCTGTAAACTAAAATTTGGTGGATAAGGAGAAGATCATTGCTCTGTTACTCTCAAAAAGTGGCAAGTGTTGGTATCATAGCTGTCAGCTGCCCTGTTGAAAGGAAAGTGTTTTGAAACCGTGACACCATTTTAGCAGTTTTGAAATGCCTTTCTCAGGGTGCTGAAAACTCTCTGAAAGAGAAAAAGACAGAGAGCAAGACAGAGAGAGAGAGAGAGAGTGAGAGAGAAGTGCTGGTCTTTATGGCTTTGTGCCCACAGTAGGTCCTGGGTTGGTAGAGAGGGCAGCTGAGTTGTCCAGGTTGGGGTGGGAGAGAGAAAAGGACAGGGCAGGTGCAGTAAATGACTGGCATGTATTGATGTTTGGCACTTATCACCAGTGCGATTGCCTCTTTCTCTTTATATATCCGCAGTGATTATGCGAGCGGGGACAGCTGTGTGATGGGGGAACCGGGTGCAGCTGCGGCCGCAGTTCAGCACTGGACAGCTCCCACACTGGTTTCTGGGGTCGAGCATCTTCGGATTCAGGTGTCTATGTGCTCTGACTACACTGCCAGCCAAAAGGCCGCTTATCCCCCAATCCATGAGCATGTTGACACAGCCACATTAGCCCAGAGTGCATGAGGGCACGACAGGGTGCTGACATTCCCTTGGGAGGTGCAAAGTCTAAGCTGAACAATTACAGTGTTGTGCCAGGTAATGCCAGCCATGTGCCTGGCTATAGGTATCCATTTGAAGGGTACACAGTCAGGCACCAGTGTGAAGCAGAATGCTAAGAGGCAATAAGAGGACACACAGACTCATTTAACAACTAAATATTCTGTTTCAACACTTCCATACCTTTCTTTCCAAAGCAGCAGTTTTTGACTCATCTTTCTCCTCTGACCTCCTGGGAAAGGTCCTCCATCCTGTTGCCTGGGTGTCTTTCTGTGGGATGAAGTAAAGATTGAAGCCTGATGCCTTCAGGACTAGCTCTGTGCAGGGTGCTGCTTTCAGCATCCACTTATGCACCCTGTGCCACAGAATGTCCTTCTATGGGAGTTTTTTGGTCTTGTTTTTGCCAGTGTGAGTGGACATAGCGGTTGCTAGGGAAGCAAAGTGAAGAGTGAATTGCAGATAATACTCAGCCAGTCCCCAAAATGCTCTTTCTTTACTGTCAGGCCTTCAGGCATTGTTTGATGGAAAATTCCGGGTATAGTGTGTCATTTTAGCTTAGGCAGACCTTGCTGGGGTAATGCAATACACAATGTACTGTATACATACATGCTGAAATGAAGAACCTTTTGCTGGAAAAGGCCATCAGAGGTCACAGATGCAGTTTTCTCCCATGAAGTTGACAATAAGGGAATCTATCAGCATACCTTGTTCAGGGTAGTGATGATCCAAGCATGAAACTTGAATAGTTCAGTCTTTGGACACTGGATGACAAGCAAAGTCAGAAATAGCACTGAGTTTTCTGAAATCATTGGAAAAATGTACTGGTTGTAACAGTTTGCAGAGCCGTAGCCGTAGCCTTGGGATAGGGTAACACATTGCACATATTGCATTGCTAGCATGAACTGGTCTTCAAGCTCCAGTTTTTGAGTTTGAGTAGGGGCCCCACTAAATCCATCCTAATCCTCTCAAACAGTGTATCAATGACTGGCCGTAGATTGAGAGGAGCTGGAGGGCAGGCGTTACAGCTATCAATGACAGTGTGATACAAAAACAGCCAGAAGTATGTGCACAAGGGCTGCTCCCTCATCTTGCTGGTCCCCAGATGAGCACCAGTGACATGCATGTGGTCTTTACAGTATATATAGGAAACCAGCAGCCAGGCTCCATCCCCATTCTCACTAATCGCCCAGCAAAGCTCCCAACATTGTGCTAAGTTCAGACCTGTTTCTGATCACATTCCTTGCTATTGCCTGACTATCTCCTGAATGTGCTCGTGACTGAGTGCCAGCTTGATGTTCCTCTGCTGCGCTCACCTAAATTGGAACTGAAAATGAAGACAAAAAGTCAGTGGTAAGTGAAGCAGAAGTGTATTCCAGATCATCTTCTCCCTCTCTCTGTGCCCCTAAGGTGGTTGGAAAAGTGCCAGGGAGGCAGTAGTGTACATCATCTCCTTCTTGGAGTGGTCCACATCACACTTTCCCCCTAAAAATAAAGTAGGGAACCAGTCAAAAGTTTGGACACACCTGATGAAGATAATGGGAAATGTGCATTCAAAGTCATTTTGATCTAAAGACTTATGCTTAAATGCTTGATTTTTTTTGTTCTTAGACAAATATAAATTGTGAAGTTGATGCCTATGCCTTGGTGCCTTTTAAAAAAAAAAGTACTTTAAAAAAATATATTTTTTGGCTATTTTGAAGAATGTAAAGTACAAGATATTTTTGAATTGTTTATAATAATTTTTGGTCACTGCATAATTCCATTTGTGTTTTTTCATAGTTTTGATGTCTGTATTATTATTCTAAAATGTGGAAAATAGTAAAAATACTGAAAGAAAAGTCTGTCCAAAGTTTTGACTACTACTGTATATGATAAATACATATCTTGATCCGTAAATGTTGATATTTCACTCACTTGTTAAAACATACACTCTGCTCATTTAGAATAATTACATAAGAATCAACCACATATAGTGATAAAAATCACTGGAATAGAATCATTCATGTATTAATGCTGTTTAAAATCACTGCTTGTAAGACTCAGGCAATCCATGTACAGTATATGTCAATTTACACAGTGACAGTAAAAAATTTAACTGACAGTCATAGTTATTTTTAATTTTTTTCTTAATAAAGGATTTTAAAAAAAGTCTGAACATTTCAGATACATTTTGTTCCATGATTGAAGACCTTAGCAAAGAAAATTTCTGTTTCTCAATGAGAAGAACATTCTAGTAAACACCAGCATGCATTTTGTCCATTCATTAAGGGTATATCAAATGTGCAGAATCAAATCATCTCGAATGGATATAATTCTTAGAAGTGGAGCAGACCGTACAACTATACTTCTGAAGTCAGTACAGTAGCATTTGGACATTGTTCAAAATTCAAATTTATCATAAATATTGATATGAAGTTTTATCTGCTTAATGGTGGCATTAACCAAGGGCTGTGGAGCTCAGCATGTGAATAAAGTGAGCACCTTAATAATCAGACAATGAACAAATCACTTCTTTACTACATAATCAATGAATATGATTTAAAAAACACAAAATATACTTCACCAGTTTGTTGTCACTGCTACACAGTCCCTTGAATTTCCTAAAACCTGTATTTTGAAACACAATTTTATTTTACATTTCAATTTCAGTGTTAAATAGATGTACACTTGCAAGATGATCATTTATCTTTCTGAGTAAAAAAGGAAGCTGTTCAGCAATTGTGTGGCAATTCATACCGGGGCATGTGCATATTTTAGAATTAATCATATTAAAGCCTCCTGTAATCTATTGATTGTTCTGGGACCTGTAGTACACCTGACTGCATTTTTTTACTTGTATTGATAGCTGACAGCTAATGATTTTGATTCTGATTCATGCTGGGGTTGTTGCACTGAGGGATTTGTATTTTAATTCAACAAAATTGACCTGGTGTTGCCTTATGGATGCCACAGGTTGTATTGCCTTTGCCATTTGAATTTTAAGTTGTATCTTCAGCATACATAATAGCCACCACTTACACATACCAAACTTGGTGTTTTCTGCAAAAAACCTCTGCGGCACAGACATCATTGGCACAATATATAATTTTTGGTACATTATGTTTAGAGTTTACTTAAAAAGTGTGGTTTACTGTTTACCATTTCTGTTAATGGTGTGTGCTTGCAATGCTTCCTGGTTTTTCATAATACCACCATAAGTGGCTACTGTGGGTTCCAGAGGTCAGGGGTGCCACTCGACATTTACCCTGGGCTATTCACAAACACCCGCTGTGAGGATTTATCTGGCTCTTTAAGTATTACTGCAGTACAGCAGAGAGGATAATGCAGCTTTCCTGTATAGAATCCAAATGTTGGACTTCCTTTGAGGTCATTACACACAAGCACACACAATAATTGCATTTCAACCATAAAGCTCAAAATTAATTGAAAGAGCATGAAATCCCATTGACTGCTTTTTGTCACTTGTCACATTTCAGGCAGGCTCCATGGGAGAGAATGATTCAGGCCCATGGCTGATGGAATACTTTTCCTTGACTACTATTTAAAGGTTCTCCATCATCAAAACAAGGTACACCATCACCTTGTAATACGTCTACTTGACCCTCATACTGATCTCTTATTCTTGTATCTCAATCATTCATCTTTGATTTTTTTAATAGAAAGTGCTCATTGAGGAGTGGCAATCTTAAAGACCACTTTTGTCTGGAAATGGTGATGCTAGCCAGAATGGGAAATCTATCAGACTTAATGCTCTCAGCAATTGCCTGTAGTCCATTAACAGCACTCTTTAAGATCTGGATCTCTCTACCCAAACCCCCCACTGTCACTCTATATGAATGCAAACTGAGCTCAGCGTTTGACAGTATCTATTCCCAACTCATCTCCATTTGGAATTAGGTTACAAAATTTTAATGGATGGATGCTGCAGCTTATCCCAGAAAAATCTGTCATTATAACATTCCCCTTTCTGTTGATCAGCATTCTTAGGTCAAAGATGGTGCACATTTAATCTGCAAAAATATACCTGGTTCACTTGAAAATGATTTTATCTGTATTTGCATTCAGCTCCAGCTTTAGCCTACTTCAAACATGATGCCCAAAATGGATTTTGGACCAGTGGTTCACAGGTTAATAATTGCCGTGGATTCAATGAAAGCATTACTAAATGTGTTACTACGTGACATTCACTGGATACTGATAAAGGGGAGCAGCATTTCTATAAAGGCAAATATTTTAACACTTAGATTCTCTTCATACTTCATACTATAAATATTTTGAAATTTGATATTTGTAATAAAATAATTATTTTATTAAAATCTTCATCTTCAGCATTCATTGTATGTTGGTATATATTGTTTATATATAATATTTACTGGGTGACTTGATACTTTACTGATTCATATTTAATACTATACAGTGTTGGAATAATATTATATAAATAGGCTTTTAGTGTAAATCTATCATTTGGACCAAGTAATCAATGACAACTTTAATTGACGTTCATTTAAACTTTTTTTTTAAACTGAATATGATCATGTTTAATTGAAAAGTTCAATATTGCAGGCATTCTGTTCAAGCCCCTTGTGTCTGTCCATTTGTGCCTCCCTTTTGTTGTATCCTGCATATTTATTGGAAATATGGCAGACTTACCCTACGTTCATTGTTTACTTCGTGAAGCATTTTTTATATAGGAATAGTGTAAAAACTGTAGATTTCAGTATCATTACTCAATGTTTTTCTAAAAGCAGTACCAGTCTGAGGAATAATGAGGGTGAGCATTCATTAACAGCTAATAGCACACTTTCGGACCAAAGGAAACAACTTCAACATTGCTGTGCTAATGATTCATGCCAAAACACTTGTGTGCATCAAAACCAAAACCCACAATCTCTAACCTGATTGCATCAAGTAATCCAACAATTATCACTGCTGTAGGCAGTGCGTTAGATTACCCCTATGATTTGGCCAAAAGACAGTTAGAGGTAAACTGTTGGGGCAAGAAAGGGTAATAACTCTTCCTGAAGGGTGAACTGATTTGCCATCAAACTTGTGTTTGTGCTCCACGTGTCTGCGTTCATGGAAGGTTCACCATACTTGGGAGGGAGGGTGTTTTATATGCGCTGTAATATTGCATAATGCAATAGAAAAAAAAGTTCTTACATCAACAGGGCAGACTGTCTACATACCACACCTGTCTAGGCAAAGGTTACTCAGATAATGATGTTTACCACAAAAAAGGCCTTGACCTATTTCAGACGTAATTAAGTTAATATATTTTGGGTTGCTTGAAAGGGGGAGTGCTGACGAAAATTAATTGCTGCTTCTGTTGCAAATAATATTGCCAGATTCCCGTGAAAATATTGCACCTTTTAGATTTGTCAGCCAGTAGAAGCACCGGCTAAGGGAGGTTCATGTTGGATTTTAATGCTGCTCAGGTTTAGGATTTAGCAGTTGTGTTTGCAAGCTAGAAGCTTTGCAGAAGTCATCATGAAAGACAATCGGGGATAAGAGAGATGCTTGAATGCCACCCAAAAGGCAATCCAGCAACTGCTAGTCAGTGGGGAGCCGGGTGGAGTGGGTTTGGGGTTGTGTGAGATGTGTGTGTGTCTCAATCAATTGCTGCTGTGGCAGAGTAAGGAGGCCAAGTGACTCTAAAGATTTTCATTAGAGAGAGCCTGCATCAGGCCACCTTGCCTACCCTTAGGGACCAATTGTTTGTGAATATCCATTGAGTTGTAGAAATAAATCTAATTGCTGAATCAAGACAGTGAATTTTTGCATCATTAGTAAACAAATGGCAAATTTTCAACGTAGGTGTGGCTTTGTCCAGTTTAAACAGAACCACCCCTTACAGCTTCTTGGCTAACAAATACATAGAAAAAACTTTGATGTTTAAAAACTCTGCTTGTAAGAATCAAGCAATCTACTTCTAAGAATCAATTTGCGCTCATGTACATTATATAAAATGGTGCATAATGCAGTGCAATTGTAAGCCATTAATGAAAATCTTACAAATCTAAAATGTTTTCAGAAGAAAAAGTTGCGCTCTTTAACAGATTTTCTGGATGCTGGTGAATGAATAAGAGAATAAGAATAAGGAGAATATTTGCAGGCTGCCTTCCTGAGTCTTACAATAGTCTTAAGACCATTAAATGAAATGCCATTGAGAAATTTAACACTCCACAGCCTACACTGTTGATGATTCTGTGAATAATGAAGGCGTCACATTATAAAAACCACAGTGCCAATTATTGTGGAGACAGTCAAAAATGATTACTATGAATTAGGTAGGGATTCAGCCTTGTAGCTCAAACTGCACCAGCAATTAGCACAGCGACATTCATATAATTAACCAGAGTAATGTTATTTATGCATTTCCCCCCCTTTTTGCCCAGCTGTTTTTTGTAATCACCAACTGTACTGCTTAAGGCTTGCTTCGCCATAACAACCTTTGCATGCACATGGGAGGGTAGGGTGAGGTGAATGCCATTCTCCGATATGGACGAATGCCAATGTGATTGTTTTTGCATCTGCCACGTTGGGCTCCTGGTCATTGCTGGCAGATGACACGGCTGGTTTCAAACTCAGGTTATAGCGCTTAGATCAGACTCAAGATGAGTGCCTTGCTGACTCAGCCACTCTGGTGCCTGATATGTTATGCTTATTTCATTTAACAGAGGACTGTTTAAGAATACTGAACTTTAAAATGGTTTGAAGAACTGCTTTTTTCTCAAGTAATTAGGCAAAAAGTGTTACTTAAAATATCAATGTCCACTTTACACATTCAGTTTGAACTCTAGAATTACCGACTTACAAGCATCAAAAAGTCCTGGACAGTTGTGATTCTTATATGTTGAGAGCACTGTGTTTAGGCATCTACCTAGCTGCTGTAACTGTTACAAGTTAGCTACAACAGAGTATTTTCCTCTTCAGTCATACATCCCTTAGACATTCTGTTTTGCCCACTAACTTTGCAACAATAATAACCTAGCTAAAGTGAGCAACCTGTGTATCATGAAACTAAAACTAATGAAATCTGCTTCCTGGACTGACTCTCCCTTTTCCCTATTTCTCCCTATGTCATTCAAAGTTGATACTGCTTAGTGTTTCACGTAATCAAGCAAAGCCTCAATGTGGGCGGGACTAATGATTTGCATGTGAAACATACTGCAATGGGATTAAATCTCCTACTACTCCTACTCACCTCACCTGAGTCACCTGTTGCTAAGTCAGAACATGTATTACACAATGACACATGTTCTGGGCCTAGCAGTATTGTATATGCTTACTAATATTAAATGTGTTGCAATACTTTTTTTCAGTGAATGTAGTATCTTGTTGTCAACAATTTTCAACAATTGTCAGGAGATGCAAGTGGGCAGAGGTGATGGAAGAATGTAAGAAGAAGAAGAAGGAAGAATGCAATATGTTTACAGGTTTTTCAACAACCTCTGCCCACTGGTTCAGATGAATGGGAAATCCATCCATTACTTTAAAATATGTAACCAACTTCAGGATTTACTGTTAAGTCAGAGTCACTTAATTTTATTTGCCAGTGCCCCCTCTCTCTCACATTTTTGGTGATTGCAGGCCCAGTGAGGTGTTTTATGACCTCAAAGTGCTTAAAGGGGGGCCAAAAAGACTTGTAGAAAGTAGAGTTTCTTGGAAATACTAAGTTTTTTTTTTCAATCAAAGAACACTTGAAAAAGGGCATGTGCATATCTTACAAACTAGTTGTTTGCTGAAGGATAACTTTGGGTTAAGTTTAAAGTTAAATATTATATCATTTGTAGGTTGTAAGCAATCCTAATGTATCCGATTGGGGACTTTCTTGAATATATTATATCCCTGAATGAAAGTTATCCAGCCAATTGGATCTCATTAACTAAATTTACATTCCAGCTAGCTTGCAGCCTGCTAGCTTGGCAGGAATGCATATATAGTGATTTTTTGCTGCTGTATTAAAATAATAATGTCAGTAATAATAATAATAATAATAATAATAATAATAATAATAATAATAATGATAATAATAATAATAATAATAATAATAATAATAATAATAATAATATTCTGTTATTATTATTATCCAGAACTACTATGTGGTGCACTGTGGGTTTTATAGCACTAAAGTGTCACTGTTTGTTTAAAAAAGGATCAGCGTGTTATAAAGACTGATTTTTTAAAATATATTCTGAAAGTATGCTTCAACAGTAAATTGAGAACATAACCTGCCCTATCACATATTTTGGAGTCAGTATTTCTGAATACTTTCAGCAGCACAATGGGTGAGGGAAGGGGTGTGTGTGGGATGGGCAGCATTCCTGCCCACATTTGTACATTATCAGCTTTGTCACAACAATAGGCAGTACTTCTGTCCAGTGCTGTTTTATGGCAGTAGAATTTCAGCATTGCTGGTGTTTAGTCTTTTCTCTCTGTATACTTAGTCAAAGGAGAGTACAGAGCGCAAGGCCTGTACCATTTGACTGTGGTCCAGTCACTCTGTCCCCCAGTTCACACATAATGAAGAAGAAATCTATGCCCAGGGAAGGGTTTACCACAAATGAAAAAAAAAAACCAATGGAAAAAAACATCTCATTACAACATTCACACAAAACGGGAACAAGAGGGCAATTCATTGCCAGAGAGGGGATTTGGCAACCGCATTCATCATTTAATTCCCATGGCTAAAACAGAGGAGTATTGTAACAATGAGACACATGCAGCTCCAAGAAGCATCAATAGTTATTAAAGGGCTGGAGGGCTTTATACATAAAAGGAGATAAATACATATTTTATTGATTCTGAGTAACATGATCTACCTGCTTGTGAGGGTGAACCTAATATAATTTTTTTTGTATTATTATGATTTGCACAGATCTTGGACAGTAAACTGTGTGTGGTCAAGCGGAGGGCTTTTCTTTGTGCCAACGCTGGAAGTGGTAAACCGCAAAGATTTTTCGGGCTGTCAGGGCAGACGACAGAATGGCGGAACTGGCTGTGACGAAAGAAACCCAAGGACACAGCATGTACTCGCCGGCTCCGAGAAAAGGAGAGGACATGGAGAGCCGCCAGAACATTTTTAAGGGTTTTTACGTTTTATGAAGCACTCCTGCTATATCGCATTATTTCTGTCCCTGCTCTGGCTCGTTCGTGGTGTTTTATGGCTTTAAATAGCAGGCAGAGATTTAGCTTAATGTGGCGTTGCGGTCCTGGGGAGGGTTTGAGGAATACGCCCCATCCCACCACTCAGCGTCTCCACTTAAGCTGTTGCCTTTTTCAACAAGTGGAGACAGCCGCAACATGGGGGGGACTATTATATCCATCAAAGATATGCTTATTGACAGGTCCGTTTTTTTCTGCAGGGGAGGTAGTCTTTGTGAAAACGAATCCTAACTAAAAGCAGAAAAATGACCAGAAAATTCATTTTGATACAAATTACACAAGGTGAATTGTGACTCAGAGATGGCATTGATAATATGTCATGTTGTGGGTTTGTGCATAATATCACTGCCACTACCCATGGCCACACTGCCACTGTGTGCAATTACGTCTGAAATAGTTTGTGAACACTGATCTTGTATTGTGGGATTAAACAGAGATTAAATTGTTCCAAAGAGATACTGTTACAGTGATTAACTTAAGGCTGTTTAAATTGGCGCGGGGAGCTTCTGTCATGTCTTTTAAGAATCTTGCCTTTAATATATTTGCAGACTTGAGTAACAGCAGTGTGTCTCCTCAGTCAGCCCACATACATAGCTGGTGTGAACTCCTATGTGTTGGACTATTGCACATGTCTATCTATCAGATGTGCACATAAATTTTGCTTGAATCCTTTCACACTGCATCCAAAATTTTATGATATTGAGTATTCATGATGATGAGTGTCTATTTTGTTATGAGGATTACAAACCTTTTTTTTAAATTGTAAATCAATGAATACATTATTATATCCAGTGTGTATACACATGGCGATAATACCAGATTTGGACTTTGGTTTGACCCCTTATTTCTAAATTATGAGTCTAACTCAAGGATTGTTTTAATGATGAGCCATTGGGCAACACAGTTAACTTCAGGTAGGTACAGCTAGGCACAGACCCCATGCAGATCTTATCCTAGTCAATAACTCTTGTCACTAAATACTCTAAAAAACTACCAATGATACACCACCAAATACCAGAATGCTGTTTGAAAATTTGGTGTCCACTGAATAATTTTAGTGAAGTATAAGTATTTTACTATTGATACCCAACAAAACCTGTCTGACAGGTTAGGTGATATACACCTAAGGTGTATGTGACATACACCTAAGGTGCTAACATTGCAGGAGTCCACATGTGACAAGTATATGTTACATGGACAAAATGCTGCTCTTGGAGCCCCTGATTAGCCCAGTCAGCAAGGCGCTAGTCTCAAGCGCTGGCTGAGCCCTACAGACTACGAGATTGATCACAGCCACGTCATCAGCCAGCAATGACCTGGAGCCCATAGCAGCAGAAAAAACTGGCTTCAGTAGGGATGGGTATGCCTGCGGGGTCTTCTCATATCGCCACTGTCAGGCACCCTCTGTCTTGCTAGGTGACTGTAAGTCACTCGGATGACATCTGTGGAAATGTACCTACCCCCCTGTCAACGCCCGCTTCAATGTGGTGCACTGTGGGTTTTATAGCATGGTAAATAGCCATTGGCTGCATGCAAGTGTGCTGGAAGGATGCATTTGTTTTGCCTCAATGCCACAGCCACTCTGCATTGATCTTACACTGGCTTCATAACATCATTGTAGATCCTTCAAAAGTGCTGTGGCAAAAGTCACATGGTACCAATTATTTTAAATTCTTCAGGTGAGATCATGGTACTTAGTTTCCTAACACTCAGGAAACTTAGGTTTGTGACCTAAGTACCAAAGGACCTAAAGCACCTAAGGATCTAAGTGATAATGGTGCAGACAATGCACAATCAACACCCCCAACCTTCAAAGCACATTTCCACAAAAACGCATAGCTGAACATTTTCTTCACTAATGCAAATACTTAGGAGGGTTCTTTGCGAGCATTCCAATGGCACTTTTCTACATAGGTTCAATCCATATATTATCCACTGCTGCATCTGCAAATACTGTGTTGGACTAGTTCTTGACTTGGTTAATGATGGTTCGTGTCTTTCCTTTTTAGTCCACCTGAAATTTTTAAGTGTATCGGCTGAAAAAACATCAAGAATTCTAACAAGTCCATTAATTTTGTCTCTTAAGTTTTGAGTTACCATTTCCTTCAGTGTTGACAGAATGATTGTTTGTATTGAAAGGAATTTCTTCAATAAGTTATTTCACAGATTAATTAAATGTAAGAAGGAACAGCCGTTAGATGTGTGTATGCAGAACATTTAGTACCACACTGGTGCTATAGAGTTGGTTTAACTGAAATTCTCATTCATTTGATCTCAGCATAAATAAACGGCATACTTAAGGATATTACTGATGTAATGTGAATGTGAATGGCACTAGAAATGCATGCATTATCACTTAAAAAATCAGACTGCTTTCATATATGAAGCAGACTGAATGCAAATCATGCTGCTATCAGCTCATAGCCTGCAAAATAATTCATAACATTTAGAAACATCCAGCAGTTGGGGTGGATTCAGAAGATCTGTAATCCTGGTCTCAGTGAAGACAAAAATTCCAGTTTCTACAGCACTGTGAAAGTTGTACAGTAACTTGAATGTCAAAAGGTAACCATCATTAGACCTCAATTAGTAAAATGCATTTATGATTGTCCAATACTGCACCTCTGGAACAGGGTCAAACAACAATAAGTGATGCGTTCTGCATGTGTCAAACATTACAGGGCACTCACTCAAAGCTAGTTAATAGGTAACAATGCCACCAGGCATAGCCCAGGAGAAGAGGATCACAATGTAAGTGGTAAGCAAAAATATAAATATTTAACTCATCAAATACTACTGTCATTAATGACTATTTTGAATTTCCAGAACTCAAATCATTCCAAGTGGGGAGTGGGGGCCTGACCACACCCCAGCTAAACCAGCGGTCGCCAGGTAAGATGCACTGTTTCAGGGCAAACCAAAATAACTAAAATCCCCCTAATCCACTGGTTCCCCATTGCAAACTCAGGTTCCGCTTTTGCCT
Organism: Megalops atlanticus; assembly: GCA_019176425.1. NCBI lineage: Eukaryota > Metazoa > Chordata > Actinopteri > Elopiformes > Megalopidae > Megalops > Megalops atlanticus. The sequence continues at coordinate 25,036,575 of CM032887.1, read as the reverse complement.
TAGTTTCAAGAAAACAGATGAGTAGAGTGGAATATTGCAGCACACAAACCTCCTTCCTCCAGTCTCGACTGTTTTTCATGTCTAGAGTGTTTTCTCATCTGCCAGGCTTCACCACAGAAAAAAAAACAAGGATGTAGAAAGACAATTTCCACGTAGCTTCCTCTCTTCCCTTCACTTATTTCATCTTTTCTCTCATCCTTCCAGTACAATCTCCTCTTTCCTATGGAGGATGAAACCTGTCAAATAAAAACATAGAATAAAATTAAAGCATCTATACATAATGAAATCATAAAATGAATAAAGTTGCTATCACAAAACATACATTTATTTACTTATAAAACATTTTTTTCCATCATTTAATTATTTATTTTTACTGCACAACAGCCAATCCAAGCGTGCAGGTACAATCAAAAAAGCAGTTGCTCCATTAGGCCAAATAAAGTAGTATGAGAGCATCAGGCTGTCAAGCTGTGGCCATGCACTGATTGCACCTATATTTGAGCAATTCAGCAAGCTTGCTTTGTTTTCAAACATACTTTTGACAACTGTCCCAGCAAAGTGGCTTGGCCTTCATCATTCTCTTTCAGTTAAATGTCAGTTTTACATTACTTCATTACATTACTACATTTAGCAGACACTCTTACCCAGAGCGACTTACAAAGAAGTGCATCACAATGCTAAGAGCGGTTATCGCAAAGTATTACAAGAGGTACGATACAAAGTTAAGTGCTAGGCTAGTGTACAGTGGCTTTTTTCCATTTCCAATTCCAATTTCCATTTATTGACAATAACTTGAATTGTAATTTACTTAGATTTGTATAGCAAGGCTGGTTACTTAGCTATAGTACCCTAAGTAGCATTTAATTCAGCTTCCCACCTAGCTAGGATGAATGAAAAATTACCATCTATACCTGCTAGCTACACAGTGATGTAACTTATCAGAGCACTGGTTTGTTCCTTCGCTTTGTCCTTTCATGTGGTTTTATTTCTACTCTCAAAGAGAATGCTCCTGGGTTGTGCAACTTCATTCTGTCTGAATATTGAGATAGCAACTAATCTGACACTAATCTGAACTGACTAATAAGGTGATAGTTTTCATTATACCATACATCATCAGCATATATATATATATATATATATATATATATATATATATATATATATATATATATATTCACCTTTATTCCACAGTATGAACTCATCTAATCTTGCATTCAGTGATTCTTCGAGGTATACTTACATTTAGTCTTCACTCAGTATGTTTCAATGTTGGTTGACTGCTCTCCTTCCCACTCCTTGTCTTTCTGTAGTACTGCACTGTTTCCAATGCTTAGGGCCATTTGCTCTAAGTAAACCACACATGTGCTCATAATAATTCCCTATCTGATTATTATATAAGTTTATAGAAGGCATTTTGTCCCCTGGATTGTCATGTGTTTGTTGAGCCAACAACATTTTGTAATGGGGAATGTTACATAAGACCTGCCACAGCACATCACATAGCAAAGGTAAATCTCTGTGGACTTGTTACCTACCGGTCAATAACTGTGATGATCATACCTTATATCCTGTGCAATCTGCTGGTATCTACTAAACAGGGAGTCTTTGTAGGTGGTTCAGCATGTGCCAGATTATCCATGCTTTTGTGCAATGTGTTTATGCCATGTAGTGTTGCGAAACTCCAGAATTATGTCATACTGCTGAAAGAAATTCACTGTCAATCTTAATGTTCTTCATGGGCACTTATTTTCTGTTTATTGCTACAGGACATTGAAAAAAGTAAAAATGTTTATAGCAATGCATTTTGTGGTTCCCTTATGAGATAAAATGTTAACAGATGGTAATTTGATATCCGGGTTCAAGTATACTGTTGTTGCAGTTTCCCATCCTGTTTCTTGGTTTCTCATTGGTGGAACTGAACACACATTGTCTGGATGAAATGTGCACTGGTTGTGTTTAAGACACATATAACTATATACTTCACAATTTATATTCATTTCTTAAAGACAATCTCTGTAAGAGTGTACCTTGCAATTTGCATAAAGTTACTTTTGAATTGTTGAATTGTTGAGTTTGACATATATGACAGTGGCCTTAAACTATTTTTGTCTTCAGACTATTGGGTAAGAAATTTCTGTAATACATTACACTTCGTATGTTCATTTGGATCATTTATACATATTCAGGGTATACTGAACTCATTGCTAACTTACAGAATTAACGATCAAATTGCTTGAGTTGTCCTGGCCAGCTTACAAACATTTTGGACACTTTGACAGTTTGTCTTCAGACCTAGACAGGACGTGAACAGACCTCTTGTTGTTCTTTAAAGCGAAGCAAATTGTTTACTGAGTACACAGTTGGCACTGCTACACTGTCTCGTCCATGAGAACATTCCTGTTAAAGTTAAATCCATTCACAGAACTATAGTGTTTCTAAGAATTTTGGCTCTACCAGGAAGAGTTTAGTCAGCAGAGAGCAGAGAGATTTGGGATTCAGGGTTTGACATATGATGCGATCGTGGGATTCTTTCCTCCACTACAGCTCAGTTTATTTTTCCATTGTTTGGATGTTTTAAACGATGGCTGGTACAGAGTTATATGGATTTTCATTTGTGGTCAGATGGTTTGAATAAGACTCCCACATCCTATATCACAGCTGTAGCTCACATTTTTCATCATTACTGATTCACGAGAGAGGAAATGGATTGACCTCACAATGACAGCAAATGCCCTCTGTCTTACTGTTTCAAAGGTCACTCAGATAGGCCACATACAACATGACGGAGAAAACTTTCCATGTGTTACCACCATGTTCTCTCCTTATTATCTCATTGTTTTTTGCAGCGAAGTCCTCAGCATGCTCTGTATATTATGTGATTAAATTCTCCTGTGTGTCTGTTCCACACTTGGAGGTCTTGCTCACTAATGGGACGCAGGGTCCACTGTCCACCCTGCATTCGAGCTGATAGATGGGATTGTCACAGGTGTGACTTTGTGGTTTCCCCCTTTCTGGCGACACTGACACATTTGGCCCAGACTGTCCCGTCTTTCATCATCCAGTGGAATAATGCTATTAGAAAAGATGGGCAATGCTCAGAATAGCCCCCTTCCATCATTGTAGAAAAACATTCTCCCTCCTCTGTTACCCGTATGGATGGCCATACCTCCTGACCTTTCTATGAGAGAACGCATTTATCATGGATGCAGAATAATGTGTGTGTAATATGTCCTTTTATTCATTTCTTCTCTTGACTTATTTCATATTGTACCAGTTTTCCTCTGAGACAGGGCTTCTTGCCATTTGTCCTGGAGGACAGCAGTGTCTGTTTAGACAGTTTTGTAGGGGTCAGGCAATTATTCACCTAATTACAAATTATTTTCTTTGGTAAGCCACATTGGATGTAGCTTTCCAAGACCAGAGTATCCCTGCTTGATGAGACGTATTAAAAATCTAGCCAATGTGAACAGCCAATTTATATTAGGACCATGGTAGTTGAATGGTAAAACTTTGTAGAATAAACTTGCATTGCACAAACTAACCTGTCATGTTCAGCATTAGACTGATAATGATTTGAATTGATTTCAGGTGGTTTTCAGGTGGTTTGGGTGTTTTTAAAGTGTGAGGAATATACAGCAATTATCTTCTTCCTGGGAAAAATCAAGACCATGGTAAATCCAACAAGAATCTGTCTGAGACTAGACATATATTTAGCACAGTCTATGCACAGACACTTTGAATACATTGTGTACTGTGTAATTATGTGTGGTAATATCCACAAGTGAAACCAGCCTGAAAAATTTGCTAATTCATGCATCTGCATGCTAATTGATGTACAAACCGGAGCATTGTTTTGTCCAGCTCAACCATGCTTTACTTGGGGACCTGTGATCACGGCCTTCTGTCTCCAAGGGCTGTAGGTCAGACGCTCTCTCCAGCCTCTTAAATTCACAGCACCCCAAATAACACAGATTGTTCTGTCCAAGATCCGCTCGCACGTGCAAAGCACAGAAACATTCCAAGAACAAATGTTTGGGAATTTTGCACCAATTATTGAGGAGAGCTGGGAGGGACTTCTCGCGATGGTAGAACTGCATCACGTTCATAGCGGCTCTGTTTACAAAACCAGGGGAGTGGCGTGACAGGCCATTGCAAATAGCCAGCTGCAAAATGTGGGAGTCGTGTACGTAAGGCATTTATTGTCTGTCATGCTATGTATGGAAGGTTATATTAACTGTGTCACCGTAACATTTGTGTTGGTGCATTGCCAGACTTTGTTGCAGACATTGACTCTGGTGATACTTCCTGTCAATTTAATATGTCCCCTCTGCCCTTTGTGAGAATAGGCGTACAATACATAGGCATTTTAAGTGGGCCCCACATTCAATCCCTATATTCCTTACTTTACTGTCACTTTTTGGAAAAAAAAAAAAAAAACAAAGAAAATAATAAGCATTCCCTACAGTTAAATAGTCTATAAAAAATAGCACATAATTCCAGGCTAAGGTCATAGGTTTTGCATCCTTTCAGACAAAGCACACTGAGATCTCGATCTGAAAAACTTTCCCCTACTTTTTATGTTTTCCACATAGATATCTGCCTAGAACAAAATCTGTGTGTAGTTTAACAGACATTGCAAAGATCTTAAGTACATGTAAAAGAAACTTAAACTCATATTAATGTACATTGTCAGTGCATTCTGGTGAAATGACAACCTATAACTGTGTCTGCTAGTAGGGCTTGTTACACACACTTTCAGCAATGCTAATTAAAACACAAGCTGGAAGCATCAATACTGACTGTCCCTGCAGTACTGCTGATCCATAGAGTCTGGGGTTTATGATCTGTGTCCAGAATGTGAATGACATTAAGGGGTGGTACTCTTTGGACACAATATAGATGTTAGAGCAATGGTATTTTTTTACAGTAGGAAGGCTCTTCAACCAACAGTGCAGTCTTTGGAGTTATTTGGATCTTTGGATGTTTTAACATCGGGTTTGTTTAAATTTCCTCAATCAGCCACAATAAACATGTCATCATGTGTGCTCAGGCTGAATTGTGGAAGACAAAGGTCACATCCAATGGAGGGACCTTGAGCAGTTTGTGCTGTTTGGAGTAGTTAAAGGATTTCCACCCTGTGTATTTACTCTTCCTGAAAGTGCTTTTTTAGCATTTCTTGTTACCACTCCTGGCATTATGTTATTAAAAATAGGAAAATACAATTCTTGGTAATTTATGTTGCCATTCATGGTAGATTGTTTATGTCCACTTATATTTATATTAGTGGTAAACTGGATATAACCAAATTATTAAACTCAAGATGCAGAAATCCTAAGATGCTGGTTATGGTTCATTTATTTCATTGCAAGACACTCAAGTGGAGGCTAATTATGGAACAATGCAATCTCTTTTTTAAATGAAGGTTAATTTAAGCACACACTTCTCCTTTTCTTGCATGGAATTACAGAATATGCACCGAGGATTACAAAGCCAAACAAGCCCTTCATTGTGATTTCTCCTTGCATTTGTACATACTTTTCTTTCAACATTCATTTAGCGTGACTCCACAGCTAGCCTCCGAGGAAATGTTTATTGCCGCCATTTCCTGCTCTCATTATGTGCTGGAAGTTGCGAGGCAAAAGTCCCGGCATTGAGCGGGAGGGTGACCAGAACAGCATGTTAATAGGTGGCGGGGAAACTGATGAACGTGCTCTCAGGAGACGGAAGCGCGGCTCGCAGCATGAAAAGACACTTCAGGGCACCTCTCAATCTCTCGCAGCCCGCCCAGTCCCCGTTGCACACAATCATTACCACTCAGTGGCCTGTGCACGCAATATCCCCAACACGCTGGCCCAGATCGCATGCAGAGCGTGACGGAGACCAGAGCCTGGCCACCCTGGGTCCTTTAGTAACTCTCTGTCCCCTGTGGCAAATCGGGTCTCACCCCACTGAGCTGTAAACAACCTGACTGGAACATAGATAGATCTATAACTGCTTTACTGGTAGAAGATGGTCCAGGTAAGATCTGGGAACTGAAGACTTGGTTGCAGAAAAAAAAAATGAATGGATCAGATACGGCAGATACGGATCTTAATGCTGATATTGGTTTGTTCTTAGTCATGACAATGACCGGGAATTCTGTTGTCCTTGTCACTTGCAGTCAGTAATTGTGATCTAGAAATTTATGCGGTTTTCCTTGCAGTTTGAAGGGACGGTCTAATATTGTGACATTTTGTTTGACACAACTTTTAAAAAAAGTGTTATGTGAACATTGTTACTCCATCATCAAAAGCTATTTATACAAAAGCACTGATGACACAGCATTTAAGTGCTTCAATTCAGTGGTGTTTTTGTCTTCTCTTTTGTCTTCAAGCGACATCAGTGGAGTGGAGTGCTGGAACATCTGTGGCAATGTTGTTGCACCTGCCAACTCGCCTGTATAATTAATTACTCCCTCAAGACAGTGACTTGGATTTTAATCAAGAAAAATTAGAGTGTTGGAGGCAGGCAGTGGAAACCAGTAATTGTAATTATGTGTCCCGCGTTGGATTTCTCCCAGGTGCACCTTTGAGTGGCAGATAAGAGGCAGAAGTTTCCACTGCTCTCATGCATCATTATCAGATGAGCATCACTCATTCTCTGGCAAAAGTGTGTCTGGGTGGCTGAAGACCAATTTCTCCCCCACCTCTGTGTCGAATATATCACCATCCTCCTCCTGTATAAGGAAGAGGGTTCACGTTCACTTTGTTTCTTGTTCTTCCTTGTTTCCTTCCAAATGTTTATGTTATAAACTTGCTGCCCAGTGAGGCCACAAATCTGGTGGAAAGTGTAGATACGCTGGAGGATTCAGAGAAATTGATTTGATTTACTAGGAAAATAGTACACTTCTTCTTGATGGACAAAGTAAATGTGGGGGATGATTTTGTGTTCTGTGGTTACAAGAGTGGGTATTACATGCAAATGGCAATTCTACAACTTTAGTTCAGTATCACTGCTCATTGCCTGATAAAAATCAGTTGCTTGATGCTGTAAAAGGGAATTTCAAAAACAAATAAAGAAAAGAACTCCCTGGGTAAATGAAATCTCTGAATCAGATGTGCCAGTCACTTTGGTACATGCAGTCAGACTCATAAAATCCAAATGTCAAGTGGGATTAGTTTTCAAATTCCTTTACCCCCCCCCAGTTGGAAAGCAACAACTTGATGTAGGGCTGGCTCTAAATAATGCCGTTTGTCCTCAGCATACTGCACAAATAATACTATATGTTGTATGGCAAATTGAGTTAAATAATAATTTTTAAAACCAGCTTGGGAAATGCACATTATCTAGCAACTGACTTGCTGACTCATATGTTCTCACAATGTCGCAATGATGAAAACTTGCAGGAGCCTGCATAGGAAGTAGCGTCCGGGGTGTGGCAAAGATGCATTCATATTCATTGTTTGAATGTGGCTGGAGTCACCCCAAATCACCGCTTTACAGCTCTCTGCTCTACTGTGCACCTGTACTGCACATATTGGAAAAGGTCATTGGTGGATTAAGGCTTTGGGTTTCCTTGCATTTAAGGACAATCACCACTACCCTGTAGCTGTACATTTGTTTGAATATTAAACCGTATGGCTCATACGCACATTGTCACTTATACCAATTGACTTTAATTCCCTTTAAATATGTACATTTATATGATAACAATAACATAATTACATTGCTCACCAATGATTAATATTTATTTAGATGCAGTTAATCCACAGCTATTAGTGAATAGGGGTGAACAGCTGCTTCTGGCAAGGTTCTCCACAAAGAGCTGTTATTTTTTAGTTGAGTAGTTTGTAAGTATACCTTTAAAACAGAGTTCCAGTGAATTCAAATCAAATTAAAAATGATATAAAATTAAATTTGATATATTTTATAGGTGTCTTTCAGCATGTCATTCTCTCAAATATTTGTTGGTGTAAGTGTAAAACTTACTTGTTTTTCATTTCAATGTAGCTGTCAAACCACTCAGTTTGAAAGTGTCACTGTACGCAAACACTTGAGTGTTGCTTTGATGTTTTTGCTACATTCATTCATGTATGTTCCCAGACTAAAAAAGTTTGATGTTCTTATTATTACCACCTATTTATAAAAACGTACACATCTTAGCTCCCTGTTTCAAATGAGATTATCTGCTAAAAACCTCTGGTCTTCAATTTCCTCGGATTGAACAGACGTTCTATCAACTCAGGTCACTCTATGTAGTGTGAAAACATTAGTTCTGCACATTGAATGCTTTGCCTGCCTTATGATTTTGTTTGTGATTTAGATCAGAGTTTCTTGATAACAGCGCGTCTGCTCTTTTATAATGTTACATAATCCACTGTAACATGACGTGAATTAAACTGTATTAAATTTGTTTTAGTTGTATTTCTCTGAATCTCACCAGTATCAGTCAATTTGTTATCAGCTGCTGAAATGTACACTTGACTAGATGGACTTTGAGGAAAATAAACTGGTGGCAGAAGCTGACTTTTCCACGAATACTAAAGCTTCAGCTCATTGAGCAGTATGACAAAAATGCATAGTTCTATCCAACCGAATCCCTCATATTGTCTTTATTTCCATTGTTTTTTTACACTTACCTTCATTTTTAATTGTTGAAACAAAGACAAAGTTGTGCATGATCCCGGTTCTACTCTGTGGTCTTTTCATGATGGGCTGACTGAGAGGCTACAGAGAGTCACTAATCCTTCTGAAATCCTGGCTCAGCCTTTGTGCAGACAAATGTGTTTGCTTGAACTGTCTAGCAGATAAGACATTTGGAGCAAGCTGAAAACAAAATGTTGATGTGGTTTGCGAAGAAACTTGCCAGCATTTCGAGGAAAGCGCAGGCAGTCTTTTGTGCTGAATTTACAGAGGTGAGAGGTGCTGGAGCAGCACGAAGAAAAGCCTTGACCGTCTGCTGCCGGGGAGCATCTTTGCTCCAGATCAGCGTCTGTCAGCCAAGGCATAGAGATTGCGCCAATGGTCTGATAGAGGGGGCGCACGATGAAATTCATCTGGTTTGAAGTACTTTTCTATTAAAACATCATAATCCAAGAGAACTCACCCCAGCTCTAACTAGAATTTGTGGCTAGCGTACTATTAATGGTTGTAGAACACCCTTATTGAACTGTTGACCTACCAGTTTCATGCGTATGGAGTTCTCTGTATCTGTAAAAAAAATAAATAAACCTGCACTTTCTATGATATTGGAAAAATAAGAAATAGTGGATGATTTCATGGCTAACAGGGTGAAGGGTGGGTCAAAAAAATTCAGGAAAATATACAGGATTTCTATGTATTCTTAGAATACATGAAAAAAAGACAAATAGGATCCAATATGCCCTACTTTATGTCATAAACATTTATGTCATAAACATTTAATAAATATCCAAAATTCCAAAATCCATACTTTTTTGCTTTTAAACATACATGTACAAACACTTGTGTTAATTACACACAGACAATTACACACTCACACACACACGCAAATTATATTTTTGGTAATAAGCAACTGTCACCAAGGCACGTACTAAACATTCAGTTCATGTGGCTTTGTCAATCCTTGTTTACTTTTAGCTAGTGTTCTCCTGATGGCACAAGTTTGAAATGGCCCTCAGTTAACACTGATTCGAGAAGTTTAGTATGTTTGTACCTTGACCCTTGCTTCCCAACATCCTGGATAATTACTCTAAATCCAAAGTCAAGAAGTATATATCAAGTCTGTTTTTTTCCTTTTGTCTGGGTATGTGGACAGACCTGTAATTAAAGCCTAAAGGCATTTTTCGTAATGTCTCATACACCTGCCTCATGTTTATTCTGAACCCAATGAGTGACGCAGAATGCAGTTGAAAACATGTCTTGAAAGGAAAGGATTTTTCTGTTACTTCAAGCACATATTATCTGTGGGCTTAGTATACACCCACAGCAAACTGTATTTCCATTAATTGTCTTCCTCTTTGCCAATCAACTCTAATAAAAAATCACTGCAAATAGAGATCTATTCTAAATGACGGATTTGCATTCTTACATAGCAAAAATGGCAAATCAACACATTTAAGTTCTTTCTCCAGTATTATCTACATTACAAATAATCTGCCAGATGTTTAAATACTGAATGTTCTTCACTATGTTTTCAATGCCTACTACATGTTGCCTGGAGACACACAATGCTGTTTTTAAACATAAAAAAATGCAAAAATTTTTTCCTCTTGAAATGATATTGCTGTATCAGCCATATCATTGGTTTAGTTTAGTTTAATTTATTTATTTACATCTATACTGGTTGTGTACTTGGAGTTAGTATGTTAAATATCTTTAATTAGAGTGCATGAAAATGCACTCTATTGTTATCCGAATTTTTCTTATTCTTCTTTTTCTTCTTCTAACCAATTTTGTGCGTTTAATACAGCTTCAACCGTTTAACGTAGAAACTTCATTCAAACTGTGTTGCGTAGGTCTTACAAAGGACACTTATGCTATTTTTGTAACATTTATACTTTTTAAACTATTAATTAAAAACTATCAAAATTTTCCCCATAGACTTAACATTGGCCTTTATGACATCACAATAGAGCCATTAAGCAATTAGAATCTTGTGGCAGCTGTTCTGACCCCCTACATCTGTTTGATGTAGGCCTATATACTTTTATCTATGTAAAATTAGACTGTTTGCATTTTCATGCACTCGTAATTCCCTGGAATTACATTCTCTAGTTTGCAATTGCTACAATGACTTGATGATGCCATTGAGTTATAACATAAATACCAATGGTGAGTTAAAAATGTTAAAAGGGGAACAGGAGTACAGCAGTCGTCATGTAATTGGCAGGTAAATGAGGATAGAGAGATAGGGGGGAAAGAAGCAGAGGAAGAAGATGTAGAAGAAACCACAAATGAGCATTTATTGTGAGGTCATATGAAAGGTACAAAAGTATGTATGACTCTTTTGAGTTTATGACTCTTTTACTAGACATGCTTTTACTTTACAGTATTACTGCTCATTGCCTGATAAATCCTGAATCAGAATTAACACAGGTGTGTAATGGAGAAGCACGTGGACAAGGAAAGCAAATTCCCTCAATCAACACTGTGTGTGACTAGTGACCCTTTATAAGTGGATATGGCTCAATTAACATAGAGAAATAGAAATGTGAATAGGACAAAAAGAGTGAAAATTTATTATATGCCACCCATTTCTATTTCTCAAAATACCACTAATCTTAACAATGGTTATTAAAGGTAAGTACTCTCAGTAGTCTGCAGAAGACAGGTCTGAATGCCCTTGGCTGCAAAATGTCTGCTTTTAAATTACATTTATCTGTGAAATAATCTAATTAGGTGCCAAATGACACGCACACTTGGTGGTGATGATTGCATTTGAGTAATGAATATACTCCATGTTTATCATGAGGCTGAGTATTCATGCGAAGGCTGTGTGGAAGTTTGAAAGAAACTGGCAATGTTTTATTGTTGTATGCTTGTCTGAAATATAGGGAGCCAGATCTGCAGCACAGTGATAGCACAAGACACAAAACTTTTTGGCCCACTGGCTGACTGTATACGAAGAGTATCATATCTTATACAAAGAGGCAAAGGAATTTTAATGTAAAGATGTTCACAGTGTTCTAAAATGTACCCTCATTTTGCACCTATTTCAAATAAAGAGAACAATACTTTCATTGTTGTTGGAGTAAATTTGATTTGCATACCCAAGGGCAACAAAATAGTCTGTGATTACCCAAAATAGGTTCCTGCCTGGCATCCTCCTCACTGGTCATTGCTGTAACCACAGTGCTTTCTTTTAGAAGAACACTGATATCTCACACCCTCTGATAGTGCTTGTTCTGCTAATCAAATATCACAGCATTTCGCATCATGAAACCAATGGGAGATATTGCAGATTTGGCTTCATTTTCTTTACAAATAGGATTGACTAAATATTTATGATGTGCATAAAGCCAAGTGTGCATTTACGAGAGCTCATTGTTCCAGGGATTTAACCTGGGATTTACACAGCCCCATGCTTTGAATAAATATTTATATGGTGCTATGGTAAGTATGTGGGATTTCCATTGATTGACTTGCACTTATGTTAGTCCTGCACCTTATGGCGATTTTTGAAGCCTTGCTTTGTTTGTATATAGGAAGTAGAGGAAAAATGTACATAGGTATGCCTTCCTGTGCAGCCAGGATACTGCACTATAGATGGTATGGAGTCCACATGTGTCTGGTACTGTCTGTTAAAATGCAACACCAGTCTTCTACAAAGAAGACCTCTTAGTCACGCTGGTTTAATAGATGCAGTAACTGTCATAGGTGCCTGTTGAGGCAGACTTGCAGAAGCTCAATGGGATTGGATTTCAGTTCCAGAACAGTTTCTGCCACTGAAGCACCTTCCATATGCATTAACACATGTTCAGTCTATTCAGAGTCACTGAAATCTCCCCATGCGGCCATGCTAGCTTACACTATCATGACTAGAAGACTACTTGGAAGACACATGGATGTCACATTCTGGTCATGTAATGCATCAATGAACAATATATTGTAAGGCCTATGTATGCTTGTGTTTCCATTTTGTCCAGTTCCTGTGTATATCATTTGTAATGTCCAGATGAAACAATCAATCCATCAATATAGAGCTTTGGAATTTCTCCTTCACCAGTTTTACTGGTTTCTTTCTGATCAGTGTCCCAATGATATATCTGAAGATCCCGAATTTGAGTTTATCCTATGTACCTTGAAATGAATGAAATTCATGACTTCTTGAATTCTCTGCAAAATAAACAAGATATTGAAAACTAGAGTTTGGTGCTAATTGCATTCCTATGCATTAGCTTTTACTTATGTAGCAGAAGAAATGATAAGATTCTTTCATGCCTGACTACTGCCTGCACACTTTAACATTATCTTATCATATCTTATCATATAGAACAGTAAACACACAATTTCTCACTTTTAATTAATGTGATAGTATGTCAAAATAATTTGGAATACTGATTTTATTGGCCCCTCTCATCTGTGAAATACAACTACAGATTTAACACAATATGAAAATATGATCAATTAGTTTTCCTATTTTTATTATCTCTTAATACTTTTAATCCAAACGGAAAGTCTTTGTTGCTTAAGGATTTTCAGACTGTAACATCAGTCAATTGTTTGGGGTAATGACTCCCAGCAGAAGGTTGAAAGAGATTAAATATGATGTTAAGGCTTGTTAAATAGTAAAATGGACTTCAGCAGTAGTGTGTCATGAAAGCAGATGTTGATAAACACATTTCCCACTGTCCAAAAAGATTCTGAAAGTTACAGTAATTTCTTAGTTCTTCATAATGTCATATTAACCTGTTTAAAGTATCTTATGGGTGCACTTTCATGCCTTATTACATTTTTTCTCTGTTTATTGCTTCCCAGTATCTAATAATAGTGCATAGGACACCAAGAACCGGTGTCCCAGTTTTGAATTCAATCTCCTTCAATCCCCAATGTCATAGTTAATGTATAAAGATGATGTGTTTTGTTACTGTTAGGGGAAACATACTGTAAAATTTAAAAGCCAGTACTGACCTTTATTACAATTCAAACATGTAATAACCATTCCAACGGATTGCTTTGTGACAACTTTGAAAAAAGGAAACTTCGCTTCTGTCATTACTGGTTTATTGGTATTATTGTTAATCACAACAGTTCACTGAATTGCAAATGAATTGCAAATGAGCTACACAAATGAAATGTTGTGGAAGAAGTGATTGAGTTTCATTATCTCGTGTTGTTTGAGGCATATGTAATTTACACTGAGCGAGGACGGACTGTTCCTCTGTGCTTTCTCCATTCTGCTGAATAATTCAAGTAATTATGACTTCAGTTTTTCCACTATGGCCACTGAGCACAAGGTTAATCACCTTGTATGATTTGTCTATATTTCACAAATGTTTATAAAATGTAGACTGTTTTCAAACTTATATGGATGTTATTAATTTAAATGAAATTGATATCACATTAAAGTTTTGATGTGCATTTGTATGTTTAAAATAATATCTATATATAGGGAAAAGTAAAAGCAAAGTAACACCAAGTCTGTAAAGTAATCTCAAGCCTGTTTTAATCAGAAGTTTCTCAGCATGGCATGTTATAGGCTCTCTTTATAGGCTCTGTAAATCACTTTGATTTGTCATCATTGACCATCACCGCTCACTGTTATTGTTACAAATGGTATAATTATCTCTCTGCTATTCATTTGGTTTACTTGTACTGTGGTCTACTATGTTAACAGCAGATGAAGCTGAAAGCATGTTACAGTAAGGAGAATTGCACTAACAAATCAGTGTTAATGCTGTAGACAACATTTGTGGAGGGAAACATTAATATTACTCTTCATACAAATAAATGGAATGGTTATAAATATTCCTACAATGAAACATACTGTAATTTTACAATTAAATATAATTGTCCCCATGGGCTCCTGTTCACTAAGTCACTTGTTGTAGGTAAAGACTGAGGCATCTATGGCCCAGGTAATGAACAGCCCATGCGAGAACAAACTAGCTTTGTTCTGTGGTGGTAAGGGTGGGTTTGCTGGCCAGTGTTCCCTCACCATCCCGCTCTGAGGATCCTGAGACTCCTCCAGGTGCTCAGATGGTGTCAGGGAGATGTGCCTAACTTCCATTTGGCATTTTCTTCCTGGTGCACTCTGGGACTTCAACTGTGTGAAAAATACTTGTGGCCAGTGCACATGTGTATTGGAGGATTACATTTGCTATGGCCTGTGCTCTCGCACTATTGTGCATGAGACTAGCCTAATGTACAAATGATGATTACAAAAGCTGGGTGAAAATGGGGAAAATGCAAAAAGGGAAAACATAAGTCTCCCCATATCAAAAGTAGACACTCCAATTAGGTAGTAGGTCCTGCAGTTCCATGTACAGTATAACCCTCAAATGTAGCAGCACAGAATGCTGTGATAGAAAGGTTCCATGGCAGTCAATGGAACTGTCTTGAGTAACTGAATGTTAAGTCATCATTATATGCTGAATCTACAGTAGTGTCATCAGGAACAATATCATGTTTACTCGGCAAGGTGTCACAAATATCCTTCAGTTTACATTGAAACAGCTTGTCAGATTCCAGTCTCTCCAGGGAGGTGAGGATGCAGCGCACAGAGGTGTATTAGTAACTTATTTTACTGTCACAGTGTTATGAGTGTTCTTCAGGGCTGGGAGTGAGAATGAACTGTGCGACCTATCACATGCAAGCTCCTGAGCCAACTGTCAAGTCAGAAGGGACGAACAGCTGGTCATGTGAAAAGCTAAAAGGCAAAGCAGGCCTGCTGTCCAATTTCCCAGTTCATCAATCCTGCTATTGTTACAGCACATTTAAGTGTGAATCCCTGATATTGCACTGTGTCACATGTTGGAACTGCTGCCAAAGCCTCGCACGCAAATCTTAAAAATGAAAAAAAAGAAAAGCTAAAGTACCTTCTTAGTAATACATGTGGTACCACCGTTAAAATGTTGTCATTAAGTATGATTTACATCCTCTTTTAAAAATAGCATGAGCTTGAAAAAAAGTGTCTCTTGCAATAGTGCTAAATTGGCTTAGATTACGGTTTTTTGGGTTAGTGGGATGGAACGCATTAACAATGATTCAACCCAATAAGCATGAAGCACCCTATCATTGTCATGTGTGAAATATGCCCACTAATGACCCTTAACTTAAAACTCAATGTAGCATATACTAGGCTGGCTGCTTGTCACTGTTTTCTTGCTTGAGAGACTCTGCCATCCTCGAGGTGTTATAAAAATACTTGACCCTGAGCCCCGCACACATGAAAACATATACACACTCTGGCTGGCTGTTCTGTGAGCCAATCTACACACAGAACTCTGACACAAAATAAAGCGTGCACCTAAATAATCAGCAGTGCAGTGGTGTTGCTCCCACACTGAATGGAATGTTTTGAAAGATCTCACAATTCCTTTATTGTTGTTGTAGGGGGGAAAAAATGGAGCTACATAAAACTGGCAAACAGCGAGATGTGAGGCCCATGGCGGCTGATGTAAAACAAAGCAATCACGTTATGCACCAGCCTAGGGTCCACTCGGTAATAGCTGCTTTAGCTGCTAGCTAGAAAGCCTGTTTGCGGCGTTAGAGAGAGGCAATGTTTGTTCTTAAAACAGGATCTCCATTCTGCTTCGGCCATACCATTATGAGAACTGGAACCAATTTTATGGAGAGGGCCACTATGCGCTTCTCTACTTTTGTAATGGTTAGTTTTCAAGTCCATTAACTGCAGCGATTGTATTTTCATCTGTGACCACTTCTTGATGTTTGTTTTCCTTTGACTTTATTGGTATACACTTATCTTAACCCTATTCCAACCATTTAGACAAAGGTTTGTGGTATGTTATGATTATTTCACGGTGAAAAATACCTATTCACTATACAGGTCTATACCTGTTTAAGCTTGGGTGTCATAATTTTTTTTTGTTTACTTTTGTCCTCTTTGGTTTGTGGACATTCATATTTCCTTTCATATTTTAACACTGGAGAGCAGAACATGGATGTTTTCAGATGCCATTGAACAGGATTTCAGCACACAGCTAATACATCTGTAAAATGCTTTAATCTGGACAGCAAAGCACACTCCATTTGGAGCCTACTTATTTCCACTGGCCTTGCTTAATGTGACTACTCCCCCACCCCTCCTTCCTCTTGTTTAGTTTTAATTGCAACATCCCTTCCTAAGGTGTTTAGTACTGTGAAAAAAGAAGGAACGAGAGTCTACTGACAAACCTTAAAAACACAAAGCAGCAGTGAATTGTATTGGTCCAAAAGAAAAAGTAATCACTTTCCTGCAATTCAATTCAGTTACAAGTCATATAGTGCCTATAGTAAAACAGTTCAGTGCCCTGGTCCCCTGTGGCACACTAACTTGCCCCCCCTTGAGTTCCGTAATACCCAGCAGAACCTCACCTGTACCTGCAAATTGAATCGAAACAGAACTTCAGATATTCTGAGATCTTTAATTGAAAGCAGTGGGTGAACTGGCAGAGGATCAAGTTATAGTGAGAGAGCATTGCTCATGCTCTCCTGTCAGCCAAGCTGTCTGGGCACTCACTCTTTGCAGCTCATTGCATCACTCCTGCAACGGTGGCTTACAGCAGACACTCTTTCTTTACACAGATGGAAAAAATATAACGCTGATGCATTAGATTCCTTCTGTGGCAAGGCATGTTTGGCTGCAGCTGACCCCTGTGGTTAGTAAGACTATAGGACATAGCTGCTCAAAGTAAATGAATGGATGAGTAAATAAATAAATAAACAAAAATCTATATACGAAAGGTTGCAAAAAATATTACTGAATATAGTGAAGTTACACACAATACAGTAAGAAAATATTCCTGTAGAAAATAGTACAGAGGATTTGTTATATTGCGTAAAATAAAATATATTTACTGAATTATATTTGTCTTATGATGACTTTATAACATTACACGAAAAGTTACTTGAAATGCTGTTGGCAGTCTTTCATTCATGTGTTCTCACTTCTGGAAGTCAAAAGTTTCTCATCTGGAATGCCACATAAGCGGCACCCGACTGCCGGTAACAATGAATTATAACGCTGGTTGTTTTTAATTAAAATCGCGGAGAAGCATTTAATCACAAAATTGAATTTTCATTTAGTTATTCAATGTACAGTGTCATTTGGATGTCAAAGGGTAGTGTATTTTATTATCCTACAATCTTTCTATGCTCAACACCAGCCGGATTAGTTTATTCAACAAAGCATAGCTGCATGAAAGGACTTTCACTGCTGCATCAAAAACGTTTGTCCAGTCTGAAGGGTGCTCAAGTCCGCGATAACTGACGTTTGAAAGGGCTGGTTTGAGAGCAAGTTCCTCCCAGCTGTCTGTTTCCATGCATTTTATTATCTTTCCTTTCCAGAGAGAAAGCTTTCATCGTGACGTCATGATCTTACCACAAGATAAGCCCCGAGGTTTATTACAGAGAGGGGAATGACTTACGATATATAAAGAGCACTGCGAGTGAGGAGTTTTATCACCGGAGAGCGATATTAATTAAAGGAGGAATGCAAAAAGAAGTTTGGGAAACACCGCACAAGCTTTGAATCTTCCCTCAGCGCGCCTTGCTTAGATGAACACTGTGGGGAAATTTTATTGCACTAACGATAAGCACAAACTTGAAACAAGACACAACGCAACTGAATACTTTAGTTGAGGCAAACCCTGCAAGTCTACAGACAATTACCGTGAAGACAATACCGGAACAGAATGGGTTTGAAAAGATGAACTTTGAAAAGAGACAAAGCGCGTGAGCCTGCGTTTGCTTTTCTTTTTAACTCAACAGAAAATGGGCATGTTAAGTGTGGACTTGTTGGTAACCTTGCAGATATTGCCAGGTTTCTTCTCGAACTGCCTGTTCCTGGCGCTGTATGATTCGGTGGTCTTACTGAAGCGCATGGTGTCACTCCTTAGCTGTTCTGGGTCGGCTGCCGGCGACGAGTGGCAGCGCATGTTGACTTCTGCCGGCTTGAGATCTATATGGAACAGTTTCCTACTGGACGCCTATAAGCAGGTAAATTTGCATTCAAAATGACTTTTTTTTCTACTTGGAAGGACTGCATTTAAGGTGGTTCCACATCTGTTCTACCGACGTGAACATTTTTCTGAGTCTGTGAAAACAACCTGTTTATGGTTATAATTTCTTTTCAGCTATACCAATGGTAGTAACAGTCATAACTGACTAATTAACTGACGGAATATTCTGGGAAAACATTTCATTTCCCTTTATTTTTACATCCAGAGTAAACACAATGCATTCACAGCAGACAATGAATATCTGCATTTATTTGCACTTGATTCCTTTAAGAGCAATCAGCGTTTGAATGGATTAAATTGTCCTACCATTAAAACGTTTGAACTTTACTCGGTAACACTGTAGGGACCCATTGGTCATTGCCCTACTCTATACCGGCAACAGCTAAAATGTCTCATTTTTTACTGTTAGTTTTAACAGTAAAATAACCTAAAAACAATTCTGTCTATGAATAAGTTCAGTCCCTCATTGTATTCTCACAAGTGTGTGCACATGGACATGTGTTTACTTCATAAAGCCACTGTACTTGGCCTTTAAGAAAATCAGCAAAGCACCACAGTTTACCTCTGTGTCCGGTCAGTCTGTCTGTCAAGTTTTCCTAGATTATCAATTACAAAGGACAGTCTTGCCCTACCACAATGAATCCAATCAGTCAAACCATGATACACTCTCTCCAAGCCCTCTGTGATGTTGCTTTTAAAATGTCCTTATGCTGCAGAGAAGGGTTTGTACTTTTTCCTCCAGCACACTCAAATTTCTTATAAGAAACTAGAGCCCAAACTGATCAGCAGTTTGTAGCTTGATGTAACAGAAGGATAAAAGCAGCCCATGTGGTTTAGGCTTTTTTTTCAACCCATGCAACAAGGTCTCTGTGTACTGATTTTTCAAGTAAAGAATATCTGATGCTGTACCATTGCTTAAGAATAATCGGCTTAAAGATCTTATACAGAACTTCCATGAAGCCAAGCGAACAACATCCTTTCAAAGTAGCTTAAACTATCTGGCATAGGCTAAATTATACTGGAAATGAAAGCATTATTTTCAACACATGCTTCTGTCCCTCTCGTGAGGTTTGTGTCTGAGAGACATTAGGACCATTACGGAGATTTGGAACGAAGTTGTAGTGAGATGGCTTGAACTACATACCTGTAGTTATGAAAGTTAACTCAGATGCATTCTGTATTTCTGAATACAGACTGTATTCACTCTGTTTGGGTGGTACAATAATTTATTCAGATGGTAACAGTGATGCATTTGTTTGCATTGAGCTGACATCAGTATCATAACTCATTAGGACTATTTGATATGTTACACTTGTAATGGACAGGTTGAAAGTGATGAACAGACCAGAAGCTTTATAGATGTAGCTGTACAACTGTGGCTGAAAGCTGGTTTAATGCCATCAGCACCTCAAGCCCATATGGCAGAAGCAAGTACATTCCACTCCACTATGTGAGTGGGCAAGGAAAAAGTCCCTCTTCTGCTGTGTGTGTGTGTGTGTGTGTGTATGTGTGTGTGTGTGTGTGTGTGTGCGTGCATGCACGTCTGAGGCTACTCAACTTTTGCCACATTTGCTTGGTTTTGGCTCTGAACTTGAGAACTTGTTGTCACAGGACTGGCATGGTTCATGCCTCCCCAAGCCTATTCTTGCTGTTGCTGGTGAAACTCATGCCACTAGACCCATATTTTGCGTGCGGTTAAAGAATACACTGTCCTCATTCAAAGTAAAATAGCTTTACTACACTTAAAAGGATGAGCAAGCCTATGCAATGTCATAAGATTATAATAAGATCTAATTATATAGAAATGAAGGGTTTAAATTACATGCTTTGTGTGCTTTATTGAATACGTTATTCTTTATTTCTCCATATGGTAATGTTTTTTTATAGCAGATTTGAAGAAATGGCATAGTGAAGCAGAAATGTGGTTTCTGTTTTTTGGCACAGGTGAAGCTCGGTGGGGAAGCACCGAACTCCAAGGTGGTGAGGGTTCCCGGCATAAGCAGCAGGAAGCTGAGCTTTGGCAGCAGGACAGGCGATGAGTGCCGCCTGCTGGATTTCGAGACGTCCGATCGCCCCTTGGTGGTGAACTTCGGCTCGGCCACCTGACCCCCCTTCATCAGCCACCTGCCTGCCTTCCGGCAGCTGGTGGAGGAGTACTCGGATGTGGCTGACTTCCTTCTGGTCTACATCGACGAGGCTCACCCCTCAGACGTCTGGGCGGCGCCCGCCATGGAGGCGCACTCATTCAAGGTGCGGAAGCACCGCAGCCTGGAGGAGCGCGTGGTAGCTGCCCAGCGGCTCCTGGAGCACTTCTCCATGCCTCCGCAGTGCCAGCTAGTTGCAGACTGCATGGACAACAACGCCAACGTGGCCTACGGTGTGTCATTCGAAAGGGTCTGCATTGTGCAGAAGAAAAAAATTGCTTACCTAGGGGGAAAGGGACCATTTTTCTACAATCTGAAAGATGTCAGGCAGTGGCTTGAACAGAGCTACGGAAAGCGGTAGGGTCCAGAATGGGGAAGAAACACCTCATTTCTGGACAGCTGATGAATAGCTTTTTACGTAAGGGAAAAAAGAAGGTAATGTGCTTTCAGAACTGCCTTAAGAGGAACCTCAGTCGAGACTCCACCGGCGAGGCTTCAGTTCAACTATCTAAGAATCTAGAAATATGGAGGTGGCTACCTTCTGGAAGCAGGACAACATTCCTGTCAAAGTTCATTTGACAAAACAGGCATGAACTCTCAGCATGGACCGAACCTTTGCACTCAATATCCATAAGTGAGTATAGCACATGAAATGGACAATGACTTTGGTAACATCATCCCCATTCGTTATTAATTTAGCATTTCAATATCCCCTCTTGTTAGAATGTCATCATCACCTGGAAAAGTAAACCAAAATCATTCAACAGAAGAGAAAGCACAAGAAACCAGCTTTTATAAAGATGAAATTAATTTATTTCTGTGAGATGGAGTTTTTAATATGTAATATTGTGTCATTTTTACACCACGGTGATGTATGCCTGTTTTTTTTACATGCAAGAACTTGTATTTTTTATTTAAGATGACAATCTCCTTGTGTGCCCTTCTCTACGTAGATGTTTGTTGTACTGTTTTGAACATGTTGTTGCACATGATTCACCAGCTTTGATAAACTCCAATATGCTTTAGGTACCTTTGCTCTTTCAAAATCGTTCAAAAGGAAGGCCATCCTAGTATGACATAAGACCTGTGTGTATATTCAGCATTTAAACATGTGAGTATTAAAGTCTGCAACATGTTAAAAGTAGTTAGGACAACACAAGGTCAAACATTTATGAGGTTACATGGTTTTCTTCTGGGAAACCCTTCAGTGTTTGCAGAGCAAGGGCTACTTGGCAAGTGGATTTGAATGTGACAGGATTTCAATTTTAGTGCACACTGCTCTCTGTGTATCATAGTGCTAAAGGTTGCTGAAGCTAAATACTGCACTACTGCTGGCAAACTATTGGGAACTGGATTAATGGAAAGAAAAGGGGTGTACAAGCAGATGTATCAAAGCAGATAGCTGCGATCTTGCAGTACATCATGAACATTCTGATAGAGGTGTGCCACTGAATCCCTTTGACATGGCTGGTGGTGTACTTCCTTGTAGGAGGAGAGTGTTGTGTTGACTCGATTCAGAATGTTAGCGAGAAGTGCTTCAGCAAGGTGCAAGCGGATCATCGTCATTAATGTAGGGGCAGCTGGATTAGAATCCCACAGCAACTCCTTCACAGACAGTTGTTCAGGTCGAGGCGGGGCTGGTGTGTGAATGAAAATCACTGACGAAAGGGCGTAAAGCTCTGTCAGTGGTTGGATGAGAGACCACACCTATTCCGCTGAGACTCGAATTAATGTGCCTGTTTACATGTTCAAATCATGTCTTTAATCCTGTTCAGAAATGTCTTTTTTGTATGTCCTCTGGATCCCAAGTAGTGCGAACAGCTGCTGTTTTGAATTGATAATAATAAAAAAAAAAATAAATACAAAGCTTTTTCTGCAGAGTCTAAGTTTGTCTCTTGTGTGTGTCCTGGTAGACTTGGTTCAAGTAAAGAAGAAGAGAATTACCAGAACAATCTAGAAAAGAAGTTATTTAAAGGTTCAGTCTGGGGTTGAATCATCGAGTGCATGACACAAAAGGAAAAAATTTAAAGCCATGGAATAAACATGTCTGATAGCATTACAAAGATGTTTTTTTTAATCTCCTTTAAAAATTAATTCAGCTATGCCGTCAATGGCAGGTTATTACATGCAGGCAATACAGGGCATGTAACAGAGGTTCCTGGCTGAACTTCTGCCTCTACAAGGCTTCCGACGCTGTCTAGCAATCAACCAGGGAGAATATGACCTGGGGGTGTGCCACGAAACAAAACCCCGGTAGTGTCTGGGCATCACTCAGCCAAGCGGAATCAGTGAATGCAGACTTTTAAGAGGTTATTCACAGAGTGTCTTGATCTTGGAAGGACTAAGCATAGCCAAGCAGGGGGGCTGCCAACGCTGGAAACGCGGATGTGTTCAACTTAAGTTTATAAAACAGCCCAAACAAGCCAATGCCAGGAAAGAGTCTCACAGTAAGCTTTCTAAGGAATGTGTCTGGTAAACAGGCACAGTGCTGAATCCTAAGCAGCTGGTCAGGAGGTGTCCTCAAGTCTCCTTTCCTCATATATAGAGGGATCTGTGGACTCCAAACAAATGCTGACATTTAATGAAGGTACAGTACAGTGCTGCACAGTAATATTAATTTCTGTGCACTTTTTGTCTATATGAAACAAAACCAACACAGCCTGGGACTGACAAGAACAAAATGTTCAGGTCATTCCAAAAGCAATTAGTTCAGAGCTGGGGGCTGCATAGTTTGGGATGAAGCTCCAAAAGGGAAACAATCATGAATCAAATGTGAAATATTTGTGAGAACAAGCCTGGAAATGACTGTAGTACCATTGTTAATCTAAGTCTCTGCTACATTTTCCCCCCATACATTTCCATTCAACACTCTTGGTGAATGAGGTTTAGTGCTTTTACACCTGTTCACATATTAATGTCTGGTACAAAGTAATTTAAGGCATATAATGAGTAGCGGTGCACTGTATCATTTACAACCTTCAAGTTCACATGCAATCAATGTCATACCACGTCTAAGTTCTAAACTAACTTTACAGCATGTAAAACACTCGGCAGCATGAGAAAAGATACTACAACAGTTTCAGGCTCACTGTTTGAAAATGCATTGCGATTACGTCTGCATGTGTCTGCACGCAGCCAGGTCTGTTTTAATCCGCTTACTGACATGCCACCTGCAGGGGCCATCTGCATCTATTCAAGTTCGAAATGAAGATTCGGGAGGAGAATTTACAGACAATCCCTACGCAATTAACCAAACCTAGACAAACTGGTCCCATCTACAACTGTAAAAATCATATTTACCTCTCCCTTTCCATGTCAGCTATTTACAGAATCACTTCTCCACCCCATCGTCCCGTCTTTATCTTCCCTGTTCATAATGCCCACACGACAGGTCAACAACCTCGGCCAAAGGCCAGATGTGATGTCTTCATCTGACCCCAAGCTAAATAAAGTATCTACTGTATGATATAATAGCACAAAGTGTGTAAGCTGATGGTCTATATTTCATATGAATCTCCAGTTCGCAAGTTAAAAATCCTTCTAGGACAGAGATGGATAGGAACCTCACTCAGAACTGTCTCATGCTACCTCACATTGTAGTGTACAAGTCACAATTTTAAAATGGAATAGGTTTGAATTATGACCCCAAAAAATCTTAGAGTAACAACTCAAATTCTACAAGAAAAGTGACAGCAGAAGGTCTGCCAAATACCCTTTTGGGGTATTTTAATGTAGAGAGTATTCAGAGGTGATTCCAGTACAGTACTTGATACTAGTTTGTGATTTTTTACAGCTGCCTTGGTTCATTATGCAATATTACTGATCATTGACACTACCAAACAGACATAGATGTGGTCAGAAATGTTGTGGAATAGCAGGGTGTACCTGAAGCCTCAAAATAGTTACATGTTTATGGACCATCTGGATGAAAGAAAACCCCATACATTTCAATGGCTGGGTATGCAGTGCAGTGTGGGATGCATTTTGTTGCTATTGCAGTATTTTTTGTACAGTTTTTCGGGGGGAAAAAAGCAATGTAATAAGCAGAAGGCACACACACAAAACAACAACGACGACAACTTGGCTACTGGCCTCTGCGCTGATCCAAGCTGTGGCTGACTGGAGACAGATAATTTGTGAAACCACAGGCAGTGGAAATCCTAATTTCCAGTCCTTTAGCAACAGAGAACACAAGCTGCCTCATTGAGGACTCTGCCAGGTTCAGTGTGTGCCACTGTCCCTGGAGTGGGCCCCCGCTGTAGACTCTGGGTTGACTGAGGTAAAGCCTTTGATCTGATAGCTCCATTTCCCTCTTGGACCGAACTGTTGTGTTTGTAAATAACTTGACTGTAAGTACACATTTTACCATATGTTTATAATGGATGTTAGGGGTACTGTACCCTTGAATAACAGTTATGTCACAATCCTTATTTAGTACCCATTCAAAAGAAAAATGTATTCAAAACAACAGGCAATAGGCAGTGAAAAGGGTAATGTAGTGTAACATCATTATGGTCAATGTTGAAATATAACAGATTTGGTACTAAAATTTAATGAACCTCTTGAAACAAATACCTGGTGTGACTACACAAATATTGAATCAAGCATTGTATTGTAATTATTTATTAAAGTAACATTTGTAAATGGGCTTTAAAGGAGAGACATTTTAGCTCATGCTGTTAGTAGACTCCCAGAGCTCCTGGGTTGGGAGATACACAGCTAATTTAATTCACTATGAGAAAATAACAGAAAAATAGTTAATCAGACCTTCTCTTTCCCTGACAACCCAGTTCCCTTACTCCTGAAGTGAATTATCTATGCCCTGTGTGTCTTCCTCAAAACTACACCAATGAAGATTCGACACAGCATAAAGTTGGTGGGGTTTAGACAACAGTCTTATCCAGTGTGGTTGCAGCTATGCTGACCCATGATATTCAGATGCTAAACTTTTTAATAAACTTGATCAGTTTGCAAAAAATAATTCTTGTCAAGTGAAGCTTCACTTGATTAATTGATCCAATTAATGGATGAATCACTACAGCACAAACATGCATGCACATATACTAGGGTTGTCAGTCAATGAAAGCATTAGCAATTTTTTCTATTTGTTGTATAATTTGTAGATTAATTAGGTCTTTTTATGTTAATTACACTGGGATGCATTCTTGTATAATTGGGAATTTTAAACACTATTTGACTGCAGGCATTACAAAAGTACCGACTGTATGACTGTCTCCAACACAGTGTCGTCAACAAAATAATTGGTAAACTACTTGATGCATATAGAAATTGCATTAATAAAGTTTTTCACTTTAGCTGCTTTCTCACTTGAACTGGTATGAGATGATATAGGGACAAATGCATAACATTCTGGCTGAGATTTGTCCTAGCTTCTCCATTTGACACTGCTATTCTTCAAAAGGGAATGAAGTGTCTATTGTTTCACTCTTGACAATAATGTAGCTGTTTTCACCAAAGATTTTGCAGATTCACGATGTTTTTCTATGAATGGATTATGCTGCATGAATCAGTCTTTTATTTGCTTATTATCTAGTAAGCTAGCTAAACATTTCTCTGTTGATTCACATTGACTTTTTTCTTTTTAAATATTATTTAGCAAGCTAGTTATATTTTTTCTGCCTCATTCAATGGCTTTGCAGTGGTTTGTTTTGTAGCTAATTAGCCATGAGAGCTGGCTAGCCACCTGTCACTTCCAACTGTTTTTAAAAGCATAAAGTCTTATGAGAAAAAACTGAAAGTTGGCTCAAGAAATTACGGCAAGCCAAAAAACATCTCTGTACTCACTTTCATGCATTTATTCATTGGCTCCTGCTTTGACGATTTGCTGAGTAGCACGCAAGATGTAACTTGAGACAAAAGAACAGGGGTTTACGGAAAGCTGGAATGCCTTGCTCCGTATTAGGAAAGTAATCAAATGCTGAGAAAGCCATCAAAGGAAGTAATCATATGTGTGTCCTGCCAGGCTTTTCAAGGGTAATTAGGATATTCATAATTATGTCATTATAATATTTTCCAAGTTTAATATGCATATTTAAGACAATACCATATCCATCACTTATATTAGTTAACTGATCAAACACAGATAGTTAGCTAGCTACATTTGAGATTGTAGCTAACAAGCTAGCCACACGACCAATAGCTATTAGAAGGTTTCATATTGTAAAGGAGATAACAAACACATTACTATTCAAGTTACACTTGAAAGCGGATAACCACCATCGTAAAATGCCAAGTGTGAAGATGGTTTGAAGCAAGTTCGCTAAAAAAAATCAGGGGAAGTTGTCTTAGATATTTATTTAAATTGTTACAGAGGTTGTGTTCAGAGGTGAAGCCAATTATTTGCCTCAGCTAACAGCACTCACTCAAATGAACTAAGGCAGCCATTGCATTTGTGTTGTCCCAACAATTGCAATTGTTTTTTCATTTGTGTCAATAAGATGTGCTACTGCAGGCTGGCTTCCTTTCCATTATAATTCTTTGTCACTGTTGATTACAATACTGCCTTGCTACAATAGACTTATAATACAGTAACCATTCAAGCTTAATGATTCCCACACTTCACCTCCAAGTAAGCACCTAGCTGTCATTCCTCTTAAAACACTCTGTCACTAAATGTCTGGTTTGATAAATCAGAAAAAATGTATCCATGGCATTCATCTACAAAATACCTTCCCACATACAGTACCAACATCCAGATTGCACAATTATGACTCAAAAATGACTGCATGAAACTTACAATCATCTGACATGTTCTCTCCTGGTTGACAGCTGTAAAGAGAACGCTGTGGAAACTAAATTACATATTGTCCAATGTGTTTTTCCAGCATTGTATTGATTTTTGCATTTTATCCCTGGGAAAATTCACAAATCCACCCCTTTACAGTGCAACAGTGTCAGAGTGTCAAAAATACTGCCCTTTCTAACTGACCTTTGTTGGCATTCTACTCTCCTCACCTCTGTTGTGGCCTTGCATTCATCATTGGCTGATGACACGGCTTGGATCAAACCTAGGCTGAAGAGCGCAGCTTGTCCTTAAGCCTAGTGCCTTAACTGCTGAGCTACTTGGGAGCTCTATGACAATAGCTTTTGCTCAATGAAACAGGAATCTGTCTGATTGCGCCCTGCCCATATTTGTAATTTAACAATTATGTGTATTTTGTCTAAATATGGTTTCAAAATACAGTACATGGCAAACATAATAAAAGTGTAATCTACAAGGTGAAACAAGAAGTGGAAGGCTCAGCCTTTCAGACTAAGAGTCTGAAAGGTCAGTCATAATGAGGGTCATATGACAGCTCTGTCTCTCTGGCATTGATTGATATGGTTGTGTGGCATCAAATTAGTGTTTGACCTTTACTTGTTTGTCATTAGTTACTTCAGCACTATTCGGAAAATTGTCTAAATCACAGTCTCAGTTTAAAAAAATCATGTAGAAAAATATCACTGCACAGAAATCTCACAGAAATACTTGTATAATATACATAAACTATTCATAATTATAATATTATGTTTAATTCATGTCTGCTAACAGGCATGAACAATTCAGAAATATTCTACATTTATGTGCAGAAGCTATGATAGGAAGAGGAAAACTAAAAACAGCAACCATATAAACTAACCATAACTATTCATCGAAAATGAAATGCAACTAAAAATCAGCGTTGAAGTTTAGATAAAAGAGTATATAATGACCCAATATTTCAAGAAGGGAATCTTCACTGAAGTGGTGGGAATCAACCTTGAAAATGACGAGAAGAGTTTTTTTTTAGTATTTTCTTCATGCTTTTACACTATTTTTAAATTGCCAGTTGTCTCCTACCTTTGGAATCTTAGACTGTACATTAGTATATATCATCTATATACTCAAGGAGTACAGCAAATGCAAACTGATATACTTGAATGGCAACAGCAACTATTTTTCACACTACAAGTCCCACAGTGCACCGAGAGACTGAATGGAAGATACCAATGCCCAGACATCATCTGAGCAGCTCACAAGTGCCTGATGAATTGAGCAGTTCAATGAGGAAACCCTAGCTGATGAAGCTCACTCTGCTCACACGTTTGGTTTTGTTCCTCTGCAACATTGTCAGTGAGAGACACTGCTCAATTGCAAACATGGCCTCAGCGGACTGAGCCACTCAGGAGCCAGTGAAAGCGGACTATATAAACACCATTACTTACGTAAGAGACAACAAAACCATTGTACATCAGCCATTAAAAGAGCTTTCACATGCCCTCAAACGTCAGTCAGATGAGGCAGAAACAAAAGAGCAGTTACTGACTTTGTCAGTATAACTTTATTAATTTTACAGGGGAAGTTATTGGTAACATTCGGTGCATTACATGCTTTTGAAACAACTTTTTAAGGGGTGTAAAAATACCTCATTAACATGTTGCATGTGAACATGTGACAGTGCTTCAGGTATTGGTGATCAAGAAATATTGAAAGAGAGATTGGTAAACAGGAAAGTGTAGCAAATGACTGGGAGGCCACAACGGTGGAACTAATTGGCTTTGTTCCACTGGGGATAGGGGTGTGTGGTTTGGCCAGATTTTCCTCTGTTGAATGCTCTCAGGCACCCTGTGATTTGTAAGGTGCTTGTGAGTTTCTTGGATGACATCAGTGGAGTGATGTCCATCCTCCTATTGGTACTCACTTCCCTATGGCACACTATAGGTCTTTAATAGTCTTTGGCTTGCAATGTGTCAATTTACATTACATTACATTTATTCATTTGGCAGACACTTTTATCCAAAGCGACTTACATAGCTTACAGTTTTTTTACAATGTTATCCATTTATACAGCTGGATATTTACTGAGGCAATAGTGGGTTAAGTACCTTGCCCAAGGGTACAGCAGCAGTGCCCCAGCGGGGATCAAACCGGCAACCTTTCAGTTACGAGTCCTGCTCCTTAACCACTATGCTACACTGCCACAATTTAGTATGTATCTTACTGCTTGTGTTGCCTTTAGAATCAGTTATGAGTGTCATTTCACTGCTGTTATGTGATACCCAGTGTGTAGAAATACGTCCTAATTTTATTTATTCTTATTCCAGACTTTTAATATGTCTTTGTCTTGTGATGGAATTCACAGCAGCCTCTCACTTGGTTTGGAATCAAGCCCAGTAAATCTGTTCTTAAAATTAATCAACAAGAATTGAGCAAATGTAGACCTTCGTAGTTTAGAGAACTTCAGCAAACAACAGCAAACAGTGATATCAGCAATCCTTTCCAAAGTATTTTTTTCACAGTACAGCAGTACCACCTACAGAGGGGTGTATCACATTCAGAAAAGCTCTTTTCTGTTATCATCCCAAGTAGAGTTAACCTTACTGTGTGCTTTATCATATTGTAATCCTTACCACATCCTATATTGTGTAGTAACCTTAGCAGTATGCTAAGGGAGAAGAAATTAGATTCACCACCTCAAAATAATTATAGAGCTTGAACTCTAAAAAAATTACTTTAAAAATACAGATATGACACTGCCATAACACATTGTGGAGGGTTGCATACATTAATTTTCGCTACAATAATTTTATATTTTATAGTTTTATTCTCTGGTTGAGGTGCTTACGCTGGAAAAGACTTCTCTGTTTGTAAAGAGAGATTCTAAAATACATAATAAAAAACCCGACATGCGTATGTATCTGTGAAGGAGAGCCTTCACCACCTCTCCCTAAGGACTAATTGATGTCATTAATTGTCAATAGTGTGAGAATCATTTGTTGATTGTGTTCACCTGTTGGCAATTTGTAAGGGACCCAGCTTATTGGATAATGAGTCACACCTTGCTAATTGAAATGTGATTAAATACAGGTGTGGCTTGAGAGCAGGGGAAGGTTCACTTTGTCCCTGCTGCTGTTTGTGCATTGGCTGGATTCCTTTGGTTTGTTGTCTGATTTTAAAATAAATTGTTTGTTTTTAAACTTTTGTTCTTTTTGAGCTTGTTTATGGAGAAGTATTGGCCAGCTTCTCTACAGTATCCATAAATTAACTTTGTGCTTGAATAAGTTCAGCATTACACTGAACAGACCAATACACTGAGATGACATGTTTACAATGGATTATGTGGCATTACAGTAATTAGTACAAGATTCAGAGCAGCACTTGGCGACACAGAAAAGCAGGAGTTTCAGGCTCGTGTGTGCAGTGTGCATGTCTGAATGAATGAAGACTTGAGCTGGTTATACCTCTGGAGCATGTTGTTTCAGTTGTTGCTTTATTGGGATTCCCATCGAGGGTTCTTTCTCTCTCTCTCTCTCTCTCTCTCTCTCACACACACACCAACCATGCAGCTGTGTTCTGACAACCATCCTGAGGAAGAATACATCATTGTCAATCTGTCTATTGGAGAGCACTATAGAAAGAATAAAGAACTTTAAAGTACATAATTTTACCACTAACCATTTGAGCCCTGCAAGGGCTAATATGTTTTTATGGTGATTATGTTGTTTGTTTTAAGAACACCTTTTTTTCTGAGAAGTGTAATTGTAGCGAAGGGAGAGAGCAGTTACAGCAGTGCTGTGAATTCCCCATGTAAAAGAGGATATTTGTAAGCCCTCATTGTTTGGGAAAGGAGGCATTTTGTTCCCTCCCGAATCATTGCGGCGTGTTTGCAATAACTGAGGCATTATCCTCAAACAATGCAGTGCAAGTATTTCATCAGAACCTCTGTCATGCTCCTGAGCACAGGCATTTGATTTGAATCCTGGCAGAGTTTTGCTGCCGCTGCCCAAAATCCCTCTCCAAATCCGCAATGATCTCCCACACGCTGATATACTACAAGCTGGTCTCTAGAGGGCGCTTTGTCTAAAACAACACCAGGCAAATTCATGTGGAGCTAAAATGGTTTACAGAGATATCATGGTACTTGAAATGTATTGCATGCGTTGAAATATTCCAGAAGCATTTTTACTTCAAATATACACTATCAGATATTGTCAATAGTATCCTTACAAATACACTTCTAAATATGACATTCTTAATACACTATAATTCAGCACATCATAGATTTAAGTGTATTGACACAATATGTACATTTTTGTTTGTTAATTACGTGTGTGTTTGTGTGCGTGTGTGTGTGTGTGTGTGTCTGTGTGTGTCTGTGTGTGCACCTCATGCAGTTCATTTTGAATCCTGTTTCATATTTCTTCTGTGAGGTCAGGTGGTAGTTGGTTCACCCCTCTTGTAGAAAAGAACAGAACCTTGTTTTTCTTTTTAGAAAAGCAGCAACTGGACTGCAATGTCAGCATCCTGCAAAAGTGAAAAAAGGAGGTGAATAATTTTGTTCAAAGAAGATCTTGTGGTCTGATCTCAAAAGAAGAGATTTGTAAGAGAACTCTACAGTTACTGCACCATCTTAATTTCAATGAGAACATTTTCACTCCACAAGAGGTATGGACTTTTATATATATATATATCTTCAAATACTAAGAGTAACATGTCAGTGTTGTGATCTTGTCATGCAGTTTTGTAGAAAGTTATGTTAATCCTTCTTACAAGACCAGGGAATGCTGGGCAACATAATGACATGCATACAAGGTGGAAATGAAAGCATGAATCAAAGGTTTGTGAGGATGGATAAATAGACAGCTCCACACCTGGGCAATGCCTACCTTGAAAGTCTCAGTGTCAGGAGAGGACAGTCAGATGACTGCATGTCTCTCTGCTGCCATGTCATTCCCTGGCCCACATACACTCCTGAAAGGGAGAAAAAATAATACCAGATCAGGGGAACAGCAACAGAGGGGCGTAACAGTATGGTCAATGGGAACCTGCACAACCGGAACTAAGCAAACTAACGATTTTGAATAATCTTATCCCTCTGTCATTATAGAGATTCAGCAGTGCCATAACATTATCATGCATGCCTCTTTAGCTCATAAGGCCTGAATAGATTTGCAGTTTTGAGTGCATTGATTATCTGAATTGAAAAAGAAATCAATTAGTTTGACCTCCTCTCTTCTGTGACTTCATTTAATATTCTTATGTTCTCTATTAATTAAAGACAAATGCCCCTTGTAGCAGACCATTTCAAATTCCACTGATGTTCTACTGTGTAGCATCAGAAAGACTAAGCATGACATTATCTTACTGAACAAAGATCATTTTAATGTGCTTGGCAATAAATTATGGAATTTGACTTTGATTCTGAAAATACGCAAGGGCTGCTGTGTATGTTGAAGGCAAATAAATTATTCCTATTATGATATTATAGATGTCATGAGGCGGTGGTGCAGGGGTATAAAATATACTCTGCCTTGAGTGATGCAGAGTGGTGGAGTGTTTGGGTTTTAAGGAAAGAGGCTAGCAGTGGGAAATGCCTGATGGCCATATAACCATGTTCTGTGCTCATCTCCCAGCTCCCAGTGCTGCATCCTCACTTCAGACATTACCAAGCACTTTAGTATTCCTGTGGAGGAGCAGCTGATCTCCGGTGCTCTCCTGAACTGATTAATAATGAATCACAGCTTTTATCAGCCGGCGCTGTCCCTGGGCTACCACCGATCACATCCACCACTCCTGCCTGCATTCCTGGGCCATGCTCCCCTGCGCGGCTCTTAATCAAAGGCACATGGGCGTGCCATAGAGGATGTGGAGGGTGAATGAACTGAAATGCACTGCGTTTCCTCTGTGTTCCTCTGGAAAATAGCATAAACTTGACAGGGGTCCTGAACGTGATGTTGCTGGTAGAGTCTTTATAACAGGGTGGTGATTTACAAGACACTTTCGTTGCCTGAAATGATCCACAGGACATGAAAGGACACGAAAGTTCCATCATAAAGAGGCAATGTAAACACAATGTACATTGTCAGTCATATGATTACAAAAAACACAAATGGGGAAGTGGGTGAATAAATGATGGTGTGGTTCTGTAAGACTGGATGAATTCATGCATGCATGCATGCCCAACTGCTTATGAACAGGGTAAAGAGGGAACAGAGACAATGTCTAGAAATGTTAGGAATTTTCTTTCTATGTCCGGTCTAAAAGGTCTGTGCTGTAACAAATTCCTTCACACAGATGCCCTTCCCCCATCTTTTCATGTGTTTACCTCCTGTCAACCCTTTCTGCCTCCTCCCTACAGCCCCTTCAACACCCCACGCTCTACACACTGCTTTGGACCTGACCAAATATGGGAGTGCAAAGTGCTCAATTTGTCAACATTCAACTTTCATGGGAATGGTCTTCAGCATTATGTTGTCTTTTTTGGAACAGAGTGAGATGTATAATTATCAATGCCTCATTCCACAAAATGATTGCCAGCTGCACACTTGTTTTCTTACTGTACTTTGCTGTCATTTATTTTCCTAATTCAGCTTTTCTGAGTGGTTCTAATTAGCTTACAATTTTCATTGGCTGATATATGCTAATGCTGCCTGAAAATATCTATCAGTCTCAGTCTTAATTCTTTCAACACAAATGTTAAAGGTTGGAGGTTAAAATCCTGAGTAGGACACTGCTGTTTTACCCTTTACCAAGGTACTTAAACTAATTGTTACAGCAGTATCAAAGGATACAACTGTATTTTTGTAAATGGTATATATGGCCTGTATCTTCCAAATTGTTTTAGTAATGTGGAAATTTATTGATGTAAAACC
Organism: Megalops atlanticus; assembly: GCA_019176425.1. Taxonomy (NCBI): domain Eukaryota; kingdom Metazoa; phylum Chordata; class Actinopteri; order Elopiformes; family Megalopidae; genus Megalops; species Megalops atlanticus. The sequence continues at coordinate 25,002,158 of CM032887.1, read as the reverse complement.
TCAGTGCCTATGGCCTGCACAGTTTTGACAGTTTATTCTGTGTCCATTAAACCAAATACAATATCTCATACAAGATTCATATTTACAATTTCATCTTTTGAGGTGGTTTCAAAGCCAGGGCTACAGTACCCTCCCCTCTCTGTATATATTGGAGATTCTGTGCCAAAATATAAAACTTATCTTTATTTCACTTTAACCTGAGGGTACATGAATTGATCACTCTAGTGCCTCAGTGCCAAGTGCACCACTTTACTTGAAGTCCAGACATTCTTGAAGTATAACAAATAGAGAACTTCTTTTTAGTGCTGGAAATTATTAATGATCATAATGGTGATAATGATGGTAATTTTGTCTAAAATGTTCTCATGTTCAGTTTATGAGGCTCTGATGTGTTCATGACCCTGATGAATTCATGACTCTGATAGGATCATGACCCTTGGTGTTCATGACACCTCTGCCTAACAGGGCCGTCCTGAATGGCAAAGATTATCCTTCTTAAACCTTCAAGGATTTTCAGGATCCTCTGTGACATCATCATTGCATCATTGCATTAGTGGCAAATGCGAGCAAATGTCATCAAATATTTAATGATCAGGAATTACTATCTGTGTCTGTAGATGCAACCAGAACATAAATGGGTAAATGTAATCTCTGTCACAATGTAAAGAACGTGTTTTGGGTCCAGCTAATGGCTGAATGGAGTGTACACATTTGTTTTCACTGACTTTTCAAGTATATCACGAAGATGCTAAATCTCTCCATTCTGTCATGCACAAAGATTGCAGCAAAGTACTCCCCCTGGCAAAGGATGCTGCTGTTTTCCATTGTAAAACTGTTCTAGGTTTGTCCCTGTTATCAGTGCTTCCAGCTTTACTATCATGGTGGGGCATAGCTCCATGTTTTAAATGATAACTTGCCCGCTAGTGCTTGTGACAGTATTTGGCCTGCACTGCCATGTAAGTATTGCCACGGGATTGCATTGAAATGCATTATTTGTGGTTGAAATGTATTGAATTTACATTGCATACAATATTTTGCCTCTATATGTTTTTACTTAACAGCACGCCATTTAGTACATATAAACTGATATGATGCACACACTGATCTAAATGTCAGTTAACTGTATTCAGAGATCATTTCCACAGGCGATCCTCCACATAATTTCTATAATAGTGAATCTTTTTCATCACATTTTTGCCATTTTATTTTTATAGAAATATTTCATTTCCCATGACATGGTAATTCAGGCGTTTTAAATCCCCATTAATTTTTCAATTTCTAAATTAAATTACTGCCCATTCACACATGCCATAGAGATTAAGAGTGAATCCTGATTAGGGCTCTTGTTTGTAATATGTAGTGGAGTGTGCATGCTACCGAAAATGATAAACTAGCAGTAGCATCACTCTACAGTTTAGCCTGATCTTGGGTCTCTAGCTCTTGCTGTTTGTGTAAGAAGCCCAGCAGAAATGTTGGAAAGCATCAAGCTCAGGAGGGCAATGGAATGTGCTGTCATGCAGAGGGATTCTGGGAAATGACTGTACACCTGACCTATCTGACTTATCATGAAGTTCTGCATCCCGCCCGCTTCCCCACTCATTAGCGACATCAATGTCCTCTTCTGCTCTGTTTGTCTGCGTGATGAATTCTCTGGCTCCCCACAGGGGTCATGACTTCCTGCTTTGAGAGGGATTGTTAATCAATCCTTATTTGAGTTCCCCAGTGATAAACTGGCTTTGTTTGCCCAACAGGACTAATCAGAAATTATGTAATCACTTGTACCATATTATTAGGGATGTTATAATACAGTCAACAGAAATGTCTATGCTGAAATGGGAAGGGTGCATGCAGCTACCGGGGGCTCATCTCCAAATGATCAAAACTAAAGGCTTACAGTATTAGTGCTATTTCTCTGATTAATCTAGCTGGTGAGTATTTGTGCATGCCTGCATATATGTAGGAAAAGCTTTAAATCTGACCAAAATTAAATGCGTGAATGGATTGTTTATTGTTTTGAAATTTATTGTTTAGAAGTTGTTTACTTACTGAAGTTATTATGTTTAATTTTCATGCTTTGAAGTCTGGAAGATTTATTTTTCAGTATACAAGTCCAAATCCTGATTCCTTCATTGACATATTTGAGAAGTCCCCATGTTTGTGTAATCCTGCTGTGATACATGAAAAACAGCACTGCACTAGATTATACCTGGGAGTCTCTCCAATATAACTTTGTAAAGACGCTGAGAATATGAAATACCTGACTAATTCAATTATTCCCTGCTAGATTACATGAAATCAATTACATGAAATCTCCTGTATTTCACTTTATCTTCTCTTCCATTTCACAACACATGTGTACTACAATACAATCTAGTTAATTCAAAAGATGAGAAACTGAAAATTAATTAATTAGGTTAATTCTTGTTGATACAATTACATTTGCTTTGCTGTGGATTTATGCTTTTGATCCATATAAAACTGCATCTTATGCTCACTTGAAAAGTAGACATTTGTACGCCATAGTAGGACGCTAATAAGTTCATATGAGTATTTACTATTATACTGTGTTTGTACCAGTATTGAAATGCTGCCACATTAACAGATTTACATCTTAAACCTACACGTGTGTATAAATTTGCCACGGTATTTGCTGCTGTACAGGATTCGGTATAGCTATAATACAGTATTTGTTTTTTATTGTTTTATTACACCATAGTCCTGAGAGTAGCATTTAGTAGCCTTTCCCATTTATTTTTCTCTGTTAATGTTTATATCTACCTGCAGTATTGCTGAAAAAAAAGAAACTTAAGGTCTGAGTTTTGGAGTTCTCTGTGTTCTCACGGTTAGAACTTCCTGCTTACGCAGCAGATGGGATTGACTTTGGGGCAACTGACGCCTGGCTGATTAAAGAGCAGCTCTTGATTAATGGCCACAGTTTGAAATATACGGCAAATCCTGGCTATACAGTAAATAGGCCCAGGGCATGATATACAGGACAGGGATGGGTAAGGTAATAAAGTCTTAAATATACACTTGGAGGGAAAAGATGCTTCCAATTTTTTCCCCTCTCACCGGTTGTAAATAACACATTACCCCTCCCTCCCATATTGACATCCAATAATGTGGTGTTGGTTTAGTAATTTGTGATTATAGTGCAGTTACAGCTCTATTTAATGAGGAATGGCCCTGGATGGAACAAACTGGCATAGCACTGAACACTAAATAATTCCACTCTCACAAATTTGTCTACTACTTCTTTGAATGTAATAGGTTCCTCCCTCCCTTGCATTTCAGTTAACAGGAGACACACACACACACACAATGCATAATGGAAACACATAAGGAAAAAGAAAATAAATCACAACTGATACATATGTCTACATATTCTGGCATGTTGAGTGCGGAGTCGATTTCACCTCCTTCATCTCTCAAAGATCCAGAGGCTTTCCTTCATGAAGAACATTATGTCATAACCAACTTGTTACAGTAGATGAAAGTAAAGAAAATCTAAAAATAATAGCTTTGTGGATATGAAAAACAAATGTTTTGGGGGGGAGATTGGGACACAGCTTACCTTTAATGCCTGAGGCTTTGCAGTGGCCAGGTATCGAGAACAGGTAGGCCAGGATCATCCACAAACAGTCCCCCTCACCGGTACGGACTGTTTACCACATCAATGGAAATTTCACAACTTGCTAATTCTCTGACTTAGAACAATGTTGATATTGACCATTTAAACCTTTCAGTCATGACAAATTAGCCTGAATCAGAGGATGTATTACCTGCTATTGTCTCTATCACTGTATCAATTGCATACAGGAATTGTGGGAAGGGGGTCCGTTGGACCACACACACTGGTCACAGGGCTGTTGTCTGTGTGTGCCTCTCTTGTCTTTTGGCCTTTCTGAGCTTCCTGCTCATGCTCAGATTGAATCGACTCAAATTTCCATCAGATGACATCCTGCTCATCACGGCCTCACGTTCACACACTGCCCCAGGGGACTCTGGGAATGCAGGAACTGTCACCAAAGGAAGGATGGAATAAAAACCCATTGGCAGCTGATATGTCCCCTACTTAAGGTCTGCTTGGGTATATTTTTGGATATTCTGCACTGAGGTCACCAGGTTAGTGAATAAAAATCAAATTTACCAGCTTTTAAAAAAATATTACTTACTAACTTACTAAACATGGATTATTAATTAGAGGAGAAAACTCTTATTTCTGTGTTTGTGGGAAAGCTAATTGGGGAGAAGTGCCTGACAGTGGTTTGTGGGTATACTTTTAAAGAAATTCAGCTGTAGTATGAGGTTTGGTTACGTATCAGTAAGCACATTGACTGCTAGTAGTAACCCATTGCTGCTTATGATAGCAGAAATAGACAGATAATACTGCTTTAGGGATGACCACCCCAATTTTAATTGTTTTTGATGGCTTCTTAAACCTGATGGGTTAGCTGTGTTTCAGGCAATAAGTGTATCACTTTATGCTGTCAGTTGCACCTCTCATGTTAGCCTCCTTTCATTTGTCAGCTACCAGCCTTATTAGTACAATTAACACCACAGTTGGAAGCTGAATGGAGGTTTAATGGTTATAGTATTCTTATGCGTGTCTTATGAATTGCATTAACAACCTGACAACTTAGGACAGGACATCTACATACTAAATAAGCACAGTGGGTGAAAGCATTCCATTGCACAGGGGCAATTTGGAATCCATCTGTGCCTCTTGCTCATGTTCCTTACATTATGCCCAAATGATGTGTACGTTTAATACTATTAAAACCACAAACATAAACATTTCCAGTTATATTTTAAGAATTTGAATTAGTTTACTGTTTATTAGTGTAGTGAAGCTGAAGTTTGAAATACCTTGGCTGAGCTTAGCCATTTTGCTCTGCACAACATGAGAGAGACACAGGAATTTTTCCTCCATTTTCTGTGTGAGTTCGACAAAAGGTCTTAAAATGACAGCAGTTCCTTACATATCCCATTTTCTGAGGTGTGAACACTGGTATTTGGATGACATCCAATCCATGCTAGTTTTATCTGAGAACTTACAGTATATATATAAGACATCCACCAGAAAGATAGAAGATATTGAATAGATTCTTGGCAGATTTTCCTACCTTTTGAAGGTATCCTCTCCTTCAACTAAGTGTGAGGGACTAAGGGACCCAGCCTTCACCCCATGGTCAGTTGCTTTCTTTGTCTCCTGAACAAGAAACTGGCATCTGGTGAAGTTCCTAGAATCCAAGTCTTTGTAGCTTGTGATGGAAGACTCCGAGAGAGACTGTGCCAGCCTCTGTTCAGTGTTCTAACTTCAGTGAGGAGCTAAATTAGAGACTTTTATGGAATTTTAGCTTCAGTGAGCCCTGTCTAGGAGAACCACACGCAACATCACAGGAGAAAGTACAGCCTGTTCAAACAGACAGAGATCCAAAAGGTGCTTTGCTCCAGTCCAACCCAGAGAACAAGACCCACCCAGCACACAGAGAAGGCCAGGTTGATATTGAACCTGCTGCTGAGCTGAACTGAGGGGGAAAGCCTGACAAAGACTGAATATAACTCATCCATTTGCAAGATTCTTAATTCCTTTAAGTTGTCTCTCTGAATGGTGCTAAATACCAAACTGCAAGTTGTATTTATGCAATTATTACCTTTTACAATGCATATTTACTACACTTCCACTTATATTATGTTACTTAAATGCTGAATTTAATAATAAATGTTATTTGTGTTTATGAATTGTGCTGTCTCGGTACTCAGTAAGCTGACTCTAAAAATCCTTTCCCTTCAGAAATGAAAAATTTCTCATTTGAATATAATCTTTAAATGCTTTGATGATATATCTAACCTGGTGCCCTAATAGTTTTGTTGATTATTTATATTCATAAGGGGAATACTGTGATTACATTATGGTGTTCCGCATGCACACATAACCACTCAGTAAATTAAATACTGATGAAATCTATTTAAAGCATCAAAAAGTTGCATTCCATTGTTTATGAGTACAACGTTTAGGTTGGTTATACTTAAAATCTTTACTTTTCAAACAACACAGGATGCAATTATTGCATGAGAGGGACTACAAACAACTTGGCGGTAAAGAGCATGTTGAGTAAAACTACATCAATTTAGTAAGGATTCTATCTGAAGTCATCCATAAAGTTTAAACATGCAATAAGTGAGGACCCTTATCAGATGCCCCATTTAGGCCCTGAAAAAATGAACAAAGCCTACAGAAAGGGAGAGAGAGAGAGAGAAAGAGAGAGAGAGAGCGCTGCAATAATGAATCTTCCTAATCAACCATGCTCATCTGGAACTTGTGGAGGGATTATTGAATTTTCAGCCTTAGTAGAATTTTAATGACTTTCCCCTCCCTGCAAAGGCTCCCCTCTGTCAATGCAGTTCAATAAGCCATCCACCCATGTAATAAGATGTTCTTATTGAAATCTTACATTTCACAGCCTTCTTTTACCTGGAAGCACACAAGGGCACTACCTTGCGAGAGGAGTCAACTTTAAGTGATTCCAGTTAATTAGATTCAAAATATTTCCATTAAAAAACATAAGAGTGGTTACCATTAAGAATTTCACTTCAACATAGTATTAAACCTGAACCACTGAAAAAAGTGCACCTCTCGTAAAACATTTTGTTCTTTATGCAGTGTTACCTAGATCATGGTATGATGAAAGAATAATCTTTGCCTGGAGTTGGACCGTCCAAACTTATACCAGCTGACATACAAGTGGATAGGTTAATATCCAAATGAAATGGGAGCAGGCCCAGATGATCTCTGGTCATAATCACAATGGACTTCTGCTTTACTCTGAATCCTTAATATATCCTAATGGTACATCTGACAAAGATTCAATTCCATCAAGCCCGATCACTATGACATGAGATGAGTCATCTTCAGTATGACTCAGGACTTTGCCTTCTATTTTAGTTTTAACACAATGGGAGGAACATTACCATCTGCAGAGTCAAAATTGAGCAACTGTTCCACTAATCAGCATATAAATGCAAGTAGGGATTCTGCATGAGCATTTGTGATGCAGCCAAAATTTAGAAGTTAGAATTAACTATCATACAGGGTGACCATACATTAGGAAAGCCACAGATGAGCATCTGTCTCATGTCCTGATGGAGGTATGATCGGCGTGTTATTTGTGCTTAAATCAAGACGAAACACTTACAGGAATTCAGCAAGTGTTTTTTAAAACTACTTCTCTCTGTACTGGAGTGTCAGACAGTGAGAGACAGGTGATGTAGCTTATTTATTTATTTACAGAGGTATGCTGTTCATCAAAAACTACAAACGGCAGAGAGTTACAGATGCTGCATGAGGTTAGTTTTCATCATTGCAAGACCAGTACGCTACCTCGTAATCTTTCATAAAAGGCACTAGGCTAATATGGAAATAGAGACAGTCACCATCAAAAATCTACATAAAAACCAAATCAGCCTTCAAACCTCTACATGGATTTTGAGGCATGCCCCCACACACACACACACACACACACACACACACACGTACACAATCACTGTTTTCGATCACTGAGTTCCCATCGTTTTATGAGCAAGATGAGTTTCAGGATGCAGTATGCTACAATCCACACTCCATCACAATAAGTGGTGATAGGTACTTTTAAAGTTGCTGGAGTTAGTTGAGGTTGCTATGGAAAAATGACATTATCCTTTTCATAGAACATCTGATTATGCCCACCAGCATCCAAATCACATTCAAAAAGCTGGTTTAGCCAATTGCATCATATTTTGTGTAAGGCTTAGTGTACAGTGGTAGCTAACAAGAGCCAGCAAACTTGGTTAGCAAGCATAAATGAAGAATTATGAACTTAGACATACTTTAGATATGCAGCCCCCTTGTTATTCAAATCATGTGATGTCATCCATGCATCATTTACACAGTCGGGTAGTGCTCTTGTCCAGTTTGTGCAGATATGAGTTGGAGGAAGACACTTCATGCACAGCTATACACAAAACTGTGGGGTGTGCCCATTGCTCAGTGATCATCAAACAATTATAGCAGCATATCATATCGGTAATGCTTAAATTCAATAAATCAAATGTTATTGTAAATATACTTTGTAATATTACAATAACAGTATAACAGTAGTATAACAGTAGTATAATTAGTACTATAATCAAAAATGTTTTCTTAGTAGTTGATTAATTATTTGATTAATTGCCTTAATTCTATCTGTCATTTGTAGTGTAATGTGAGAGAAGTGCAAGGAATGTTGTCAACAGACATAAATTAACCACCTAAAATCCAGTTAAAAACCTGCATGGATGCACTAGAATATGTTCCCCCCTACTATTGGTATGACAACAGTGCCCCTGATAAGGACGTTATGGAGAGCACAGCTTCTTTCACCACATATCTTTTTTTTTTTCTAAGATACATCTCACAACATACATGACAGTGATTTACTGAATGACTGATAGGAACCATGTGTTTTCAATCTTGATTGTTCTTTATAAAACCATAAAAGACAGTTTAAAGTCCACACAGTTTGTCTTTAATTACTGATAGCAAAATAAAACCAAAGCTTTAGCTGCTGATTGTTGCCTTAGATAGACAATTGTTCCAACCTCCCCCACAACTCCTCAACATTTATCCCAGTGTTTTTTTTTGCACTGTGGCTGGGCCACCCTACTATAGCATGATCACTTGCACCCAATCCCCCTAGCCAAGCTGTGACAAGCAAATATAAGAAGTTTGTATATATGTGGCTTTCACTGCTGATTGTATCCATGATATTGTACTAAATGTTCTAGTTCTTTTGGGGAGAAAGTTATGTTCAAAAAACATGCATAAAAGTACAGGTACGACTTCATGACAATGAACTGTGCAGTGCACTCAGTGCCAGATTACAATAATTTGAAGGAATGCTTCATGTCCAGCATAAACTATTAATATTACAGCACTTATGGATACTTTATCAAATGGATATGGAACTGTTCTAGAGGATGATTTATAGTTAAGGGTGATTTAAGAAAGGGAGCAAAGAGAAAAATGACATGAACTCACTCCATGTTTGCCACGTTTGCTTTATGTCCCTGAGATATGCAGATGGTCTTAGCTAAACTCTGATCAATACCCTGTGCTACTCCAACAAAGTTTTATGGCATTAAACAGATCGATAAATACCGGCAAAAAATATTTAAAAAGGGAATAATCATTTGAATCAAATACAATGAATAAAAGCATATTTCACAGGCCAGTGCACCAACACAGGCCACAGTCATGTTAATAGGGGAACTACAACAGAAGTGTGTAATTGGCCACTTGTGGAAATTGAACACTAATCTGAATGAGCTGTTTTCAGACATGGCCAAGGTCAATGTGATTGAGCCCGCAGACCTGCGGGCTGTCCAGTCATACTGTGCAACATCATCTGGAAGGATGAGCACTGGGGTGCAGTGAACCCAGAAAGATTCCCTTCTGTGCAATCTGGTTGGTTTATGCAACAACAGTGCAGCAACATCTGAAAGCTGACACTTGTGCTGTCTCCACTGTAAAGTGGTCTCTCTGGTACCCTCCCTGCATATAATAACCATCAGTGTCTGATGAGTTTGTCAGCATTGGGACCCCTAATATGCTAGAAACGTTGTGTCCTTTTCTGAAAGCGGTTAGTTTCTCCCCCTTTCCCCTACTTTGGGCATGTAGTTTACAGAATATTCTGAACATAATTACAACGTTCACATAACTATCTCGTTTGTAAGGCACGCTGTACCGTTTGTGTTACGAAAGTGAAATTATTTTGGTGAACCTCTGCTGTTAATCTTGCTTTCATGTTAACATCAGAGAGCTGTGTGCACTTACAGAACATGACATCTCATACTAAGCCATATCCTCAGGGACAAACATTTCACGGAAATTATTCCAGCTTTATTGGGTTTGAAGAAACCCATCTGTGTTCCACAAAAAGAAGTGAAATGGAACACTGCCTATAAAACAAAAGATACAACAAACTGATCAAAGCCTGTAGAAAACTCCCACATTTTAAGTTAACTCGGTGTAATATATGTACGTGGCAGGCGAAGCGGTACATATATTTTCCCCTGTTTAGTATAGGCTGTAACGCAGTCTTATGTCAGGTTCATCCTTCACTTGATATGTGGCCCAACAGTTCTATGGTAATTTAATTGTGTGGAAAGTCGCCTCTTCTGTCCAGGGCATTCATCATGTTAAATTCACCAGGCCGGTGCTCAGATGTCAGAGCTTTAATTTAGGGCACTTTTCCATTGTTTATTACCTGGGAGATGCTGGAGACACAGATCAATAGAGGCAATCTGTGAAGTGATTCAAAGATGTAAAAGGAAGAAATGGGTGTTTAAGAGAAAGTTGGTGCAGATGACCTTTTCTTGGTGAGACGATCACCGACTGGGGGCTCCGACAACGACATCACGAATGAGTGTCCCAGGCTCTTTGCAGTCCTTCAGGAGAAAGGGCACCACAAAGCCCTACCCCTGTTCAAGCTCAGTGGTGGCTCTTTTCAGATTCAGAAAGCAGCCTCGGGACTCATAGTGAGAACCAACAGGAGATTCTTTGGCTCCATGTAAAAACACAGACTGAATATGTTTGCACAGTTCTTGTTACATATCTTAAGATTGGTTTGTGATCCGGGGGGTTGGATCTTTTGTAGAAGACCAATGTATGATATTTTTGTTTCTCACTTCACATTTCACAATGTTATGAGACACACATTGAGTAATCCATCTTAGAGTAAGTACAGTATGCTTGGCATCTATGCTGGATATGAAACATTTTTTCATGTTTTCAACTAGAAACCAAAAAGCAACAACAACAGAAAAATGCAAGTAGTCATTCTGGGTTAATTTCAATGACTCTTTGCTGGCAGTTTGTAATGGTTTAGCATGGGATCATCATCAGCTTAGTCTCATGTTTTCTAATGTTTTCCCCAATGGCAATAAACATGTGACATTTCTTGGACATGTGAAATCCCATGGAAAATCTGTGCTAATTCACAGCAGCATTTATCTTAGTACCTTCTGCAGTGGTCTATAAACTTCATGCTGCCCTCTAGAGGATATGAAAATATCACTGAATTATCTTAAAAGCACAGGATCCTTTTGTTCTCCTGGGAGTATGTGGTTTAAGAGACATTTCCATCCTGGGAGAGAGGGTTCAGCTACAAGTTCCATCAATTCCATAGAACCACAAACCTATGTAGCTGTCAGAAGTGCACCAGTGTGTTTCAAAGTGGAAGAATCATTTTGAAAGCTCCGTATTAAACATTATCATTGCTGACAGAGATAACATGCATTTTGAGTGTGTATGTATCAATATTAGTTATTAATTACAATTAGCTTTACATTATATTATCAATGCTAATATGCTAGTATATTAATTCAGTATCTTCAAGTGCATTTTAATTTAAACAATAATTTAACTTACATTGCAATGTCTGACTTAAAGCACTTGCCTCTTACAGAGATAGTGCTTAATGAGCTAAGCAAGCTATGCATAAGTCATGGTTGGGTACACTGAAAAATACTGAGTACTGTTAACACATACATGCCTGTTGAGTAAGCCAGCAGACTGTGTGTCTTCTGTTGCCATAGTCTTGATAGCTTGCAAGGTTAAAAAAGCATATATCTGGATGACCCATTCTCAGTCCTGGTGCAGAGAAACTTTTCTTCTGGTACCAAAAAGCACACATTATATACAGAGGTTGTGTAGCTAATGTTAATGATATTTTTGCTAATATGATGTCATACCATATTAAAACCTGAAATAAGCTGCACTAAGCCTGTTATTGTCACGCTTAAAATGGCTGTGTATCATCTTACTTGGTGGGATATAGGTCAAATGTAGGCCAATTAAGGTCAACTCTTGACATTCCTTCTTTAATTGAGCAACAAACTGATGCTACCTGCGCTGTCAAACAAGTAACATATTATTCGGGGTTTAACTAAATCACAACAAGTGAAAGATTCAAAAGACGATCACAGAACAGGATTTTCACATGATCATCTACAGGCAGTGAAGAGAGTGGAAATACTTCTAGGTTGGCATAACACATTTAAATCGAGATATGAGGACCTTGAGTGCTTTGTATTGTTAATGTGGAAAAAACACAATGGTGGCTGCATGGGGCAAAACAGCAAACTGTTAACATAGTATATGTGGGAGATAACCACTCAGGATTCCATGAAAATGTAGCCTACATGATGTATAATACATATAATAGTACAATTTCAGGAATTTAAACTTGTGTTCACCTGTGTCCTCTCAATCAAAACGTACCAATATCTTCATGGCATAGTCGCATAGCAACTCATGCATCAGAACAATGCTTCTTTTCCAACTTTTTTTTTTTCAGAAAATAATCTACTTTTTTTGCAGATGACAGCAGAAACTGTGAGAATATTACAGTGCACTCTGCTTACAAAAGTCACTTCAGTATCAACCACATGCTGTGAATATGCTGAACATAATCATCTGTTTTAATGTTTTTTCTCCTTTTTGCATCCCCTGTCTTGGAATCGGCAACTGCATACAAGGCTGGTCTCTCCAAAACAACCCCGAACTTGCTCCAGTGTAATTGCTCCTAGTAATAGCAATATGCTTGTATGCTTATAGTGACTGTTTTTCACACCACAAGTTCCACAGTGAACCAAAGTAAAGCAAAGAGCCCTTAAGGACAGACATGTCTCATAGGTGCTTGATGAATTGCAGGGTGCTTAAGAGATACCCTGCCGACAAACTCACCATATACCCCAGCAGAACAAAGCCAATTTATTCTGCCACTGTGGGCTCCCCATTGTTGTTTGTTAATGACTAGCTGGGATATAACCCAGGCCATGAGACTCTGCCTGTCCTTGGAACATGTGCTTTAGCTGACTGAGCCACTTGGAAGCTTGGGACAGAACCACTTCTATTCTATTTTCTATTCTAACACGGTTCACATACTCCATTAAAAATCTGCTTATGAGAATAATTTTTGGGCTTGCTTAAAACATGTATTACAATACCTAATTGAGTGAAATAGAGGATAATAATTTTAAAAAGCTGTTTAGAATTTCAATACATTCAATTTTTCTTCACTGTATTCAAATCTTTCTTCTTCTTAAGCTAATTAATGGAGCACCTTGCATGGAAAAAAGTTGTAGTTCAACTATGTACATGTCTAGTAGCCAGTCAACATAAATGGAAAAAGATTGGAAAAATCTTGATTCCTCTTGATTCCTCCAGCCAAAGAGATGCAGCTGAAAAACTGAGCATTCCACAGACTACCATTTCTTAGTTTTGAAGGCACAAGAGCACCATGAAGAATGAAGGAGAAAGAAAACTAATGCTAAGTGACAAGATACCAGTCAATGAGGTAGCACAGTTTTATATTTGAACTTAGTCGAGGGCACTGACTGTGCTAAGGCATTGAACTCTTCACAGCACCAGCAATTGGTGACATTTAAATAATTTAAATAATGTTTCCTAAAACACAAATGTCCATTTATTATTATTTTTTGTAATTCTGCTGTCAAGAATGAGCTGCTTGCATGAATAAAATCATCCTGGATAGAGGCCGTTCTAGATGGGAAGTGGAGTGTAGTGCAGTTGGACAGAAAGAAACTTTTCTGCACTTTGCTGCATTGTCCTGTGTTGATTTCAGATATAATAGATGTTGTGTGTAACTTTCTTAAAGTAACACACAAATGGTGTGTGACTTTAAGAACGTCACTCAAATTCACACTCTGTTGTGCGCTGCATATTGGTTTACTGGAACATTTTATCATGGTACAAAAGCAGCCATAAAATATCCATTGCATGATCATTTCAATTTATAGTTAAAGTGTTAAGTTTCTTTAGTATGCATTCTCACTATGCTCTTGACTCGGCATCAGTGGGATCTCATCTAAGATGGCGTCAGTTTTTCAGGACCAAATATCTGATTTCATTGGTTGGGAATGACACGAATTAATAGACAGCAAGGCTAAAATTAGCCATCTGTGGAGCAGGTGTCACATCTGGGATGTGCTGCCATACTAACAAGCCTGGCTAGATTTAAATTTTATTTTGTGAAACTGAAAAGCCAGAATTTTCCAAAATATATACAAAAGTTGACTGGTCCTTTGTGTGATACCTCTAGCAGTTTTTAAGTGAGTGTGATGGAACGATCAATTCAAAGTGTTAGACATATTTAGATGTATTAAACACCTTGATCAATTAATAAAATCAAGCACCACATCATACTATACACCGGGAAAATGGATAAAGGGGTAAATGATCTGCAGTGGAGGAAAAATTATTGCATAAATTTCATATTTGTAACTATACAAAGTGTAACTAGAAATATTCTAACTTTGCTATAGGGAATTCATGATTCTCCAGATGGTGCAGGGAAAACAAGCAAACAAACAACAAAAAATGCACATGGATGTAATTACCTTTATAATTGTGCTATTTCACCTTATTCAGAACTTCTTCTCCCTTTCCCTGATCCTGAAGGAATTGCTGGGGTCTCTGTAAATATTGATTTGTCTGCACCCATACTTCTACAACTGTGGACTTAGTAAGCTAAACATAAAAGCATTGCAATAATTTTGTCATTAAATGTAATAGCTTTACAATTTCATTTCACCCCACCCTTTCACATTCACCCTTGGTTGGGTAAATATTTCTTTATGTACTTATATATATAAATATATTTATAATATTTAAAGCTTGAAAATGTTCTGAATAGTAAACATCTTACATAGCTTATATGCCTGAATTAATAATGTTTTCAGATACACAGATATATAAATACCATCTTTTTTACATTAACAACAAATTTTTCCTTTTTATGGTTGAATTTTATCTTGTATATGGCTGAAACTTTCCTTGGAACCATCTTGTAACAGTACAGCAGCCACTGAGCATCATGACAATAACATGGACCAGTCATAACAAAACAGCTAACCTCCAATATATCCATAAACAAATCTGAAAGGTTTAGTTCTGGGGATATTGCCTGACTGCTTTCTGTTCGGTTCCACCACCATTTCATTCTTACCATATAGTGTCAGTGACTCTCTTAGCTTCTCTCGCACCCCAGGTCTCCATCAAGGTGTAAATGAAACAAATTATGTACATGAATATGAAATACATATGGAAGCACAACAACAACCTAATTAAAAAAAGAAAATGTACAATGTACAAAATACTGATATTGTCATTATGTACACTATGTTGGTTCTTTCAAAAGACTTCAATCTGCAGTGCAATATTTTTTGTGTCGTGAAACAGACTCAGAGAACCTATGAATAGCCAAAAGCAATTCATTTGTAAGGAATAATCCAGTTGTTGACTAGATACATTCCAAATGAACAGTAGCAGCATGCTTTAAAAATTAAAATAAACAAAAACATTCATATCAACCAATGTCAAAGAAGATTGCTGGTGAAGAATGACATACTGAAGATACTAATTTATGAGAGTTTCAGTAATGCGTTGCCAAGAAGAGTCTGCTGCTGCTTCCTTCCTGTTCACCATATATAACCAAGCTGACTTTGCCCTGTTCATCTCAGATGAATACCACTGAAAAAAATCAATTAATTAACAGGAATAGGAGAGACAGTATCATTATCATCATCACCTATAGGGAATATTTCAACAGATATTTGTGCAGTAACAAAAACTGCAAAGTGCAGGCTAATGCTGACAGCTTTGGGAACAACATTTATTGCTAAGCATGTCCTTGAGTTAAAAGCAAAATGATGAATGCAGTAATGTAAAGGCAGTAACAAAAAAAATTGATAGATGATTATGTACATTTAGTTAAAAAATTAACATGATTAAAGAAAAAAAACTGAAAGCCCACTTACAATGTCCCCATGTTGATCAAAATAATAATAAAAAATAAGGTTGAGCAGTAAACCACACATGTATATAAACAGTTATCTTAAATAAAAACAATCGAAATGAGAGCAGCAGACAGACATTTCAGAAGACCGTAACTGTCTGTAACAGCAATCGTGACAGCAGACGTGGAGGTAAAAATCACACTATTTCAGTAGGTTGTCTGAACTGAGCTTCAGCATCCATTATTCTCTGTCTTTATTATTATTTGTATATTCTTTTTGAAATAAAAATAACATTAAATAATTGATAACAAGGAAGCCTTGATACAATTAAGAAGGGCATTTTGTATTTGATTGACAACTTCCAGTAGTCAAATATTCATGCGACTTAGAAACATCAGCGAGAAAGATTAGATCTCTAACCTAACAATATTTTTTTCTCCTCTCTTTACAAAATATGTGTATATTTTTGTTGCTCCAAAGTCTTTCTTCATTTCGGATAACAGTTTTGATTTTCTTCATGAAATACACTGATAAACCAAATGATCAGTCTGTACAATAAAATTACTAAAAAAATTACAACTTAAATGTTATGTACAATATCTACCTACAAAGTACAACAGCTATAATGTAATAAAATATGTAAACAAATTTGTTGTTTGACACAGTTGACTGTGACAACAGATAAAGTTCACACTTTTCACATTAGATTTATTTCTGTTTAAACATCCTTAACAGTGTTATAGTACTGTAGGAGTCCTCAGTTAGACATTAAGAGATCATTTCTGTCACAGCAGCTTGATAAAAAATTGAAAGGGAAGAAATGGACCAACACACAGAAGGCTGCAAAGTATATAACCAGCACTGGTTGAAAATAAAACATATATCTGGGATTTTTTTTCTTTGTTGTCAACTTTAGATTCAAAGGAGGGTTGCTTTGATGATGAACTGTTTGGCCTGGTAGATCTGTTCAAACGAGTTTGAACGCCATATACAGTGGCATTGGGATGGCATGCATTACAATCAGATGCTTTACTGAGACGAGAAAAACCGACCTCTCTCCACTTCTGAACTTCTCAGCATCATTGTCGGTTACAGGATTAAAATAATTAGGCTGAGCTCAGTTAACAGTGCTGCAAGATCATCGGAGATCTGTTTAAACCATTTTTCTCATATTTTTTTTTCATTTAATACATTGTTTTTTTTTGCACGGAGCAAAAAATTATAAGACACCACACTTTATAATGTAGAAACAATACAAATTTGTCATTTTTTATGGCAAGAGTCCTTTTTTCTTTGACTTTTACAATGATCCTTTTTTCTGACCCACTCTTGTAAAGATGCCGGCACTACATGTCGCACACATGCTTGAAATGGCCAAAATTATGATCTTTTCTTTACAGGGTTACAAAAAACAAGGTTTACGCCAAGGATCACAGACCTCTAAAAGTCACTTAGGATAATGATGTAGCTGTGAAATATTCTACACTGATAACGTCTCCGACCAGATAGAAGAATAAGGTCACTAATGTTGCTATTAGCCTTCTCGGTATGCTTACAATAGTAAGTGTGCTTTATATTACAGTACATTTCATAGTTCACTGACTCAGCGCAATGCTTGTTTCAGTTCTTTTTTTTTCTTCATTCATTGCAGCTCCCGTTATGGTAATTGTTTTACAATGTACTTCTTTCCATCTCGTTTTGTTGACATGTTAATTTACACATAGTATTCCTTGTCCTTGTTTTTCTGTTTCTTGTTGCTGCTTTTTGAACTTTGCTGTTTGTCCTTTACCACTGCGCCATTCGTCTGTGCTGAGTTGGTTATGTAATTTCTTGTCTCGTCCACTTGGTACGATCCCTCGTCCCTGTTTCTGTACTTATACATAGCATACAGCAGAATAAGGATGCACAAAGCGGCCGCAGCAACTATTCCGACGACCATTCCAGTGGTGCTGCTAGATTCACGGACCACCTCTGCGGCCCCCGGAACCCGCTTGATGCCCGGCTCCGTGGGGTTTGCTGTGGGTACATTACGGAACATGGGGGAGGTTATTAGTGGGCTCTTCAGCTTTGTGCTGTCTACCTCATAGGAAGTGGGCAATGGAAGCAAGACTATGTCTGGCTGGGGTTTTAGCTCTCGGTTATTCATTTTGCCTGCAGGCAGTTTGGGTACTGTTTCGGGCGTGGAGGAAGTTGTGGAGCGACTCAGCTCAGGGGACAAAGATGTGGTAGTAGTCCTACCAGATTCGGAGGCTTTGTTAGGTCTAAAGTCCTTGGATTCCCACTTAGGCGCGTGAGCTTTGTAGCCACCTTCAAAGGCCGACGTAGACAAGGTCTTATCTGTTACCAAGGAGAAGGTGGTGTAAAAATCTTCATCATCAGTAGGGGGCAGGTTAGAGTCGAACGCTTCCCCTGAGCCATACCCAGATATCACCAAGCCATCATCATCACAATCATCGCTGCCTTGGTCCGACAAGCAAGGTAACCCCGCCTCAGTGGCCATGGACAGGGACTCTTTGGTGGTCTCAATAATGGTAAGGAGGGGACGAAAGGTTGGGGGGAGGGTAATGAAGGGTGCACGAGTAGCTACAGGAGGAATTTCTAAGGGATCCTCTATTAGTACAGGGATTACTAATTCATCTCCTAAAATTGAAAAGAGATAAAAAACATATGTTAGAACACAGCAAAGACTTTACTGACAACACAATAAATTTAAATTAATATAAATAAATTAGTAGAAATCAAAACTACGTACCAATACCATATCAATAATACCAGAATCAAACAATACCAAAACAGAAATAAATAACAGCAAAAACAAAACAAAAAAACTGTTACATTGCATCAAAAGGCTTCAAGGGATATGCAAGGGTAAGCCAGACATGGGGCTTAAATTTAATGTTTCTTGGGCCAACTAATTACACATGACCAAACCATTCTTTTACTAGCAGAGCCTATAGGTTTGGCCATAGTGAGAGTGTATGGTCCACAGGTTCCAACGTAAATGAGTCAGTTACAAGACAGGGCTTAAAAATAGTCAGCTGGTGGTCCGCCGCCTGTGTCTACACATTATCTATGTGGACCTCTGTAACATATCCTAAAGGGGTGGGGCACAAGTAGTAAAGACAGGCATAGAGCCTTGACTCCCCCATTAAAACAATGTCTATGTGTCTAAATGGGAAGAAAGAATGTTTTGTGCCTAAGGTTGTGTTGAGTCTGGGGGGATAACAGAATAACAGAACTAGTGCTCCAACATCCCAACTTTTCACTGTGAGATAATCTGGCACCCCCACAGGCCCGAGCCTCATGCCTTTTGACTGGCTTTATACAGCTACCAAAAAGGCAAGGTCACCAAACAGTTCAATGACAGCTGAATGTTCACATATTGATAGTGTACCTCTGTGTGCAATATGTTTCTCTATGTGTTTGCCTAAATACATGGACACAGATACTGATTGCAAGCTTCTACATAATACTGCATCTCATCCTCTCTACATACATGATGATGCATGGTAATAATTCTCAACTTACTAAATCATTCTTTTCTAGCAACATTTTTCCTTTATTCAAACAAAGTAGCTCATTAAAAGCGTAGGAAAACAACAGAGCAGCAATAAAGGGCTTGTGTACTGATTAAAGACTCTCCGGGAGTTGTGCTGATGTTACTGAGTAAATCATTTGAATTGCAAATCCTTCCAGCCAACAACGGAAGTCTTAAGTTGCTCTTGTTGGGAATTGTTTGAGAGACCACAGCTAATTTTAGAGGTTGGTGACAGAGTGCGTGCACAGTACCCAACATCACAAATGTAAGCCTTTTTGTTTGTGTTTGTATATATGTGCATGTATGTATGTGCGAGTCATCATTCCACTATTATAGTTTCTTGAGTAAAAAGGAACATTCAGTTGGTCATTGAAACGGCCCACATCCTCAGCCACAGCGGCTGCTCATATACTGCAAAGGCTTGCATATAGAGAGCGTTAAACAATGATGCAAAGTTCAAATCATAAAAAGAAAAATATCAATGCAGACATAGAGTTAAAACATTATTTAGTACTCACAAGTTACAGCAAACATTACGTTAGACATTCACAAACTAAAGGCACAGCTAGATCTATTAAAAAAGGGCTTAGTACATCTAAAAAAGAACAAAAAAGCATAACTTCAAAAATATAATTCAGCTCTGAAAATCATAACAGCCTACAAAAAAAGTATCGAAGGAAGAAAGCATACCACATAGTTTTCGTCAACTTACATCAACAAATTGCCCGCATGATTTTGGCATGAAGAAAAAAAAATTTACAAAAGAAAGTTGTGTAAGAATGCTCTTGGACAAGTATAGTTATATTTTTGTAAAATTTACTTTAGCAATTGTATTTCTTGTTTAATATATTTTTTGACAAGATGGTACAGGGAGGCAACAACACATACATCCACACCACATAACATGAAAAATAAACTTCACCATTATTCTGTTTTGTTTTTTTTTTCATTGATAAATAACTCAGATATTACAAAAAACTGTACATCTATAACTTTTGCATTGATAGATTTGCTCTTTTCAATAAATATCTACATTCTAATAATTTAAAGTTTTTGCTTAGTTTTATTTATTCTCTTGTTTTGAATGAATGGATGGCTGTACATATTTTAACATTGCTAAAGAGGAGAGGAGGGATGTGAGGAGGACTGGACCTATGAACATACTACATAGGAAATGACAATGATGGGGGTGAATGTGTAAGTCAGTTGCCATGTCCATGTAAAGGCAGTACGAAGCGGTCGGGCGGCATTAGAGCTTTTGGCTGTAAGGAAGGGATGGGGATATACAAACAATGAGCATATACATGCCCATCTACAAAAAAGAACATAACTCTAACACTGACAATCTCACAAACCCTAAACTGCAACTTCTTCGCCATGCAGTTCAACCATTCATTAAATTCAATTATTTATCAAAAGTAACTTTCAAAATTAGAAAATAAAAGAAAAAATATCAAGCTAAAAAGACAGATCTGGAACCCCTTCACCGACAGTGATGTGGGCCATTTGGAATTTTTCCCTTTTTCATGAATGGAGGAAGCAGGCCTTCACAGAATTTTGGATTTCATTTTGAGCTTGTTCTCTCATGCTTTCTACATTTTGCATGCTGGATAATTTTTTCTGCTGTTTATTACAGCCCACAGAACATTCGCTGAAGTGGTTCCAAAAAAAAAGAGAAATATATATTTATCAAAATCATACTAGTGATGATTAAAACTTCACATCTAATTTTCAGCTTTTTAGACATCAATTTTGAACAAAACCAAACAGATCAGCAATTAAAAAATAATACCAACAAAAATTATATATATAGATTTAAATATATATATATATGTATATATATAAACTATAAAAAAAGATTCCAAAGGGAAGAAAGAACAAAGCAATTTCAATTTTCACACACTATCATAGATGAACAACCAGATGCACACACTAAAACCAACACACAGTCAAGAGGGACAGTTGGTATTCAACTGTCACCTCTTTCATGTGTTCCAATGACAAATATATCTGTTATTAGTAGTTTTAAAACATGTAACAGGCGTGCAGTCTGGATGTACGTCAGAGAGAGAAGAAATTGGCTGAAAATGGGTTATTTTTTACTCCAAGATGTTAATGCATGCTTAAAGTAAGTTGCATTTAGGGAAAGTAGAACAGTACAGCAAGCTAGGGTAAGGAGGAGGTTAGCAGGTTGAGAAAGGTTAAAGGTCAGAGGAGTAGTTCAACCAAGGGCTGTAGGTTCTTGTGGCTTGGCCACCATCTGGTATTGCAAACAAATGTAGGTGAAACGCCAATTTCTGACACTCTCTGCTGAGACTTGATACATTGTCATCAATCAGTAAATATGAACATTTTCATTCACTGGGTTATTCACCTGAGTCAATTTTGTTCTTTGGGTCAAATTATCTGCCAAGCTTTGTATATGCTACAGTTCTTTATGTTACTGGTATATTGTTTGGGACTGTTAGGATAATGTCTGGTCCATTCACATCAACACAGGACCTACAGTCCTTGGTTAAACACCTAAACAGAGTATTTTGAGGAATTCCACAAGAGGGCACAATGATTTAATGCTGGAAGTCAATAAAACACTGATACATCATGTTCTTGATTTGTCCTGCAAATGGCTTTGATATTGTTGAACTGTATGAACAATCCTAACTTGATGGATGAGGTTTTGTCTCCAGGCATTACATGTCCATTAGATGGCATTGTTGTGTTCACGTGTCACACTTAATTCGAAGAGGATTTATCAAATTAAGAAAGGCATATATTCCCAATAGAAATAACAATAATATTTATGCTAATTATAGTGCTACCACTAATAAATAATTTACAATAAAATTGTGCAACTGGAACTATGAGAAACACTTTATAAGCAGTTTTTTAGTTCGAGGACTGTGAGGAAAAGATCCCTTTTTAAAGCCTTGTGAAAATACTTTGCCAACCCCTGGCTCAAACAGGACTAAAGGACATATACATTTGGCAGGTAGTATAAAATGTTTTAACAGCATATAAAAGACGAATACTGCTGGCTTTATCATGTAATAACAGACACCAGCAAAGGCATTGAAAAAGCAATGAAAGATTTGACATATTTCACTCTTGGCAAGGTGTCTGGCTTTCTAGATGTGAATTGCTTCTGTGATCTGAAGGACACTGCGGTAAAAGGGCTTTAGAAAATGCCACCCTATTGAAGCCCGGGACAAGCCTGCTGGTTTACTCCATGTTGGGATGTCCCAAGACATTTACCTGAAATGCGGTTCTGTTGAGGGTATGATCTCTGCTGAATCTCAGAATGCCATTTGGAAGTCATGTCTGCACCGTGCCATTATTTAGCAACAGCAATATGGCCATATGAATGGAGATTTTGAGTGTGAAAGTACAGGGACAAAGACTTGAATGATGAATTACCAAGGTCATACAGTCTTTTTTTCATAGGGTAACACACAAAGCTCAGTGTAAATATGAGCACCTAGCCTATACTGTGAATGTGTGGGATTGGGGAAAATTGGACCATGTTGCCCCTTTTTCTACGGTAATTAAAGCATTCCCCTTGATGCACTCGGTGTCCAAATTGGATCTGATTCTCCACAGGCTAAAGATATCACCTACAAGAAGATGTGAGGAAAATCAAACAGGCCTCACACCAGGTATTTCAGAAGGAAAGTTATGGCTGAATTAAAACAGCAAAATTTGAGCGATTTGTAAAAAGACCAAAGCTTAATGTTGGCTATAATATGGGGCGGGCCAAGAGACCAAAGAGAAGACAACAACTGAGTATCAAGGGTGTTGCAATGAAAAAATTATAAAGATTGTAAAGAATATAAAGATTGACTCTGAAGAAATACCTCAGAACAGGAGTAAACCTTTACTAAATCAACCTATAGCCTAGCCAGAATCCCTTACAGTGTTACAGCTCATTCCAGTTTTGAGGTGAGTGAAAAGCAACTTTATGTGCAAACCCAGACCCTCATTAGAAAAACTCAGCGTTCATCTGCAACAATGTGTTTTTTACGATTTTTGCATAGTGTATCTATACCAGAATTACATATTAAGCAACAGAAATCTGACCAGGGTAAGTAGTTGTAGCACACACTGTGGTCATGTGGTGATAGTGGCGCTATTGTGGATCTTGAGTATCAATATAAAGCTTGATTAGGTGACCAGAAAGGCATAAATGTCAATGTTCTGTGTGAGAAAATACATTATAGGTATGTCTTACATAAGGTTATACTATATGGACTGATATACAGACTACATTTCCTGAGATATCTGAGGTGTTATATGTGGTCACATCATTACACAATTTGTGTTTTACAAACTATTAGAAGCTTCATTACATTTATTCACAATGTGAATATTCTAATAAAAAATCAGACAGTTAAAACCCATCATGCTTTTTCATGTCTTCCAAATGCTGGAATTAGTTTGTGTTTTTACATGCAAATATACTTCTGGCCTATTATGGATAACAACAGAAGGTATTCATTGGCAAAATGGAATTGTTCTTGGTTGGCCTACTTTGAAATTGGAGAAGACCTTTGGACACAGCATGAATAAAACTTTTCTCATCAGGAGGAGTGCTGAACAACATGTTTTTAATTCAGAATTTCTTCTTCTTTAGTTATAAATAATATCATACATATGTTTGTGAATATGGCTTTAATGTGCGCAAATATGACTAGTAACTGGTGTATAATACAGGCCAACATTTACTGGATCCTCATGGTATAATGTCAGGCTTTCGGGGGAATGTGTTGCTAGTTAACAAAGAGGACTGATGCTTTTAAGCATCAATGATTACACAATGTGATGAATTGACATCCTTGAAACAGTATGTCAGTGCCTGACCGTGGTGTGTGATGTGTGGTAATCTTTTCCTCCATGACTGACTGGAAGCTCATCTGATTTTTCAACAAGGATCGACCACCTGCATGCGTTCGGTAAACTGGACCAGCACAGAGGTGAATGGGAGCTTGAAAAGGAAGAGGAAGAGGAAGAGGAAGGTTCTTTAATCTTGGAAATTGCTCTCTTTGTCTTGGCTCTCTTTGTCTACCCTCTGTTTAATCAACATTGCCGAGGACAAAACGAGCTTGTTAATTTCAAAAGAACATTACTGCAGTTCAATTTTTAACAATGAATTATGCACAGGGACTTTCATCTAAGCAGTCTCTTTCATGTGACCATCATTTCATATTGTACAAATAGTACACACTTTAATGTCTTAAGTCATTTCAATTGTTTTCACATTAATACCAGGCCAAGCAGTCACCTGGCTATGGGCTACAAAATCCTGCCTGGAAAATAATATTGTGTATTTTTGGAAAACATTAAAGGACACACTGCTCTACAATTACTCTAGAGTACACTCTAAGAATAGATGGTTGGTTCAATGACTGCAACTTCATGGTGCCTGTTTAGAGAATGCAAAAAGAAGCTGCATAACCAGAGCAGCACTAGGGGAATATCTGTAGTTTGGGATGCCACAAAGACAAAAATTGCACTGAAGTTGATATTTTCCACTTTTTCCTTGTCCTCTCCGATTGTTTGCATCAGTCCTGCTGTCATTTGGTTTGGGGTGTGGACTGACACAAATGCAAGGGGCAGTAGCATTTAAATGATCCGAAAGGTCTGCAGGTAAACGTTTTGGCGTTTTAACATAAGACAAACTGCAATGTGTGGCCTATAATTAATATCAGAGCACCTGATAGGGGGTGCATTGTGGAAAAATTATTAACAATAATATTAATTAATAATAAAGAATTATGGAATAAGTAGGGGATTCATCCACACATTGATATGACCTATAGTCTATAATGGTATTAGGCAAAAAGCATTATATTGTAATTATTTACCTTTCTTTATTTTCTATTTTCTCTACAGCTCTTTTGAATTGTATCTGTTTAATCTGCAACTTTTACACAGAAAACATCAGTAAAATGATTTCAAGTAGAGCACATCTAAAACTTGAAAAAGCTCACTTTTCCTGTATCATTGGTTAATTAATAACTCGCCACTCAGAGATTACTTAATCACATCAATGTAGCCCTGCAATTATGATACTCACAGCAGATAGGCAAATCAGAGTGTAACAGTCACAGTGAAACTGTCCGTGCGACACCCAGGTATGATTGATGTTCTCTACATAAGTGGACACAGCCATTGAGGTCTGGGGCAATATATGGATATGGAAATGGATAATTATTCTTTACAATTATTCTTTATAAGGCTATATCTTATATCTTTGAGGAGGTCGCTTCCTTTCAGGTGGGTTAATTTAATATTCCTGCTATGACAGTATTCCAGTTCTGTACTACTTCGCCTGGAGCAGGTAGATAATGATGCACCAGACACTAATGCATACACTCCTTCAGAGGTGTGGCAGGCATCATGATTGGCCAGTGCAGGTACACCTTCTACTCATTAAAGACTTTTTGCCAGACAAATGCATGCACTAGCACATTTTAAACATCAAAATTGATTCTGACACACCTGTTTGATAAAGGTGCTTTTGCACCTTTCATCTGTGTTTAAAAGCTGTGCTTACTTTGTCTAAACAGGGCCCTAAATCTCAGCTTTGCATTTTATGTTGAGCTCATTATTGTCTGCACTAAGGTAAGCGCACGGATAGCCAGCTTCCGCTCTCGTTAAGGAGGAAAAACCATTTTTCTCCCAGGTTTCAACACAATGCAATGCACAGTTTTAAGGAGATCAGCATGAGTCATTAGCAAATAAACCCAGCACAATGGATGGTGTCAGTGTTGCTTTCAAGGCACATTTCCTGCATTCCTAGTTATAAGGTGTTAAAAGGCTTGAGGCACTACCACATCAAATTATTTAGCACGCCTTTAACAGTAAGTGTAAAAACATACTTATTTTTAGGATAAGCGATATGCTCCATTGAGCCTGACCTGAGTTTAAGAGGTTTTCATACAACAGGACCCTCCTTTCACCAGAATCAAAGAATCAACTTTAATAACAGATTGGGTAAAATTTCAGCCCACACTCTTTGAAAAGGTTGTTCATGGCATGCTGGGGCATGCTGATCACAACAATTAGTATTGATATCATTGACAAAAAAACTGACTGATTGATATCACTGACAACAAAAGGGGAGAGTGAAGGAAAGTCACATTACAAGGTTATTTAGCCAATTAAACTCCTTCTTTAAAAGAAACTAGAAATAAAGCAAACTAATGTACTGTATGAACATACCAAACGAAAATGTGCAAAAATCAAGAATCTTGTGAAGTGTATGACGTTTAAAACTCTGCCAGTTTTACTGAACCTCTACTAATATTATTTGTAAAAGAAACAGCCTGTTAACACCTTAAGAATTGCCACCTTACTTGATCGAGTACCTAATGCCATAATCCACTGGCCTCTGTGTAAACCAAAGTGACTGTCAGCCTGCTTCCAGTAGATGGCAAGGAGAAGTGATCCCTTCAAAGGAAAACTTGGTTAATCCCAAGGAAGTTATGTCTTTCAGATTTTACGTGCTGGAAAAAACTAAACAAAACATAAAATAAACAGGTTGTCATGTGTGGGTCGCTTTGAATGAGACTGAATCGTTGAACCATTTGAATAAAAAGAGTGCCTGCAAACATGGTTGTGGGCCTTTGTGTAACTAACACATAATGATGTGCTGACAGTGCGCTCTCGTAGGCATGTTAAACACACTGTGACAGGGATACTTTGATGTCAGTGTCATAGCCCTGATAGTTATCGCAGTAAAAGGTGTGGCATTTCCCTAGCTTTATCAAATGACTGCATGGAGATTTCAATGATACTAAATAAATCTATACAGCATCCTTACCCTGTATGCTGAAACCTCAAATCTAAAATTAATTTTCCATGACGTGCCAAGATTTAAATACATGATCTCATAAAGAAAATCCTGTGGAACTTTCGCTGTCAGCAAATGCCAAGGTACTGCCAAGGTACCAAGGTACTGAGAAAATGAATGTATCTCAGACGGGGTCTAAAAAAACAGGTGTATTCTTTCAGGCTGAATCCAGTAGGATCTATGTGGATTGTACATCAGGCTCTGACGCAGTGTATGAATTCATTGCGGTCTTGTAGCCAGTCTCTCTTTGCTCTTGAGCTGCTCGTCCACCGTAAGAACCAGAGGAATAGTGTAAACGACTGGAACAAATTCATATTTATTATTTATACATATGTCCCTGTTCATCACAGAAACTGCTAAGAGTAATGTAAGAGAGCACTTCAAAGTCAAGTGTGACCACAATAACAGCGAGAGTTTTGAGGCCAGAAGAATATGTGCTTTTTCACACGTTGGCTTAATCACGGCCTTGATTAGTCAGCGCTAGCCGTCGAGAGAGAGAGTGGCAGAGTTGTCACAACCTCCCTTGGTTGGCTTTGTTGAAATGATTATTTTTTAATAAAGCATCTAGTGTATGCGTGCCTCGGTAGGCAGAGAATTTATGTTCATTTTCAGTCATGGAGAATCCCATTCTGGCCAGCAATTTGTTCAGATATGATGATACTCCTTTGATAAAGACCTTACAACTGGCAGCGAATGGGGGGTGGGAGTGGGGGATAACAATCACCTCTTACCAAACTAGACATGTGTCAGCTAAATAACCTTTAACTGATTTAAGGCCTGTTCTGAAGTGACAGTGATCCTGCTGAGATGTGACAGCCATGAAACCAGTGCTCAAAACAACACTCTCCTGCCAGGACAAGACCGTCTGTTAATCCATCCCTTTAATCCTTCATTTCATATCAATAAATATGGGATTTCATATCAGCAAGCCAACTGCATCAAATCTTTTCTATTTAGAAACGTAAACTACATGTTGGCTTGGTGCTGCCTTCCTCTTATTCATCCTGGTTGTAAAAATTGGCACGCCAGGATAACATACAGAATTAATCAATGTCGCAAATAAAATAAATCTTCCACAGCAATGTATTTAGAGTGAATATATTTTTCCCATTCTATCCTCTAGTTCCAAAACAACACATGCAGGCAAGACATATATGCTGGCCAGGAACTTACACTCAAGCTAGATATGTTTTCAATAAAAAAAACCTGCTTACTACATAATATGACACGCAGTCATATCTAATTGCAATCAAAACAAATATCCATATCTAGACGCTCACAGCAGTTTTCACATGTGTTGCTCACAGGCCTGGGGGCCCCATTTCACTGATGTTTTCATTATGGGTGGCTGAAAACCCAGAGCGCACATATATACGCATATAGTCAGGCTGACTTTTTATATTTCAACGCACATCAAAGGTGACACCCCTTTCCTTAATCCCTCCCACATGAAAGCAAATTTATGCTTAACAGAAGAATAAATCTGGCACTACCATGTGCAGCGCTTTGCCAGACTGGCTTTATTTTTCTCATTAAATAAACACAGGTAATAGAGACTTTATATGACCTGGCTGAGTTTAAACATGTGCAAACATAAATCATTGTTTGAATGATGATATATGCTGAATTGGTTGATAGTGAATCCTGGAGAAAAAAGAATGAGCAAATTCATGGCACACTTGCCCTAAAATAATTGCAGCCATTCACGCAACTAAATAAAAAAAAATTGTAAAAATTATCCTAATTACTAAACCTTAGGTAAAATACTGCACTTAAGTCTAGTTTTATATACAATTTTATATACAATATTCTCAAAAATACAACAGATTCTTCCTGTATTGGGTTTCAAGCTAAAGATGTAGTCTACTGAAATGTTTATATATAGATATAGATATATAGACATACATACAGTATATATACACACATACATCAAACTACTCTTTTTACACACTAAGTGACCACACTTCCACATGCTGGTGAAATATTTACAGCTACTACATGATGTGCAAATGTATGTCATAGTATAACAGGATTAAGTAGTAGGTCAGTGTGTCAGCGCAGATTTTATGCACAAAATAATTAGCATTCACCAATCAATATGATTTTTGATCAGTATTAGCCTTCTTATGGAATTCCATCAGGGGCAAGGGAAAATCCAACAATTTTACGAACAGAGAACAGAATCACGTGACAACACCTCAAGACACTGACAGACGAACATACAGACAGACATTGCTGAGGAGAGAGAATGCAGCAGCAGCTGCTACTACTGCTGCTCTAAATGATGTTGAACTTGAACTAAACAGAACACAACTGGCTGGGTTAGCCTGAATGCAGAGCTATGGTTTTAACACACAGAATGACGCCAATCAAAATGCATGCATTGGAGGATGGAAGTCACTACGAGGTTAGTTTTAGTTAGTAAGAAGCTATAATTATCGCATGCCACAAATGACTGTTTAAGGTTGACAAATAAAATAGAAAAACAGATATACTTTGTGGCAATAAAATTCTTTTTATGCCATCTGCATTAAAAAAAGACATTATATGCAGAACGGCTCAGACAGAGGGGTAGGAAAGGAGGGGGGAGGAGGGGAAAAAATCATTCTTTCACACACAACTTTCTTGAGACGGAATAGGGCTGCCCACATTAGGCCAAAAAAGGGTTGATGGCAAGAAAAGATTTTGTTGCCTTTTGTTTTGCTTTGTTAATCAAAAAATGGGAATGTTTCAGTAAAAGCCTATGGCACGAATACGTAAAGAAAATGAAGAGGGGAAAAAAAATATTTTCAACCACCAAAAATTCATGCGGCACAAGATGAGGCGAAACGACAGGAATGTTTCACTTTTGATAACTGGCAGATGAAGATACCAAAATTAAAAATGGACCTCAAAAGGGACTAAAATAAATGGGAAGCAAAATGAAAGAACAGAAGAAAAAAATACCCAGGCGTGCTTTACAAAAGAAAAAAAATCTAAACACAAAAAGTCACGTATCATGCAACTCTCCACGTCAACTGATGTGGGGGTTAGAATGAGGGCGTGAATTTCTGTGTAAACGTGATTGGATGACTGGGGGCCTGTTGATATCTGTCTTAATATTAATATGTAACTTGGTGAATTGAACCTTTTTATTTAATATATCTCTTTGATATTCTTTGGGAGTACTGGGGTTGACCTTTTAAAGCGCAATCTGAAAATTTTCATAACAAAATGGAAAAACAGAAACAAAACTCTAGCCAGCAGCCTGTCACGTCTCTGAAATTTATCTAAAGTAACCTGTATTTCAGAATGGAAAGCAGACTGATTAAAACCAGACTAATTATTCTGAATTCATTTTCCTGGATGGAAAAAACTAACATGCAAAATTAACCCCCAAAAAAAAAACTGCCATTGCATAAGTTGACAATATTTTCTAAGTGTGCAGCATCTTTCTTATCATACTGTTTCCTGTCTTGTTACTGGCTTAATCCAGAGCTGAAAATAAAGCAATCATAGCAGTGAGAAATGTCCTAGAATTTTAAACAGGTGATCTGCAAGGTCTATTGATATCTGCAAATTACCAGCAACATAATAAGTTTTTTTTTCCTTGGCTCCTTATGAAGGTGAACAGACCTCAGAATAACAAATAAATAATTACATATTATTCCCAGACAGTGAATTTGACGTTTGTGTCTCTTAAAAGATGGTAACACAATATTGACTAATTTGTACTATGCAACTGCCAATGGCAGTAGCCATGGGTCCATTTCATTGGTTATTGGTTATGAGTGTTATTTATGAGTGGTATGATGATACTGAAGAACAGATACATAGTAATGCCAAAATGATGCATTTGAACTGGTATCTGAACTTTCATTTAGGCTCCGTACAAAACTGACTGAAATGTTCTCTATGTTTTGCGCGCCGAATACTGAGGCCTCACCTACAGTGGCACAACTGGTCTCAAACCATATCCCTTTTCAAATTTCTTAATTACAGTGACTTGACAGGCAGACTGCTGTTACAAATCTATCAACACAAAGCAGGTCTATGCCCCAGTTCTCTCAAAAACAAGTGTTGACTCAGAGTGACTGATGGTTTAAGCCTACATGTATATCTGGATCTTGTATTTTTCATATTTTGTTTTCAAAAAGACCGACAGCAGCATAACACTTTCACCTTTAAACAAAACTATAAAAAAAACAAAACAAAAAATTGTACACAGAAATTCGATGATATCTGTTCTCTATTAAAATGATTAACTTAAGGCAAGCCTCTACGTATGAAAGAACAAAGGAAACAAACAAAAAGGTAACTACTTCAATTGCAAGTAATCTGCTAGATATCACATAATTTTGCTGAGAGCAATTTTAAAAAGAAAAATCTCAAAATGTATCATCTGTCAAAATGCAAGTCAATACCACATGGCAAGAAATCTTCAAATATGATACATTTTGAAGCATCAACGTGGAGAACATGGCACTCCTTAATACTAATTTTGTACTTTTTACTTAAAGCTTTTTGCTCTCATTAAATGCTGAGAGGACAAAATTAGTACAAATATATTACCATGTTAACCACTTTGAGAACCCCATGGTCAAGTGTAGCTTAATGTACAGTACTAACTGAGGTCATTAAAAAGGATAAATTCATGATATGGTTAAATTCATGATTTCACTACAGCCTATGTGAAAATTTTTTTTTTTTTTTTTTTTACATAACTTTAGAGTACTTAATGTTTGATTATAAACTTAACTTGTAAATTATGCATGGGCTTCTAAAGGATCATTTAAAGTTACACTTAATGCTTCCATGGGGAGTGATGCTTTAAGGATTAGATCCTTAGGTTGCAAATCAAATGAAAATAAACCACATGGGAGCAAGCAGAAGTAAACTAACCTAGCCCACCTGCATGTCCTGAGTCACACTCCTCCAGGTCCTCATCATCGCTAGAGCATTCTGCTGAGGAGCCAATGTCATCCGTTGTCTTTGATATAACCAGGAAGGACACAGAGAAAACAGGAGAGAGAGAGAGAGAGAACACTTTCAAACTCCAGCACTTAGACTGTCCCTGTGTTCTTACAATTTACTTGAGAAGCTGTTTCATTCAAGAATGGAATCCATAAGTCATTTTAAACAAGACGGTGTTTTCAACACGACCAGGTGGTAGAAGGGTTCACTGCAAAAGATGAAGATTCTGAATGCCACATAAAAAAGTTTTCATAATTCCACAAAGGGGCACCACTCAATGATTTATGGCCAAGAACCAGAGATAAGTTTACAAGGTAGGCACTGCCTCCATCTTTTATTTTTCACTGTATGTGAAAGGTAATTGAAAAAGTTTGTGTTTATTAGAGCCTTTATTTCACTCACTCGTCAATATTTTTCCATGATATTTTTTTTTTGTCATTGCCGTTTGCTTGCTTTAATTATTTACAGCGAGTGTCACCTCAATCTTCTCCCCCCTATCGTTTGCATGGATTTTCATTACTATAGATCATTGCTATTGAGAGGAAAAGCCTGATTCGTGCAAAGCATTGGGAGATTATCTGTGCACCTCAGTAGCCTGCAATTCTGATTTATCCCTGCATTCTGCAGCACTCACACCAAGCCCTGGAGGAAGCAGCGTCATTTTTCACAGTGCTCGCCTGGCATGTCTTTATTAGGAGCAGATTAGAATGGGGATAAAATAAACACTGTCATAGAACAGGTTTATGAAATTATAAATAACACAAGACGTGATGAAGTTCACACTCCTCAATAAGAACATGAGACCATATATATTATTGAGCTTGACGGACCAATAAAATATTGTTTGCCAGCTGCCCTGCAGACGCAGCCAGGGTGTGAGTTTGTTGGAAGGCAGTTGGGATGGGAACGAGTTTGGAGGGGGGGAGAAATATAAAGAATAAACCTTTGGCTGGTTGAAATGCATTCAAATTCATGTTGATAAGCAAGCAAGCAGGGAGGCTCTCCACACTGAAGTGCTGTAAAATATTGGTCTTAGTAAATATAATATTATTCATTGAATTTATATTTAGTGTGGCAAAAGACTGTCACATTGCTGAAAGGGAGAAAGTTCACTGATGCAAAAAGCAATGGGAAAAGTAATTGACTGATTCCAGAGAAAATTTGAAATTATCTGCTATTTCCCACCAAATGGCCCCGAATTGCAATATTTAATCTCACAAACAACCCTAAACCTAACCCTACTATTACCCTAACAATGTTAAATAATGCAAGGTTATGACTGCAAATGAGATACATATAGAGAGACACACACACACACGTAGAGAGAGAGAGAGAGAGAGAGAGAGAGAGAGAGAGAGAGAGAGAGAGAGAGAGAGAGATGCAGATATAAACATAGATATATAATTTTGGTAGTTCCCCAGAGCTGCTTTGAAAGGTCAGGATCATGAAACATTTCAATAATAAACAATGAGAGTGATATTCTTAAAATTGTAATCAGAACAGAGAGACTCTAACCTAACCTAACTCTAATTCCAACACCCTGGTTTGATTCACTTTAAAAGACAGCAAATTCCCCAGCTTTGATGTGGACACGTTTACATTTAGAGTGGTGACACAATCCTGGCTGACCAACCCACCAACATCAATTTTTTGTGTTGCTGTGGGCTTCCGGTCATTGTCAGGTGATCAAACCTGGGCCATAGGGCTCGGCCTGCACTTATGAAAGTGCCTTGTGGAATGAGCCACTGGGGATCTTTGAAACTGATGGCTTGCAATATATCTCTATTAGTCAGCGAAATTGAGAGACATTTCTTTGCACTACAAAATCCCCTCTCCCTTCTCACAGCACACACCAAGGCATAGTGAACATTAAGAATTATTTAAACATTACATTAATTATTTAATTTAAAACATTAAATTAAATTAAATTAAAATTGAATTTGTGAGATGTCTATATGTCTCCATCATGAAACGTCTCTATCATGTTTACGTGTATAGCTTAACTATAAAACTGGTAGAGTTTTGGACCTCAACAGCAGGTGAAATCTATGAATAAAGTACACTGGAAATGTGGTCAAGTCCCACTTCCAGGTAGACTGTATCTTCTATTGCTGCCTGCTTTCTATAACTGTTATTATGTCAGCAATGCACTACCTTTTGCGAAAGAGAATATCAATGAGGAGTCGGTGATATGTGACACTGTGTTACCAACAGTGTTACTTTTGTTTGGGAGAAAATGGCCTAATCCGTGTATTAACAATGTGGAAATGTGTTTCTGTGGTGTGTAAGCCTTTAACATCCATCTCTTACGTGGGGATTAATCTCTTCCCAGCTCAAACTGGGCCTGACAGTGAGGTGAAACTTAATATTGAACTGCTGGAGATTAACTAGTTTCAATGTGCTTTCCAAAGCCCTGGAAATGTAATGCTTCATGGTGTCCGACAGATAAGCAAATCCGCCTAAATCCTTTCAATTTATTTTCAGTCTTCAAGAAATTACACATTATTTAAAGCGCAAACATCTTCAGAAATCAAGATTTGGCATTCATTGATTCTGCATGACATTTTCAGTATGGTGGGGAAGACCTTGCAATGACACTCCTTTGACAGATAACTTCACTGGGGGGGGGGACAAAAACAAAATACAAAAACAATAAATTTTGGTTTAGTAGGCACAAATCTAAAAGTAAGGACATGGCAGAAGACATGTTTCAACATCCCAGCAGGAATATCACATCACTCTGTGTCACTCCTCTCCAATGCATTAGTGGTGAATGGACAACTGATTTCCAACTACTGAAAGAAAACTCCTGTTCCTTACCTCCATGTGAGCCTTTAAGCATGTACAGGTGGGTGCCCTCAAACATTTAAGCCACTTACTTTGCCCTTCATTTCAGTTGCTTAATCACTTTTGCAACAAACATGCACCTTACACTCCAAAAAATTCTTTCATCAAGTTGTTTGAGATTAGGTTAATGTTGTTTTCCTAACAACCTTGATTTTGTGCAGGACTCTGTTTTCTGCCTTATATTACAGCAGCATGTGCCAAAGATTGCAAAACAACAAAGGCACTCAAATATACAGTATTTGATACTGCACTGTTCTAAACCTCAAGAAAAAAAAAAACAGCAGCTTGAATCAATAAATCAATGAGTGCACCTCCAAAGGTGCAGGGAAATATAATATTAGGCAGAGCATAGGTCAGCTGGCAAAGACAAATCACATAATTCTCTCGAAAGCACTATTTTTACCACCGGGAGAATGAAAACTGAATTATTCCTAATAGCATGCTACAGCTTGTGTCTTAACCTTAGACAAAACTGAATAATTCACAGATAGTTATAACTTCAGGAAGCAACAGGTTCAGTATATGATTGTTTTTACCCCAAAAGGGCATAATTTGCATTCAAAACAAGGAACATAAACCTTAGTTTGGCTGACACAATATCATATTGATCTGTCAAGGACATTTTCAAATTTAAGTAATGTGGACCACTGCATATTTGATATGAGAAGGATAGTCGTTTTGCTGAATGTCACTCTTATAAAGACACTAATTATCATTTTTCACCATTTCAGCAGTTTCATACAAGTTAGAAAAATGTATAACATAATTTTTCATTTTAAAATATATTTTTAGGAACTTTTAGGAATTGTGCTGGATCCTCTTTTTGTATCATCAGAATCATGTATAATTTCATAATTTTATTTTCTCCAGCAAACAGATCTTGCCTCTCGCTTTGAGATCCAAAAGTAAGCAGGACAGACTGCAGTACCACAATGCAGCAGGGTTGACTGAAATTAATGCTCTGCTGCAATTATCATGACACACAGTACCTACTCCCCTACTTACTGAAGTATGACAGCACTGCATGGTTTTGACAGTGAAACAATAAATGGGGAATTTCACTGGATTTCATTTTCACAGTGGATATTATTGGATATTATGGTCTATTCCTTGTCATCAAGACATTCAAAAAAGGTAAAACATGTAGATATACTCCACCTGATGCACATTTTCCGAGGACAAATTTTAAGAGCCATTTCATACTTCATACACGCTAATAAGCGCGGTCTGATCTTTATTATGATAAACATCCAACTTTATGTACAAAATGATTTCAAAAGAATTGCTTTTGCTTACATATTGAACTTCCTTCTTCTCCTTGATGTTTGTTTTATAAGATGTATTACCCTTTGCTGCTAGGATGTTGCATTTGGCTTGATAAGTCTAGCTCTGTGTCTGTCAGCATCAAAGGGGCACAATAATGATAATTTGCCACTTGAGGTCAAGGCTGAATGAAAGAGGGCAATAATCAGCAATTTCTGATTCAGCTTGCTTGTTTGGAATTGTAAGAATCCAGCATCAGCAGTGCACTGGCTTTCTTGCCTGAAGAGCACCTTTATATAAATTATATTTCTATTTAACTTTCTTTTTCCAGGATTTTCCCCCAAAAGTGTGTTTATATTGAGGTTTAAAATGTATTCACATATGAGCCCAAGAATTCAGAAGCACGGTGACAATTTTGGTTTTAAGAGCAAATACACTGCTACAGCATATAAACATGTCAGACTGAGACAGGTTGAGGCTTAAGGCTTCTTTGTGGAATTCAGATTTTCTTGCTTTGTGCAACATTTTGTGACAGTGTAACAATCTAAAATAAAACAAATACTATTTTCAGCATCAAATAAACTGAATCCTGTGTGGTCACTGGAAAAGTACTGTCTGAGGATGCTGGGACTACTGTAAACCTGTATGCATCAAACCTTTTGTATAGTGCTTCTGAGAGCTGCAGAGAATGGTCTATTTGAGGTAGGCTCACAACTGCCACCAGCATACTGAAAATCCATCCAAGCAAAAAAAAAAGGCTAAAAACAATAAAAACGGACATAGAAATAATCCTGAATTGTTCTTTTTCTATTTTTGCCAAAAAGTACAGATGCTTCCCACAAGGGACCAGGCTGTAATGATCAAACTGAGGCCAGAAAGATGTTACAAAGGAATCTCTCTCTCTATCTCTCTGTCTCACAGACACACACACACACAGGCACACACACACACACACACACACACACACACACACACACACACACACTAGAGTCACAGGGAAGAAAAATGAGAATGACGAGAATGAAAACTTTGGGGATGCATGGATACAGTCCATCCTCATTTTTGATTGTAAAAAAGTGGAGGAGAAAGAGACAGAAAACCAACTGCTGAGAGTCCGTATGCTTCTTGAATAAGACAGAAGATTGCCTATCTTTCTGCCAACACCCTTAAAGGCTAAAAGCCTTAGAGATGCACGTGGGCCCTGGGACGAGAAGTGGGCTCATTTGTGCGATGCTCTCTTCTCTTGCCTCGTCACAGAATATGTCCCCCCTGGCTATAGGGGGAGATGGTATTTTGGGTCCACCACGTTATACTGTAGATGCTGTTGGTTAGCATTCAGTGCCTTGCCCCGAGGCCTGCACTGCCTATGCAAATCTCGTTAATCAATGCACGATATTTGCTCCGGCTCTGCTATGAGATAACTGACAGCCTCAGCTAGCAGTGCCAGGAAATATTAGTGTCCTACTGGGTGCAGTGTGTGGGAGGGAGTCACAGAGTAGCAATGCGGATAAAGGCTGGCATCTCAATTAGGGAGGAATTAACCGTTTTGGCAACAGTCAGGGCAGAATTAAAGAGAAACACAGTCCCATGTAAGCTTAGATGTCAGCAGCTAATTGCCTCAATGAAAACAGCAATGCCGGTGATTGGAAGACAAGGTTTCAAGAATGAAACAGTGTCATTCGCTGTGATTGTGGCCAGTTTCACTGCCTGATATTATGACATCCGTTTCAGGACATCTTTCAGTATATCTTGACTAGCATTTAACAGTGTTTACACAGCTGATATAATCCAAATGAAACAATAAATTCCCTCAGCATGTATTTTTCATGTTAGGATCAGTGGCTTTCCTGTCCTTGTAAACTGATGATAAAAAGCTACATTATGATTTCTTGCTTCAGTGTGAAATATGCAGTAGGGAAAGACTCAGAGTCAAACTGTAAGTGCTGCCGTCCTGAAGCCCCTTCATGCATATTTAACGCAGCATGTTATATAAAAAATGAGGGGGCTGGAGAATAGATTTGTGTACCGACTGATAAACAGATATGTTAAAGACAAAAAGGACCTGGGATGGTTTTGACATTTGGAGCTGGTAGCGAGTTTGGTCCTTGTGGTAAGTGATGTGCAGCACCTGCTGACTGGAGTGGAGGATCAGTGAGGCGGAAGATTAAATGATCACAAATGTAGACACAAACGTCAGATGACCACTGCAAAGAGCGAAAACAGCGTGCCACAGTATAATATGCACATCACCCTCTCCTTCTGCCCACTGTGCGAATAGAAAACAACTGAGACTCTTATCTGTGCTTCACTGTCCAGAACAATATGCATTCAAAACACTTACTCAATTTGTTTTCAGTTTTAAGACTTATAGACAGTATGTATAGACTTAATATATTTACTTCTATATTGGTACAGTACTGCTATAACAGAGCTCATTTATAAGTCTTAATTAAAAGATGCTCTCTCCTGGAGGGATTACAAAGATCACAAACCCAGAATAACTGCCACTCAGCAGAGCATTGACCCATCAGCTAAAAGAGTATGGAATTCAATGGAACTAGTCATGTTCCTTAAACTTTGCTCAGTGAGTCATTTAATTGAGGTCAGCTTGGCACATTTAGTGGTACAGTTAGGCAGGTTAATTTACTGATCATGGCATGCATAATTAAGACAAAAGTCTATCACTAAAGCTAACATTTGGGTTGAAAATATCAACTACTCATACAATTAAAGGGAAACAGCAGAAATTGAACTTTTAGTTTTTCAGCTTTTACAGCTCACTGGATTTATTGCTGAATGTGAACCATGACATTTCTTTCAAACAAAGACTTCAGCCAAATTAATGACATGATGGTGCTTCTAAGTACTGATCTAGTTTTAAATTCATGGAATATCCTTTTGTAATCTTAGCAGTCTATGGTGACATATGTAAGCTTTTCTTCAAAAAATTCTCAACCATATTTACTTTGCATTCTTGTTCTCACAATGACAAATTTTGTCTTTAACGATGGCCAACTGCTCATGTGCGGATAGCAATACTTGGCTAAGACTGGGATTCACTGTGTGCAAACTCTAAGAAAATTAAAAAAAAAAACAAACAAAACCTGTCCCAGATTGACCCAGTGCTGTATGGCAATAAAATGACTAATCTGAAGCATGCACAATTATGACACAAGAAACCAGGTTTCACAGATTATGACAAAAGATTGACACCATAGATTACACCTCATTGGACATCATGTTAAAAGAACTGTCAACATATTATATACCCCAATGTCCAGTCCTAGGTCTCCATTGATTATGTAGCACCTGACAATAATCTGTGAGATTAAGAAAATTTCCAGTACAGATTTAACAGATGCCATCATCCATAGTTTTGTCAGCTAACCGATTCACTGTGAATGACTTTGAGATCATCTGTTTTCCATGGTGAAGAATTTAAAGGTACTCTATGTAACATAGTATGAGATACCAATCTAACTTGAGAGGCTGTGAACTCCCTGAAGATCCTCCAAGCTCTCAGTGACTTCTGTAAAGGTGCAATCATACATGCAGAGATATAACACAACTAGCTTGATAGTACTTAGTCTCAGGCTGTGAGCTGGACACTGTTTTTATAATGTTTGACAATGATCAGCCAAATGAAAGGTGTTAGAAGGGGAATTATTGGTGTATTGGTGTATTATAAGCTACAATGGCACTATGATAAGATTCAACTTTTGATTTTCATTGAGAAAATGGCCTTTTAAATGTGGCTGCAAGCAAACCTGCCAAATACAAGTGGTCATATGGAACAATAAAGAGATTTTTCTAGCAAATTGCATTAGCCAACTACTTGCTGATGCAGAACAATCACCTCGTCTTGAATGACGAAGGTACATTGCCCTGTGATTTTGGCCTGTTTCCTATTGATGCTCAGCAAATTTCAAGCTCTTATAATTTTGGGCTCAGGAGAAATATACATGTCAAATATACATTGATATTTATGGGCTAAGAAACTTGGTCCATTACTTTGGCTATACTTTCCCGAAAAAGTAACATATGCTATTTTAAAACCATGCCTGAATCAGGACTCAGCAGTGTGATTGGTTGATTTTATTACATGATTTAGCCACACAGAAAAAAAGATTTAAGAAATAATAACAGTAAGAAAAATGGGTATGAATGAGCCAGCAATAGCCTGATAACTAAATGGGCTTTACAAGAGTCCTTGCACATTCTGATCAAGGCCTTTTAGATTCCTAACCTGAGAAATGAGGTAAATTAGGTAAATGAGGTAAATTACAAGCTTTATTTTTGATATTATTGCACTGACCCATGTGAATAGTGAAAGTGACATGGTTTCATTACAATACTTTCATAATGTAAACATTCAAGCTATGCACTAGAGAAATACATTTATGTTTAGACCTATGTGCAACAACAATTTCTATTGTTCAGCAACTTCTCAACAGTCACAATAAATTCCTTGTGTTTTGTCTGTTTTCTAATGTTTGCAGTTTGCAGACAAATCTATTTAAGTTCAGTATGGCAGTATGGCTGACACTTTTAGGCTATCACCATCTCATCAACATAAAGAATTATTTGATCTTTTCAGTTTGTCATTGGATTGCATTTACTAACTTCGGAAGACAAATCATATATAAATGGAGACAAATTGTGCTGGAAAGAAAATGAGATGGTGAGCACTGGAAGGTCAGACAGCAGTATGGATAAAAAGCTTTTTTTGCTGTTAACCATGAGGGGTATCTCCAGTCCTTCGATTTTTTCATCAAAATGAACCCACAGAAACTCTGCTGCAGATCATATCAGCATTAGTAGGTTTTGGATTATGACAGTAGTCAAGCAGGTTTGTGATAACTTGCATAGCTCACATACTATAAACAATGCTACTTCACACCTATTTTAGAAGTTAATGTTTCCAGCATTATTCAGCCTAAAACAGTAAATGTAAAATGTGCTCTGGAAATCAAGTTTCTATGAAGATGCTTATCAGTGACCTTTAGCTCTGCAGTGTAATTATCCTCCAGATTTTTCTACATACATGTAAAAGCTAAAGTAGAAATAAAATACACAATTATCACCATGACAAACCAAGGGCCAAAAATGGCCAACCTCACTCTCGCCATTCTCCACTGCTGACAATCATCACTTCAGCCCTTTCGATTGGGTCATTCCAGATCAGCGTTATCTTGTCTAATCTTGACTTTGACAGAATGACAAGAAAACAGCTTGTATTACAAGGAGAATCGATGGCGCAGGGCCAAGTCCCTCTCGAAAGGTTGTAACGTTTCTTCTCATTCAATCTCCCAGAGACAAATGGGACCCTGCAGGGGAACTGCATCTACAAACTTTGCTCACTCCTCGCTTTAGGATTCAACAGGGAGGCCTTGGAAATAAACCCCACGCATATTGTCAACTCGGTCGGCGCATTCAAGTGTGCGTGCAGGTGTGCGCGGGTGTGTGTTGGACGTGGGGGCTGCCAGCAAAGTACTTTTTTTTCCCAATCAAGTGATATGGCCTTAAAAGCACATCCATTCAATTTTTTTCCCCCACCTAGATTCTCACCGGTAGGGCTTTAGCAAAATGCATTTCAGAGTGTTCTATTCCCTTCTGTACACATAACATGGTCTCTGGCTCAAACCAAAGTCTAATTGCCATAAGCCATAGCAGGCAGTTTCAAACGGGGGTCATTCATCTTCCTGTTTAAAAGGAAATGGTCTTTGGCCTTGATCTTTAATCATTCTCCCGGCGCTGTATACAAGGTCATGGGGGACCTCAAGACGACAGTCACAGAGAACTCTCCCCCATTGTTTCACCAGCTAAAATTGGAAGACAATATATAGTTTGTTTCAATTACAGATCCAAATCTTAAGTGGCATCTTTTATTACCGCACACTGTTTAATATTGAAAGGGGGAAGAGTGCTGTGCAGATAAAATGTGCTGGCTCGTCTGCAGAGGGCCTTGCTGATGAAATGACGGAGCCAGAGTGAAGGATGAAAAAGATTAAGATACAGAAGTGACATTTAAATTACCGGCACACTGGGTTTATGCACGGTGGCCGACTCGCCAGCCCGACTTTATTAGACTCACACCTTGGCAATGTAGGGGGAAGACTAATTTGAAACAGAGGGTTAAGAGGACGGGATTTTTTTAAAGAAAAAAGTTTCCACTGCATATGTGGGAGAGAGAAAATTAAATGATAGAAAACTCAGGCAGCATACATTTCAGAGCATAAACATGACAGGGTCAGGACAAACATTGCATTAGTGACAATGCAAGTATTTTGTACGAGCAGAAAGTAGCAGTACAGTAATGAAAATTAAATATATAAATACACTATGACATTGTCCAAAAGAAACTACAGCTGATCATGGCAGATTTAAAGGTAAATAAGAATTTAAATCTAAATGAATGTAATGTGCATTTTACTGTGCTGTAGTGACCTTCAGAGCAAAATATCTCTTTCTCATAAAACACGAACCACCCCTGGCCCCTGTGCTGGGCTCCCTTGCTTTGTTGTTGGTTATGCTTATGAGTACAAAATGTTAAAAGAATCAAATGTATTGTGATATGGGTGCGTGGCATCATGGTGTAGTGTACGCCAGAGACTTGAGTATCTGAGAAAAAAATCTGAGTCTGCTGCAAGGGGGGGATTGTCTACTGGAAGCATTAACAGAACTGGCATCTCTTTGTTTACTGGGTATCATTAACCTCGGTCTCTGGGACCCAGAGTATTCCAGACCTCTTCACTAAAGATTGGGAGTGATCTCTGCTCACATATAACTGTGTGCTGAGAGCTGTATCAGCAAGGCCAGGCAGAGGAGCCTAGAATGAACACAGGGAAGGGGACAGTAATTATGATTACAGAGATTAATTATAGGCACCCCATGACCAAGTTTTCCACATCAGGTGGGAAAAAACACATGTCAGAGCATGTGTTACTAACAAGTTCCTTGTTAATTCACGGAAACAATAACCCCTCTCCTTATGATAATAAGGGGTAGAATCAACAATACAATGAAAGCTACATTCAGGACCAATTTAACTACTCCACCTGGAAGCCATCCATTATCTGACAGCCACTTGGACACCCCTGTTCATCTCTAATCTAATGAGTTTCATCTGCTATTTCCTTAATGTTCATTTATTGAGTCTCATTCGGCAAAGTGACACCGCGCCTCAACGGTGGCCTTTTTGTGTCCAACCGGAATGGTCATTACCAGATGGAGTGGGTTGCGGTGTGAGTGAGCCGCTTGAGAAATTCGTGTTTAAAAGTGCTGACGCTGTGGAAGTTCCAGCATAACACAACTGGTTTCTTATCAGGAGCGTAGGGCCGGGTGTGTATTTTTACACTCTCGTCCCTTTCGCCCGTAACTACCACACGGTGTCAGGGAGACTGATTAGCCTCTCAAACTGGGAGAAATCAACACTTGTCAAAAGAAATGATTTTCCCCTCCCATCTGCATGGTGTTGAAATGCCACCAAGTAAGGCTGACATCAATCTTTCATGACCATTTCTGAAGTGGAGGTAGATTGGATTGAGCCATTTTCATGGTGGAATATTATCAAAATCTATATGCACGTGAAACACATTTGAGCGTGGAAAAATTATGTGCTCCTGGACCAGTCAGTTGCTGTCATGAAAACACAGTACAACATTTATGTTGCCAGGAATATGCCGGAGGTCACCTTCACCAGTGGGATATGTGTAGCAAAATAGAAATAATTTTATGATATGCTTACCCAATAGAGTATCATAGTAAAGGAAAGCGGCAACCTACATTTATTTTCTTAAAATTCAAAGAAACTGGCATGACTGCATTTCTGTTTACATTTTAGTATAATCTATAGATTATCTACATTCAGGTATACGATCTTGTTTAACATACGACTGTAAGTACAGGTTGCCTATGTTAATATAATATACAATGAATTATATGCTGTGGAAAAAGAATTGCTTCAACTCCTGGTTTCTAAGCTCCATTTAGCTTTTTGTTTAGTCATTTTTCACAATATCTACACCTCCTTACACATTTGACACTCCAATTTGTAAGACTTTGTTCAGCTTTGCCATATATGTTATTAAATAATACTGGGTGACATCTTGAAACAATACATTTGCCTGATGTTCATTATCACTATAGTTCGATTTTCCACAAAGAGGCTGCCAGGAATTATGAAATCTACTACGGTTCATATATTTAGAATTTTAATACCTGAAGTACAATTTTTTTCAGCGTATTTCAAATGTCATATTGGATGAGCACAAACAAAACCAGAGACGGGCATCAGCAATTTTTAATGTAACCTTCCAGCATTGTTAGTCTAGCAAACACATCTTCAGGTACATCACAAAAAAGTCACACAACAAAAAAATGCTCAATGTGGAATTCAGTATTTCAGAGTTTCAATGTGGCCGCAAAATTGGCTGCGCTCTGTGGAAAGACCCTCCCCATCAGGAAAGCTGTCCTGTGAATGTTCAATGTTTGGGAACTGCTCTCATTTGTGGCGGGTTCAAAGAAGTTGTGGGTGCTACATATTTTGATAAATCAGGTGTGATATTTCTAAAGGTTTGCAGGGTTTGCCCACGCTTAATATTCC
This sequence comes from Megalops atlanticus, assembly GCA_019176425.1. Taxonomy (NCBI): domain Eukaryota; kingdom Metazoa; phylum Chordata; class Actinopteri; order Elopiformes; family Megalopidae; genus Megalops; species Megalops atlanticus. Next base: position 24,957,263 of record CM032887.1, on the reverse strand, counting down.
TTATCCCGTACCGCTTGTCAGCACCTTCTGAAACGTATCAGTCCTCCACACTGCTGCGCTTTCCCACAACATCCTTCGCCTATGTAATTGGATTTTAAACACAACTCCAGAGAAATATTAATCTTTATTGTAATGTTGTAGTGGCTCGTTCTGCTGACACCACGTCCCCCTTCCCCAAACAGATCACATTTTCAGCCCGTAGATGGGCTGTTTACTTGTATTGTGTGGAGCCTTGCAGGAGTTTTCCCCTCCAAAGGGCTGCCTTTGGTCTCGGTGGATGCGGCGCGCCCTCGTGCAGTGTGTAGTGGGCTGTGTAGACCCTGCACGTGCTGAGCTGCGGTCACTAGCAAGGATTTCATCAACCCCCCTCCTTCTCAGATCACTGCTCACATACGCACATATCAGACACCATTTTGTGAACCTTTTGTAGGAACTCAATATTCAGCGTAGGAAATGGACATTCTCACCATTTACATTCATAAAACACGAACTGTGATGCATTAAAAGCAATACTGAAAACTAATTCTCAACACGATTTAATGAGCCCCATTTTTATTTCTTGTTTTTAAATGATGCCTTGTGAATATTTAATGTTTTGTATCTGAGAGCACCTCACGTACGTGAAGTGCAAAATGAAGCCTAATTTAATTACCTTACTTCACAGTGTTGCAGAGGGTTCAAATAGCTTTTCACAGAAATTACATTAAGGTAGACATGGAATACTCAGATTAATCTGTCTCTTTTAGAGGAGGAGAACTTAAGAACTAGAACTCCCTAACTAATGTAAAGCATTAGCGAAAGCATGAAATCTGCTGCCGAGCGCCTGGTATAATTTTTTCATTGTAATTTTCTTATTTATGCAGATGAATGAAATTGCTTGCAACGTGCAGTAGAACAATCAGACTGCAGCTTTGTTATGGCTAAAAGCTAGACATTACCTTTGAGAAAACCCATTTACACAAAGTCCAGAGCAAAGTCATTTCCAAAGGGAAAGAAATGAATTATTGCCAGCACCACACAAGCAAGACTATAAGCAGCTGTACCGAGCAATAAAACACTTACACTAAATTTCATTGTGACATCAAAGGGAATGCAAGTACATTTACATACAGTGGCATACATATGTCAGGCCAATGCAGGCAATTAGAAGTAGCCTTAATATAAGGGGATGATAAATCTCCAAGAGCCTCATTACTTTCATTAGTGTTTTAAATCAACCCATTCTGCATATTTTGACTACACGCGGACGGTGTTTGTTCTCTCAATGTCAGCATGGAGCACCCACACAGCGTTACAGCAGAATGCAACTCACAGTAGCAGAGCAAGACGATGAACACACAGCATTACATTCTGGTTCCTCTACAGTTTTTCACAGAGAACATGATATATACTGTCTCCAGTGGCCTATACAATAGCCATGTGTGATTTCAATGGGACCAGCACTTCATGCATATGCGCAGATCAAGACAACAATAATGCACCATTATTTGATTATATCTGTTGCTAGCCCATAAAACATTTTTTGCTGCCACTTGAGTTACAGGCATCCCAATATTTACATATTTACATACTTTTTTTACAATGTGCCCCTCGCACTCTATATATTACTATATATTTGTTTGTTTGTTTACAGGCTCCGTGCTTAGAGGGAACTGTATAGAATTTGTTTTCCAGCTGCAGTATTGCAGGTTTCCATGTTGTTTACACGCAGGTCTATTGTTTTACCTCCAAATTGCAGGTCATGGGAAGCAATTTCAAGCATGGCACACAGATCCGAATATACCCATTTGAAATCAGAGAACAGCCTCTATGAGGTACAGTATGTATCGCCAGTGAGACATTTAAGTCCCCACGTTAATCCTTAACATCAAACAGCCTGAGAGCTCATCAGTATCTGGAATAGATTTATCTTCACTTCTCTGTTTTTACTGCACTATAAATTGACACAATAACACTTTTACAATGCGCAGTAAAGGCCTGTTAAATGAACACATTACATCATACGCACACTGCCACTGTTTGTGAAACCCCGAAGAGCAAACAAATACCACAGATGAACTCTTTTTTTGCTTGTCTTATTTGACTTTAACCAAATACTGAACATAAAGCACCAAACTGATCTACCTTCTACCTATAGGGAGGATTACCGAACACTGCTGTTTCTAATCCACCTTGAAGCGATGCACCGATGCATTAATTTCTTAGAAAGCCATTAGATACTGTTAAGTAGTGACAAATAAGTGAAAAGCGATATCTTCCGGTTATGAATAATGCAGAATTTTGCAGTGAGTGTAACTGAAAATATCCGAAGCAAAACTAATGCGCCGATCGAGGTCCCAGGGGAGGAGTGGGTGGGGATCAGCGTTGTTCAAATACGCAGCACAACCCATCCATTCCGTTTCACGTAAAAAAAAAAAAAAAAAAAAACTAGGAACAAACAAACAGCTGTTTGACCAAAGAACACGGCGTACCAAAAAACTTTATGGGTTTTTTTTCCTGTTGTTGTTGCTCTCCAGTGGTGTGTGCAAGCCCAACGCGGAGGGCCGCTGAGAGTTGTCTGCACCCTAAGGCTAATGCGCAGCTCTCTCCTACGAGATACTCGCAGACACGTGGCACAGACACAACGGAACCCCCCGCTGCTTACTTCCAAGGACAAACCCGGAGCAGAGAGAGAAGTGTTACCTTCCAAAAAGCCTTTAATACGCGGCAACACATTGACAGACCAGAATAGCTCAATTATGCATCAATTATTAAAGACTTGTTAGGATTTGCCATGCTGCTCTCTTTTCAGCTTTTACCATATTAGACAAGCCTGGCATTATAGACTAATGAAGGGCATATAGAGGAGGCTCTGCAGAATGAATAATGCCTATATATCTGATTTCCTGGGGCAGTGACAATACATACGTGGTATAATCACATCAGTTCAAACAAGACGCTTTTTTCTTAAAAACATTCCCTGGAATAAAACACAAACATACCCTCATCCACACAGTCATGTGAGAACAATTTCTCTGCTTTTCCTTTAGCCCTCTCTGAATCATCAGTATACTTTTACGCAGGCACTGTCAGCATGAAATTCAGAAAAAAGAAGAATGTAATCACTTCAGAGGTAAGGCTACAAGGCTTTTGACCTATTGACTGCCTTTCTTTCTCTATTGAGAATGCTGTTGTGCTTTGTGTATGAAATGGTGACTGATGAAACCCTGCTGTGAACCGCACTCATGTATTCATGATTAACACGTGTCATACAGTTCCATAGCCATCACGTCACCCTGAAACGTAATCTCCATTTCTAAAAAAAAGAAAAAACACAGGATGTTTACTTCTTCTGAATACTTTTTCAGGTTTTTTTTTCATTTGTGGGGTTATTTCTGAGGAAATCTGAAACATTTTTCATACACTTTGCCCTTCTCATCAGAACGGTAGTTTGAAGGTGTCAGACAGGTAGGCAGGCACGGCTTCAATCCCCCCATAAAATCAGCATGCGTTATTCAGTGCTGTACGCTCTTTGAAAATCTTCTGTGAGATGAATGGACTCACCTGGCTTTTTTATTTGTGCTGCTCTGCATGTTCCTCCAACCTTAACAGGCCACGCGAGGCACTGCTTCATCTGTCTCCGTCTATCTATAATTAGACCTCGCAAGTATCTCAGGATGTTACATGTCTCTCTACTGGAGACAGCATATTGCTCCGGCTCAGGAAGGTCAGTGAAAAGAAGAGTGTGCAATAATAAAGCATTGTCCAAAATAATGATGTTTTAATGCCCCCTTCGTTCCTAGGTTCTGCTCCTTTACCCTGATGCTCAGCGCTTGATATGGTGATCTACTTGATCTAGCACCGCCATGAGCTGGCAGCACTCAGTGAGTAAGTGTTTGCATGACTTTTCCTTTATCGAGATCTGTGATTGAGGTGGTGTTCTCCAAATCCCAAAAGTACTGCACTCATTGGATCAGTGCAGCTTCCCTTTTTCATTCTTCCCCCCCACACCACTCGCTCTTTAAGCAGAAAACAAGAAACTGACCTTGTTCCAATTGCAACTGAAACCAGCAGCACAAATTCGATATAAATAGACGCATCCCCGACACAATGCCGGGATTGCGGGGCACAATTAAATTATTTCCGAGCAGTGACAGGCAGCTTGTTTACTGATCCTGTTTGAACGAATTAAGACGGAAAAGCAAACATGACCGGCAGCTTGTTGACCCGCCATGCTGCTCAGCCGTAATGAGAATTCCCTTGCCACTTTCACTCAACCACCTCCCAATCCTCCTTTCACAAGCTGCTCTTATACCTCTGCTAAGAAAATCTGAGAAGAGCAGGCAGATGAGACTATACACACACACACACGTATATATATATATATATATATATATATATATATATATATATATATATATATATATATATATATATATATACACATACATATTAGGTAGTCTTCTTATTGCTAGTGCTGCATGATACTCGCCACCCCATCCCCCTCAAAAAAGAAAATGGATAGAAATTCTCATTATTGTAAACATAAACTAAATGTACTCCTTAAATAAGTATATATGTTAATTAGTTGACACCCTGTGTATATTTGTGCCTATATATTCAACTTACTGAGGGTAATATATGCAAATGGATAAATACAATAGAAGCATGGCATTTTTGTAATAGAAAGGATGGCTCTGGTACAATATGAATCTGCTTTTACTGTGTTTTTTTCTTTCATAGAAACACTTCTGAATCTTCCCAAAAAACATGAGGAAAGCCCATAGCTGGTGAAGTAACGTATCTTCACTGTTCAGTGGAGCTGAGGGGATAGAAAAAAAAAACTTCTTGGCTGCAGGATGAGTTTGGCAGATGTAAGTGAATGTATTTGCGGGCTTCCCCAAAAAGTAGTGGAGGGTAAAAGAGTTAAAAAGAACATTAGTCATCACACTTAGGGCTGTATGATCAAAGACAGAACAAACTATTAAATGGGTAAAACTTAAAGAAGTTGCAGTGGAACAGCCAGCAGCGTGCTGGAAGAACATGATTACAGTGCACGAGATATCTAATATTTTTCAAACGTAGATGTGTCTTCAGTGGGTGAATAGGGGAATGTGCTGGAAGCATCTGCGGGTGTGTGAGCACTCAGAGCATTGGATGCTCTGATTCAAAACATAATATTTTATTTTGTTATGTAACCAGTTTGGTGGTGCATTGTCCATATAGACATGGGAAGACTTCGGAATTCAAAGCAGAGAGCATTTGGGTCATAAATATTACCAAAGAAGCCAGATATTTTATGAAAGTATGTCATGTTTAGCTCACCTCTCTGATCCTGAACCATACAATCATTAACCAGAGAAGGCATTTATGAATTAATATGAATACATTAATCTAAATGGATCTAAACACACAAAACCTACATATGCAAGCCTATATAAACACAAACTTGCCAGTGTGCACAGGGATTTATGAGTTTTTGTGGGGAACCCCCCTCACAAAAACATTTATTTCCCAAGAAGCTTTTCTAAAATGTCTGTCTGATGACAGTCTTCTGAAAATCAAAACAATCAGTAGTTATGTTCCCAAAAAGGTACAAAAACATCATTGTGATGTCGATATGCAATCATTATGATACCATAGAAGGAAAGGTACAAAAACACATTACACAAGTAGTGTAATAGCTCTTTATACCCAAACCAACTAATGTTTGCATATCAGTCATGCTATGTGCCCTGCTGATTCTTGGATCAACTTATACGGGCACTTTGATCTGTATAAACATCAGTAGAACATCTTGGCACCAGATGAGGTAACATTTGCTTGTACGATGTATCATATACTGGTGTTATCAGCAGCCTCTACTCTCATTTTTTCCCAAGCTCAAATAAATTTCCTTAATATAACATTAACAGAAGGATACCCACCAAACCAGCTTCATTAGGCCATTTCATCAGTAAGATAAGCACTGTCTCCTTTATTGCATGTATCATTTATGCCATCACCTGAGTTCTTTCTGGCCAGCAACATTTGTTAATCCCCAGCTCATTTGCATCTCTTTTGTTCATCACCATCAGACTGGACTGGGATGATATGCACCAGTGAACACTCTAGATCTACAGTTGAGAAGGGAAATGGCCACTGTCCCTTTCTGAAGAGACGTGTCATTGAAAATCTCCAACTTCAAAGGATATTACTAATAAAAAGAGCGGTGTGTTCTCTGGCTTCTGCAGGTCTGGCTTTCGACAGCTGTAATGCAATACAAGACTTATCACCTTCCGGGACCTGGAGGAGATACCAGTGCAGAGTCAATCAAAAGCTGTGTTGAAAATACTTCCTACACAGGGTCAGGACACTACCAGGACCTGGAACAACATTACATCCCACTTCCTTCGGGCCCACAACCATGCTGTCAACACCTGTCATTTTTTTCCTGAAACCATGCTCCACATTTGACAGTTGACATAAGCAAACCCTTTCCCAGGAAGCAGCAAAATTCAGAAAAAAAGAATAGGACTAAGCTGAATATAAATGTAATTTAAGTCGTGGCCTTGCTGAGTGAGGGATTTACATGTACTTTCAAGAGAGGTAAAAAAAACCCCAATAATTTCCTTAACAAACGAGGAACTTGCAGCAGATCTTGCTTTGAGGCTAAGCATTTTGCATGCACCATATGTGTGTCAGAGCATGCTGTGTATCTTTACACACCACTGAGTCACAGCCTGGGCTGGCCCTGTATGTCCCTACTGTACATTTCATGGCGCCGTCCAGGCAGACACATATTGTTTTCAGCATGAGAAGCTCTAATTATTTTGCATTTCCACAACTGCATTTGTGGTCTGCTGCTATGACTGTAGATCATGATGGTGTTGAAGAAATAAAAGTCTTCCCACCTCTTCTTGGCAGACGCTCTGAGGAGAGTTATGACTTTAATATCATGACCGCCAGGTCAATTTGTTCTCCAGCGCCTATGAAATGGCCAGCGTAATTATATTTTGCCAAGCCTCAGACATTTATTGGCTCACAGTAAAAGTATATTTGCAAAGTGCTCTGTTTTGCTGTCGTGAGAGCAGGTATCTGTGTGAGGCAGCCTAAGAAATCCTGAACAGAGCGATCTTATTCCCTCAAAGTCTTTATTCACAGGACGGGCATGAACAGACTGACCCTGAACATCAATGCACGCCTGGAATTGAATGATGATTTTGACTTATGATCTCACATCACTGTGCTAGCGTAATGAAAGGGAGCACAGCACACCCAACTGTTGATAAAACAGTAACTGGACCCATGGTCAGTGAAGCTGAATGACATAGAAAAGTGCTGGCAGATGTCATATGTTCATATAATAATCAGCCCATGGTGATTACGCAGACAGACAGACAGACATACCGCATCAAATTATATATTTTGTACAACTCCAATGTAGCAGCTATAAACAATCCATATTCATAATTACATTTCTATCTATTTTCGCTGCAGAAAGTCTATTTCAAATGAGGTGGTTGGACTGTAGGTGCCAGACAGGCTGGCACCTCTGAATCTCAGAGTGGTTGGCTTTTGTAAAGCAGAGACAGGACTTGCCCTTTAAGCCAAAGTCAGAACAAAAGCTTCAACTGACCTTAACCAAATTAAAATGCAAGCACCTGTTAACTTTCCTGCTCAGGGCTGAAAACATTGAAGAGTTACTTTGCATACACATGGTCTACCCACTGCTGCATATGAATAACACGCAAATTTTCACTGTTTTGAAATGCACTGATGTGTTTATTCCACTCAGAGCAGACACTGCCTGTCTTCACACATGCTGTCCTGATCAGATATGCACTGCAAATCAATGCCAATTCACCATTCATAACAAGAATTTTGTAATTCATAAATACAAGCCTTCATTTCACTTGAAATCTATGATGTTGGGCAGGACAATTTTGTATAGATTACGCCATGTTACTTCATGTTTTAAAACAGTGCTTTGGGACATTTTTAATAGTGGTATAGTGCATTTCCTGTCTTTCAATGCTGCATGCCTCCCTGGTTTGGTTAATGATATTATACCAATATGATACCAATCAGCGAAAACCAACCCTGCTACAAGCATCTTTACACAAACCACCAAGACATATTGCCACTGCCATACTGTATGTTAGAGTAACTGTGTTTGGTTTACATCTCATGTCCTCATTTACAAATCTGGGACACAGGGTCACATTATGTGTCATTTAAAGCAGGGTACGCTTTGACAGAAATGACTAAGTGCTGGCTTAATTCTGGACCGAGACCACACGAACCACGCAGAGGACCTGAAGGTGGGCGGAAAGGACAAACCCGTCCTGGGGGCAGGGGGTCGTACCTGGATGGTGGGTGGGGACCGGTGCTTGCGGGTGGTGGTGGTGGACATGGTGGTGGTGGTCTCGATGAAGGTGGTGGACATCTCGGGCGGCACCGAGGTGGTGGTGGCGGACCCCAGCACGGAGGGCACGTCGCCCACCAGGCGCACGCTGCCGTTGATCTTGATGTTGGGGTTGCCCTCCGCCGCCATGTTGAGGACCTTGAGGCCGTTATAGTACAGACCTGAGAGCTGGCCCTGGAACGGACGCTTGCGGTCATTTCCCCCAATCGTGATGGTCGCCTGGGTGTTGAAGATCGTTAACTGCCGGCCTAGGAGGAAAAATGGGCGAGGAGTAATTCAGCCGACAACTATAGCTCTGAGGTGTGTACTTGATTACTTGATTACTTGTACTTGATAGAGAAGATGCTCAGTAAATTCTTACACTTTGAATACAGTATGTATTTAATATCAAAGCAATCAAAATGTGTTTGCCACACATTCATTTCTGTGGTGTTTCCAGTTAGACCATAGTTTAACATCAAATTGTGTTATGTTTAAACCAATTAAACCCTTCAACTATCCAAAACAACTTTCCTCAGTCATCAGTCTCAAAGGTGAAAGGCTGAGTGTGGAGTAATAGCCTTAAAGGCCACAGAAGATCAGACGTAAACTGGGGCGAAAGGTGATTCTCATCAGACAGGGTCCACAGATCTCAGGCTTCATTTGAAGGGTCGCAGCTTATTGCTTTAGGGTAACATTGTACAGTGTGCGATCTCCTTCTAAAGGTCATCATTTTCAACCATCGTTTTCATTATTATGAGTTCTAAATGAGAAGGTACTGAGACAGAGGAAAGGTCACATGTTTATGTTCTTTTTCTAAACGGCACCTTTGGGGGGTACTTCAGAATGAGAATGAAAGTTAAGGCTACTTTTTTTTTTCCATAACATGGAAAGTGAGTGTTACAACTGGAAGAGAACAAGAGATTATAAATGTTTTGGTACCTGCTGCCCTGGAATAGAAACAGCTGCATGATCCATGGGTTATTACTCAAACTATAGCAAGTAATAAAGGCAAATATTGATTATAGTTTTGCTAAAAGGCCAAATGCGTGATACATTCATTCATCACTGCATTCGAGATTCTATTTGTTCAGCATCACTTTGATGGCACTATCAAAAATGGCACATCATTAGGGGCAACAAGTCACAGTATCCTTACAAATGAATTCTAATAGAATGTGTATATTGATTTATATGTATTTCTGAAATGGATAGAAATAAATATGAAAAAATGATATATTCAGTTTTATGCAGTGTTGTGTGCATACACTAAATAAATCAGTTTCAAAACAGTAAATTATCATACGTGAACACCCATTAATTCAACTGCCTTTTAGCAAAGCTATTGCCTGTGCAAGACTTACCATAGAACATTATTAAATTAACTGAATAAAACCCTTCTACTCCGCATGTTTAATACAAATGTCACATGGCATAATGCACAATTCCATTACATTTGGCATGAAATAATAATAAAATCAAATCACAGACATAGAATGTAAATTCATGCATGTAGCATTTCTAATGGGATTTGAAACTGGCTTTGTATTTTAAACTGTTAAAGGGACTTTATAATCTACTTAAGTAGTTTTAGCAATGACCTTTAAAAGCATTTTATAATGATATTAACTCATACTGTAAATCCATGCAACATTACTACTACTTCAGTGTAACTGATTACAAACATGTTATTAAAAATCTGTAATTATTGTACAGTAAGACTGTCATTCTATTATGTCAGCAGGCATCCATACCGTCTTTTCAGTTAATTTGTTAATAAGTTTATTGATAATGTTTAGATCAAATAGTTTAGACATGCTACAAATTGTATAACTAAATACATACATTTATATATATATATATAAACTTTTTTTTCATGCAGACAAATATATAAACCAGTCCCTTTAACTGAGTTGAATGAAATGCAGTATAATATGATTTAGACAACGATAACAAATGAAAATTACAATAGAAATTAAAACAAAAATTAAAACATTCATTTATGGTTACGAGAAAAGAAAATATGATTTTAGGTTACTGACACTTATTTTTTTCTGCAGACTTGATTGATTTTTATTAAGGAATAAGGGAAATCCAAAACAATAATAAAGTAAACAAGCAAAATGAAAGAAAATGTCCAATTTTAAAATTTAATAAAGGTTACCTTTCTCTTGTAGCCATTCTTCTACCGGCCGGGTATATTTGAACGGGATTTTCTTATTAGCCATTTGATAGCGCTCATAATCACTGCTGCCTTTAAAGTTTAAAAAACAGCTTAAAACAGTCGGCAATGGCAACAGACAGTTAAGCACAGATTCAGTTTATACATTGATTTCTTTTCCTGACAAATTTTAAAAGCTGTTTAACAATTTTTAAGAGAGGTTATAATTTATTGTTTTTTTTAATGCTGCAGAGTTGTCTCAAATATTGCAGTACAGCTGCGTATGCAAATATTTTGAGCAGAATGAATAATTACCCCCATTTCACAAAACATGATTATTCTAAATATTAGGCATATATACCTATACATCTACACATGATATTAGTTTAGACAGTACTCATTTGAATAAAAATATGACACTAGCATAAATGATTTCATTCTTGACTGTTAGCCTAGCATAACTTTGGTAACTTGGGGGTAAGTTGGTTTAAAGCTTTAGCTAGGTTTTGTTTATTTTTATGTTTCTAAGGTATTTAAAATACATTATTTAGAAAACACAAGCAAAACATCATAACATTTTGAAGATAAACTGACTTCACATTGCAAATTGGTAATTTAATTAAAATATGTAAATTCCACTGGACAGCACCTGCTTCTGTTCTCCAAGGACAGAAAAATTCTGATTGTAGCTGACACTCGAATCACAGGACTATGCACTATCTCACTTCACTGAAAATGTGTTGAGAATTGTTTGCCTTGATAACAGAGGTAGAGTCCTGTAGACACCTTGTACAGATTGGGTCATTAGCAGAACAGCAAGATGCCTTGGGGGGGAAGGGAGGTGGATTTAATTTTGGGTGGGTAGGCTGCCAAGTCCTGCTGTTCCTACACAGGTGTCAAGTGGTGAAAGGAGACAGGCTGCCACAGGGCACAGTGTGAATCAAATTCCATGGCACAGGGGAGGAGGCATTAGGAGGCTCGCCGAGGAGAGACCCACCATCAGTGTTTTCCACTGAGGCAGCGGGTCGCTCACTCCCACATTATTCTAACTCCAGAGGCAGTCAGTCATACCCACGGTGAACAGGACTGTTAAAGAACACTGTAGACCCATGGGAAGAATGGAACTTGCTTTTTGTACCTCTCCATTACAAAATGACGTGAATTGTCCACACCAGCTTCACTGGAGTGAAACAAGCTCAGCATGTCATTATCTGTTGCATCGTCCTCTATTTTCTGATGAAAATAATACAGTGTTGGATATGGGAGGGTATTATTCTGTTTGATTCCTTGTGCAGGAGCTTGGCATTGGGGGAACTGACCATGAAACTGCTGTAGAATAATGCCGGTTCTCATCCTTGGCAAGGACAGTACTGTTGTATTTAAGATGTTTGAATGGAGACATTGTAAAATGTTTGTTGTGTAAGTCACCGTGCAAAAAGAACAACTGCAAAACAAACAGGCAGCACGTTCTTTCCACAAAGAGAACAGGTGAGATGACTGAGTGGTGCGGGAAGTGTGCAGGTACAGTAGGAGCAGCCAGGGCCCTCTTCTGTATCATTGTAAATGAGTGGATCTGGCAGAGCGAATGACCTCATGCTATGACTCATACAAAGGCCTGTCACCGTCTCCCGAGCTCTGCGTGCGGTACGCCTGTCACCGGGGTCTGCTCCTCATCCCTGTGCTGAGACTCTCCATCTGTACCGTCAGGAAGAGGAGCAAATATCGAGGCTACTGTGTATGGTTTACTGCAGGCCTTCATTTGGGAAGAAATGTACCTCTGTTAAAACCATTCACAGGTATGTCTGTGGTATAGCAGGAACCAAGCAACACTACCGGTTCCCAGAAAAAGGTATTATTCCTTGTTAATGTATGGGCAGACAGTGAACCCTACTGGGAGCAATTTTTTCATGCAAATGTGTATGTGAAGAAGAAAACAATGCTTTAAGGAAATTCTAAAAGAGACAAATACATTTTTATTAATATACCTGAATATACTTTTGCCAATCTCAGGAACATACACTGTGACAACGGTGACTTGGTCAAGTGTAGCTCATCATTATTTAATCATGTATTCAGAGAAACTATGAAACAAAGGAAAAGTGGAGTAGATCTGAACAGCAAATTGAGTTTTTAAAATAGACAGAAGCAACTTCAAAGCAGACAGGTTAGTGGATGCTGAAAGCGCATGTGGGCTGAAGAGAGAGCAGGTAACTAATAAAGAGTGAGGGTTAATCAAAACTTAGCAGAGCTTTTTGCCTTTGATCCCGTCAAAGGGAGTGTACATACTCGTCAAACACCTATGGACAGAATTAAAAATCCTCATCCCTTTGAAAATAAAACTTAGCCAGGAGGTATAAACACAGGTCTCTGATTAGACCCTATACAAGTACGGTGACTTTGAGTTGAACATTTCTGTAGACATATTTGAACATTTCTGTAGACACAGTGATCTGCATATTTATAGACATTCAGTTTCAATAAAGAGATCAAAAATCAGAAGATATTGTAATGGCTACTTTCTTGTCATCACTGTAAACCAGACAATGCTTTCAATGTTCAAACCCTGCAATCTCCAAGGGAGGTGGTTTGGCAGGGGAAACAAGAAAACTCAGCAATAACTGTGGGAAAACAAAAAATGGAACAAGCAAAACAAACTGAATATGATATTAATAGTAATTGCATATTACGCAGCTTATCTAGTCTCATGTTGCCTTCATGGCCGCTGGTCATATCAATGTTTTCCACCTCTTTTATATGCTACCATCATTCATTCGTGCTGAGGGTACATAGATATACACTGTTATAGTGTACTCAGTTGCCTTGCCCTCCATTTTATCTACCTCTCTCCATCATCTCCTCATGCCATCTGACCAACCACTAAACCTGCAGCCTAACCGAATGCCACCTGAAGGCTATGGTGATAACCCTGCTTCATCATACCACATCCCTGCCTCACCCACTGCTAGATTGGCCTCCAACCATAGCCAACCAGAACCCACCAACAGCTATCCCTCCTGCTACCTCAAATTTTCTGAATTCAGCAATGAACTGATATGATATTTTCACTGAACAGCCTTCATGTGTTTCTATTTCACACAATTTCTTTCCTTTTCCACTATTTTCTAGGGGTCTTTTGACCACCTTTTTTTTGGGGTCAGCAAATCATTTTCCAGTTTTCCTCCAGTTGGCCCTGGGTATTCCTGGTTTGCTGTTTTTTGATTCCCTCTGGAAATGCACCCTATCTAGTGCTTTGTGACCATTCAATTGTTAAAATTTGCTGCAATAACTGCATTTTGGTTGATTGATTGGCAGTGTGAGTGCCCAGTATATACAATCGACAGCAGTGTTGGGCTGAATTCCATCAGGACTTTGGCCAAAAGACCCCACAGTCCTCATTTTAACATTAGTGAGAGTCAAGCAATCTTGCTCCAGTACAATAGTGCCATCATCCTCACCCAACTGAATATGTACCCAGAATACAATTGTTGCTCCTTCTGTCCTGTCTCTCTCTAATGCTTTTTTATCCATTTGTACAGCATTAACTAATGAAAGCAAACATTGCCGTGCCAACAATCAGTTTATGCATGCAACGTGCACAGTGTGGGGTATTTGCTTATTTCAGGATTGGAACATAGATTCTTTGCATGCAGTATCCTGAGTGCTCCCCTTCTGCCCTGTCTAGGATTGGGCTTCTCACCCCCTGTTCCCTCTCCAACCTGGCCAAGTCATGTGTAAATCTAACCCTGCCTTCACTCCCTAACACACACATCTCCAGTCCATCTCCTGTACATGCATGCTGACACCTAACCAGCAAGTCACATGCTTTTCTTTATTAACAACTAGTTAAACATCATAGGCCGCCACCACCCTCTTCAATAATAAGCAGAACGTTCAATAATTATGGTTTCAGTAAATACAGAAGGAGGGTTACGCATTGCCTTGGTAAATATTATGAAAGATTATAATTGCAGCATGACCAGTGTCACTCATAACAATGAACACAGAGTGGCAAAGGCATACATTCGTGAAGAAATGTCAATTGCATTTAGGAAAAACACACACACACACACACACACACACACACACACACACACACACACACACACAGAGGAGAATTTCATATTCTGCCTGTCATGTTGGGATGTCATTGAGCTTCTTATAACCTGCCTGTCATCTGCTGAGGTTCAGCAGGGGCGTCTACAGTAAGTATCTTAGTGAATAGCTGAGTCTGACGCATCGCTCAGTCACTCGGATTCAAGATTCAGGAAGATCAAGAAGCGCTTTTGTCTTGCGTCACTTCTCTGTTGCCTAGTGAGTGCATTCATGAAAGGGAACGTGAAGGCAAGCGATAATAAAACTGTTATTTGGCTCCTTTTCCTTTGCTGCAATCATTTGCTTTTCTCTGTTACTTTCCTTATAGCTGTTCTTCTACCCAACTGCTTTATTCCACACTGAATGAGGAATACGCATCCTGCAGAGTATATATCACTATGTGCCTGGCCTTTGATGCCGCACTATAATATTGAACAATAAGAGCTGAATAAATGAAGGTCAAGTGCACTGTTCAAACAGAGAAATGATAATAAAAAGTAATGAGTAATAAAAATACACTGTTGTGGTGAGACAGGTAGTATGCTTTCTTTATTTTTTAGCTGGTCATTGAGGCTCCAGGTAATTAAAATGATACTTAAATCTTTATTGTGATAAATTTTGCTTCATGCAATTGAATTAATTTACAATAATCAATTTTAATAAAAACTTAACACCGTCTTAAACACACAGGTTTACATTTAAATGAATAAGATGGCCCAAACTTTTCCTGCAGTTTCTGTCTATATTATTTTTGGAAAATGGCATGAATACCTTTATGATATTGTAGAGGTCAGTCAGTTCACCTGCTGCTTGGTGAAACTAAGCAAAAATGCTAAGCAAAATATATTTTTCAGGGCTTCTTCCAAACAGACAGCAAATCAATCCTGGACATTTTCTACCCCACACTTATTCACTGATTCTGACAGAGGCACAAGGGTGAAGAGTCCATGGATCCATTTTTAGATTGCACTCACATGTTCTGCCTTCCGTCTCTCTGACCGATGACTACAGCACGGGTTCATTTGGGCAGAAATGAATTTGTATCTCTGCGGATTGACTCCCTTTCGAAACAGACTTGTCCATACAGCTGGAATCTGGTGGTGAAATGGCCCTCTTTCCTGACTCTTTTTCCCCCTCAATATCTTCCAAAAACAATGAGAGAGAGAGAGCATTTATCTCGCCATCCTGGGTGGTTTCATTTAATCGCGGGATTAGACCGGCAGCTCTTATTGAAAGCTTATCTTTTTTCCCCCAGAGAGATTTATAAGGGCGAGAGATTTTGTTTTCGATAGAAGTAATTGTATTTGGCTTGTAGGGTACAAGACTATTTATCTCATACCTCGGAAATCATTACCTTAAATCCTGACAGATAAGGGTCCTGGACTTTTTGAGAAGTGTTGGGGTGTCGTGTCGTGAAATGACAGTCGGGTTTGGCCTTTGCTTTATTTTTTGTCCACTAATGCTGCAGAATCAGTTGTGTTTGTGAGGACTATTCTATCGATATTCTAACCCAGAAGAAGAGACATCAAGCTCACATGCAAACAAGACCATGTCTGAAGTCCTGTGCCAGAGAGATCCATGGGGGGCTCTCCTTATCATTTCACAGAGAGCACTGTGAGCAGACAGAGCTATCTGTCAATCTGATTACAGATGATAGGAGGTCAATTCTCTACACTTATCAGACTCTGAGATGCTGACTTGAGACTTCTCTTTCAAAGGCCCCCAGATAGCTGTTGCATATTCCGTTCCAGTTCAGCATGTTCAAAGGGAGAAATTCTGCATCGGCAGCGTTCCACGACATCTATTTGAGGTACAATGTATCCGTCATAAGATTCCAAAGGAAAGAAGGCCTCATTCATATTCAACCGTGATGTGCAAACAAAAGCAATCATCTTCAGACGCCTGGCCTTGGCTTGAACACTCTGACATATCCAGCAGGTGGAGGCTGAGCTTTTCAAAGCAATTTACCACAGTAGAGTGTCTTGTCCCGCCGCAAGATCGTGACACAGGGAGAAGGACCTACACTGCTTGTCGCACCCTGTGACAAGCCTTTGGAAGTAAGTGCCTGTTTAGAGTGTTTTAATTCTACCTGCACTGATTCTGTCAGCCTGATTATGCATCAGGAAAAATAAGAGGGGATAACATTAACTGACACAGATGTGGAGGTCAACAGCATCCCAGCAGGGCTGTCAAAACCCTCAGCTTCACACGACCAGGCGCTGTCCTCCTGTACCTGACATCTCCACCCATAAAAAGGTTGGGCATGCAAGACCCGGGGAAGTGAACAGTTGTTGAGCTGGAACAATGTTCATCTGAACGAGGCCCCATGGGATTATAACATATTACTTCCTGCAGGCTTGCTGGAATAACCACATGGCTGAAGTGCCATGGGGTATTCACATTTTGCACGCGTTTTGCCGGAAAGTCATTCTGACTCACACAAAAAGCGCAAATTGTGCAGACAGAATGTAAACCAAGCCTAAAGTGTTACATAATTTAAAAGAATCATCTTTAAGAAACAGGAAATAACTGAAGAATATCAGAGCGTTTAATGGTTCTAAAATAATATGGGAATTAAGCAAAGTGCTGTACTTTCACATTTCGATTGAAAGGTCAAAGAATCACAAAGTAAGTGCTTCCTATTCATCCTGTGAAGCGACACTCTAATGGCTTTTATACAACTTTATGCCTGATGCCAACTGTATGTGTGTATGAGGGCATTTTTGAGAGCAAGTATCTGCAGTTTTCTAATATAAGCACTGCTCCTGTTTGATACTACAAGACTGAAAGGACACCCGAACATTATCATTTAAATGAGCTGGAGACTTTTTTGGTGTTTCTGAACAACAAGCAACTCAAAATATTTCAAATGTATGTCTACCCCCTTTCAGATATGACACTGTCTCAGAAAAAAAGTGCACCCATTATCTAACATACAAAAAAACACAGAAGTACTGAAATGTCTGGTACAAGAGTGATAAGAAAAATATTAAATCTACACCTTTAAAATATTTGCCATCAAACAAAATGTGATATATTTTTCTCTAATCCCAAAGAAAAACTGACTGCATATTGTCAGCGGATTCTCAAAATTGGAGCCCACAGATATCAATGACACCATGGGGTGGACATGCCTGCATACACATTTTTTTGGTTCCATCCCTGACAGACAAGGACACACTCCCAGAGATATTTCCCTTCCCACAAACTGCTCTTATGACACAAAAATGACACCATGATTTGACTGCCACCTGGGGACCTGGACTCTGGTGACTGGGGCAATGGAATAGCACAACCCATCGCAGCTGTAATGGTCCACTATTTTCCCTGCTGTCACTCGCTATTACCCAGACTCAGACCTGTGGGTGTCAGAGGCAGAGGCTGGAACAACACGAGCCACAGCCTACTCCTAAAGCAGGTGAAATCCGCATGTGCACATACGCATGCAAGCAGAAAAACAGGCACAAAACCATACATATCATTACACATATAGGCAGGCTAGAGGTGGAGAGACAAGACGGACAAACGAACAAGCAGACACATGCTCCATACACACATTGATACATGCTTTCCAGTCTTTACTGAAGCCAACTGCACTGTACATTGGTCAAAAATGAGCTGTCACTCCCCTCTCCCCCCACATTCAGTCACAATTTGTCTCTCAGTTATGATTTTCACAATCAATGAGACCCTGACAGCTTCCGCCCAGTGGTCAGATTCATATTCCTAGTAATGTGCCCATCATTACTGATGTAATGATGTAGTGATGTGAACCACTGTTGTGTGGCCACACCAGAATGCAGGATAGGGTGAAGTCTGTCCTGATTTCACCGTTTTTTTTATAATTATTATGAATACATTAATGGGGACTGGCATGAATGGCTACATACACTAGCTAAGTTATTTCAAGGCAATTTACACCATGTTATTAATGTGTGTATAAACATAAAAATAGCAGCCTGTTCTTGCAGATGGGAGATTTTCTCCAATGAAATCATTCAGTTGTTCATTCAGTTCTTGCTTCTCTACTTTTATGAGAAGGCTGATATACCATATTGATTTGCAAAAACCACACCTCTTTAAGAATAGCTTAAAAAAGTATACTTTTGTTGCTATGGGAATAAAAAGAATTCTAATTAATTTAAATGCTCAATTAATTGTCATTGAAGAAATGAAACATTCTCTGGGATGATTCCAGGTTTTGTGTTTATGCTTTTCTGGGTTTATTCTAATTTTCACATCATGTCTTTAAAAGCTTGCTTCTTCCTTGTCCTTGGCTGCTCTCCTTCCTTTTCCCTCAGTCCCTGTCTTTCTTTCCCTCTGCCTCACTTTCTCTGCTCTCTGATTTTCTTGACATGCTTACCCTAGGTTGCTCTTTCCCCCTCTCTCTTTTTCTCCCTCTGTTTCAATCTCTCTGCTTTCTGATTCTTTCTCCCTCATCCTCCCTGTCTCCTCCTCTCTCGCTTTGCACGCCCATTCACTCTTTTGGTTTCTCTGCACCCCCTCCCCTTAGACACACTAGGCACTGATCCGGATTGGACTGGACTGCAGCAGAATATCTGAACCCTCCTCTCTGTCAGGAAAGAATGGGGGTAGAGAGGGAGCATTGCGCATATTTTCCAGAAGCATTCCATTCTTCTGCAGTTGCTTTACAATGTGCCAGTTCCAATCATGGTTAAACCCCTTTTGTTTGTGCCTCATCCTGCTACACATCAACTCGTCTGAGTATTCATTTGCACTTCATTTTAAATGCCTTCTGCATGGCTTATTGGGAACTGTCAATTATTTTAACCTCCATTTTGCTGCAGTATTCCAATTAGGTGACCCAATTTACAGGTATCTATGGTACAATAACACTCAATCGAGCACCAGCTGTTGTTATGTACCATATTAAACCTTCAGAGGGACTGCCAAAGACATCATAGAGGATGAAAAACTGATCTGTCCCTCAGAATATGCTCTATTTTTTAATCTTGATAGCTTTTTTGTAAGTGTGATAACCTAATGGATTTGGCAAGCCTGTCATCAAAATCATAATGCTTAAAAAAAAACCCTGCATTTTTTAAGCCTGCAGTATCATCCAGACTGTGCTCGTGCTAGGAATTTAAAGAGCAGCTCAAAAACAGAAAATGACTTGCTAGCAGAACTGCGGCTGGACAAGCAGGTCAGGAATGCAAATACAATAGATTTCTTCCAAATACTGTAAACTGCAGAGGAAAAAGACCTTGCAACTGCTTACTGAACAAAGCAGAGACTTCGCAATATTCTAGCTGACAGAGCGATGCAGAATTGTTAAACACATAGCTGTGCAATTCATCTGTGCTGGACACTGAATTTGTTTAATGTACTGCCTGAGAGGAGTTGATTTTTTTTTGCAGAAGAGAATTGTACTATTGTTCAATTTTGCAGCAATGTGGTAGCTGTCTTGTCAGGCATTTGACATCACTAAATTAGTAATAATCAGAATTGTGAATATGAGATCAGAAACCAGGGTGTTTGGATGTAGAGAGGTTTGTTCTTCATGTTTTTACTGATGAAACCACAATGCAATGAGCAAGTCAAATTCATGAAAAGCTGAATATAGAGCAATTTCTGAAATGGAGTACCCCTATATACCATGAAATTTTTGGCATACATCTTTTTTTCTTCTGACTGCAATTTGGATATCAGATTTTGTTATAATAACCAGTTAGCTAAATAATTGCAGATTTCTAATTTGTGGATCACAATTCCACTCATATCAGATGGAAGTGGACTGTGTACATATCTATTCAAACTGAGCAGAAAATGCAACAGGTCTGACTGCCCTGTATACATTATGTTTATAGTTGAAGCTTTATAGCTTTATCTCATAATTATATATATATATAATATGATGCAGATGTTTGATGCTGATAGCCACTCAACACAAAGGATGAAACACTCTGCAATTTCATTACATAGTAATCTTTACAGTCCAAAGGCAGCACTGCAGCTGGTCATGAGGACTTCCTACCTCTCTTTCCAGCTCTTGAAGGATATTGGCAATTTAGGAATAGTCACACTACCAGAAGACACAAAGTGAAGCAAAAATGACAATGCATGTACGGCTGCATATGTATGTAATATCTCAATATGGTAATGCACAGCCCACATGGCTGTAATTCAATAGGATGCTTGAACTTAAATAGCACAGGAAAGAGGTGACTGAGAGGGCATCTCCTTGATTGCTCCATCACTTTGCATCCTCAGGTGGCCATCTATAATTCTAAATATTTTATCTTCAAGTTAAAACTTTTGGGCAGAAGAGCCCATCTGGATGACATCTATATCCGAATGTTATACAACCATGACATCCATAAAACCAGCAAGATACTCCCTGCGCTGTCACATCACACTAAAGTTAGAGCCGCTCAACTCTAAATGAAGCTGGGGACCTCAGAAGTTGCCAGCTCTGTGTAACGCACCTGGGTCTATGTAATGCGGTGGTATCAGGCCATCCATTTTTCATTTTCATGCCTGAAATTATTCACACAGAACATAGGCCTGCTCAGAAATGGACAGTGCTATCCATGCCATCTTTTTATGGGTCTGCAATTCTATACAGTGGGAATGAAGGTCCTAAAGCTTTCACATTAAGGGTTTCAAGTGTGATTTTGATTGTGCTTTAACCTGTTATTAGAGGGGAAATTACACTGCCTTCAGAAAATGAAGAAATCAATCAGCTGAATTACAGTCACCACTGATCTAAAATTTATCCACTAATTTGAGTAAAGACAACTTGCCTAAGTACATAAAAGGTTACTTTTAGCCCAGCAGACAAAACCTAAGTATCAGTAAGGGAAATCTGCAATCCGTAAGAGGCATAATGCTAAAACTGGAAGGAAATGACCTTTCTTTACAACAGCTGAATACAAAGCTTCACTGACAACAATCAGTAGATAATTTGGAACGAAAATTAACTATGTACTTGCTTCTGTGGCCAAGCTACAACAATGGCAAGATTTTTATCTGACTTCATTAAGAATACAATCTGTTAAAAAGAAAACTTGGCACTCAATGTAAGCTGTGAGGGGACAAGAAAGAGATAACAATGTTGTTGCCAAGACTTTGGGTCTTCCTTATTAAGAAATGTGGTCTTAAATATATTAGAGAGCGACTTGCAAGGCTGCAAAACATAACCAGGAGCTGGTTTTTCTGGTTCTAAATCACTGAACCCCTATGACTCATGTCTGTTCATCACAGTGTTCACCAATGTGCTCATTAGCCCTTGAAATTCTACTATTCTTTCCTATCTGACTGGGAGGCAATGTGAGGGCAGCAGGAATGGCCTCTCTTTTTAATAATGTGCCTCATTTAGATTTTTTTTCCAATGGAAATACACAGACAATTAGGTTTGGTCCTTTTAACACAAAGGATGTGGCATCAGCAACGATAAGTGCCTCTGGAACTCAAAGGCTGTCCAAATCCTGTTCACAGCTGCCAAAAGAATATGGCAAATTCTGACTCCAGCTAAAACGTTCATGTATTGCCAGACACAAAAATGAAATTGGTAAAAGTAGCACTGAAAAAAAAATCATCAAAGTGCTTTTTAAATACATGCACCTTTGCTTTTCCCTTTGACATTATGTGGTAGCATTCTCTTCAGGAACTAGAAATTGGGAAGTTGACTGAAATCTTATGAAAGTACATGCACATAAATATCTATACATGTATACATAAATGTGCTATATATTTTGTCAGACATGTAGATGCAATATCTGATGAAAGCGATGCCGGGAATTTACTTCAAAAAGAACTTTAAGATGCCCATTTGAGGCTGATAGACAAAAACTATCTCTCGATTGGTAAGGCTTTCCAAAACGTGACTGAAAATATTTCCAAATAGGAGGAGTTATTGTATGTACTGGAACATACTTTCATTGGTCACCACAGTCAGAGTGTGCTTATAGTGGGCTTGTTGCTCACCTCTTCCATGTCACACCTATCTACTTCACCCTGTCATCGAACATGTCTTTGATAGCCCCACAAACACAACACATGATTACACTGATGCTTCATTACAAGGCCCTGGAAGCATGTGTGTATGGGAGATGTACTATGGAAGGGAGGGTTGCAGTGCTACAAGTCTACATATGCTACATTTTAAGTCTCTTAGAGACAAGAATAAATTGATGCCCACATGAAGAAACATTTGTTGTTACAGTTACAGTGGACAAAAAGGGAAAAGCCAACTCTGATGACTCAGGCAAAACATTAATAATTTTTTGAACGTGAACCTAAAACATTCATGTCTAGGGTCAGGACACTGGAAATAGCTGAACTCTTTGCTTTGTCAGACATATTAGCACTTGTTCCCTTTCCTGAAACATGTTTTCTGTGAAGGCCGAGATGAGAGAATGCACCCCAATCTTGTCTCTGACTGGGGGAGATGGGCCAGACTTTTATAACCCAAGGAAGAACTGTAGAATACAGACATCAAAGGAGAGGGTAGCAAGTACAAATTAATTCAGTTTGAACATTGCGGTGAATGTTGGACCTGGTAAGTCTCTTCTGCTTCAAATTAATGGACTGCAAGGGCTTACGGACAGAATAGACTGCATTTGATAACCCCATTTGTATTCAGAGGCCGTCGTTCTCTTCAACTTGGGAACATGAAATACAAGAGACTTGTCTTTATTAACCAAATATACCACAGGTCCCTCAGTAGGTAGCTTAGCACTCTGAGTGTTCAAAGAGAGCTGCTTATGGCCCTTATGTCTTTCATTTCCCTAAGGGAGAACCAGATGTCCTTTCAGTAATGCCTCCCGCAAGACAATGACATACACCCGGTTAGCTTTGTGCACAAAATGACAAAATGAAACAGGTGTCCTTTCGTGATTTGAATTTTACTTGCATGTGGACTTTCAAAGGAGAGTAAGAAAAAACAACATGTATATTATGATGATTGCTGGCCTCATACAGAGTTTTCTGATTGTTCATTTTAGGCACATTGTGCATTTTAACACTGCAAAATAAGGCAGATGAAAGTCTGGGCATATGAGCTGTTCACTGCTGCTTCTGCTAAAGTGTCCTGCTCAAAATGGTGATATGATATTAGAGGCGACAAAGGAAAAATATTTTCTGTTGCCTATAGTCTGTCAGTGGTTTAAAAGCAAATGCTGTCCAATGAATCTTTAACAGAACACTTACTCTCTCAACGTATTCATGTGTGCACCGGAGAACAAATCGGTAGACATTACCTGTTGGGTAGTGCTCATTAATTGGCCAGTTGTCCACCTGCAGTGTGGCATTGCCTCCATTTCTATTGAATCGTACCACATGGTATTTCCCATCATTCACAGGGGTGCTGGACTCGCGAACGCTGATGTCAACGGTCCCGATGTTAAACGTTACGCCGATCTTGCCTTGCTCCTAAAAAACCAAACATAAAGACTCGTTTCAGTATTCTGTGCTCTTAGTTTACTTGGTAAGTCTCCAAAGTCATGCACTCACATTCAATCTGTGCAATGTGTCATCAGCCATGAAAATGACCTTGACGATTTTCGTAACCCCCGCCTTTATTGAACGGGTGCTTGAATAATCTAGTACATTAAAGACCTCTGATAAAGTCGTCCACTTAATGAAAAGAATTCATCACCCATCACTTTGTCCCGTTTATGGTGAAGAATCTTCCCCATTGATCTAAATAACGCAGTGAGAGTGGACCAAATCAATGGCATTAAATAAAACAGGGAGAGATAAGAGAGATTAATGGTCACCGAAGGCCTGTACACTGCTGCATCACGCTCACATGGCTGTGTAGGTGGAAACAAATGGGGCAGGCCACTTTCTGGACTTTACCATGAATTAATTTGGGGAGTGCTGTAAAACATTTACAATAGCTTAAATTTAATTATTTCAAAGGATGCCACTTTCCGGTTTTGAAGTTCAGGCCATCCTCCAAGGTGCCTAATGCCAAGCTGCAATTCTGAAGATACACTGCACTTCAAAGTGGTAAGGGCATCATTAATGTATTTCAATCAAATTCTGTTTTGAACAACTCTGAATCATGTCTCCCAAAGACTCAAGCAATTCAATATCAACATACAGTATAACACACATCATATATACAGTATCAGTTATAACCTTGGCCTACTGTTGTTCTGGTTATCAATAACAGTGAAAAACACATTATCCAGAATCAACATAGACAAAATCAAACTCTTACAGAGAGAAGGTTATGGATAGTTTTACAGACTGCAGTAATTCTTAATAACCTGCTCAATCCTTTTGGCTATTGTTCAGGACAGAAGTCACAAAATGTACAATATACGATATGCCTGAACCTATAAACACTTGGTATAAACGAAGACAAATTAGCTGCAACGCACACGTTTATTAGTTTAGAATCTGCATCCATTCACTGCAAAAAGCAAGCATAACTTATTTTTGAATCATTCACTGTGTGTATAATGAGGAAACTGTCATGCAATTTCTAAATATGCAATGATCCTACTGATTAGCTTCACCTTGCTCATTTTCTCTCTCTCTCTCTACAACTAATCATAACTGTTTGTAGATTGGGATATTTTACATTTATGCTTCAGAAGATTTGGCATCATAGTCCTTATCAGTGGATATCTGTTCCAGTGCGGAAAAGCGATAGATTATGAATTGGGGCAAGGGAGATATTTATCACCATCTTGCACATTTATCACTGCTGATCTGTATAAAGGGAAATCTAGGCCAGTATCCCCAAGTTCATTTGGAAGACTTTCTCCAAACACAGAAGAAACTCGCTTCCAAGCATCATCTGTGGTGGTTGTTTTACTATCCTATGGTTTGCTCCTTGCCCAAGTTAATGTGTTAACCATACAATCAAGGCAGTGTGCTTGAATAGTGTATATATTGAGTTTTGTTGTCTCTCATACTTTAAAGTGTGTGATTTTTAGAGACGTGAGCAATTGGCAGCAAAACATTGAACCTCATAAATCCTGATTTCTATTCACTTAGGCATGATGTCCTGGCTTTATAAGATGGGGTGTTTTTCTAAACAGCAGCAATACTATGCATTATCCAGTGAAAAACTAAAGGAGATTGCCCACATGGCCCATGCTTAGGTAAAGAGGAAAAAACATTTTATTCTGGTTCAGTCTTGCATTTCAATTATTAAGAGAATGAAAATGAACCAAAACACGGGAAATGCATTTTGTAGGATTTTCTTCATTGGCCAGGAATGGCGCAATCAAAAGAGCGAGCACTTAAAGTCACAATCTCTCAGCCCGTAAAAGGCTTGTAGCATTACTTTTTGATCACAGGAATTCCTTGAGCGCTTCTTTTCATTTGGCATCAAGGACCTCTTTTTAAACACCACCCTTTCATTTTAACATGATATTCAAGGTATGCTGGTTTTTACACAGTGGTTGCATTAAAGAAATCCTGCATTATACATGCAGACAAAGTAAACCATTTGCTCTCATGGAACACATGTGACACTGGCAGAGATATTGAGAAGGTACAGTATTTGTTATAAAAAATGATACAATTTTTCTTCCTAAGGCAACTGCAACCACTGCAAACATAGCGGGCAGTAATGGTTACAATTATGATGCATTGCGATAACATACAACTAGTATGTCAGATCACTACATATTATCAATAGTCATGTCTGTAATGCTGATACAATTTTAATGATTAAGGACACATTACAGAAGAGTACATTTACCAAGAGAATGTATTTATTTTCCTTTGTTTTCGAACAAATAACATTACCATTCAGATTTTTCTGCCTCGGAGGCTGTGTAAAGTGATTGACATTTTCAATTACTTTTTATTAGCCAGTCATTCATGAGGTGGGAAAGAACTTTCTGTCTAAAATATTAAAACAAGAAAACTGACATGTGGGGAGAAAAGAACAAGAAAAACAAACTATTGCTTCTCCCCAAGAGATAACAGGACTCCTTTAGTCCTTTCATAGTGAACATAAAATCCCTTCAAATGAATTTTACAGGGGCTGGTGTTTAAGACACAGATTTCTGTAATTTCCCTTCAACTCATATTTACAATACACCAGACAATTAATTTCAATTTTATGTCATTCATCTTCATTTAAGAGGTTATGCACATATCTGCATTTGGACAGTACCTTAGGTTCTTACGGTAGATGTTCTTATTGCAGCAATTGCACACAGCAGTGAGGGAGGATGGGTCACAGTTGTATAATGGTTTACAGCAGAGTTTCTGAGAGGGAAAACTTCTCAGATACCCTTAAGGCAGGGAGAAAGCACAATAGCACCATTTCAATTACAGTCAGGGGAGCCAAACCATTTCGGGGCCTCCATGGTCTTCATGACACTGCACAATGGCACAAGCTATGCATTCAACAATCTAAAACCAGCCCAGTCCCTTTGACTGCACAAAGGCCTTTCAAAGCAACAAATCACATGCCGAATGCAGTGCAGACAGCACATTATATTTAGTTCAGACAAAGTAAACAACACTTTCAACAGCAAAAGTGACAACATTTGCAAAGCTGTGGGTGGTTTGAGAGAGAATCAAAAAGCATGCCTAAATAATTCCCCATAATAACTGACAAACGCTTCCCCTTTCACATTTTGTATTTACACCTCCGATAGCCTTTTGATAGCTTACACCTCTGATAGTTTGCTGTGGTACGAAATTCATCTAGGAGGTGTGATTATGGAGTCCTGTGTGTGCAGAGTCAGTCTTTGCATATCATGATATTTACAGAATTTACTTGAACCAGTTACACATTTGTAATTTCAGCACCATTTGGCACAGATGCGTGTTCATGTGTGGTTAGTACAGTCCTGTTTGTACAACTTGTCATGCCACTTTACTAGATGCACTTTGTACTCACACCTTGTAAATTGCTCTAGATAAAAGTGCCTGCTAAATGATGGCAATGTAATGCAATGTAATATACTGAATGTTTGAGTGAGCCCTAGAAGCCAAGCTTGGATTGGCAGTGGCATTGTCCTCAAAGATCTTTTAAAATGTTTAAATGCAGCACGCCAGTAGGATCTGATCTTTTTGGATAAAAGCTTCCCCAAAAATCACAAATCTACTTGGCCTCCATAATCATTGCTTCCCTCTTTATAACCAAACATTAGAACAAGTCTTTCTGTTTGTCTTGACTATGTGCAACATGTTAGTATGGAAATAAGAAATAAGGAAAACTTCGAGGGGTTCAGAACAAATTTTAGAATTATAAGAATATACATTTTAGAATTATAAGAATATAAAAAATATATATATAGTGAGAATTGTATTGCAGCAAAAATAAGTACTTCATCATTTGTAACTCAGTATGAATAACTCTAATGGCAGGGACATTTAGAGGTATTTCCTGTAACACACAGAACCAGTCATTACAGTCATCAGTTGTGCTGAGACTGCAGTCTTGATCGGTTGTAAGTAGAAGAGAGGCTGTTTAACAGCATCGGCACTGGAATTGCGATGTGGGGAAAAAAATGACACACCTGATGCAGAGAGGGCCGTGTGGAAACATCAAACGCATCAAAACTGCACTATTTATGTGCAATAAAAAGAAAACTAGCTACAGCAACATCCATTACTGATGACTGCTTGAATAAAAGGATGGGGATTGAGGTGTTGGTCTTGTATGTCTCCATTCACTGCAATCATGTTTTTGGCTGTGTAAAATGCATCAGTTTAGAGTAGTGGCCAAGTAACTGTAATATTTCTCCATTCAGACTAGAAAATTGTACCATAAACATCCAGGCAAATGCTGCTGGAGCCATGAGCAAGGTGCTTCGCCTCAATATCCCTTCATGAACCCAGCCTCTGTACAGTGTAAAATACTGTGTAAATATTAATTTAGTAAAATAATGGACTGTAAATAGTAAATCATAACTATATCAGTATCAAACAATATGCTGAGTAAAATATGTTGAAATTTAGAGATATGGTTACATTTGTTTGTAATGTAATTTTTTCACTTTTTGAAAGCACGTGTAAAGGGGATTCACAACTGACAGTCAAAGGGAATCAGTTGCATTGCATTGTGTTTGCTCTCCTAAGTCACTTTGGCAATATAATAACTGTAGACAGAGTGAAGAAAGTAGGCTGAAACAGAAGCAGGGAACTGCTGTGCTGCAAAGGGGCTCAGACTATTTTCCTGGAACGCTGACAGCAGCTATAGGACCCCAGAGCCTCATCTCTCATGAGAAAGTAACAATCCTTTTGTAAGTGCAAGAACAAAATGGCCACTTTCCTAGATAATTGAAGTACATTACTGGTTTGTAAAATGTTCAAGAGTGCCATTCAAAGTTAACCTCTAACCCGTAAGGAGGCAAAACATATTCAGTTTTAACACAGGTTTTGAGTGCCCTGCTGGAAGAAAATGGCATTGACACTCCCTAGCTCAAAGTCAACTGCCAAGTACACTCTTTGATCCTCCTTTAGGATATTATTAGGCTGGCCTTATTAATTATTTACCTGGTATTTTCTGTTTTCCACACACATCTGTGTGACTCATTTGCTTTTGCCTGTCCTTGTATTCAGAACACTGAGCACTAGACAAAATTTAGCTATTATAAATGGAAACACTGTTGCTCTCTGTATTTGCACAGCATTTATTTGAATTTAATATTTTCTCTCTTTCACTGGCCTCTGAATCAACTTATACACTGGAGTTTAGTCACTTTCCTTAGTGCTTCCAGGAGAGAAGAAAGATTGAAGATGAAAGAGATTCATTAAGTATCTTGCGTGAATTTGATATACCTACAATTTTTTACACTGCAAACCTCACGGTAAAAAGATCTTATTAAGCACTGTTTGTTTAAAAGATCAAATACCTTATCCCTCCTCTTAAGTTATCATCTTACACTGTCTGGTTAATATCTAAATTACGATTAGAAAAAGAAAATAAGTGTATAAAATTTGATCACATTTATATTGTTATACCATTGAACTGCTATTTGAATGATGTGTGAACGGTGTGGCATTTGGCCTCTCAGTAAGTCTCAACCCTGCTTAACAAGTATATGTCACACTTTCTCAGTAAACAGAGCACAGAAGGTTTGAACAAAAAACAGAAGGTATATTATATTTCGGACGCTAGGTGTGCACATACTAAAAACATCGTATACATACATATATTTCTTAGATCTTATTTAGTAATTTGATAGCTATGGATTTTTTATTATAATTGGTCATGTGATGGAAACACCAATAAGTGGTGATTCAATTTCTGGCAAGTGAGAAACTTTTTGCCACACTCATGTTTGATGTCTGGATGTACAAGTGGAGCTTATGAAGAAACCTCACAGTTAATGTAACATGACCATTAAACAACATAATGTTCCAGTAGCTGTTCCCTGCAGAATAAAAACAAAGGGAAGCTATGAGAGACCTGCAGAAACAAGAACTGTGGCAAGAGCATGAAGGTTTATTTGGTCTAACAGCAGGCACCTAAAAGGACTAACAAAGGAAGCATGACTAGTGGGAAGAAATTTGAAAACTGGCTGCTTGTTCAGAACAATAGGTGATTTTGTATTTTCCTGCACTTATGCGTTTTTATGTATATATAAACTAGCAAGCCTGGTAATCCTAGTAATGGAACTGCATAATGGATTGGTGACATACTATGACTCTCTGATTTCAAAATTCTTGGGGCATTTCAGAAGAAACCCAAAGAAAGCCAACTCATTGCACAACAATACAACAAAATGCTGATTTCATTAGGATTCCATAAGCAAATATACCAAAAAGTATTAAAAAAATTCTAAAGTACAATGCAATATATGCGTCATCACTATCACACACCAAAGCAGCTTTGTACAGGTTTGAGGCTTAAATATTATTAAAGGAGATATATTATCTGCCGTTCATTATCGGAGTGACTAAATGTTATCGGTGGTTAATAGTTAAATAGTGCCACGAAACCGCATTTGGGATTCAGTAAATGAAATTGAAACAGCTTAGTAATCAAATGGAATCTGGTCTGCAGATATTTAATTTAATGTGCTGGTGAATACAAGCAAAGCAATTAAGGCAATAAAATGGTGACTTTGAATCTCATAATTCATTGCCGACTAGGGTAAAGCTGAATATGTAAATTAAGAGAATTTCTCAGTAACTATATCCTGTATGAAATGAAGCAGGGGCCAGGAGTTTGAATACAGAGAAGAAACATCTAACAAAGCTTTTGAGAAAACTGGTTTATGATATTCCACAGCAAGAAATTTTGCTTATCACTGTTTTGAGACAAAATCTCTAACCATAGATTGTAAAGAATATTAAATACTGTAATAAATTGTATAAATCACATAGCCATGCCTCATGTATAAAAACACAACTAAGTATCTGTTCTTTGTGGTTATTTTATGTCCCTTTAACAACTTCTTCAGTTCAGATGAGGTGTCTAGGTGTACAGGTGTCATCAGTGCACCACTGGTTAACCATCAACAGTGGGATTTCAACAGGTGTGAGAAAGCATTTCCCTCTGAATGAGACACTCCTTTCCGGGAGATGACATGAATACAGATGTCTGATCCCACCTACTCTACAGGCTAAGCAGCCTTTCCTTGTTAGAAAAGCCCTGCTGCCATTTTATTGCTGCTCATGCTTTTCGACAGAATTCACATACTATTGAACTACTGCGGAGAGAACCATTAAGGGGGTCAAAGTGGGTGCAGAGTTGCTTGGCCCACTATTCCATTTGAGTCTCTCAATGGAGAAGGCATTGCTTTCCCTGACAAATTTGGATGTGAAATGGAAATCTTCTGGGCTGGACCTCATTTCCATGACTTCTGTTCACTGTTTGGTTTCATTTCTGACTATAATGGCACTGGAAATGGTGCATAAACACAGAATTAAAGTTGTGTCTTAGACCTATTTAGAAACAATCTTTCTCAAGGCAGCGTTATGGTTTGGAGAGTGATAAAAATGGATGGGCGTACAATTAATGGGATCAGAAGCAGTGATATTAAGGGAGCTTACTCTTTTAATTAGATCACCAGACTGAAAAAACCTCCACAAAGCACTCAGATCCTGGCTCTCAACTGTGATCACATCCGTGACAAACAGTCCTCGATCAGTTGAGACTTCACTACAATTCTGCAAATGAGCGTGCATTACTTTGTACTTTGTAAACTAAAAAAATAACTATTTCTGTACTGTAATAGAGGGCCTGTAAACCTAATGTTTATCATTCACTCCCAGTACATAAGCCACAATTGCTTCAAGCAGACAAACATCCAAAAATAATTATGCCGAATTTAGTTGTCTTGTTTAATGTTGATTAACAGTCAACAGCACTCCTAGAAACACATCTAATACTAGAGCACTGCAATTCATACTTGGAGGCAAAAAGGAATGCTCTGTGGTTGTACATCAGAGGTAAGGAGCTATGGATTCTGGGCAGTGGCTTATAGAGATATCAAAAGTGTTGATGAGGCAGAAAGAAGCTTTTAGCTCACCGGTTGACACTGATTTGCTTGCCAAAACTTATGGACTGCAAGCTCCAGCAGACATCTTGTCATTTTAATTTGTTACAAACCTGCTGGATCAACACTCTTGCTAGCAAAGGAGGAGAGGCAGGAAGTAATATAAAGGGATGTGAAATCTCAAAAAAAAAAAAAAACCCACAAAAAGTAATGGGGCATGCAGACTTACTACTGGCAGCCAGGACTAAAATCTATGATTTAAGACCAGGGACTTTTTGTGTTTCAATAATTAACATTAAATAAATTATTAATAAAATAGTAATCACAGGCATCTGGGAAACCACATTCTTTTCGTTTTTCACAATTGAGCTACATTACTGAACTGTTTTATGCAAAAACTGTACTAAGCACACAATGGGACTGTGTATCACTGTGTCACTTTGGTACTGCAGAGGTGCATCTCACAGTCACTTAGAATCCATAGGTTTGCTTCTTCACACCCCGTTTTTAGCCTGTGTTGAGTTCATGGTTAAACTGTGTATCTAAAAGCAATTTAATTTGTCTTAACTGCCAGTGTTAGTTATTTTGGCCTGTTCATTGGGGATATGACCACTCAGATCTGTAAGAGAAACACTACATAGGTTGTAGTTGGCAATCAGAAGAAAGCTGTAAAAGAGAATTTTGGAAATATGCTACAGGCATGCTAGTTGCTCTGTTCTCAAAATACACTGAATGTGATGTAAAATCAGTGATTATATGAATCAAGAATGGGTAACTTGTAACTTTGAAGCAATAGACTACATTTAGTTTCACTGAAGAGTAATGAAAACTCAATTTATTAGACACAAATGGTTGCAAGGTGTGTCTGATGAATACTTTATAATTTTACTGGTGTATACTGTTGATTGCAAGGTAAAACTTCAAAACAGAGGTACATGGATCAAAAGGATTTCAGAAACAAATTCACTATAAAAGTCCTTGCTTAAAGAAATTAAAAACTAAGAAACTAAGAAATTCAATTTTTAAAATGTCACCAGAGGTATACAGAGAATATGCAAGTGAATTAGCAAAGACCTACGAAGTCCCTGAAATTTAAGTATAAGCTATTACAACATGTTTTTCTCATCTTTAAAGAAATGTTGAGTGCACTACTTTATTACGAATTCCTCTTTTATCTAAAATATGAAAGAGACACTTTGACTCTGTGATGATAAAACAATGTTGATGTTTTAATACAAAAGCTGATTGAGTATTATTATGTACAGTGCCTGTCAATATTTCAATCAAAATCAATATTTCATGTGATTTTAAGCATATTATTTAGTATATATTTTGCTTGATATCCTCCATTTGCATCGTCAATGTATTTCATTGATTTTGGCATGTTTAAAGGTTACTTCCAGGAGTCTTGGTATTTTCCAGAGGAGATGTGAATTTTCATGGGACTAAAAAAGTTAAACACTCTGGAAGATCTGACACCCTGGTCAAAACTGTCGACTGACTTACTCAATTAAATGAAAAGGTTCCACTCACCTGGCAGTACTAAATGTCAGTCGAACAAAATAAGAATAGTTTAAGATTGGCTAGGTTCTCTGAAAAAAAAAAGGAATACAGATGTACTTTAGCATTAGTTCCTACAATATGTAGGGAGTGCATCACACCCGAAAACCTTACTGGCAGTGGGTCATTTTAATATTCAAGCAGGGAACACCCAAACAAATCATGTCTGATGGTTTAAATATTCACTTTGATAGATGTTGGATGGGTATTTTTTTTCCAAAGCGAATATGAATACATAAACCAAAAATGGATAAATGAATAAGAATTCTAGGTCAACTTTATGAGATATGTCTGGCTCCAACTTAGAATAGCATTACAACAGTATCATTACAAATGACCTAGTTTTCTGGTCGGTTGGATGCTTTCTGAGAGGGCTGTCTGTTAATCTTGTTTTCATATTTGCGCTGCGATTGCCTTTGGACCGCATACAGCATTTGCTCACTTGCATTTATTTCACTTATATTGGGTTGGCTTGAATATAAACTAGCAAACCTTAAAAAAACAGTAGAGAAGGACACTCAGGTTTACCTCACACATTGAAAAAATAAAACTTGCATACCCTCTCCCTTGTTTTCATAGTAGAGAGAGCTGAAATGCAGGGAATTCTCCAGGTGTTTGTGACTCCCCTGACTAATCTGGCAAACTGCAGGCTGCACTGGTTGTATAAGATTAGCTCACTCTGCAGCATTTCAGGTAGGAAAGGCAGAATCCAAATGTTATCACATTCAACAGATGTATTCATTCCCTCCTATACTACAATTACATGCATTTAATGAGAGTCAACTAAGGAATGAAATCACTTCAGCCAATTATATATTGGAGCATGCTAGGACATTATAAAAAATCCTTGCTGTACTTGGTGCAATTTTGGGGTGGGATTATTAATGGGATTTGCCCTGTTACTTGTTCATTTTTACCATATGTGTCAACACACCTTAGCAAAGATCTTTACATTTAGATATATATCTGGTAGGCGTATTATCACTTACAGCTCTCCACCCTATAAAACCTTTAATGTTACATGTCATGGGAACAGACAGGTAAGGAAAACACTCTATGCCTGAGATGGTGACATCCAGCTGTGTTTCACGTGGAAGCATCCTGTTTGTTTGCTTTTAAATGTGACTGTACTCTATGAAGACTGAGTTTAAGCAGCTGATATCACATTCAGTTGTCTGTTTGCATCTATGATAATGGGGATACTAGAGGACCACTCCCTCAGAAGGATATGGCAAAGACAAGGACAGCACAGATGGGTGTAGGTGACCCCTGTGATTGCCAGGTTGGCAAGGGAGCGTCCCCTGCCCTTGGTGCCCTCGTTGTCAATGCCTGCCTGGCATGGCCAGTGACACGTACTGATACTCCTCCCCACTGCATGTCATTTGTATAATATATATTTGTCAACTGCTTGGAGGAACGATTTGTGGGAGGAAAGATCAAACAAAAAAAGTCAACTGTGAACTCAATATCATATTGGCTTACATATAAGGCAAGGTTTTCCCCATGATATGCATTTTAAAATTGCCAGTGCTAAGTTGTGAAAGGTGATGCTTTTAACCAAAGAAACCCCAGTAGAAAGTTTGCATTCAGCAGGTGCAGTGAGTTGTTATGGCAATAGGGAAATGGATGAACCTCCATTCAGTAATCATATTGGGGAAAAAAATGCA
The DNA here is from genome assembly GCA_019176425.1 of Megalops atlanticus. Taxonomy (NCBI): domain Eukaryota; kingdom Metazoa; phylum Chordata; class Actinopteri; order Elopiformes; family Megalopidae; genus Megalops; species Megalops atlanticus. The sequence goes on along the minus strand of CM032887.1, from coordinate 24,922,025 downwards.
TCAAAGGCTGGACAGGTACCCAAAAGATGATGATGAGGAATTATGATACCAAATTCAAAATCATGGCAGGTAATTACACAGCAGAATCAAACTGTCATACTGATAAAAAATACAGTATGTTTTGAATGCTAACACTGAAGAAATCATTTTCAATTGCCTGTGGGTTACCCGCTCTGTGCATACAGATCTATAAGTATATGCACATTCACATCAACATCAATATTAATTGACAGAATTTGCAGAGTGTTGTGACTTACCTAATCGCTCTCTGATGATGTACAGATTTTACAGATTTCACTGTGTCCCTGCACTTTCTGTACATAAACACCCATCTTCACTTGAAAATACACAGTACTCCAACACCCTACAACTGCTACCCTTGGCTGCATGTGTCCTGTAATCTCCAACATTTTATTTTTTGTTTGGTAAAATGCATTTTTGAGCATGGAGGTTGCTTGATAATCAGGACTAACCATACAGTTAGTTTACACTCATTTTGAACTAATAAGATATATGTAGAGGAAAAAAAAGAACAATATAGGTCCAATGAATTAATAAGTCAGTAGTACCGTACTGTGAATTGTCTGCAGAGGGACATGCCGTCGGGAACCCAAGGCACCAAACATCTGCTGCCTCTGTTCCCCTCATTCTGGCTTTAAAACGGCCGCATTTTTTTCCTACTGCTGAGCATTCTGCTGCTCCTTCAGAGCCCGGTCCTGAGTACAGCTGGTAGCTGTCAGATATGCCGCATGGGTGCTTTCGTCTTCCCCAGAGTCGAGCACCGAGTGTGCAGAGACTAAAGGCTGTCAGGGAAGATTAAACAAACCAGAGCGCTGCATTGTTTGCATGCATCCTCACTGAGGTTTGCAGACCCAGCACTGCAGTCTGAGGCACAAAGGTTGGTGGTAGAAAACTCATTGACATTCTTTAGGGGCAGATATCCATGGCAGCATGGCCACTTTCACCTTATGAACTCTGAAGTTCCTGCCCGCCCCCAGTTATAAAAAAGGATGAGCCTTGGTGGCAATTAGTTAGCCTTTACAAAGGAGGAGGCTGGCTCTGGCCCCATGTTTAATATACAAAATAGCATGCTTACTGTGTCAGTGGGCAATTTCCTACGAAAATGCATCCTTTAATGGTAATAGAAACATTGCCAAGCTGGAAATAGCCACCCTCTAGGCCAAATGACTTCAAATGTGAGTAGATTTACTGATAGAGTAGAAGACATTGCCCTGTGCTGTTCTCTGATGCAATGCCCCCCCTCGCAGCAGACAATCTGCAGTCCCCCTGGAACCCACAAAAATTGTATTCAGTGTCATCAATGCAACCCTCTCCCCTCTGTTATATTTCTTCCACCTGTAAAGATGTCTTTAACTGCAACCAACTGCCTTGCATTTTAACTCAATTGTTCACCTCTGTTTGACACAAGTAACTGACTTACAGATATCATTTAATCAATTCCAATTTGGTGACCAACCCTAAGAGTTTGAATCATACCAAAACCAGTCATAGAGAGATGGGCGAGGTACATTTCATGTGCACTGGCAGTGTCACTGGGCCTTGCTCTCATTCTTACATGCTCAAAAAACAAAATTCATCTTTCTCACAATGGCTTGGAGTGCAGCAGTCTGCTCTAATCTCTTGGAGGGGACAGAACCTAGACAGAGATTTGCATTTAAGCATTTAAATTTTCAAATGTACTTATTTAATAATAAGCAAGAAGAAATCAATCTCAACAGCAATTTGGCTCTTACACACCAGAGCTAAGGTTGCACTTTTAATAAATGTCTTATACTGAAGATTTCTGTGTGGTTTCTATGCCTGTGAAACAGGAGGTTGAGTCACCATGTAATCTGCATATGTTTTTGTTGACCCATATAAATTTCATAAACGTAATCCTTTTTATCAGATTTTACAAAAACACCTTCTTCATATACTATTACTATATTGCATAGAGCCATAAATGCAGAATGCACTGTACCTCAAGAAAGTGTAATTTGAATAAAGGTATGAATAATATATGATAGTTGATTATGTAATTGTCCTTCACTTTGCATATAGGTAAACACCACAATGTTAGTTCATTAAATACCACCATGTTTGTTCATTAAACATCTCTGACTGAGTGGCTAACAGGGTTGAATGCCTTAGCTGATGGGAAGTGTCGTGTAACGGCCTCCAACAGATATGAAGTATCTCATAATAGCCTCTAACTAGCTCTGCAACATGAACCTGAGGATATCTGACTATCATTTTTGTCTCAGGTCATTTAGAATCCAATACATACAGAACAAAGGCAGTCTCTATCAGACAGTCAGTTGTCATTTAAAAAATAAGCACTTTTAGTGGAGAGGAGAGAAAGAGAGAGGGAGAGAGGGAGAGAGGGAGAGAGGGAGAGAGAGAGAGCAAGGCAAAAAGAGAGAGAGGGAAAGAGAGGGGGAGAGAGAGATGCTTCTCCGTGTCTTGGTGCCAACCACAATCCGAGCTGTCTCTCCCTGCAGTGCCTTCATCTGTAAATGGAATTTGCACCTCACAACCTCATTTGACGTTATCTGAAGTCATTTAGGCTGCAATTCTGCTCTGTCCACCTCCCAGACAGAAAAGTCAATATGGCTGAATGCCACTGGCAGGACTGTACACTTGTCGGCATAATTTGAAGTCATTTTCGGTGATAGAGAGATAGGGTCTGCCGTCAAACAGAGTCGCACAAGATCCAGCTGATTCCCTTCGCTTGGATTTTGCTTTCCTCCTGCTTTTATTCACCGTGTGAAGACCAAGCAAATGGTGGCATATCCACCCTGCCGATAAAGAGGCCAGGAGATTGAAGCAAGGAACACAAACCACAGCAAAGACTCAAGTGACAGCTGCTTAATACAACAGCTGCAGCTTGGATACGGGATACCTAGAGATACATATCACGCTGCACCTTAATTGACAGAATGTTACATTTGAGGTTTAAGAACAGTATGATGTACACTACATTGTCAGTTTCTTAAGTGCAGGACTACTACCTTCTATATGTCATTGACTCAGATGCACATATGTAAATGTCTTGAGGTGCTAAAATATTGTACACCATAAAACAACATTTGAATGATTTTGTTCTTAACCAAGACACTGCCTCTATGCAATACACACTTTGGACAATGCTCTTTCTCCTTGAGCACAGCAAAGAGATAAAGCAGATTCACCAAAAGCAATTTGCATCTACAAGATGATTGTTTTAAACCCAGGTACAGCGCTGCATAGCCTTCAACTTTCCATTAAAACTGACCATGCCAGGTTTCCTCACTTTGCTGCATTACTCTATTTGCACTCCAACAGTCACAACAAAGACACATCGTTTTGTCCTCAGCACTCATCTAAAAGGATTATAAGTTAAAGTAAAAAAAATTAAGTTCTCCATGCTGAAACGCCAATGTCTCTCTCAGAACTGACACTATGGCCTTCCCTCCACTTCGACTGCAGTGATTCCTGCACAATGGCCCTGCAGCCAGATTTGAAGAGCTTCCTCTATTGTGCACAGTCGGTTGACCTGGATCTTTCATCTCACAATAGCTTTGCCATAACTGGCTGGAAATCAATGCAGGAGCCAGGCTGCGCAATTACCTGATCGGGCGCCTCACAGGTTTCCAGCAGGAGAGCGGAGCCATTTACCAAACAGGACGAACTGGGCGGATCTGCTCCCCGGAGCACCGAAAGTGAAGGCTTATAAAGCCACTGTCAGAGGGACATGATTCATGAGCTTTTCCACAGGAGATCAATAGGATTTCTCATTCCTGACAATGTGCACACACATATATGTGTCAAGGTTTTATAACTATATCTAATGCAGGGGAGGATCTGTTGCCTAACACAGACCACCAAGATTTCTCAGGGCACTTCAGAGAGGTTATTATATAGGGTTAGTGTAACTGGTGGAAGAGGTGCTGTGGGAGGACCCTACAGTACAAAGACTGCAGAAATATGTGCTGTGTTCAAAACCAAAATGCTCCAGATGGCCTGTGGTCTTTGCTCGTACCTTTCTGCTGAGGCTTATGTGCATGTGCTGGGGGCTTTGAAATAAAACCTCGTAATGACATGGCAGCATAATAACACATTTTTTCCTTTATCATTTCTCCTCTTTCATTCTTAAGATTCTTAAGATTTCAAATGATAAAAAGTGTGAGAAGCCCACTCCATGCTGGAGCTGCTCAGACAGGTTCCAGTGGCATCGGGTATCTCATTTCGTGAATTACTTCACTACCTTATCCTCCTACCAGTCATTTCACCTTGCTTAAATCACATTCAAATCAAGGAAAAAAATTCTTGATTCTTTCTTTCTTGATTGTAAATTATGTACATTTCTTGAGTATGAAATGGAAGGCAGCTGGGGAACAGATGCCTGTTGGGAGCTCCACATGGAATAAGCAGTATCCGCAGAGGAGCAGTATGCCTGAACAGCATGCCTGGGTAGTTCTACCAAGCCCTTTTTATTTATAATCTACCTTTTAAAAGGCCTGATTATTTAATGGCAGTACATGCTGGAAGGAACAGGAGGCAAACTCAGGACCAGTAATCACGTCACTCTACCATAGCAGTATCTGGTGCAGGACTGAACTACTTATACACAAAGTAAACAGTAAGCCCCTTTATTTAGTTTTTGTTTTTATTTAGCTTTACTTATTTTATTGGAGGTGTTAAAACATTGCAAACTGATCATTTCTAACAATAAGACTCCATTGAATAATTAATGCACATAGCAATTGAGCTACAGTAGTAAGACCTTTCTATTTTGATGTGATCAAGGCTTTCCTTGTGCAACATGATTACAGGGACATTATTGGCACATAATATTTGTTATGTGCCAAAACAGTGGTACTGTCCTGGAAGCCTCTCCTTCATTTTCCTAGGGCATATGACTATTCCTGGCGAAAGGATGCTTTGCATGTAAATGACACTGCAGACTAGGCACAGCACCCTGTATGAAAATTTTTTGCAATGTCAACGGTCTCATGGGACGTGTCTCATCTGCTGTTTAATCTGAAGCCAAAACTGGAAGATGGAGATTTACCTTGTTAGCTGGTGACCCTGGATGTAATGATCTACTCATTTGAATATCATATTCTGATTTATTCCTGGTCAACCACGTACTGCATGCTGCTTACAATGAAAGTTAAGGTAGGCCCACATTTCACTCTGTTATGCAATGAGGAAATAATTTACTAACATGGGTGTTATATTACTCATTTTAAGCAGCAAACTGATATCTGTAAAATCATACTTAATGTTAGTAAGCTAGCCTCGTTGGACTAACTAGCAAGATAAATAGCAACCTATAACAAGTAACTAGCCAACTGATGGCTGTATAACCATATTGATATAAAACGTAATGACTGTATAGAAAGTAATTGCAAAACATTTGGCCCTGATCTGTGGGTTTCTGTCTCCTTTGCTTGGCTAATGCTTGGGGTTGAACTGCTATATTGAAAGCCAAAAGCTTTAGCAGAAGGATATCTGATCTCTGCAATAATTGGCTGTTTAGCTGAGTCTTACTGGAGTGTGAGCACCATTATGAGCAAATCAAATGTAAAGAAAAGTTAGGCCTGCTTTTTCAAGATAAATGATTTTGTCTACATAAGCAATACATCATTATTGTTATAGCCACAGAGAAACAGTAGGTTCCTTCCTAGTTAAGTTATGGAGCTGGTAACTCTCTAACAAAAATAGATCATTTAGGTCCAGTATTGTTTAGAGATTATCCATGAAAACTGATCAATTCCTATCAACAGTTTATCAACTGAAACTAAGTTTATTAATCAGACAGATTAACTGACTAATCCTTATAGCCTTAATCATACATAAAACTATTTGTTTCACTCTTCACACTGTTATCTGAGTTTAAGGAATCAAACCACAATGCTGACAATCTCATTAGGAAAGCTTACAGGAATGCTGGGGTGAGCCGCTCATATAGAGCCAGTTTAGTGTCACTCTGCAGAGAAATACCCTGCAGCTTCCCCATCCTGCAGTCGGCTCAAGATAAGGCTCACTGGGGCTTTCACCTGGGACTCTTTCACTGTCGGAAATAATACCATTGCTAAATATTAACTTTTGCCCTCAGTGTGCTTCTGCCAAGTTTGGAGAGTGTATCGGTTACAAAATTACCGCTCTGCCAATGTATAGAAGGGCAAAGTAACAAACAAGGTCAATATTGCATTTATTTTTGAGCTGCCTTTAGTAAAAAGAGAAAGTGATGAACGGGCTGTGATCTGAGACAACCTCAGTATCACATAGTGTACATTCCATAGGCTGGTGGACTGCAGGCATGGGGGCTTTTTGAATAAACAAATTAAGGCCAGTTAACACCCTGACTTTCTTTTGGATTATCAATAAGAAATGATGAACTGTAATTATTCAGGAGATAAAAGTGTTCAATGGCAATGTTAATATAATGTAATTCTATTTTTTGTCAATTTTTATACCACTATCAGTCATGATAAACAAAAACTCTGAATATGACCTTATCATTTGAACAGCTTACTCCAAACTGCATGCAGAATGAGGCAGACTTTGGAATGGAGTTATTCCCAGTTCCTGGAGAAGTAACTATTCACAATGAATATATATTCAGAACTCATGTCATTGCATTACAAATAACAGTGGATAACAAACTACCTATAGCTATTTATTGTGCATGTAGCTATAAAGACTACATTTTTTTAGAAGGTAGTCTTTTCAGAAGATATTGGCAAACAAAAGCAAATACTTCTGACTGGAAACAGCAGCATTGAATGTAAAAGTTGGTAATGCATGTCACACAAGTCTCATATTCAAGATCTCTTCTTCCTCTGTTGTTGCACTTGTTTTGTTGTGTAAAATGAGCATATTTTGCTATTGTCTGATTGATATTTTGACAAAAATTTCACTGTCCCACTTTCTGCTCGAACGGCTGATGCCTCCTGGAGATGGAGATTATGCCAGTGCACTTTGTAGTTCACGCCGAACACCTGGCTGCTTGTAAACTGCAATTATATTTGAAGTATTAAACTATATGTGCATTTAAAACAGCTTAATCATAACACTGATTTGAAATTCACGTATTTAAGAATAATTTACAGACTGCCTGCACCTAACCATGGTCAATGCCTGCTGTAGGTTGGAAAGAGAGTGCTTCAGAATGTGCTAAATTAGGTTTGGACTCCTGCTGGTTATAGAAGGAGAATGTATTATCTTTAAAAAATCCTGAAAATGGGAAAATAGAACTTCTTTTTTCTCCATGACATCTGAATATTATAAAAATCTCTCCAAGCACTTTTGTATGTTGGGAATTGTAACCATTTTTTTCTTTAAAATAGTACTCTCTGAGGCACAGAATCAATTTGATTCATTGCACAAAGAATGTACGTGCTTTACCACAAAACATGCATCTGATATATGCAACTGATCGTTTTATCTGAGAACTCTGATCACTTGTTTTAAATTAACCCATTGACCTAGTTTAAACGTTTGCTATCAGCATTTTTGTTTGTTCAGACAAATACTGTCTTCACCAACATTAGCAATGTCTGAACAATGCAGGACACATGGGTATTGTGGCCGTACTTTTTGTTGTTTGTGGTTGAGCATAATCCCTAGCGCAAAATTAAAAGAGCCAAATTCTTAACACATGTGAAGGCGCAGCTCTATTAGGAGGTCATTACAAATGAACACATTCCCTGGCTGATTTCAGCAAAGACCCATGGTTACTGAATTGCAGGGGAACAACCAGAGCGACTGCAATTTTCCCCACCACATACAATTACCGTCTCTCTGAGTTGAATGCAAAATGTCACAGTCAAGAACATTTGGTGCCTTGAAATGAATACATTTCCCTTCTGATTCTGTAGAAAAAATACAGAAGAAATACTAAATAAATATAAATGGGACTCAATCAGCAGATGGTACCATAGTTTGCTTTAACAATCAAGGCCATGCACCTGACAAACCATTTTTGGGGGTGTGGTAACAGAAGCACAAAAGAAACAAAAATAAGAGGGGCTTTTCCTTGCCACTGTCAGTATCAGCCTGTTGTCTAGGGTCTCAGATTTTCCTGAAAAGAAATTTCAGCCCTTGTGCCCTTTTTTCACATCTTGCACCATATGCTTGTATCTTCCGTACTTCATGCAACTATGTCTGCATGATGATTCTGCATATGTAAAGCACATTATAACATATGTATTTGTGAAGTGTGAAGTATTGCGAAGACTATATCAAACATTATTAATTGATTTACATTGGAAACATCCCCTTTTATTAAGCCCACCACCTGTTTTTGTTTTCTCCTGCAAGAAAAGACAAAATACTTTATTTCTACACAAAATATACATTAAGAAGCCAGATTTGACTGGCAATGCTGCAGAGTGCAGCATTATGTTTTGTTTGTTAAATGTGATGACTTATTACTTCAGTTTTCCTCTCTTCTGCATGCCCAAGTGGTTACTCCTATTATAACAATGAACAGGGAGCACCATTTTTTGGACCCATAAAGGTAGATCAAATAACCAGACCGAGATCAGCATTTAAATGTCAGTGCCAGACAACCCTCAAAAGATGCAGAGCGAGCAAAGACAAATCTTTCTTCAACAACAGATTGCTTCCCTCTGCGCCTGCTGTCTATGAAAATTTCATATGTAAAGCTGCCAAGCTTGTTTTATAAATGATGCAATCCTCCAAAGTCCTTCACCATGCTGCCAATAACATCATTTTCAGCATATGTTATTGCTGTTATGATTACCATCATTATTTTCATCATGATTCATCATGGATATGACACAACATTATTATGACAATTCTGCCTCTGCATTGTGTGAAATGTATGTTTGGTGTTAGCGTCAACAAAACCTATGGCTGTAGCCGCTATTCACGCCGCTAACTGCATTGACATGAATATGAATAAAGCACATACACGGGGAAATGGTTTCCCTTTTTATCACTGTCAAGACATTATAGCAGAAGACAAGTGAAAGTGATTATGCAATGAAATTTTACCCTGCCACGAAGAAGCAGTCCGGAAGCAGACCTTTGTACTCTCTCTTCAAACCAGAGTTTCCCCGAACCGAACTGAGACCCCGGGATCAATAAGTTCTGATCGGTATGACCTTTGCACGCATTCCATATTCTTCGCGTTCCATCAGGACCCGGATTCTGCTCCATTTCAAAACATGGCTCACATTTATCAGCTTTCAACCGCTGGCCAATTTAACACACTTCCACATCAAAAATACCTTGGGGGGATTGAATTACAACGCTCCTGTCTCCAGCCATAGCCACGGAGGAGCCCGGGGGCAACTTATCCCAACCATTCTTGAAAGAGGGAACATGAAATTATGACTCCATCCTAAATTGATTTAATTAATCATGCCGCTGAAGGTGCCGAGGGGCCTCTCTCCCCCCAGGTTTGGAGCCTGATGATCGCAAACAGAGTTGATGGGGCAGATCCTGCACTGATGGGGAGTTTCCGGTGGCGGTGATGGGGGGGGTAGGGGGTGGGGGTGGTTGCTTTTGGTTTTCCAACAGCACTGGAAGGTAATATTACGCTCTTAAGTATTGATTCATAAATCAAAGGTAATGGGATTAAAGCAGAATCCCTTGGAGAGGAGTGAACCATGGAAACGTGGGTAATGTTTGGCCTGGTCTCATCATGTGGCTTCTGAAACTGCAATGACTGCTTAGTCCTCCCTGGGAGAGTCTGGCACAGCCTGGTCAGAGTCCCGATGGTGCTCACTGTTTGAGACACATAATGATGGCCTCAAAGGCAATCACAATATCCTCTTTTTAAAATAATAATCAGAGAACTTAATAATTGATCTGACCATCACACTGTTGCAAACCTAAATGATTCCCTCCAGGAAGAGGTCATACAGAGAATTGATATATTCTGTTTAATGTACATTCCCCTACCCCCTAAAACTTACTCAAAGATTTAATTGCATTGAATATGCTGTCTGTAAAGGGAGCCACATGCAACAATGTAATACTGACTGTTTCACACCTGACTTTGTTAAAAAAATAGTCAAATGAAATCAGTGTATGCTTCCCATACATTGTGAAAACCACCATCAATAACATGTTGCTCTCCTACACAGCATGAAACCGAATGCACAGCTTACAATGTATGGCTTTTACACTGGCTGTTCAACTGTGTAAACAACCACAATAACTCTTCTTAAAACGTCTCGCACAAGTACACACACGCCCATGAAACAATGCCCATCTGACACGGTACATGTAACAGCTCATCAGGAAGATAGATTTTGGCAGCGCACATGCACTGTTGATTCCACCAAACTCATTTCATTTCCTCGATCTTCCACTGTTCAGCTGTACGGAATGCGATTTCAATTATCTCAAAGTTGTCCTTTTTACAAATTAAAGCAGGGAACATCGCACAGACAATGGTATTCATTGTGCCTGCCACATAAAAAGCCTGTCTGATTGCAGGTTAATACTATGCATGAAAGTTGTAAGCTTTAGATGTATTGTGAAAATACTAAAAGAAGAATGTTGAGCTGTTAGCTTGTTCATTAGAAAAAGAAACAAAAGAATTAATTTAATACTTTATGAAAATAATGTTTCTTGATGTTTGGAAATCTATTTTTCTACCTATGAATAATGTGCATTGAAAAAAGAACAATAATGAACATAAATTATATTGTTGTGGCATACATTTTATGTATTATACCACCATTTTAAACACTGTACTGCCTATACTTGAAATATTACACAAAAAGAATTGCTTAAAGGATTTTTCAGAAAGACTACATTGTAAATTCTTAAGTGGGCTTGGCAAGTTTTTCTTTTTTACTCTGTTTGGGTAGTGTGGATTCACCAAAAAGGGGATCTTCTGGAACCCTGTGGGACACATCGCTCTGGTGAAGATAAGCCGCTCCTGATCAATGTATTTATTCCACTCAAACCCCTGTCTTTCTAATTCATTTTAAAAATAGTCTATCTTCAATAGGAAGAACAACTGTACAACTTTGTTTACTTAGTTTCAGGAGAACATAACTTTCATTATGGTCTTAAATTAAATGAACACCAAAGATGCAAATAGACCCAGAGGACACCAGCTGTCCTAACCTTCTATAATGTCTTCACTATGAAAAAACTGACAGCTGATGAAATTTTTTGATAAATACGTGTATGCATTAAAAACCAACACTGCGTTAAAGTGCTCACTACAGATCAAGGACACATCAAAGCTGTTCTAAGGGATGAAGCAGCATCAAATGTCATGTTTTCAGAAAAGTCACCTGATCCATCTTATGGGATCACAAGAAGATTAGCATCCAGCATAAATACCATGTAAAGCAGCAAACACAGAAGATGGCCAAATTAATGAGTAACTAAACAATAACTTCAGTCTCACAAGTCTTTACTTTCTGAGAGGAAAAACATAAATCCTGTGAGTACGGCCCTAAAATTTGACTGAACCTGGCTGTAGCTGTACTGCTGTCATGGCAGTGGCTGACCATAGGTGAATATCATAATTCATAACTGTCTTGAGCTGTCAATTGAGAATATCTTGTCTTCATTATGTTTCCAAGACGTATTGGCTGCCATCGTCAATGGCACTGTTTGCACACATGCTATCCATCCGAAGAATGCCACAGCAGGGATTTCCACTGCAGTGTTTATGTACAAACAACACATGCAACCCCTCCACATTGGGCCTGGTGACAGGCGTGTGCTAGGACCTCTTTGTCTGACTCTTTGGAATGCTGCACAAACGCATCACCACCATGTCATTTCTCCACAGAATGGCTCTCCCATACTGACCCCCTTCCCCACCCAAGTTTTCTAAATGCAACTGTTTTGCACTGCAAATATTACAGAAAATGACAACCCTCTGTTATTTAAATATCACACACCCCCCGGCCCCCTCCAGAATGCAGAGCTGGGTGATTAAACAATTTACATAATCAAACCCAGACTTTCACAAGAGGAGCAAAGGGCTGGCACAAGGCAAACACACTCACCCGCACGCATGCACATCCATTTTGGTTGTGAAAGGTCAGATGATGACTGTGTGGGTGGTACAGGCTGCATTTCCAATCAAAACAGCCATCGCTACATATTGCCTCAAAACACTCATTACACGTGATTTCAATTTTGGGCTGAAGAAATAAAAATAGAAATCAGTGTAATTTATGAGATCATAAACAAACAAGCATTTCCAAACCTTGATGAAACCAGATCATGTAAACAAAAACAAAGATCACCTCTGTTGCTAAAAAACACCACATTCTCCTGTGAATGAATTGGTAAGTACATGCCTTTTTGGCTTAAGCCAGGTGAATTACAATGATGTCATGCATATTTCTCTCTACAGGATTCTCTACAGTTGTTTACTAGTTGTCTCATCCATTAATTTGCTCCATTAAACGAAATGTTCTTGTTTCAATGTTCAATGAGCAACAGGTGGAATTAATGAAAACCTGCAGGAACTGCCGGCTTTGTAGAAACCTCACTACCTATCGCTGAGACAAATGATAAAGTATGCACATGCATAGAAGTATGAAATGACAACCGTAATTTTTTTGTTTATGTATAGCATTGTCACCGCAAATGACTATTTTTTTTTACTATCAACATTTTTGGCAATATATTACTTCATCTTTGTCAATGAAAAATTCAACATTTGGCAGAATGCATCACTTAGATATTGTGAAACATGCAATCATTGTTTTGTCACAAATCATTTGAAATTTTGATATATTTTAATGCTATTTTGCTGATGATAAATTCTTCCTGGCATTCTGATTTGAGCTCTGATACTCTTGAGTGTGTCTACAAGTGTGTGTTTTCTAAATTATCAATGACTTTTTGAAACAAAGCTTTCACAAAGCACTTTATTTTTTCAAGATAATCTCAGGCTGGTCTCAAGGGTAGGAAAATAAATGAGCTCCATTAAAAAGCTCAATGAATTCTTGCTGGGTTTTCATTTACTCAGTATGAATGGCCCAGTAGGATTATGGGGGTACTTATCTGGATTAGGTCAAAGTGTGAACAAGTTTCAGGCTGCCCATGTATCCAGCAGGGACATTACTGATTCTGTGCAGTCACAGATGTAAATGAAGGCACTGACTGACCTGGGCTTTGTGTAGGCCTTTGCATATGGCTTACAGCCCATGTGGGCACACTGCAGGGAAGCAACACTAATTCCACATGCTCTCGGGATCTTATACAGGGCATGGGTAGCCTACAGGTGTTTGGAGCACTAGAAGATTGCCAGCAGAAGTTTTTTATTTACTAAGGTACTGGCACACAGACCCAATGTGTCCCCTATTATATTTTGGCATATTGGCATATTTTCTTCACAGTACACCAACTCAACTAAAGACACACAAGAGAAGTGACACTCCATTAGAGAAGGAGGGCAGCAAAGCAGTTACTACTGCATCTACTGGGAGTCTTAATGTTTTGAGTTAGGTCTCAGAAAGTAGTGTGTTGCTGGTAACTGATTTGGCAATTTAAAACTGCAGATGCAAAATAAAAAAATACACATTAAATGATACAGCAATAAAACAAAATGCAACATCAATACATCTATTTGTATCTACAGTAGATACAAGTTAAATGATGGTTGTTTAGCATTTATATTTATTATTGTTATATATTTATTATAACAATAATATGTATATTATTTATGTATATCTAGCTATTTGTGGATATAGCTAACTAGGTACAGAACAAGGTTTTTACATTTACCCTTTTCTTTGCTTTTTTCATTCCACTGTTCTTTGAAAACAAATAAACAAAAAACCTGTATTCGTGTCATCTAAAGAGGCTTACGGAGAAAAGACTGAACACATCTATCATCTGTGCCCAACATATATATATATAATTATATATATAATTACAAATAAGTAACTTGCATGTCATAGGCACTCAGATGTAGTTTCTAGAAAAAGAAAATGTCTTCCTGATACAACTTATGTTGCCAGGTAAACAGCTTCATAGTTTACATCTTAGTTGTTCTCCATGTGGGGAAAAACAAAAAACTAAAAAAAAATAAAAATAAAAAAACAGAACAAACAAAAGAAAAATGCAGAACCGATTTCTCCAATCAACTGAAAGTTAGACTGCTGTGTGTAGCTGTGGGAATCTGAAAGCTATACTTCCTTGAATTTCCATGCCATAATTTCCTTCCCAGTTTAGACATCACAGACATCTCTTGGGTCGGCTTGTTTTACTCCCTCTGAAGAGCTGAAATGTGCATTTACTTTGGCTGCTTCACATTCCCATTATTGGACCGGGTATCCGTCTTGCTAGCTGGCAAGGAAGCAAGCAATGATATCAAAATTGACCATTTATTCAGCTGCCAATAGTTGTTGGATGGTGAAGCACGCCGCCCTGATGTCAAGACTGAGGAATGGACGGCAACTGAATTAGGATATATAAGACAACTAATGCACTCAAACAAAACACAACCACCTGATATTGGTGTTATTGTGGTTTTGGTTTGGTCAGTGTTCAGGCTCTTTTGTTAGATATTGGCAATATGTATTCCCTCATGGCAGAAATGAAATTTTAAAGCATGGAGGATAATCTTTGCTGTATGCGAGGAGAATAATACATATCAGCCCATGCGGCTCACCAGGGGTGTTCATTAATGCAAGGTGCAAGCACCCTCCAGTGCAAGCTAGTCATGACTAACGCAACCAGCAAACACTTAGAATTGGAATTGGCCAGTAGAAATAGGGAAGAGTATTCGAGTGCAATCAGCACTGAAACGCCCCATGCTGACAATTTCTGCACAGCAAGAATAGAGAGAAAGAAAGAAAGAAAGAAAGAAAAAAACAGAACAGGCATGAGGTCAGTGTAGCTGAGGTCACAGTTCTCCTAAGTGGAACTGGAAAGGCATACTTTCCACAAAGTATCTATTGTGGAAAGGGTATCTATTTTTATTTGACCCCACAAAAAGTGGACTTTAACTATTGATCGAAGTAATTAATTTTCAACCCCTTCTTCTCCATTTAATCTTGTTAATGGTGATAGAGGTTAACAAAGTGATTCTTAATGTGCCGCTTTGCTTGTGTACCTTTATAGCTTCTATCAAGGGACATGAACAGACCAGAAATAACAATCAAAGAACTGGGTTAACTCATTAAAAGTTTATCTCCTTGTCTCCCTCTCATTCTCTCCACTAACCATGACACAGTAGGCTTTGAACTGTCTTTTGAGAGAAATGTAAGGGAGATTCATACAACACCTGCATACCTTTAATGGAATTTTATGGGGATTGCAAACTTCTAACCCAGAAAATGTCTGGAAATGCTGTCTGAAAAGTAGTTGTAAATGTGTCAATGTCAAGATTCCATTAATACATCCAGAACTATTTTTGACCACAAAACATCATTTGTCATGAGGCTGTTTGTGAACATTAGTTCTGTTTTCATTGATAATAGCTGTAAACATTGTGATTTTCTGCAAGTGCTCCATCTTAGCCTATTTTTATGCCTTTTCCCTTCATGCAGCCCTATGTTAGAATCACCCATTGGATATGCTACAACCACTGTACCCATGCAGGAGTGCTAGATTTTTTTTAATTGGCTTAATGTTCTGATCTACCAAACATTGAAGTTGATTTTCTCTCAAAATGTGCTTTTGGTGGCCAGTACAGGGGAAATTTCTGCAACTGGCTCATGTCTTTCATAATATCTGAAAGTGAGCTAAAAGAGCTAAAAGAAAGTGGAAGTATGCTATCCAGTCAAGGTAGTATATAAGTGCTGAAAAGCCATAGTAAATATAGCCTTTTGTAGCCTTTCGTAAATGTAGCTTTTTTTCTTAATTATGGTTTGTTTTCCATCTTCCTAAACCAAAAGTTACAGCAATCATTTTATTTAAAGATAAATCAATATTATTAAATAAGTCATTATTATTAACATAGGGTTCAGATCTCACAGTTTAAAAAGTCATGCTAGTTTATGTTATCTCTGCAGCATTATGGCCTTTTCAGATACAAGAATTCTGTTTTATGCTGTATCTACAATGATTTTGCATCTCCATCATGCCCTCTTTAAGGTGCTCTGTGGCAATCTCGTACAAGAATTTATTTTTTCAGTTAGGAGTTAAGTGATGAAGTTCTCGGAATGTGACAGGTTCCTATATTTGTCCATATTTCTGGAAGACTTCCAAGAGGAGCCTTGAGGGAACTTTACTATTATAAATTGGTGAAACATCCTGGTGAAGAGGAAGATATTTTAATGGACAAGACTGAGGAGGAGTGCATATTATACACCTTAAAGTGTCCTTGACTGGCACCTATTCATCGTTTACCTGAATTTATCTCAGATGATGAGAAGTGGACAATACTAGTCAAAACAATAGCTCCACTTGTTTTTTATTCATTTAAGAATATGTGGTTAGTAAAGCCCTAAGAACAAGAACGTAGTGAAAGCGTAAGGTACTAGAATTTTTGAATGAACATCTAAGTCATGAGTGAGCTTTGTGTAAGAAAAAGCACTGTCAGCTGTAAGTTAACTTAATAAGTCATGCGGGTGCATCAATAAGTGTTATGTTCCAGATTTTATTTTTCACTTTACACCTCAGGGGTTGTGTACAGGGGGGAAACTGTGAAGCCCTTCTTAAATTCCTCACACTGAGGAGGCTGCTCCTGGCATGTTGATGCAACAATGGAAGGTTTGCAAAATTGAAAATCAACAGGCGACATGTAGTTATGGTCCCAAATGATTAAAAGGGATCAACAATATTGATTTTCTGTACACTCAGATCCTTCTCTCTTATAGGATTTCAGTCAACAACTTCTGTGGCAAAGAATGCCAGTGCCTGAACAATTTATCCTTTTTGTCTGCAGTCAATATGTGGAAAGCAACCTGTTAATTACTCTGAATTCACTCAGATTGGCCCTAATTACTGTTCATGGCAAGATTAATCCATTAATAAACTGTAACCCAAATATGTCACACTAAACATTAACTGCATATGATTAACCCTACTCACGAAAAAGAAAAAAAAAACACCTTAAAGAGCTACTTTGATGCCAAATTGAAAACTTTTGTCCACCATCCCTGTATACGCAGAACTCACTGAGCTTTGAGAGCAGTAGCAATTTGTAGAAACATTTAGTTTGTATCCTAATTATGCATTCATTTCATGCTGTGTGGCAGTAGGAGTGAACGCATTTGCTGTTAATGACTAGAAAGCATTTTCCAACAAATATGGAACTCAGTTGGTGTGTGGAGCCCTGCTCATAGATTACAGGGAAAAAAGAGAAAATTAAAAATACATTTAACTGTCTTCCTCCGAAAGTTTTCCAATTAGAGTGCAAGTTAAAACACAGAAAGTCATTTAAATGAATCTGCTGAGCTGTTAAATTTAACCGAACAGTGGGTTATCTTCTCTCCTCAAAGGAAGATCCCACCGTTTTTTTTTTTTTTTTTTTTTTTTTCCTGTGGAATGGAGTCAGGCATCACGCAAGAGGAGCCTTGGCATCTGCTTCCACAAGCAGATGGCACGCTTTGGCACTCGGAGCCCAGTTTAACAGCGGCTCCAGATATGTGAAGACTCCTTAACAGCAGAAACACTTAAAATCAGCCTGGGGAATCATGGCAGCACTTCATACAACAGTGATTTGACCTTTGCCTACGAAAATTCCCTCTTTAGCTTCCTACGATTTTGAAGTGCCACAGCTATTAAGGTTTTTTGTCTCTGATTAATGGGGTAAAAAAAAAAAAAAACCTTAGATATGTGATCTTTGACTGGATTCTTCAATTGGAAATTCCTCATTAGGATTTTAAGCTTCAGCCCGTAGGTGACACAGCTACTTATCTGGGATGATATTCATTTCTGAAGGCCAGACTTGTTTTTTTCACAGCTGGGAGTTATTCTGGTGAATAAGGGTGGCTGGTACAATTATTATGCCATTCTTGTAGCATATTTTTATGTCATGCGCATTTATTACATAGTCCCGTTTCACACATTTCCTGATTCTGCATTGTCTGTTTGGTGTTTGATGCGTAAACTCAACAATTGAGATTGCCATTTTAGAAGTGGCACGTTTGAAGGGCATAACAGCTGACATTTCCTCTGTTCTGGGACTGTGTCCAACATGGTATTCCACTGTGGAGCCCCTGAGTCTCGCTCAGAAAGGTTAAAGGATGGACGTTTAGTGGTGAAATGGCATGTTCTGCATGAACCCGGGGGGGAAAGACTGTGAACTTGCTAATATTACAAGCCCAGGGGAAGTAAGCAGCAATCTGGACTGTCACCTTTTCTTTGTTATTCTGAATATCAGCTTGTCAGAGTGTTTCAGAGGACAAAAAGGTTGGAATGTCCTACAGTCTGAGTTAAAGGTACCAGAATTACATACAAAATTTATGATGATGTGTTGACAGAACTACAGACAGAACTAACAACAGAACATGTATATAACTATTACTACCACTACAGCAGCTGTTATTACAAGAAGAACCTCTACTACTATTGCATGATTATCAGTACTTACATACATAATTATGTGTAATATCTCTCCCTGTGGTTGTACTCAACATTTAAAAACAGGCTTGTCATATACATATGAAAAAACACTAAGGTCACTGAATTTTCTCATATTCAAACATTTATACCATTCCAAATATTGATAATGAGTAATTAATTAACTAGGTCCCACTTGCTATAATCCTTTCCTTCCATAAAAGGGCATATCATTTGAACAACTTTACATTTAGGCATACTGTTTAAAATATCAAGCAAATTTATGTTTTTGATGCACAAAAAAGACAATGTGTATCTGTAGTAATCTGTAGTAATCACAAACAAAAAAGTATTAACAAGTTAGTTGGTAGTAACAAAAATGCTAGAGCTATTATTTATAAATAGCATAATCATTATCACAACTCCAGTGATAATGATTATGCTATTTATAAATAATAGGCCCCATTTACATTAAATAAAACTTAAAGGGGGTCACCCCAAAGAGGGATTTTTACAGAGAGCAAGAGAATGGAGAATATATGGTCCTCCGATTACGGGTTAGTAGTCATGTTTGGCTCAATTCCCTTCCCTCACTTTTCCAGATCTGGGTCCATTTGGCTGCAGCCCATCTCTGTCCACAACTATAAAGGAAGAGGGGGGAGCTGTTGAAATGTCATTGGTCTCACTGCCCATCTCTGTGCTGAAGAGCTCCCTGTAGATTGGGTTTGAGAGCTACAATAAAAGTGGTAGACAGATGGAAATGCAGGAAAAGATCATGGGGGAATTGCTCTCCAAAAGGAGGAACTAGTTGATCTATCTACTCATTAAACCACAAGGTCACTAATTTGTGAACAAATCCAATTAATCAACAGATGAGTTGGAAGCCCTTCACTTGGATACTAAAAATGCCCTTCTCTGTACTGTATAAGCAATCATTTAAATATACAGCTGCCACCGACTTAATTAAGCAACTCAAATGTTCTATTCTTATTGGTGAAATAGATCTAACACCACGCATATGATTATCCAAACAAACTGTAAGTGGGATATAGCTGCTGTATCTACATAGTTACAAAATTATAATTTGTTTTTTCCTACAGGAATGGTCTCAGTGCTTGCAAAATGTTAAGACTGGATTTAATTATTTGGTATTACTATAGTAACTAGAAAACACTGGAAAAAAACTGTAAAGCTCAATAATTGTCCATCCAATGGCTATCAAAGGAAATAAAATCCATGAGGACACCAAACATTTGGTGGGTTTTAATTTAAATCTACCATAACTGCACCTTAGGGCTCCTTTGCTTCCAGCGACAAATGACAGAAATGTGTTTTTGTGCAATGTACCCCTTCATATTCTATTTATAAAACACAGACCCCCTGCTGAAAACATAGCCTAAAAATGTCTTCTTTTGTCTCCTGAGGCAGCAGGTTAATTACTAAGCCAGTGCCTATTATAGGCATGTTGAATTATTCATTAGATGACCACTTCCTCTCATAAACACAAAGTCTAATTTTGCTTCCTTGGTTGTCTGAATATTAGTGGAGGTGGTAGCCAGTATGTCACTACACATGGCCCAGCAAATCCCATTATTCTGATTATTTTCATGTAGAAATATACCTTCACAAAAAAACATTACATGGTACATTAAAATTCCACGTAGAAAAATTACACCAAGTTTTCCTCTGATTAAATTCATTCAGCATGCATTTTTGTGGTGTACTGTATGCTGCACATTTTTTTGGGTAACTAGTGAATCTATATGAAGGCTGTGGCAGCGCCTTCCTTTTGACACCTCAGAAACAGCCCAAGAAGATGAAACATTGAAACAATATGGCTTCCCCTGGGAATTCCGCTGGAAACATCAAAATTCACAAGTTAATTATTGAAAAGCACAGATGAGGGGAGAGAAAACACGAGTTCACATGTGCGCGAGCGAGGTTGCCCCCAAGCAATTTCGTGTTCAGAGTAAATGTGTTCTTGAGGGCGCAGAAGCAGCGGAGCAAATGTTAAACGACGTTTACGTTTTTGTTGACACATCTCGCCCGCACGTATGCACACACTGCGGAGACTCACCAGGAAGCTCCTGCAGGCTCCGATTCCCCCAACAGGGAGCCTGAACTTGAGACAGCTGAAGGATGTAATTGGAAAACAGCGTGAGGGCCAAAGAGGGCAGACAAAATGTGCATCTCTGGTTCACAAAGGCGCATCTCACCGCGCTCATTTTCGTATGAAAAACAACAACCTAGCTGACACGGTCGTATCCCTCAAGAGGTTATCTTTCTAACCTGCTCTTACGCTCCACAGACATGACACATTTAAGTGACGCATTTGCATATGAGCACAGTGAACTGTTGCACTTTGAAAGCTGCACTTAAAATAATGAAAACATCTCATTTTGTGCTTGTTTGAAAAACTCAACATGTGCTTTAGTTTGTCTGCACTGCTCAACATCCTTCAGGATTGACACATTACACAATTTGTAATCACCTTTATCACCAGACTAATATTTGTTTTTTTTTGTTTTTTCGAAGCACAAGATCTATCGTGCACCATTGCCCCCTAACCAAGGCAAGTCTTCCTTTTTTATAGCTGTGATTTTGCATTGTGTGTCTGTGCAGCTTGTAGCAGAATTGTATACCAGCAGTGCTTTCAGGCTGGGTCTGTTGGTTAGTCCATGAAGTATTATGGATTGTGCAATGTGATAGAAGTCAAACAAAACTAGGTGAGTTTTAGCAGGATCATGTCACAGGACCATGTAACAGGCCATATGGCAACAGCAGGGGTGGTGTAGAAAACATCACTCATGTTGAAGTCCTGTTAGGTGAACTGGAAGTACTGGCCAGCTTCTTCACAATAACCATCGGCAGAATGTGTTCTATAGGGATAACCATCAATCAAATACATTTATTATAAACTATCATGACTATGGACATTAACTGAGTGATAGAAAATACTCCAGTAAGCTCATGTGCACCCTTGCCTAAGGTACGCAGGTACGCAGGTACGCAAATAAGGTATGCAAATAGCTAGTTGGCCTGATTGTGGACAAAAATCAAGCTAGCTAATCAGACCAGTACTTATTTCATTGAATATCAACTCTGCTTCATTTCATGTCAATGCTAAAAAAGTCTGAATCCAAAAACAGTGGGAGGAATTAAAAAATAGCAATGGTTGGGCTACAAGACCAAAAATCACTTTAAGTAGCAAACTTTGGAAGTGGTAGGTGTTCGTATATATATATATATATATATATATATATATAATGTTTGAAGTCTCATTGCTCAGACCTGAAGACAAAGCACCATTAGTCTGAATGCCCTCCTGAGATCAGGAGAGAGAGGTTGTACTCACGATGTGGAGCATGAGATAGTCTCCCAGGCCAGCAGCGCTGTCGATGCGGACCAGTATTCCATCCTTGAGAGACGTGCTGAAGCCCACGGTCAGGCGGTCGGTCCGTGTGCTTGGCCGGTCATTGGCAGGCCAGGTGTAGGTTATGAGCCCTCCCCCTTTGCCAAAGATGAATGTTGTTCCGGCTGAGGAGAAAGTAAACAGAGAGGGGGGGTGTGAGGAAATGCTTTACCAGAATAAGCATTTCTCTGTCAAAATTTGCTGAGGTTTACAGAAGAATTAGTCAGCCAATGCTAATCCCTTGCCAGGCAGCCTTCTCCAAATCAGCTGACTCTAGTGAGCAGTACATATGAGCAATGAATGTAATGACACGTTTTAGTATTAAGTGTTCCTGAAGTGATAATTATGTGATCATAAATCAGCATGCCATAATCATATAAATCGGTGAGAAATAGAAACCTTCACTTTACAGCAGCTCCAAAAGTGAATTGAAATGGCTTATGTGTTAGGACACATCTATCAGATCCTAAGCAAAAGGAAATAAAGGAGGTACTATGAGGAAATCATGAAGGCCTAATTTCAACCTAAGTGGGTAAAAAACTCAACATGGCTTGTTGTTAGGAATGTTTTAATGTCCTTAGGGTAAATGTCTCCCCAAATCTCTGTACTTCTGTTAACCAGTGCTTTGATTGTTCCAGCTGGACCACTCTGTTACACACGTCCACCTACCACAGCATGATTGATGGTTATGAGCAGATACAAATTAAGAAGAAACTCAAATGAGAGGAAACAATAGAGTAATAATGTTTTTATTGTTGGCTTCACTTAAATGAATGACTCCTCCTGAACTGACTTCACATCATGCATTGAATATTATAATACTAAAAATGGCTATACGGATCAATTATTTTTATACTTCCAAGGAAACAACAATTATTCCTAGTTAGGCTCATAACCCCTCAAACCATTTTGAGAAATTAAGTTTTGTATTTGGATTCCCAGTCATAGATCAAAGAACACTGAACAGTGTAATGTGTGCTTCCATTACATATTTCAGTGATATGTGATACTAATATTATTAGACAAACAACAGTAATCATATACTAACAAGCATAGTGATTACATACATATTATTTCAAAATTCTAAGTTTGGATAATTGGGGCAAAGACTTTGAAAATGACCCTGGCATTTGAAGTTTTTTTTTTTTCCCCTCAGCTCTGTGGTTGCACCTTGGTGCAGTCGTGTCCTGAGGTTTAACATGAATAATGCTCACGCCTGGGTCAGAGAAGTCATAATTCTTCAGGTGATAGTCTCTGCGGAGCTCCATAGGAAATGTTGTGACCTATACAAGTTAAATATAACACCTTCTAGGGAATAACAATAAAGATTCTGATAAATGATTTTTACAGTCCTCATGTATTATACATGAAACGGCATTCAAAGAACAAAGGTGGAATAAAAAAAATTGAGAACATTCACAGAATATAATTTGACAAGTGCAGTCTGAGAAAAGAGCTGCAACTACATGTATAGACCAAGACCAAGTGAAAAACATTGCAATATGTAGCTCAATTGTCTTGAATAGCAATATAATTGTTATTGGCAACATCAAATCCAAACCTTACTGTCCCAATTGTTGATGTGACACCAAAAAATGTAATGCTGGTGGTTTTTACAATGTAAATTAGTCTCTAAATGTACTCTGAATGGTGATACCCACCCTTACATTAGAAATCTGTCAAATATAGTTCAAAAAATGAAGGATTAAGGTCTGAGGTACAATGCACATTTATATATGTATAATTGTTCACTGTTACGTTCATGAACAACTACCTCAGCCTAGAAACATCAAGCTGGGAGACAGCTGGCTTCGTGGCATCCTAGAGTCCTTAGTGAAGTGGAACATCTGGCCATTAGAAGCTTCATGCTCTCTCACACACACACACACACATACACATACACTGAGCTACAGAACACCCCTATCCCACTGCAGCAATAGTTGCAAGATCAAAAAGTGCTCCCACATAAAACATATTATTTCTGCTAATACCATACTTTTAAATGGGCCACTCTCTTTTTCTCTTCTCCTGCATCTACTTTCAGAGGCTGTGAAACTGTGAGAAAATCAAGGTGATGCTGAAGGTTTTCCCTGTGAGTAACCACACACATTCCAGGAAAAAAAAAACAGTAAAAACACATAGATGAAAAGTGCCCTGTAGCCTCTCTATCCCTTTGCTTCTATTGTGGGGTTTGGTTACAGTCAGGTTCTTAATAATTAACACAATCGTTACCCAATTAATTAATGAAGAACCTGATGTCCATGAAAATCCCAGGCAGGTTGTTAAATGTCATAGGGTGCAATGAAAATGTCGTGGTAGAGCTTACTCACAAATATTTCCTTCTACTATAAAGTGAGGACTAAAGATCACAGTCTCAAAGATAACAAGGAAGCAGTCAAAGAGGCCTCTGGCCCAAAGGCCTGAAAATCCCTCGTTTATTGTTGTTTAATATTTACCGTGATGCTTCTTGGCTTGAATAAGACAGAACTGGCTGGTTGTGAAATGACATTTGGCTACATCCTGCTAAGAGCACTGAGCTCCAGCACACTGCCCTGCAGAATGCCATGCTGGGATTGGCACATGCTCAAGGGTTACAGCAACACAGGACGTGATAAGCTGCGAAGAACTCTTCCGCTGGAAGCTAATTATCACGTTTAATAGATTTGTGAACAACATTTCCTTCACAACTAGTCCAAAAATACATTCGTAGGCCCGACACTGACCCATCAAGATGATGCAGACTTGACACCTTGATTCAATTTCTTCACAAGTAAAAACATTCAATGAACAAATGAACAAGCAAAATGTATGCACAGGGTAACAAGCTTGGGACAAAATATTTTATAGTTTAGCAATGAAGCTTAGAATTATGTCACAAGTTTGTTTATTTTTTTTGTATCCTGAAATAGTTGCTTCAATACCCAGAGGATGTGGAATGGGCTGGCTTCCTCACCACTTCAATGAAAGTAAACACTTTATTTGAATTTGCTGGCATGACATCAAGGTGTTTTAACATGCTTCTGTTCCAAAAGATAAATAGTGATGGGCAGGCTTTTAAAGTAAGCTTAAAAGCTTAAATGCACCATTTCTCTTTACATATTGTGGAACCATGTGTATATTTTCATAATGCACTCTGGATAAATGCATCAGCGACTAATGCAATTGAACATTTTAAGAAAAGAAAATGGTCTCCATGGTACAGCAGAGACAGTTACTTCTCAAAGCTCAAAAACGTTCCTCTAATGAATTATCTTCCAAGGCTTGAAACAAAGCTCCTAACGTCCTAATGGGATTCTTAACCCTGACAGGTATTCATATGAGGCAAACCAGCCAACATCTGGCAACATCTGCCTCTCAAAGCATCCATAGGATTAATGAATTGGGTTTGAATGAACTGCATTTCCAAGTAAGAAGCAGCATACCAACATATTTGCATCAGACTTCCATTCTTTGGAAAAGACCCTAATACCTGCCCAATACTATACTTTACTTTAATAATTGTACTATACTTTACAATTATGGGGGACTCCACTGACTTCAGAAAAAAGATTCCATATGCTGTCTCATCTTAAAAACAGGATGGTCCAAATATACAAACAAACCTGGTAAATCAGAAACCAAAACATGTCCTCAGAGTGTCTACACTGCCCAGTGACAAACCCTACAGCTGCCTCCCTCAAGGGAATACAAGGTTTGGCACATTTCTGAAGATGCAGGTCTAATAAAATTTGTGGTGCTCTAATGCAAATAAAAAGTCTATCAGGATTTGTAAAGTAATTTATTCTCAATCGTTCTGTGTACAGTTTACCTATAACTTTCATCACACCTAGATTATTTCAGCATTTTTGCTTGTTCACAGCTTCAAATTCACCCTGAACAACTCTTTCAAAGCCAACCGGTGGTGCTCTTTGGAGGAGAAAAGAGACCCGCACATACAAATCGCTCTACACATTCTCTAATTTCATTCACTTAATTTCATTAAATGTCATTAACATGAAAACACACTGTATAAAATCTTAAGAACCAAAGGCACGGAAATCTTCAAATGTTTAAAAAGATAAATACTATACCATGGCATAGTATAATATTGCTTTGTGGGTAGTTTTATGTATTTTTATGCTGTATAAACAAAGGAATTTTGGATATTCTCACAGTACTGCACTTGTAGATTATTCAATCATTACAACACATCTACACAGTCATTCTGTGTAATATGACTTAAAACATATTGAGCTGAATCAAATACGCCAAGGAGGACTTTCAAGGTCAATCTAAAGACAGTGGATAAAAAAATCTGTCTGTAAGAACAGTGGTATTTTCTTTTAAATGGGTGGAGCTACCATATATTACATATGTGGAAAAGTGCTCCTTTGAAGACCAGTGAGAAACTGTGATCAGAACTCACACTGTGTGTCCTGCATGTGCTTTTTCATCACCCAGAACTTCAACCTCAGTAACATCAGAGCTCATAAATATTTACCCAGAGGCCTGATATGACTGGTAATGTACTAAATAACGTATGCCAAAGATGTCTCGCCACACACACATGACAGGGGAAAGCATATTAGTGTATGGGGAGTCATATCTAAATAAATAAAGGAATGGATGAAATACATCCAAGAAAAGCTCCAAACTTCTCAAATATAGAAACGAAAAAGCCCCCCAGCAGCACTGCCATTGATGTGAGTGCAGTTGAGCCATCGACTTGTATTCGCGTTCATTTTATTGATAAATGGTAGAGGTGAAGTGTCAATAACATACGGCAGAGTCTGATCGTGTTTGAATGCAAGATGAGAACCTACACAGGGACACTTTGATCAAGCTCTTGGCAATAGGGCTGTTATCAGATAGCCCCTCCACCATGTATATCTCAAATAGCAAGCTTTAAGCAGCCCAGGTGTCCCTGTGGGAGTGTCTCAAGAGAAGAACAGAGGTATTGTGCTGTTCTGAAAAGCGGAAAGTCAAGGGGATTGAAATCTATCAGCTGAGCAATTGGATTTCAGCCTCTTAGATAAGAACGTGATTAAAGAGGGATTTTAGAGCAGGGAGTAGGACCGGTTCTAAAACGACAAGTGAAGATTCTCCAATACCCCAGCCATTTTGAATTCACACGTATTAACATGATTACATTGAGACTGGTGCATAAAAACTAGGTCAAATACTTTTTCAAATAAAGAGACATTGAAGGAGAACAGCCAATTTAACGAAACAGAAAACACTACACAGACTTAAGATTACCGTTGCCTACTTTTCCCCCACTTCCTGCCATCAGCAAAATGAAACCCGATCTTTTGAAATACTTTCATCTCACGATGCATTATGTATTGTTTGCAGTTATGACTTTGTGAAATGTAAGATACAGAAATACAGTAGGACCCACTTTGTTTTCTTTTATTACTTAAAAAAAATCTAATGATTTAATGTACTCGTATCTCTAGCAGACAATACTTGTCTGGCCAAGTATTGAAAGCTGGTCACACAGCACATGTTGTTGACTCCTTCCATGACTTTTTTCTTGTGTTGTACTCTGCCTCACTTGTAAGTCACTTTGGATAAAAGCGTCTGCCAAATAAATAAATGTAAATAAATGTAAATGTCAATTTGAGAACGTCTGAGATTG
Organism: Megalops atlanticus; assembly: GCA_019176425.1. NCBI lineage: Eukaryota > Metazoa > Chordata > Actinopteri > Elopiformes > Megalopidae > Megalops > Megalops atlanticus. The sequence goes on along the minus strand of CM032887.1, from coordinate 24,894,534 downwards.
GCATAGTTATTTAATGTGCAGTTGCGGCAGTTCTCAGTATTCATCATGAAGTTATGAAACATGTTTCAACATTCTGTTCTGATGCAGACTTATCCCTCTAACTTTCTTCCCATTTCCTGCCACAAGTACAACAGAGAGGCAGAAAGAGAGAGATGGGGGGAGAGAGAGAGAGAGAGAGAGAGAAAGATGCATTGGTGGAGAGGGGGTGTTACACCAAACAATATTGAATGACAAAGTATTTTGTGGCAACATGCACACTAAAAATGGCATAAAGAGAAGACAGTGAGAGTAGATAGGATTTTGATAGAGCCAGTTTTCCTGTAGTCACCTCAGACCCCAAAACACATCATTTTCAAACACTCAGATTCTTTGGAGATGTGTTTACACACAGTATAAGAGGTCAAGAGCTCTTTTTCTGCAAGTGCAAGAGGAAAACAAGGAATACAGCCACAATGTACACAAGGATACAGGAGCCTTGGCTTTTCCTGAGAACACCTGCAACAAATTCAATAGAAATAATAAGTTCTGTAAAGACAGGCAGGAAAGAGCTTCATGGCACGACATCAATTCTGCCTGTAACTATAAGAGGTTCAAACTGTGCCCCACGACACACATTAGGTTTCTTACTTCCTTTTGCAAATTTCATCCCTTAGGTATAAAATAACAAGGCAAAGGGGTATTTAAAAAAAAGAAAAGAAACCAAAATGAAATAATCAAACTGATCATGTTACTAGGCCCCAGGTAAGCTATTCAGGTACTAACCCCCCCACACACACACACATACACACATCCCCCACCCCCCTCACACACACACACACACACACACATTTAGCATGCTCCACTTAGCATGTGCTACTACATACTTCAAATGATAATACCCACTGCAGTTCGCAGTAATGACCAGGAGGCTGCAATACTTGGCTTGCCATTTTCACTCTTCTACACTGTATGGTAGTGGTTCTAAATGCAGCAGCTTAATATAAATTACATATGAATCAGACACCAGGGTGGCATCATGGCAAACAGTGTGTGGATATTCCACCCTGCACTTACTGACCCTAACACTGGGTTCTGTAAATCACATGAACACAAGTGCACTGCAAAAAGGGGTGATGCAGGGGACTGGAAATCTTCACAATTTCAACCATATTTACAGTTGCTTAATAAGGTTTGTTGTGTGTTTTCATGTGTGTCATTTATTATGTTCATGCAGAGTTAATCTGCAATGCATAAAGCTGCAATGTTTAAGGAAATGGGTATGTTGTTGGGCAACTTAGGGCCATTGCGTGAATTGCATTAAATCTGAAGTTAAGTGGGACGAAATCAGCATGGCTGACGATGTGATTTATTGTGAATGCATGTGAAGGATTTGTTAGAGTTGTCATAGTGATTTAATAACCTGTTAATGTGAATGGTACATTTTTAATGACTTTCTACTTGAGGAAAATCAGACTGCAAGTATTTCTCTATTAGCTTAAAGCACATTGTCTAAACAAGGTGCCTTTGCCTTACTCTACATCACATCATTACATCCATCACACGTTGCTAAAGCTGCATTATCTTCCTATTTTAATAGCAGTTGGAGTTCAACAAGACCAGGAAGACACTCAAAGCACAAAGTCTCCCTCATGATAATTGATCTCTGAACAAACAGTGCATAGTTGCTAGGTATTCAAATAGCAGCTTCCATACCTCTCTGATATGCTATATTACACTCCATGTTTTATGCACTTTGAGCAAATACTTACATTAAACAGTACAAATGTATATATTTACATCAGAGATTCTACTCCACAGCTTCAACTAAGATGCATGTTTCATTTCATCTAGAAGAGGTGTTCATATTAAATGAGATGAAAAGAGGAAAAAACTGATCTATAGTTATTTTGGATGGTGCATGAAGGTACCTCAATAACAAATTTATTTGTTTTCAGCGTGTCAATATAGGTGTAAAATTGCATGTTCTCTCACAGTCAGTTCTATGTGAAGACAGCAGCTTCAGCTTCCACTTCTTGAATGCAAGTGCCTGTGCCTCAGAGAGTGCCTCGCTTACCACTGCCTGTAATCCCCAGAGGATAGTAGCTGACCCTTCAGAAACCTCCTCCATCCTGAGATGACCAGTTACTCTTAATGATCAGGAAGGCTTTGAGCTCACCTGTACTTCAGTAAAAACCTGTGTGCAGTAAACATGGCATCTGTCAGACTGTTCAGTGTGGGCTAACTGCAGTGTGGAACTGGCTAAACCACAGCCTGCATTCAAGGAACTCTTTCATGTTCTTTTACCTTGAATTCTGTCCCACGAATCGGAACAGATAGTACATAGATCTGAGTATTTAAACGGCAGAATACTACTGATTGACATGCCTGAGGAAATGTCTCTAAAATGCTGATTTCTACTGTTAGCTTTCTTTTAGCAATGCCACTGAGGGATCATAATACTCATAATGTTACTTTATTGGATTTATTCTTGTTTTACATTGAAGTTATATTAGGTAGAGATAAGCCATAGTTATCAATTATTGCAATGAGTTTATGATTTTTTTCTATCTGTACATAGAACAAAGAGTGTTTTCATATGAAAGTAAAACCTGGGGAAAATGCTTGGTTCCACACAGCAAGCACGTAAGAGGCACTGCTTTGTTTATTTATTTATTTATTTATTTATTTATTTATTTTTGAATAATTTTCCCTGGGGCTTGACTTTTAAAGACATACACTATTAGCTTTTTCCAGGAAACTTAAAAGTGAACCCAACTTCTGTTTAATGTTGAAGTAACATTTTAATTGTGAAATAAACCCCTGATGGTTTTCAGAAAACATCTGTATGTGCCCTTATGGCAAAGACCAAGACAAAATTATCCAGCCTAAAATGGGGGAGAACCTCAAATGGCAGACCTCATTCACAGTTTAAATGCATGTGCTTTTTCTACACAGAGACAGGGGGGAAAAGGCGTTCTGCCCGTGCCAAAGAATAATTACAAAGGGAAGAGCTGAGTGTTTTTCAGCAGCGGCGAGCAGTTGTCAGGCAAAAGAAAGCCCGCTGGAGTGACACTGCCAGAGCTGTTTGGGATAATTAACAGTGCGGGAGGAGTTCAATCCCATCTCAGAGGAGACGGAGTGACAGTAAAGGTCAGGGCCGCAGGTGACGTCAGGCCCTTTTTGGGAGGCGCTGTCAAACGAAAAACGATTTTTCAACGGCGGAGAAGACTGTGCGAGTGGAGATATGAACTGGTGAACCCGCTCAGGCCTCTGGTAACTGACAGAGAAGGGACCTGTACTGGCAAGATTGGACAGTCCAAGTGTAACGGGTTATACAAAAAAAAGGTGATGCTGATATTTAAGTGCAATCATGGAGAGATATACAAAAGTGCTCAACTATACATAGAGCATATAAAATGCAACAGACAACAGACACATCTCATATATACAGATACAACAAATGTTTCACGCATGTCAATGTAAATTTAGCTAAGACCACCTATCTACATAGCAATGGAAGACTTAAAGACAACTGCATCATTTATGACTGGACTTTCCTGAAGGAGTGCAGCTTGTTTTACACTTCAGTGCTATGCAGCATTATGTAAATTTTCTTATTCATAGAGAATGGCTCCTTAAAAAAATCACTGTTTCACAAGGATGATGTTTCAGAGGGCCAAAAAGCTTTTTATTTGTGGATAGGGATGCAATGGACGAATACATACGTTTCATACATACATTTTAAAGAAACGATGTGTTCTTCAAGCTGGTTCGTATTCATTTGCTTTAAAACATTAATGGCGAAACTTCCCTTACTTCCACTGGACTGAACACAGGAAGCGAATGAGTGCTTTAGAATCACTAAAACAAAACCCTCCATTATGAGAACGGAGGGACTGAAATGAAGCACCTTCCTCCATTTTGTATGGCAATGTAAAATATGATAACCTCCTTTACCCCTCTTTATACTGGACTCTCTTTTGATGACTGTTTTGCTAACAGCCAAAAGGACACATTTAGCCCATGTAAAACAAGATGTCAGTCGATAAGAAGTAAATCTAACTGCTCTTACGAAACCCAAGTTAAGAGACTGAAAAGAGAACAAACTCTATTTTACACAAAATGAAAAAAGAAGCACAATCATTTAAAAGATTCTAAGCACAATTTTCTTCACAGCAATGCTCCCCACTAACATCTAGTGGGAAATCACAAGATTAGCATTTATACCACTCCGCAGCCTTTTGCTCCATCCCTCTGTGACACTGATTGTTACCCTCATGTAATTGGCCATTATTTCTACTTTTGTGTTCATTTTCCCCATTTCACTTTGATAAGGTTATATCAAGACAAATCAGGCTGCCTTCTGCATAATTTGCAGGGGCTTTTTGCTAAAGATTGAGAAACTATGTGTAGTTTTTTTTTCTTCTTCTAATGCATGCCCTTTTTAAGTAGAGATACTGAATTAGCAACCATTTTTATTTGGAAGCTTTTAAAAAATGTGATTAATGCTGTCATAATTGCGAATTTAAGTATGCATTATACTGGGAGAATTTAAAAAAAAAAAACAGTCAATGAGGCATGACTATGTCCCTGAGTCCTATTTACTGAGAATGTGTTGCTTTTCCAGTAACCATTTGAAATAATGTCTGCTTACAGCCCCACAAGAAACAAGGATAATCACAATAACTAAAATCAAACTAAAGTACAGTCTCAAGATTCCTTCAGTAAGTCTACAGTTTAATGAAGGAGATGGATTTCTGGCTTTATATAATCTGTTGTTCCGTAATGTCTGCCTTAATGGTCATTGTCTCCCAATATCCCTCTATAATGTGCCATAAATCCTAGTTATTCTGGCTCCCTGGCCTGTTGAAGGCATCAGACCAACCCCAGTACCCCTGTTGTCATAGCAACTCACTCTACTATATGCAGCTTGCAGAAATATGATACAGTTGTCGGGGGGATGCTGTGAACTTTATGGCTGCAGTGAAGCCAGCATCGAGATCCCTTTGTCTGCCTGTCTGCTCATATAAATGGATGACAATTGTCCTTAAGGTATTTGTCACCTAGATTCCACCTTTCTTACATATAGGCAACATCAGAACCAAGATGTATTAACCTTTGCGCTGTTCCATAAGATCCCCTTCAGTCAGGCTCAGCTGTGTTGTGGGAAGAGTTGGCTGCTCTGATGAAACTGTCACAAAGCCATCGTGGCTAAAGTAAATTAAACCTGAATTTCACACCTGAGCAGATTACTTTGCAGACCCATTAATACATGCATGCAAACACACACACGCACACACACACACAAGCACACGCGCGCACACACACACAAACACAAAATAAACACAGTAAAATGAATTGGCTTCTTAATGAGAATATACTGTATCTAGTGGACAGACATGCCTTCAACATCGAGGAACAATTTTTAGTGGGTTAAAATGGTGGATATGCTTTCATCTGTTCAGAACAAAAGTCAGTGAAAACATACTGAATTTTTAGAAACAAAATCTCAGTTGGAAAGGACCACAATTACTATGAGGAGAGTTCACTACTTATGTTGTGTCTTGGCATACATAACAAACTTGAACTCATGAGGCTGTCATGAGCCCCTACTTTCATTCAACAATGTCTTGAAACATTCAAACACTGATGTGATGTGCCATTTTTACCTGAAAATCCCCACAAACAATGCTTGTATTTGAAGCGTAAACAAAACGAGATAAAAAGCAATAACGAAACAATAAAAGCTCAGATCTGGGTTTTTCGGAATGGTCCTTTTGTAAGCAATAAAACCTGACAGGTAGGATGGTATCTCATTCAATAAAGGTGTCATGATCCTTCACTTTGAGCACGTGTTGTTTTTTACTCTCGGTATTCATCCTCCTCCTGGAGGTATGTTGGCTGCCTCGCTTGAGTGACAACAGGAAGTCTGCCTCTGTACAGGATATTAAGCTGGAGAGCGAGAAAGATCACACAACGAGGATAAGAACAACTGCATCAGCGGACGAATGCCACAGCGAATGTCTTTCTTTTTTTTTTTTTTCTTCTGCGCACGGAAATCATCTTGGCAGATCAGAAGTCCATAAATCTGTCTGATGTTTATCTGACTGCCTGGGATATCGCCGCCCTACCCCCCGCCCGCTCCCTTTTATGGCGGGAGACTGCAGACGCATCGCGCCCTTTATCGCACGAGCCTTGCGCGTGTCCCATGTGACGGGCCAATAACAGCAAGCACAGGAACTGGGGCCATTTTGAGGTTTTTTTATCTTGACATTTTACATTTAATGATAAAAAACAGGCCATGTAAGTCAAAGCAGTTCTATTAGCGCTGATAAACACAGAGGACATTGCTTGGATGCCCAGGGGCAAGTCCACTGCGCTGCCATCCCCAGGTTACAGTATGATTTATTGCTAGAATGGCCACTGAATAAACAGAACTGAATCTCACACACTGTTCTCACAACTGCCTTTCACATACAAACATACACACAACAGCAACACAACAGCAAGAGCCAATGCTGGTCACTTTTCCCTGAAACAAATCAACAATAAATAAATACTAAAAATAAAAACAAAAAAATTAGGATTTTAAGTATGGTACTTATTCATATCTTTTATGAATGTAGGTGTCTTGTGTGGCAATGTGAAAAAAGACATTAATCATAATCATTAGATGCCTGAGACCACAAGTGATTAATCACCCTTTGAGAATCACTGAAAAGACTCCTCAGTGGCTGTCGCTATTTGTTTCCAATACTCCTTCAGTCAAAGTGCTTAATGAGTGACCAGACTCCCTGCTCAAAAAAATAAAAGAAAATCCAGCATTTATCAGTATGAAGTCCTATAATTAGCTGCACTCTTGAGGAATGCTGAATTGAAGGGTGTTCAGTGTGGGATGGGGTTCTGGGGGGGAAGCCTTTGGGCTGTGGGAGCAGGTGCAGATTTCACAGTTTCTTTGAGCCTGTGTGCGGGGGGAGGGGGGCGGGGGTCTGTGGATTGGGCCAGGCCAGTTATCACATTAGCACTCAGCAAATTACACACACCTCAAAACAGGGGAGGTTGGGCACGGAAGCCCGTGACTGCGGAGTCTTTGTTGTACTCTCGCTCTTCTGAATGGTGGCGAGGGCTGCATGGGGATGTCAGTACACGTGAGAGAGAGAGAAAGTGTGAGTTCTCCCTTTCCCCCTTTCTGCCTTTGAAGATCTATTGAGTTGAACTGATGAGAAGTAAAAAAGACTAAAAAGCATAAAATGCTAAAAAGTGCTGCATTTTTTATATGTAATGTGCTGGCAAAGAAATGGCAGACAAAACCTAAGCAGGAAACAATACTTCCTACATGTGCACCACTTCCATTGCCAATATGAAATGTGTAAATCTGAACGTTCAAACAAATAATCCGCACTGCAGGATGTGTTCTCTGCACCTCTCAAAAGCATCTAAGTTTCATCTTGCCAAGGCTTGCTCTTAGTGTTGGGCAATCACAGCATCACACAGTATATTTAGGAACGCAATGTTCTCCTTGTACAACAGCCGCGAATAAAAATGTCAAAACGTAACGGCTCCTGAAAGACAAGGCGGATGTGGAATCATGAAGTCTGGACATGGATTCCCTTTGCACAGTTAATAAATCAATCACTCAGAGCAGGTGACAGGGACGGGTGGGCGGACTCATTTGAGCCTGCCGCTGTTTTTCAGGCCACTGAATGGAGATAAATGAAGGTGCTATTTTCCTGGAGCGGGCAGGGGGAGAGCCGGGGGAGAGCCGGGTGAGGGGCCGCCGAGCATGACGAGCTGTCACCGCGCATTCTGGAGGTGGCAGCGCTGATTTTACACCTGGTTGGCCGTGTCTGCACCAGTCAGAAGGCCCCTGTACGTGGAGCACGTGCTGGGGCACCGGTGGGGTGTTGGGGGGGCAGGGCTGTACCCAGAAAACCACTTTTCTTCTGCAGGGGATCCGAAAAGAAAAACGTGTCCGACTGGGAGAGTGGAGTCTGGTGCCTTGCGGTGCCCCCTTGGTGAGGATGTTTGAGGATAATAGAATTGGGGGCACAAAATTTATTTTCCCTCCGAGCGCATTCATGGTCAGTTGAATCCACTTATTTCCAAATTCATGCAGACAAGACAGGGGAAGAGCCAGGGGGCCTTTGGTGGAATGAGTACAGGGAATGGCTAATTAGGGGTGGAGCACTTGCCTATTCTTAACAGGAGGCCATTGGTCAGTGGACAGTGAATATATTTTTACACTCCAGTTAAACTCCCACAACTATCTAAACATGCTAAGGGACACTGCTGAAGCAATGACGCTACAGAAATGCACAACTTTTAATGCACAACTTAAATATAAATGAATAAATTTTAAAAAGTAAACTCACTGATGTGAATACCTGAACTGCTAAAGCGCATCAATTTTAAGAACACAATTGCCTTTAATGTAGGCATTACTACAATAAGACAACTAATAGCCCATACCAGATGAAGCAGAAGAAAGAATATGCTCAAAGGCATTGTCATTCTAATGTAGGTCTGATCTTTTTCCCAAGGTCTTCAGAAACAACTGTGTGGCACAGTTAGCTGTTCCAAGACAGGGAGGGAGGGAGAAGGAGGGAAGAAGAGTTATAATGAAAATAGTCATATTTGTTTAGATATATGACATCATTAATCAACTGCCCCTGAACCAAAAAAAGATAAGACTGGAGGGAAACTGAGCCTTCCTACAAAGTCATTGAATCATAGGTCTTTAAGAAGAGCCAAGGAAGACTAAATCCTGTGTCTTTATTTCACATTTTAAAGTTTCCACGTTAAGTGTGTATATTCAATGACAGGTCAAGATTGTGTTATATACAAGCTTACAATGTCCCTCTCAGCTTCAGGGATGCTGACACAGCATAGTATCAAAAGGGCACATGCACAACACGCATATACGCACACACGCATACACACACCCTTGAGTGCATATGCCTCTGAGAGCAAAGCTCCCTCATAATGAAGCTACAGTTTAAAAAAAAAATACTAAAAACTTTAGTGAAAAGCTTTGCGAGTTTGCCTTTCAAATAAGCCTTTTAAATAAACAACCCATTTCACTTCTTCATTTATCATGATTCATAGGTAGCAAAGCTTAAGTAAGTGTGACATCCAAACAGCCACTCCATAGAACTCCTGTACTTTCTCATACGGCACATTGCCAAATGGCACATTGTGGCACATTGCCACATTTCACTGTGGTGAAACATTTTCCACTGAAATGTCATAGATTGCTTTGTTTTGCATAGTGTTTAAGACAGCTTATCAACATACTCTTCAATGTTAAATGTGCAATATTGACTATTTGTCTCTCTTGGCCAGCTACATAATCAGAGGCTGTGTGAAGGAGGTGTCCGAGTGCATTGTGGCCATCTGGAAAATCCAAGTGCGAACTAAATTAACTAAACTACAGTTCATGCATTTACAGCGCCTCACCCCTGTCAGTGCTCTCAGAAGTGCTCGTCCACTTTGCATGGTCAGAGCATGGCTTCAACGGCTGATTAAATACCCAGTGTATTGGATATGTGGATTATTTTTGCGTAAATTCACATTCAATAAAATGCATTAACCAGCTAGCGCTACCATATGGCATCTAACACATCACTATCAGTAATTCACTTGCTTCAGTGCAGCTCACTGACAGTATTTTTTTTTTCAATTTGGATTTTGGGTTTATATCATGGTAAATTAGCTAACAACAGAACTAATGTAATACTACTGTGATAACAAACAAATATAAACCAGTCAGAAAAATACACAGTCTGTAGTGCATTCTGACAGAGTGAAAGTATCCTCTGCTAATGCAAAGAAATCACATTATAGGATAACCACAGAACACCTCACCTATAAAAATAAATTCAAACTGATGCTCTGATGATGTGAAACTCATAACAGCAGTGCATGATCATCTAGCCTACAACTTAAGCAAGGGCAATAATCTGAAAGAAAGAGAGCATGTTTACATAGCTCTAATTGTCACTTAAGGGAATATTTGACAAACAGAACAGCTCTGAATATCAAACAAAGCACATTAATGTAATTCCTTCAATATCACAGTCAGATTGTTAATTAAAGCAAATAGGGATAATTGCACTACACTAAAACAATCACCATTGTATGCTTATATTTTATCAGCTTGATACTCAATCACTGCATTCACTAGCTTTTGCACACCTATGCTCTTGTTTTTCCTGTGACATGCAGGTAATGTATCTTGCCACAGTGCCCTTGCAAGTCACTCTGGATGGATGAATGAATGAATGAACAAATTAATATTTTTTATTGTTTGATGGGATAGATTCAAGATTTTAGCACAGCAGTGACAAATCATTGCCTACTGCTGCCTTACATATACATTATATTTATACAGCACCGGGCAAACCAACAAGCTGCTTAACTTCCTTACACTGGTGTTATTTGGACCTTCAGATTTCACTGTTACACCCTCACAGAGTAATTGATCATAGGTCTCTCCAGTTCTCTTGCAAGAAAGTCTAATGAAAATCCAATGGAGAGAGAGAGCAAGAGAGAGAGATGAAGCCATAAACTGCAAGCCCAGGAGAAGGAGTAAAACTAAAACCTGCCATTGTGGACAGCGGTAGATAAGCACATTCAACATGAAACAATGCACCACATCAAAGCACTACAAGGAGCATTTTGCTTTGTGATATTTTCCATTACCTTGATCAAGCACCATTTTTTTTTTTTTACTGTTTCTGAACTTCACCAAACACCTTCATACAGTGGCTCTGTGGTAGACTTATAAAATATGTTGTGTGGCATAATGAAATAAGCCATTTTTACTTCTCAGATACAGTGTTTACAGTTGCAAGACAAGATCATTATTTTATAATTTTCTGCCTGAGAAAACATAAAATTAAAACAGTTGGTCAAAGCTTTGAGCTCTTATCTCAACAGTATTGGAAGTAATAACGGTGTGTGTGTGTGTGTGTGTGTGTGTGTGTGTGTGTCCATATCTGTTTGCCTCCAGCAAACATTTACATTCCAATCATAACTTTTTGTGAAGCAAGCTGGGTTGATTCATTTCTCACTGCTGCAGCTGAACATGGTTTGTAATGGAGAAGGGGGAAACTAGTGGTGCATTGTGATGGCTTTGTATCACTATAATTAAAAAATAATCCTCATATTGTGGTGAACTGTCTTATTTAAGAAGTGTTTTGAGGATCATTCAGCATGACTGCACATTTCCACAACATCTCGTGTCATTCAAATGGCAACATCCCTTGAAATCCCAAGACAAACCCAAACACCATTTCCAGAATATGAATTCTGTAAACATCATACAGGACAGAAGACATTCGATGATAAATGCTTTTTATGCATACTGTTCTTTGCAACATTGCATTATTTCATATAATCTGAAATCATTGTACTGACATTTTAATTATTAGGTTACTGTGTATTTCATACTAATTCTGTACCACTCTTTATAATGTAGAGTACTACACTGTAGGTCTCTACAGAATACAGTTTGCAGAAATTACCCATTTATTGCACAACAGCAATTGAACACAGAAAACTGAATTTCCTCAGAGAAATAGAATAAACAAAGGTTTCTCATTTTTGAAAGTAGGTTATTTTAATGTTGACAATATTCCTGCAGCCCCAGCCTGGCTACAAATAATAAAAAGGATTCCTTATGCTTTTCACACTGAAATACAAACATTTGAGTTGTTTCAACATATTAAGTAAAGCATTAACTACAGTTGGGTTTGACTTAAATTCACACAGTGATATTTGTCAGATCCATATTCACCACTTGGCTTTTTCTCTGTTGCTCCAAAAATGGAGCTGATGAAATCTACCCAAAAGAAAAATATAACACAGACAAACACATCTGAGGTGGTATTTTGCCGGAGGTTATTTGATATTCCACAGAAGCACTGTCAGGTTTTGGACCTTTCAGACCAAATTTAATATGATTCCTCATGATAGTAATTCTCAGCTCTCCAAAGCAGTCTCTATTTTAATTAATGTCTCATATGTGCTCACTGGCAAACAGTTTCAGGTCTTTAACTGTGCAGTATTGTATGTAAGTATATCTATACCTATTTACCTATATTCTAACACCCCTGGTCTTAAAATAGCAGAACACACAAAACATGTATATTGTTCATCTAATCTTTAAACAGCAAGCAACATCTTAAAAAAGGAGCCATGAGGTGCAGAGTTATTGTGTTGGCTTTATTCTCTCCAGACAAAACCGAACAGTGTGCTTTGTTTGGTGACACTAGTCTTCACACATCAATCATGCTTATCTGCCTGATACCTTTGGAGCCTACCGGGCTAGATAACCTGAGAGAGACAGGGCAGACAAGGGCAATGGCTTGGCTCAAAAGTGTTTCAGCCTGCATTGCTTTATCATAAATTAGTGTCCCCGTTCTTTTACTGGCAGCCAAGTCTGGGGGCATTTGTACTTATTTCCAAGCTTATTAACATATGGCAAAGTGCAGCCCAAACAGAATCAAACTTCACTTTTCTCCTGCTCACAGGAGGAGAGAAGCAGATCACTTGCTGCCAATAAACCAATAAAACATGATGAATGATGCACAGTGAGTCACAAGGTGGTATTTGATAAAACTATGATTACCAACAAAGCAACACATCAGTTTTTGTGCACCTATGCTGCTGTTAAGAACTGGAAAATGTCCCATCATTTACTGTACAGATATTCCACACAAAGAACGACAAGCGGCACCTGTAGATGATTCAAATGACAATGGGGTCACCTTTCCCTCTGGCTTCAAAAATGAAGGGATCCATACAAAGAAAATATGGGATATGACCTATATTTTTTTGAATTAACATTCAGTGTGACTTTGAAAATCAGAGAGTTCAGCATGGACTAATATCCAACTGTTTACGAGTCGCTCTACCCTTACACTGCATCTGCAGAAGTATGCAACACGTCCCACGGGATTAATGCACTTAACAGATTTAACCATGACAGGAGAAACATAACCTCAGATATCATAGCCCACGTCTCATTTCATCTATGCATCCGGGTGATTCATCTGAAGACATGAATAACACCAGGGCCCCTATATCAAAATGGTTCACGAGAAAACCCCGCGGGGTGCTTCACGCTTCCATTTAAAGAGGTTCTCCCTTTGATGATACGAATCTAACGTAACCCTCAGATATGTTTCCTTGAGTAAGATCAGCGCTAAGAGAAGAGGAGAGGGCTACGGCACCGACCACAGCCATTTAATTCTGGCTCTGCTAAAGATAAAATGTCAGAGTGAAAAATGCAAAGTTATTCATGTCCCCCTGCAGCTGCGGAAGCTATTATTCAAAAACACACCTTGAGAGTGGTGCTTTTCACAGTTAAATGGAAGAGAACTGCTTGTTTATTCCTACGCCACATTCCTCGTTTTCTATTGCAAATCAGTCCCTGAAGCTACAATATTAATATAAACCTCCAGTACTGCCAGACATTATATTAATTTCACACTTTTTTAAAAGGTATATGCAAAATCATAGGTTAAATCTCTCAATAAAAATAAAACAGGAGCCAATTTCTACATAACTGAGAGGCCAAACTACATATTAATATTGAAGAATTGCCTAAGTAAAACTGCCTCTTACTCCACACAGAAGAAAAGAAAAATAAAATAAATAAATACATTGGGTGCATCCATCTATACACAAATGCAGACATTAGCCTATCTATCTTTCTACAGTTGCCTGGTTTGAGCCTCCCAAGACATGCCCAGAGAGGGATCAAACTAGTGGAATCAAGTGAAATAACATTATATATGGAGCAGAAATGCATGCCAGTTTTTGCCATTCAATTAACATAATGCATCCATATGAAATGTAGACTAGCAATAACTATTTAGCATTGTAATTACACTGAAGGACCATATGTTGTAAAAACATAACGCGTAGGAATTTTTCCTGCCGCCAAAATAATGAGTCTTGACTGTTTGCATGACTGTTTGCTTGACTTTTTTTGCATTTGCACGCAATTTATAGAGTAGTTATGTTAAAGTTAATATGTAATTACACCACACTTTAAAGGTGTTGTTATTCGTTTGGCCTTTTCCTTTTGCTCTTGCTCTTCTATAATTATTAACAGCATATTCATATTATGTTGACAAAGGTTGAAATATTCGATAAAGAAAAGAACATTGCAAAAAAAAAAAAAAAGAATATGTGCCATGACCAAATTATAACCATTCATAATCCTGATACATTGTGGTCACAATGGTTGGGTTGTTGTCTTATGGTACAATATGCTGAAAATTGGAATAGAATACAATGTACATTGGGTAAACAAGTCACATTTACACAGGCTTACGCAGGTCATCTCTTTTGCGCAGACTCTTACAAAGTGGCCTGCTTTTTTCCTTAGTCTGTACTTTTCTGTGTCATCTCTCGCCTTTCGGCTACACTTCAGTGAGATTGGCTCAGATTCAGCTGTGTGCCTGTATCCCTCAGCATTTAGGTGACCTTTTCAAGGAATACCCCATAGATCTCTTCAAATCAGAGATCACAGATTCCTTACTGTACTACTTACTTCATATTCTGTTCATCTATTTCACACTACATTCCTTACCCATTCAGCTGCATGATGATGGTGATGAGGATGGGACTGAGGAAGTGCATGTGTTCTGGTAACCTGCACTGCCACAGGTGAATAGACTGTCATATATGTGTGTGTCTAAAAGGGTACAGAAATAGGTTAACTGTTACCGTTATTAGACAAAGCCGGCCTATGAAATTCGTACAAATGCCCAAAAAGAGGACGTGTCGGTTGCCCTTGAAAACATCAACAGGAAGAGAGTACCATCCAAGAGGAATGATAAAGCTCAATTTAACAATGGTGCACCTGATAGAATTGCCAAATTAAGAGATAGGTGGATGTGTTGTCTGGACCAGATGGCTGACGTTCCGTAATCATGATATGTGGCTTACAATCCCAAGAGATGTTACATATTAAAGTTTAAAGTTAAAGCTGGCTCAACTGCAAGAATAAGGTTCTATCAAGGGTACTTTGGCTTGTTCTTTGAAATAATTAAACCCAGGAAAGCATTTTGTTGGATGTTCAAAGCACTTAAAAATGAGCCTCGCAAGGGCAATTAGCTTGGTGTGTCATTGGCACTGTTACCCAAATTTCATTTCCAAAGACTTATGGACTTTCACTAGAGAATTCAAGATTTAATAGAGATTTCTATTCTCTGTATTTATGTAAAATGAAGAAGCAATTTTACTGTATATATACTGACAGATTAATAGATTATATGCAGTTACTATACATATATAGAGTATGAAATAGATTACATATAATCTATTAAATATGAGATATATTAATTGATATTCACAGAGCAAATGTAGGTATCTGTGAACATTTTTTATTCCAAAAACACACACACACACACACATACACACACACACACACACACACACACACACACCAGATTTTTCGTGTGTCCAGACACCAAAAAGACAAACTATTTGACTCCATAAAGTAAATACCGAGAGAATATATTATTCAAGGTGACAGTATGACTTCTGGTGCAGTCAGGAGGATTTCCTCTGGGATCCCAATATAAAACTGCAGCACTGGACGTGTCTGTCTGTTCTCTTTTCTAAATACACTTCTGGAGCTTTTGCAAAGCTTGTTCATTCACGGTAAGAGATGTAGGCAGAACACTCTAACAGAGCAACAATGTTTTTTTAAAGAGACAATGAAAATCAATTTAAAAGTTGAGCTTTATATGAGGCTGACAGAGCAAATGAGTTTTTGTCTGTCAGATGTTATTACATCTTCGTCTTTAAGTCTTCCAGGCGTGATTTATGGAGCTGGTAGACATTTCCCGAGTAGTTTTATGCATGTGCGTACTTTCACTGACTTGAGATGCCATTTTAAAATGAAGCGCAAAACCCATAAGCATCACCTCCCCAAAATGGTGCATGTTTAAGTGAGACAGAAAATTATTTACTTTGTGTTCATGTTCAAAGCCAAATGTACATTCCATTAAAACTTCACTCTTCAAGTGGATTAAAATTTCAGACTCACATATATACACATAAACACCAAACATACAGTATTGGCTTAACTGTAACCACTCCTTTTTTAGCCTGAAGATTCCACCACTGCTCTCCTCATTTCTGCACTTCTCCAATGAGGAGTCAGAACTCACCATCTGCTTCCTTACGGCTCATCAACACCCCTCTGTAGTGACACAAATGGGATTCACAGAGTAAGCCTGTGCCTCCCACATCTGCATTAACATATCTGTATGACAGCCTTCCCCGTTCATTCCTTACTTCCCCCCTCATTTGTACAAACATGGCTGTGGGTACAGCATTGACCCCTGTTTATGCTGAGGGGCAGAGGGATAATGCAGATGCAGTGGTCTTCATTACATACAGTACCTATTTGTGCGATGAAATTACGATTCTCCACATCTGCTTTGAATGCTCTGTTGGACTCATAGTTTATTCATTACTATTCATTCTAAAAACATCACACTCTTTTCCTGCCTTGATCCATGCAAAAATGGGAGGAGAAGCACAGTCCCCATTACAAATGCATCCCCACTCACCATGATCAAACCAAGACCAAGATAATTTAAAGAGAATAATATGAAATGTTTACATCATAATTAACACCGCTGTCAGTCTTCAAATGATATGCAATACTGTGACAGGGTTAACAGAACTATCAAATGTGTTTTGATTTGTACATCTGTACAGTGGAGTCCCTGGTTGTTGCCCCTGCAATTCACTCCAGAGTAGCATCAAAAGTGTCACCATCTGGAAGCTGTGCATGATCACAGTGCAAGTAAACATATCTATGCAAGACCTGTGATAGGACCTCTAACTGGCTGACTTGCATTATAGTGGATACAAAGGTTAAGTGGCATTCTTTTACTCAGAAACATATTCCCTAAATCCTACAGTTAATAGACCACATTCTCAAGTTAGCTGACCTTTCTTAATTGAAATTTTTGTGCAGATCCAGATGAGAACATGAGAGTGCATTGCTACATTGTACACACCAAATGGAAAATCTGCCCTCTGTATACCAGGGAACAAGTAATTATACAACTAGAGTGACTGTAGCACTATTGGAAATTAAATTTTTAAGAGAAGACAATTTAGCCAGGCTGTTGTACGTCAGCACCGTCAGTCCAAAATTCATTCTGACATTTTGTTTATTGGGAGGGCACCACAAGCTCTTCTTCAGAGGGAGCTCCTCCGTCTCCTCCAACACCTCAGACCACAGCCTCTGTGTTTGTTTTCTTATGGGAGCCTTTGAAGTAAAAAAAAAAAAAAAACGTGTTCCACGGTTTTAAAGCAAAGATGCTGTGATGGTTGAATGGAGAATGGCTTGTGGCTAAATGGAGGAGATGCTGCAGCAGACGACTGTGGGCCGGAGCCTGCCGCGTCTGCCAGCTCGTATCCCATCCCCAGCGGAACTTTGCATGAAAAACCGAAGTTTTCATCTGAAGTCTCCAAGCTCCCATCCGGCAGGCAACACCAGTACAACATGAAGACAATGAGGTGTACATAGCAATTTTCTGAGCAGAAGCAACTGCTTCAAATTAAATGGATGTAGATTGCTTCCTCATGAAGGGCAAAACTGCACAAATGAGACAGCACACTAACACCCATTTGTTTCAATCCCCTGAACACTGTATCAGCACATTTTACTACGTTATGCGTATATAGAACTACATTATTCTCAAAATGGACTCAACGCATATGAAAAGCAACAGCACAAAGCTGCAAGCCAATTTCAATTTAACGATCTATCTCGTCAAGCAACGCTCCTCTCTCTACACCAATGAGTAGGTTTAAAGGCATGTGCCCATTACTGTCAGTCAGTCTGTGTGGCTGGGACACTGGTGGTGAGAGGAGTAGCCTCTGACAGTGCCACAAAGAGGTGTAACAAACAGCAGTGGGGATATGAGCAGATAGCTCCTGGCTGCTTGGGTGCTGAGGCGCAATGATTAAGTGGATTAATAGGCTCCAGGTCCTCTCAGCATACAGGCTGGAGTAAATGAGATAGTTGAGACTCATTATCAGATAGAAATGCAGCGCTGTCTCATGCAGACAAATGCGCTCGACAGCCTCAGGTTCTGTGCTAATGGTCTGTTATACTTCCTGTTTGTCGACTCCTCGCTTGAACCCTTTTACAGTGTTTCAGGTACATGCAATCATGTGCAAAACCAGCTCACATGCTTCTTACTGGAAGCAAGAACAAGACCCTTTTTTTTGTTAAAAATACACATTGAATACCTACATTACAAATGCATATATATTTGCACATGTTTGAATGTGCTTGTTGAAAATTCCTTTTATGCAAAAGACATATTGCACAGCAGAACCATTGGCTCTGAATGGTGTGTGCTATGTGGTAGGGGGATGCTGTCTGGCTGTGTTTTTTGCGGCATGCTGACATTTCTCCCGATCTCTCGCCGACAGGTTGAGATTGATACAAGCGCGCGCTCGAGAGAAGCTCTTTTCTGCAGAGCAAAAGCTCATTAATTTTCAGAGCTGAATTAAAGTGGCAGCATTATGCCTCCTCCTGGCTTCATTGTGCACAGAGAAAAGCCCGAGTGATGGACACTTGATTATGAAGTCCTGCCACTCTCTCAGATTGTAATCACAGGTCTTTCTGGGAGCCATCACATTGTCCTCCAAACCATTAAACAGGAGCTGGCTAGGTGGACCACATGAAGAAAAAAGGAGGAGAAAAAGTAGATTACTTAAATAAGAATAGATACGAGAAATGGTAACATATTCACTTCAATCAATGCAATTTTTGGTACTCCATGATATCTGAATACCAATGAGTAAATTTGACTGTAGAATATGCTAAAAATGAATTAACCATTTCCTGGAAACAAACAGACTTTTGAATGCTGAACTATAGTTTCAGTCCATCTCCTAGCTGTATATAATCCCAACTAATGTATCATGTGCTCGCAATGAGAAGGGACACTGTGACATCCTCCTACATCGAGACAAACGTTGAAATAAGATGTAAGCTGAATAAAATTACTTCATTATGAGAAATAATAAGGCAAAGTTTTGACCAGATGGAATGTGGTATCTAGCAACTGGAGTGAAAGTAAATGTAAACCATGCATGCAGAAAATTTTGGTTACATTCTGACTCAGCAATATTAAAGCAGATTATACACTGACTATATACTTTCTCACCTGGGAACAGTACATGCATGCAGTCAATAACATTCATTATGCCAAAACACTCCCTGCCCGACAAACAGAGGTGAAATGAATTACCTTATAGTTTCTGGGCTGAATTATGATGGCATAAATGCAAGTGGCACAGATGGCAGCACAAGTGCCAAGTAGGCTGGGGAAAACTTTGCAATTAGTTGGAAGTGTGAGGAAAGTGTGACAATTCATTGGCCAATCAGGAAGCAGTCACATTAAAAGTGAAAGTGTGTTTGCCCTAGCACTGTGGCACAATGGCATTCCCCTAACAATGTACAATGACAACAGTGATGGAACGGTCACATGAGAGAAAGATCACGTGATAAAATGCATATTCTTTGGCCATTCCATAAGTCAGGCCTTGTTTGCTTATTGCAGCATTGTACACCTATTTTTTCCCCAAATCCCAAACAGGCCCTAAACCATTAACCACCACCCATCACTCTCCTAAACTGGGCAAAGTGCTACTGCTACTGGCACAAAAATTTGCTGCTGACATTTTTGCAGACTGCCACAACATTGAATTATCAAAAACAACTGTATTGAATCTGCTGACCACGCTACGTTTTTGCACCATTAAAGTTGGGTCCTCTGCTCAACCTAACAGCAATACCCTATCAATACCAGCTGTCTTCAAATGCCCTACATTATACTCATCAGTTCGCAGCTCTGAGCGTCTGCAGATGGAACAGTCCTGTTACAATATATTCAAATTCTGTTATAAATCCAGCTCTAACCTGCATGACTGGAGGGTGCGTGGTGAGAGAGGAGATTAAACCAAATGAGGCACCGCATGTGGGCACGCTCCCCGCTTCATTGTTCCTCTTCTGCTGCTCTGCCTGTCTGAGATTGGCTGCTGGTTGTGGCAAGACGCTAAAATGAGCTCATGTTCATGCATTTCCTATTCTTTCGGGCCTCCTAATAAGACAGTCCACGTGGTTCTCCCGATCATGACAATCACGTGGCCTCGGACAGGCCTCCCTCCGCTCAGCGTGCTCGCACAAGAGGTACGCGGCTGAGTACGCCCCCCCTGTCTGGTCCGCACAGGATCGCAGCGCCGGCGCGCCTCTGCGGATCCGGGTTTCGGGCAGACGAACGCGCTCCGAAGGAAAGGCGCGAGGTGGGACTGCGAGCCGCTCCGCGCTTCTGAGAAGCTCAGCCAACAAAATGAGCTTTAATGACGAGGAAAGTGCTCTGTCAGGAGAAGGGCCTGCCTGGGCTGCTACTGATAACATTATCTTAAACTCGCTCTGAGGACTGATTAAGAAGACCGGCGATGGAGTCTATGATTAGCAGGAAAGGGAAGAGTGACTCATAATTTAATCCAGAAACGTCCCTGCAATAATTTCCCCCTCACTGGGTTGATATAGAAGCTTAAGCACTACAGCCCTCTGTCACGATACTTCACGGACCAAAAGCCATTTAGTGCCTTTGTCTCAAGAGCCTGAAATCCTGGTTTGAGGATTATTATTGCTATAATTATCCCGAATGTAATTTTTCTCTATATGATTATTATTTTCATGATGATTATGGTGTTGATAATAAATCAAACAGAGTTTAGACCCAGACTAAATTAGCTCCCTGAACTGGAGCCTTAAACCATGCATTGTACAATGTGATAAATGGGACCCTTTTGGACCCTATACATAATAACATATTCCTCTGAAAACACCAATTTGTAATGTTCTTTTTTGGTTTTTATCATTCTGTATTGTACAATTGGTGATTAAGTTGTGTCTAACTATGAGGAGTATTAATTTGAAACTGCAAATCTCTCACTTAAACGGAGGCTCTGGAAAATAAGTGGTTAATGACCATCTCAGGAAATATTTGGATTTTCATTCTGCGATAATTAGTACAATCATAACAATCTTCCACATCTCCAGCTGGAGCAAAGTAACTTTCCTGTCTGCACAGAGCCAGCTGCAAGTTCCTTCATCTCTCAGACTGTCTAATGAGCACAGGAGACACCAATGTCAGCCCTGATCAAAACACCAGCAACAAAAAACAGAACCATCCATTCACAAAAACACTATATTCAAATCAAAATGTGATTATGCACCATAACATATCAGCCAGACCACACAGCACAGGTGACTAATGCCATTCTAGAGAGTATTTGAGAATTTTGGACACACCAATGGACACCAACATTTCTGCTTTGCATTACTAGTCATAATTAGGTGTGTTTCACAGTGTGTGGGGCATACTAGCATCCTTCAACATCCTTTTTCATAGCATCAGCTGTAAATGGCCCATAAAGCATTCACATTCCTTACATGCGGTCATTAGCAATATTCATAGCAGTACAATAGATCAGTGCATGGATTTGGGGAAGATAGTTACGTTATTTAAATGAATACTCCCACCTTTTAGATTAACATTTTGTATGATAAAAAAAATCCTCACAGTGCATGGGAGGAAATTTATTCAAAATGGTATGAATTTTCTGGCCACAGTTCCTTCCCATAGAAAAAGAAATGTCTCTCCATGTGCTCCTACTGTATACATTCTTTACATGTCACTGTATCGTGCTGTTGCGCACATCACAGCAAGAGGCATTTTCTCTTCCACTCTTCCATGCTATTGATTCATTAAGGCATCATCCTGATTCTCAGAGCGCATTCATGGTTGCTTACAAGCTCCCTTATTGTGATTCATGGACACCGAGGATTAAACGGACAGCTCACTATTAGATAAGGAGAACGAGATGCAGCCATCTGACTCATTCTAAACCCCCACATGGCCCCTCCAGCACTTCACTGACTTCATACGTGTTTCCTCTCTGTGTTTGTGTCATTACTGTGCCCCGGCATGCCCCCCTTCACAGTTTCTTAGAATGCTGAACAAATATTAGCTCTTGAGCTTGGACCACTGTATTATTGTCGCTGGAACCTTCTTTTTCTTTTCAGTTGGACCTCAACCTCTGCAGAAACCCCGGGCAGTGCATTTGCCCTGGGACTGGATGATCTATAAACTCAATATCTTTTTACTCTAACTCAGTACAAGGAGTTTTTCCCTCTCAACCCACAGGCTTCCTTAAGAGGCACTAGAACTTGATATGAGACACAAAACGAGAAGCAGTATGTGTTAAATGGTAACAAGGCATTCCACCAGCAGAGGGGCAGGAAATGGAAGGAAACAGATTGTGTGTTTTGACATGTTCTCTGCCATCCTCTTGCTGGGGAAGTCTGGTCATCACGGTCAACCCTCCAGTGATGGTGATGACTTCTGTTTTTTTCTTTTCACTGAAGCATAATGAATGGGCAGGAGGCTGAGGGGGTGACAGTAGGTAGGGGACGATCACACGTCCCATTTTGTCCAAAGAAAGAGCCTCGGCTCAGAAGAGGAACACTCGAATCCTAATGGGCGCTTGAGCGTGCGGTTCTTCGCATCTATTTACAGGCACATTAGCGCTTTAGAAAGTTAAATGACGCAGAACATGTAGCTGGAATGATGCAGTCCCTTCACCACATGCACAGCCAAAGACATCTCTCTGAGCACTTGCTGTGGAGGCGTACTTTGATATTGGTCTGCAAGTATCTGCGTCCAATACCATGGGCATAATTGAATAAATTACAGCCACAAATCAAAGGAAACACAACTATAAAGACCCATATATACGGGAGTATATGTGTGTGTCTGTGTGTGTGAATGTATGTAAAATGTTTTCAAATAGAAATACCATAATAGAGTAATAAAGGGTATCCTAATTGTCACCACTGTTAAGCAAATTAAATTAGGGATATGGTAGCTTTCCTCTGTCAACTGCTATGTACTGTAGAACTTTAATTGAATTAATAATGCGGCAAGCATAATAAAAAGGTTGTCTAGTGAATATGTATTCAGCCACAATATAAACAAACATTTCAACGGATGTCATCATAATGGTGATTAAAATACCAACATTTTCCACAATACATGAGGCTAAGGAGCAACATTTCGTAATTAAATGAACAAATGCACTCCCAAAACAGATTTACATTTATGGATGATACTTGTAAAATGATACATAATAATGAGTAAACCATTTTATTTCAATTAAATTAGAAGGTATTTACACAATTGGACTTGTCAGTTTAACATTCCTAAAATCTGCTATTCAACACATTTCAACAACTTTTCAATTATGACAGTAACTAGACAACTGCAACTAATAACACATCAGCATTAACATATAATGCATTAGCTACTGACTTATTAAAGGAAAACAACAACAACAAAACATATTCTGAGCACTGTCAACTTTTATAGCTCACCAGAACTGAGTTAATATAAACTGAGTTGATATACAGCTGTTTAATTAATTATGACAGGTAGAAAATGATACATTTCATTAGCGGTAGAACAGCGATCAAATAAAATAATACTATAAAAAATGTTATACAGTACAAACTACAAACTCTAAGAGGATTCATGTCAGTGTAGGAAATTAGTTAAACACATGGTGAGCTAAGATGTTTAGATGTGTGTACAGTAAGCCCTTATTACTCCTGCATTCAATGGTAGCTGTGTCACTTTTACAGTCCTATTACAGGTTTATGTCTCTGTTTTACACTGCATATGCCCCAGTGAAGTCATGGAAAGACATACATTTACCCTTCAGAAATGGAATTAAGAGATAAAATGTAAATTATCATTTAAATATTCAGCAAGAAATGAATAAATCAATAGGTTTTAAAAGAGTGGAGGAGTCAGTAGAGGAGAAAGTCTGAAATCCCTTAAAATTACATAACATTAAGGGATTCAAGACCCCCCTCTCTCAAACACACAGACCTCATTAGTGAAACCACTCACACCCCCTTTCTCTCACACTTGCACTCCTCTCAGTGTACGGTGCTGCCTAACATCCCTGTCCCGAGGATACAGGTTTAAACTTTTTCTTTGATCACCATTTAATTTATCAAGGGGCTCAGGGGTGTCACAGGCCTTGCTAAAGGAGTAATTATTCAGACGCTAATGGAGGATTGATGGCGGTTCCAGACTGGGCCTGTGCTGTCTGACCTCCCTTGAGCGCGGCTGCTTCAGCTGCCCATTGACACAAGACAACTCAATCTGTTGTTATTAGATTAATCTGCATGCTTATGCAATATAATCTTCAAACCTAATAATGAGTGAAAACAGTGCTTTCATGCCATGTCAAGAGTGTCCCTATCTGCATTTGGAGTGGAAAGTGTACCATGGAAACATTGTGTTCTGGCCCTACAGTGCAAGCTATCTTAACAACACTGCATCACATAACAGCACTGGTTTTGGCATGGCAGAAATAATGGATTGCCTACCTACCCATTCAATTATTTAATTATTATAATGACTCTTCAGTTATTTTGCAGCTGCATCGTTTATGGAATTTTGAGGGCTCTAGCTAAATTTACGTTGTTATTGAATAAACACAATACATCAAAATGCAAAAATTTTTTCCCCATCAACATCATTTAGCCTGCTAGAAATAGAAGTAGTTTATGATTCTGAAATAGGCGAGACAAAAAAAAAAAAACACTTGTCAAAATCACTTCTCATGTCATTATTTGACTGCATTAAAGATGAAGGAATATACAAATGGAAATCAATCCAGATCAATCTATACTTTTTCAACTATCATCTGTTGATAGTACAACCATAATTGTAAAGGCTATACTTTGAAATATAGTTAATTAGTCATGATGTGTCATTAAGGTTGAGGAATGTGCACTTGGACTCAAATTAGTAAAATCCATCTACAGGTACAGGAAATGAAGCAAGAGGAAGGACAAAACCATCTCAATGAGTTGGGAAGCATAAATTCACTCCACCATTCTCTCGTGGATGTACAAGCATGTCACGTAGAATACCAGGTTGATTTCACAAGCATTTATGCATGTAAATGTACATGATACAGAATTTAACAAATACTAAAACATAATGAAAACATAATTAATATCATTATTAATAACTGACATTGTAAAGGGAATTTGTAGCCTAGTGCATGAATGTATCCTGGAGGCAAAACTGATGAAAAAGGCAATTGGAAGTGTATGAGAGCATTTTCTAATGAGTATCAAAGCATATGACTGACTCTAATGGACTCATCTTTGCAAAAGAACCATATCTGCACAGGTCTACACATTGGCCTGTTGAATGCCAAAGGCACACAAGTGTTTGCCGTGCCATTGTGTCACATTCCATTAAGGAACAGCACATGCAGCTTTGAAGTCTCACCACAGACCTGTGAGCCTGTTCTGGACTGAAGACTTGAATGCTTCAGTGATGGAAAGTGCATGGGTGCAGGACTCCACAACTATTCATCCTGTGTAATATGCACATGAGATGTAGATGAATAATACCCTAAATGATTACACTAAATTACATGTAATGTAATATAATATGCACAATGCACAACTAAACAGAGCTGCCCATTGGATTGAGCTTTGCTCATCTACAGTATGTCTAATTTGCAGGTAGTCACAAATACAACTTTGTAAATTTCAAACTTTTTTGGGAACAGCACCAAAAATACCTCATGGCACAAGCACAGATGCATGCAGGTACAAAGAAATAAGACAGAGAATCTCCACTGTTCTGCTTACACTCTCCTATCATCTGCAAGAGATGTCCACAGAGACACTGAAGTGGCCCAGCGCTGCTTTCTCTTAATCGTGTGCCTGTTTCTCACAGCTTTGTTCAGCTGTGCTGAGAATCTTTTCATCACACCACTGACAATGCTTTAAGTGTCTTATTAAGGGAGACTCTATGAACACCAGCGATTCCCACTGAAAATCCTCTCCATAAAGCCACCCCCCCCCCAAAAAAGTTCATGAATCATGAATGTTCATGAATTAATCTACCCCCATACATTTGAGTAAAACAGATGTAGAATTATCTTCAAAGGCATTACTTAATGCACCTTTAATAATTATTAAGTAATTATGTATATTATGGTAATCTGATGTCTGGCTGCCTTTCAGAGCCAGAAATAATGAAAAACATACATCAGCAAATATAAGGTCCTGTTTGTGGAACCATTCATAGTATACTCAAAGGAAAAAAAAAGAATACAGGAACAGAAAAGAACAAAACAGCATTTTGAAGAATTTGAGACAGTATCAGATCGGACAATCATGTGTCAGACTGCGAAAGCTTTCCGGGAGAGACCCCAAGGTGACTGGATTCAGCGGTATATTGGGCTGCACTCTGCTCGTGTGCAGAGAATGATGAAAGAGCCAGCTTGTCATCCATATCTAATGCTGCGCCCCCCAACCCCCAACCCCCAGGGCCTTTCATGTGAGCAGATCCAGGGCTGCACCGCATGGCCCGGCCGAGGGTTTAAACAGCAGCGAGACCCCATCTAATCTCTCCACTGATAGCGGTGCATTTCTCTCAGTGCCCTCTAACATACTCCAGCGTCACTGTACGGCAGGTGTTAAAAAAAAATCTGTTCACTTCAAAAGGGGGAGATTTTTTTTTTTGCTTCTTACACCGCAGGGCTGCCAAAACGTCCACCTCCTCAAAATGACTTCCAAGCAATTCATTATGTAAACACGCGATACATATTTTTATTCTTTTTTCAAGCGTTAAAAAAGAAGGCGAATAAAACTGAATGAAATTATATGTTGGCAGCTGTAGGAGTTATGGTAGCCTCATGGTAGACAGGCATATCTACAGTACGCTGACTTTTCACATTGCAGTAGCGGGAAATTACATCAGCCTGTATGTCCACTTCAGTCCTGAAAATTTCCAAGCAGAAAGTGAAACATGTTATGGTAAACATTACATGTTCACTGAATGTGGTCCAGTCTCCTAATACTGCAGCTTTTATTTTTTTTTTTTTTTTAAACCACTCGATCCGGTTAAATTGGTTTGATCTGGTATGGAGCTAATCTCTTTTGATATCTCTTTTACACAGCCATATTACCAATTCTGGAAATTATGTCAGAGCTCTTGCCAATTTAATTTTTGAGTTGTTTCTATTTGCAATGTGGTTCAAAGGAAAGGGAGTGAAAATTGCACTTGTTCGCCCAAATGTAAGTCTTACCGCTCGTCACACAACAGTAGAAACGTTATGCAGTCTGACAAATAAACACCAGCCCCATTACCATTATTGTCCAGTTACACGTGTAAAGTCTGAGACAGGAAATTACATGACATTCAAGGTGACCAATAATGACAGAAAGCAGGTCATCAGGATGCTTTTTGAGACAGATTTCACCTGCGCATAAACCCAAACTAAGTCAATGAAACCTAGAGCTGCATTCATGCCATTATCTATTCTGCAAGTCATGTTGTTCCAGTCAAACTGGACTTTACATTCAATTAGAGGGCAAAAACCCTTCCTTTCCATTAATTCCACGCACAAAATGAAAAATGGACATGGGTTACAGCTGATGAGCCCTCTGTGATAAATAAGCATATCTGACATTCTGAAATTAAACAAAACCCCTCTGAGGTGCTCCTTCTCTCCTACAAAATAAATAAATAAAGGGGAAGCTCTTTCATTCTAATGAGCTGTATGAGAATGCTTCAAAGCTCAGATACGACTATCCCCAGTTGTTGAGTGCTACGAGCAAATACATTGGTAAGCCAAAACGATTCTTCCCATATTATCCAGGGTTTTTGCAGAATTTGTAATTAAAATGTTGCTGAATCTGAGCTCTTTGTCTCTGCCACTGAATTTTAAATGCAACACTATTTTCTGGCTAGCATGCAGTGCATATTAAAACTAAGGAGAAAAAAAGAGCTTGTTTTTTGGATATCCAAATAACCACAGAAAACGCACAATACATCATTTTTAGCTAAGTATGAAAGACAGAAATAATACAAAGGACACAAAACTAAAAGACCCAGAAAAATAACAGGATTCAAAGTAATCGCTCTAAAGAGATTGTTTTGGTTAAAAGTTCCGGCTTCAGGGGAATTTGATTAGTAATGCACACCTTTTTTCTCCCTGTCAATTCCATGTCTTTCAAAACAGCTGGCTTGCAAAAAGAAATGCGTATAGTACTTTCTTACTTAAAATCCTTTTCGGCATATAATTAGTAACCACACTGTGACATTTAATAATTGATAAGAATAAAAAAACTATATTATGTATTGTTTCATTGAGATCTTACCAATATAAATCATACCTGCTAGGAGCAAACTCTGGAACATGTTGTAAAAATGCCCATTATGGTTTAAAAGTTTCAATTGAAAACATGTTAGTCGAGCAAATGCAACCCAACTTCATAATAAAGCTATGCATAGTTTCTAATTCAACTGTAGCACTCTATATAATGGAATAAATGGCTCTTGTGCCCTAGGAAAGAGTGCAAAGCTTCCTATAATTACAAAATTACATAAGCTGAACCCTTATCTGATCCCCCATGCTCAAAAACAGAAGTTTATTATGAAGCCACTGAAATACTATCTCTATCCCGTAATTAAACTGCAAGCACAGATACAGAGACCGATAAAGCCTATTGAACGCTCCTAACACTGGTTCCCTGCTATAAACTAATTCCCCTCTAATTCCCCTGTGCATAGGCACACTACAACACTAACAGTTTTCATTTTCTCTAATCGTTATTAAAGCCAGTCAGTTAATCAGTTAATGCACCTAATGGCTTTGAAGAAGTCACTTTACAATTAGCCATTATTAGCACTGGGGCTCTAATCAGAAAGGGGAATATGCCGAGACAAAACAGAGAGAGAAACGGGGAGGGGGGAAAAAAAAGGCAGGCTTCTCGTTTTCCCATCACCAGACCCAGCAGCTGGTGGGACCCGGGAGCAAGGGAGCGAAGGAGCGAGGGACTCACCGTGGCCGCCTCTGAGAGAGGCAGGGGAGCGGTAGATGGAGATGGGTGCCGAGTGGTGCTTGGCTCCATGGAAATGGTGCTCAGAGTGGGAGAATGAGGAGGTGGCCCCCGGGGGGCCGGCGGCGGCGGCGGTTTTATCCAAGGCGGCCGAGTCACCGGCCGGAGAGGAACTCCACGCGGAACCCACGATACATCCCAAGGTCAGCGACCACATCCACGGGGTCCAGCTGCAGCGGGGCAGGGGGCGCGTCCCCCGGCAACCGCGCGGCGACACCACACCGCTGGGGCGCATGATCGATGCCCGAAAGACTCGCAGACGCTCAGTGCAGGGAACTCGGGAGAGAGCGGGTTCATGATGGTGAAAACCCCATAGTAGGACCCTCAAACTCCCTCTCACTGATCACAACTTTGCACCCCCCCCCAAAGTGGTTCCAGTGTACGGTCACCCCCAGAAAAGAGGAAGCAGTGGGGCTCGCTCTCCGGTCCCTGTCCCCCTTTTTTGTGCGGTGTCTGTTGTTTCTACCCGATCGTCTGGATGAGCTCTTTGATGTGGCACCCGCGTGTGTGGCTAATACGCCTGCACATGCCAAAACGTGGAGCTATTTATCACTCGGGAGGCCTGATGAAGCAAAGAGTTTCTCAGCTGCCGGAGGGTTACGACCTGGACCACTACCGCTCACCCGCGCACACCTCCACATCCACCGGCATGAAAAGGCAACAAAAAAAGGGCTGCTTTCAAGAGAGCCCCCGATAAGCTACACACACTTTCCCCCTCCTTCCTCAAGTGCTGCAATGCACAGTGCATCAGTACGGATTCTGCCTTCTTTCCCTTTTCTGTTTTTCTCCTCTTCCTTCAAGAGATCAGAGGCTGGTTAACCCTGCGTGCCCTGGACGCGGACAGAGGCTCTGTATTACTCCAGTCGCACCACCAGGCAGCGAGAGAGACGAGGCAGATAGATGGAGAGACAGAGAGCGGAGGAGAGAGGGAGAGGACGGGAACGCTCGGCTCAGGTGAAACTAAGCAAAGAGAATGGGACAGGAGGAGGGAAAAAAGAGGAAAAATTACAAATGGGCCAGCCTATGCAAATCTTCACAGAGTGAAGAGCAAATCAGGGAGGCTGGCAGTCACTGCAGAGGAGCGAGCTGCAGTTATTCAGGGGGAGGAGAGAGAGAGGGGAAAGAGAGAGAGAGAGAGAGAGAGAGAGAGAGAGAGAGAGAGAGAGAGAAGCAGAACTAAAAGCTGAGTCTCAATCCACCAAGCCTGTTCAGGCATCGACAGAATCAAATTTTTATACTGCCTATCCTGGCGACAGTAAACTAGAACTGACTGGGGAATATTTTAATGGAAAATCTTTTTGATCCTTCCTACGTTCTGGGTTTCTGTTTCCCTCCAATCTTATTAGAAAAAAAAAAACATCTTGTGTGAATACCAGTGGCTGTCTGCGGTCTTAAAATAGAAATGATGAACACCAACAAGCTTAAAATACAAGAGAAATGTGGTGATGTTTCTACAGGATGGGGGGTAGGGACTGAATTATGGTAAACAGCCATAACAATCTATTTGATCCAGTCCTGCGAAATGTGCATCAATTTGCATTTGCCAAACAAAAAGGTACGAGTGCAAATATGGTCTCTGCCTTAGCAATGGGAAAACAGGATGGGAAGGTGTTGTGCAAATGTAAACGGTGACTCATCATGACTTAATCTCCTTGTTTTTGATCTTTCAAAATACTATTCAAGCATGACTAAACACACATACATAATGCAGCATCTCAGGGATTTCAAACTGAAAGCTTTCACTTAACAACAACCCTGTCAAGAACCGGAGCCCCCCTATTACTCTGATCGATATTCCTTGACAATACTATAATTCTCCAAAATACGTCAGTCAAAATGAGAACGTGCTGAATGCAGATAGGCATGAAGGAGCGGTCACATTCCAAAAGTGGTTCTTAGAAAACTGGACGATTTGGAACAATCTCTCCACAAATACTGTATATCAGAAAGATCAAGGCACTTTCATTGAAAGTCAATACTTCCAATTGAATTACATTAATGCCAGCTGTTGACATTCTTTATGCCAGCTGACTGCATACTGTGTGGCTGAATGGTTTATTCATGATGTAGCTTAGTACTTCATCCACCAAGAGTCACTTTATTTTAACCCCTGAATTTTAGTTTACAGGGCAGATAATCATGATTGTATTTTCACAAGGTACAAGAGCAGTGTCACGGAATATGTTCCTCAGTGCTGGGGTGGGGGGGATTGGTATAAAAATGTATTTATTTATTAATGGGCAATTTTTTCATTCCATTAAACACAAACACTCATTTTACTGGGGTATCAACGGCCTCAGGCAGCACTGCAGGCCAAGGAATCTAGTCTTTTTTTCCTGAGAAACAAACATGTTTGGGTTTCAAAATAAATAAATTAAAATAAATAAATAAAAAAATTAATTAATTACTTGAAAACTAAACAGTGGATAGTAAAAATAGTAAAAAAAATAAAAGAATCATTCAAGAATCATTAACTTTAATCCCATCACTGCTTATTTTTTCAGCGAATATTTGTTATATAGCACAACTCCAGTAGCACTCACCTCTGTCCAGTGGACAGTACTGTTCCAGCTGCACAGAGCTACAGGACACAGACTCTCTCCGTGGCAGTGGTGTGTAAACAGAGATGCTCTGGAGCCACCTGGAGGACAGGTACCATCGTGGGTGACCGCTCTTCGCACACAAAAACAGGAGGAAACACGCTGCCCTGACCACGTGCATCATCACATGGGGCACTCATCTGAGGAGCTCTGCCCGAATGCTGTCAAACGTCTTTCGCTTGGTAACATTCCCACCTCAGGTTCACAGACTGAAAAATTTTAAGGCTTACATTTCCTTATAGAATAACGCTTTTCATGTTTTGTGAGAAAATACAATTTGCTCTTTTTGTAATTAATTGAAATTATTTTCTCAGAAAGGCAAATACTATACAGGCCTACCATTGTGACAGCTTACTGAATAAGAGAAGTGACAAAGTGTTTTACCACACTAAGATAAAAAAATACCAAACCCTTTGGAAAATGCTCGTTTTAAAGCAAAATGGAAAGAAAAGATATACAAAATGCCTAAGGTATACAGAGCCAAAAAATGATTGAGCTTTCCAAATAGTAAGTTCCAACACACACACGGCGGGGGCAGACTCAATATGCATGGGAGATACCCGGTGCCATTCGTGGCTGCATATCAATTTTCAAACTGAAACACAGGGGGACTCACCACATTGCTACCCTCCATCGCAACACATGCAAACACAAGGGAAATGCAAACATGAGGCCCTGGAAAGCAGGTAATCGGCAGCCACTGGCAGGAGCAAAAACGCAGAGGCATTGGCGGAGGCAAAATGCACGTTTCACCACTTTAAACAAAGTAATGAGATATTCTGAATGTTATCTGAAACGTATCCATGTGAAAAAAAACAGCTGGCCTCGTTTTATCCGTACGCGGTAATGGCGATGATGGGGGAGACTAAATATAACATGAACGCGTCTGCTGCAAGTGAGGTGCAGTTGCGCTGTCTGTGCACAGGGTTCAGCACTGATTTCAAAACAGAACGCGAGTGTGCAGCTGCTGTGAGATTTCGGAGGTGCGGACAGCTCAAAAAGCACCAGAAAGTGTGATCTATCAATCACCGAAGTTTTTAGTCTGTGGCGGTGGGAAGAGACTGGGGAATCATCTGAACAGAAGAAATAAATAAATAAGAAAAATAAAGAAAAAAAAAACACAGTATAAAATGACGTGAAAATCGATGAGAAGAGAGCGCATAGTATCTTTAGAGAAGCACAGCTGTCTCTGTCGTCTGGTGGGACTTCTCGCTGCATTCTCTTGTATCTCTGCGTTCTGTTTGATTAATGTGTCACGCTGAGGGGGCCTGGTGGTGACGTTGCGGAGGCCTCGGCCCGCGCACACCGCGATCGTCGCGGCTGCCTCTCCGCGTGACCCCCGCGTCCCGCCTCGCGCGGCAGCGCCCTGGGAGGCTGTCGGTCGGAAGTCGATTCAAAGCCCCGCGACCCTCTCTATCTGACAGGTCTGAGGAGACGCAGCCCTGCCTGTCCACCCATCACCGGGGCTCAAAGGTAATTACACCCCACCCCCCAGCAGCTGCCACGCTCCGCACGCACGCACACACCCGCACGCACGCACACGCTCAGGGACCGCCACGCTCGTCCACGACTCCGCTCTGTCAGCCGCTTCAGAGGGGCCACACGGGTCAACAGAGGCGCCCCCGGTCCCTCGGGCGAGAGCTTCCTCATCGAGGGGGACCTTTCTTCTTTTTAATGGAGCACTCATTGCGCGGCAGCGTTCATGGAAATGCAAATATATAAATAAATTACTGGAAACATGATGGTTTCTAATGACTGTTTGGTATTCGTATCAGCCTGTTTGCTGCAGCTGGCTTTTCTTTGGTGTTTTCGTGGCCTTGGGGTACGGTCCTGATTACATGCAGACAGAATTCAATATGTCCAGGAGGATTTCACTCTTCCACTCTCCATCCGTCACTTATTTAAATGGTCATACATCTGCAGTGGTTTCTGTTTGGCCGCATTTCAAAAACAAATGGGCTGAACTTGGAATGAATGTGTGTGTGTTAGTGAGTGTGTATATTATATATTACATATTTTATATACATTATAATCTCTATGTTGATAAATATATGTATACATAGTATGCATATAGTATACGTATACGTATATGTATAGAATATGTATACAACTAATTACACATAGTTCCCTCCAAGCAATCTGAATATGCATTGACATTAAAGTTAAATTATAATTTAAAAAATTTACTTTAAGATGGACAGTTATGCAATTTGTACATTTTTGCTTCATAGAATAGTCTTTGTTCCTGTTAAACTGGGAGTATAAATAAATATGGAGGGCACTGTACATGATAAACGCTTCTGTATATAAACTCTTAAAATATTTGAATAATTTGACATTCATAGATGTAAATGATATTACACCTTCTTGCATCATTTAAGTGTGCCACTGGCCATTATTATGTTGTGTTAACGGAGGAAGACATTGAAGTTTCATATAACTCTGCCAGAAAGTGAGCCCCAATTTATGAACTAAAAAAAAAAAAACCAAATAATTCCTTGAAAACATTGATAAATTGGTGTGTCCTGTCAAGACAGATATATTCTGACAGGAGTTTTGTGTGAGACATGCATTACCACTAAGTCTAGATGATTAATAAACAATTAAATGTTCATTATCAGTTGTTTTTAATGACAAACACAAACATTCTATGAGGTCTGTAAGATTAAAACACTGAATTGAAGCAAGTACAGCCACACAGAGACAGACTCAAGGCTGGAAAATGCCAACAGTGCAACTTCAAGAAAATCAATAAAGCAAATAATGAACAAATCTGTAAAAGTGATTACTTCGATCACTGGGTGATCAAGCCTGCAGTGGCTATAGTCGAGAAGGGAGCCGGACCCTCCACCTCAGTCTACCTCAGACCAAAGTACCAAAAACCTGAAAAGATGTAATTATTACCTGCAAATTATTTCCAACACTGAATATCAATCATATTCAAACACTGAAAAAAGGAAAATGGAGGAAAAGCCTCTCACACTCAGCCATATATGAAAGGCAATCCATGGATTTAGTTACATGCCTTGCCTATGAATATCCCATACTCCGCATACACACTTTTTTATTTGGCACTTGCCCCATCTTGATCCTGGGGAGCAGACATCCATCCTGCAAGAGTAAGGCAATGGGAGGACAAGGCCTTTTCCCAGGAAGGAGACAATGGGAGTGCCTCCTACTGATTCAAATACATTTCATCCATCATTCAGTTGGTTCAGATTCTTTGGGAAGCCTGTTTTTTTGGCAGCTGTAGGCAGACTATGGAGAAGCAGTCACATATATCCAACACATACCTCCAAAGCACACTCATGTTTTGCTCATGAAAGGGCACCCCATCCAGGAGATAGAGAGGTAGATATGAGTTAAGCCTGAGACAGCAGTTGTTGTGCAGGTAATGCATTTCCATCCTGAGAAGTCAGGCGTGCTTTTTTCCTCAAACACTGACTACATCGCTTTCATGTTTGCCTGTCTGCAGCGTAATCCGTGTCTCACAGGCTGATCGTGGGGAATTCCTTTCATTTCAACATTGTGTAGATCTGTACCAGTTTAATGAAATGTCTGTATCCAGGTGCAAAGGAAATGGTAATCTCACCTGCCAGAATATTTCAGTATTTTTAAAAGTAGTCTCTCAGCTTTTGACATTTTCTTTTCAAACCTTTAAATTCGTCACTTTCCACACATTATACATTCATTTGTACGTTTTTCTGGTGGCGTCACGACCAGATAGAATTGTGTTTCAAGTCTAACCATCTCAATGTCGGTCTTCACACTGTCACCTAAGGACAACTTGGATGGCAATTCAGAGGTGTTTTTCTGATCACAATTCAAACAGTTAGTTTTTAAAATTGTAATGAGGCTCAATCACACAGTATCGAGCTTGTTATTCACTTGTCAGACTCACTTGTATTTTTGTCAATTGTCAGCAACACTTTTATCAAAGTCTGTCAAACTTGTGTCAGAGCCAGGAAGTCTTCCGTCAGAGTCACTCAGAGTGAGTTCACAGAGTCACATAGTTTTGTCAACTGTAACTCCAAGTGACTAAATATGAATGACATGGAGTGGGTGTGATTCATGATTGGGTGTGGTCATGACCTCTGACCTCTCCATAACCAATGAGCAATCCTTCTCTACGCATGTGTAAAATAATCTCCGGGACAAAGATTGTTCAATGACTTCCCCTACAGCTAACAAAATAAAAGGAAGGGAAAGCTTGCAGCGATTGGCTGCTTTATGTAAACAAGCCACTCCCACCCTTTATGAAGTTATGAGTGATTGAAAATAACACTTAAGGTTTTAACATAACATTTTAATTAGATAGTATTACTGTATCACTGATACTTGTTCAAAGTCTGGCAAGTAAGTCTGGCAACTGGTTCTGACAGCTGATGGTGCTCTTATATGGATATGCTAAATTCAATCTAAAATTCTGTTATAAAACACAATGTCGTGTTCACCACCTCACCGGGTAGGGTACGATACATCAGCAAAAGCTTTCTAGCTGTCTAAAGGAATCATGTGCAATATGCTGCCGAATAGCAAAGCTGAAAGAAATGTGCAATTTAGACAGAGCAACAAAGACAAAAACAAGAAATATTGTTTCTCAAGACTGTGGACTTGATTACTGTCAAGGTGCAAGGCCTAATACACAATCTGGTGTTCTCAAACTGCCACTCAATCTCCCCATATCAAAATTCCACCAGTATCATGTAATATTTGTCAGTTATCTATTTCAGCCTATTTTGTATTATGTAGGCATAAACATTCAGGTATATTTTGAGGTGTGCATTGCATTTTCAGTGTATTTTCTCCAGGCTGATCTTATGTTTACTATGTTTATGGAAAGTCACAAACCGAAACACTGTTTGCTATGCAAAGACAACCCAGATATGTGCACAGAATATGAAAATTTACATTTAAATTTGATAATTGTTATTGAATGATGTTCAGGGAAAAAGCTGGGTCAAAAATGTAAAATCATAGATATTCCATATGCGGGCATTCTCTATTCCTGTTTTTAAAATATCCTTTCAAAAGTAGTCAACTCTCTTCCATAGTTTCTTTTTTTACACTGTTGTTCTCAAATCATAACAACCATATTTGACTGAAAGCAACCTTTTGTTGAACACCAAACAAAAAATGATTTTCCTTGTGATCTTTCTTGCAATGAGATCCAATTTTGTACTGCAATCACCCGAAAATGTATTTCCACACAAAAAACATAATCAAGTGGAATATAGTGGCAACTCAAACTTGAAAGTAAGATGTTGGTTTTCATTTTGAAAAGTGGGTCAAATATTGTTTGATTAATACCCTGTACAGTTTTGATTTAAATTACAATGAAAATTATTCGCTTGTGGCTTAGCAGTATGCTGTACCAACCCCTTTCATATACATGACATAAATTTGTGATGTCATAACTTCCATTCACACTGCAGCTGTATTTACAGATCTAGAACTTTCAAAAAGGACTCAGACAAAAAGACTTCCATACGTGCCCAGGGATTTTTTGTTGTCTTTTTTGTTGGGAAGGCAAAACAGAATGACAGCTCAAACTTTGTCAAACAGCATAAAAAACAGCCACAAACATGGAGACAGCATCCATGCACAGCAGGCTACAGTGCTAATTACAGTGCTCTCCCAGCACTCTCCTACAGACACCCCAGTGACAGGAGACACTACAGCTGTCACACAGAAGCCTGGACTGACGTGCCTGCTTCATCCTCTCCACCCTCTAACATTACCTGTTCTCTTATTCTCTCTCTCTTGCTCACACACACACACACACACACACACACACACACACACACACACACACACACACACACACACACACACACGCACACATACCTTCCTCAGGTATTCTTTTCTGCCCATATTCTCTCAGTCCTCCTCCTTTCCCAGTCTCCCACTGTTGAATACTGACTCTCTGCTGTTTAATCCTCTAGCTGAAAATCTTGTCGGGCTGAATGAAAAACGGAGGTGTATCCATGTGACTGTATGTTTCCTGTGTTCTTCCCTTTCTGTTCATTTTCACACAAATGAAAAGAGAGGTGCCCATGTAAATATGGAACTGCCTTCACTCCTTTCCCTACATACTTCTGATAAAAGGGTATAAATGGATTAAATTTATTAGGTACTTTATACCAATAAAATTAGCCAGAGATGACTTCAATCTTTGTACATATTGTATTATGGGATTCATTTTTTTTTCTTTTAAATGTCTGTTCCTGTTTTTGTCATAAATTTGAAGAATGAAATGAAACACCCACCTACCAGTGTGAATGCTCATATACTCATATCATATAGTTTCGTACATAACAGAAAGTGGGTATTATATTTAATTTAACATAAAACATTATACAAAATATGTTTTTCCCATGGTTACCAGCATTTCTTACAGCTGCTTAAAAGCAATTGCATTTGTAATGTACATTAAGCTCTGTTGTCCCATTTTGATAGCAGGGGTTGATTGAAGTTTAATAAATGAAACTCAATGTACAGTGGAGCTTGGATAACTAATGGCGGTTAAAACAAGTCTGGTTTATAAATTTTTCAGCTGACTAAACCGTTGTCATTGAATGGAACTAAAACATGAGCACTGTCAGCAACACACACATATAATAGCAGGAATTTATAAGCACACTTTAACTGTATTTTAACTTCATTTTGCCAGAGAATAAAAAGATGCATTGGATATGAAAATATGACTGCAAGCCATGAGTAGATCTTTAGAGGTTTTCCATTCCCAACTTATTATTATTGGTGTATACTGTATCTTTTTTACACTCACACTGAAAAACAGTGTCAAAAAAGGGTCCTTATTTTTACAACTCATTGACAAACCTTTGGTTAGTCATGTTTTCCTGTGTTCTCCTCTGCTCTCAATGCTCTTGTGCTGGCAAAAATTCTTCAGCTCATAAACCTGTTTGATCCTGAAATGAATTCTATGTCAAGCTTTGACATTAGCTGACCTAAACTGTGGCTGGAAAATATAAATTAGGAACAATGCATCTAATTTATCATTATCACATTTGTTAAAGGAATGAATGTTATAAAAAACTGCATGTGTACATCTCTCAAATTAGAGTTTTTTTCAGTTGGTCTTTCTGTTGGTTTTTCTGTTTTTTAACACGGAAGGAAGTTGTGCTAAGACTCTGACGACTCTGATACAATTAACAGCTCAAACATGCTCCAAGTGTTTGAATCCCGTGCTGTATAAAATCCAATTAGCACTTTATTTATGAACTTGGTTTGGCTTCCGCTTAGTTTATAATTAATGCACTCCATGATCACTGTTAATTTGTATTAAATTGGAGTTTAACATAATGATTTTGTGAGCACAGAATTCAGTATGTGGACATTTATTCATAATTTCAGTAAAGTTGTGGCAATACATGTATGTGTGTTCATGAGTTTGTATATAAATACACACTTTTAAGTACTTATATTTTTAAAATATTGAAAAATTATATAAGAAATATTAGAAGAACATTAGAAAAATAACAGGAAGAATGTAATGTAATATATGTAATATATTTTCAGAATGCTTTCATTTGTAATCACTTATTTTACTTTGAGAAAAAATCTTTGCGACTCTTCATCTAACTACATGACTGCAGTTAAACCCTGCATGTAAAATCAGCTTCCAGTGCTGCTTACATCGTTCTGTTTACCCACTGGAACACATGTGATCCTGCCGAGATGACAGCTCCAAAACAGAAACTGATGGGGAAACGAGAATCCCAGCGTGTCTAGTTTAAAACCCGGCACAAGAGAATTACTAACATTGCTCCAGTGACAACAGCACAGCAGCATGAGCGGTGTAAACATTATCTCATGCATCTTTTCAAGTCAGCTTCAAGGCTAGAAAGTAACAATTTGCTGTTAATGTGCTGACTTGTCTGCATTTTAAGCACTGCTGTTTTATCCATTCTTCCAGGCTTAAGTTTTACTGAGTGAATGCTGACTGGGTATGCCACTATGTTTTATAAGTACTATTGACTGCAGAACCAGTCTGCTAAACCACACCTGCACAAAGTGACTGCACAACCAATATGGTAAACTGCACCCGCCCAAACCTCCCATCCAACCCCAAAACTGACCCTAGACCTTGTGATGTGGACAGTGATGTCAATGACTGACTTGCAAGAACCAATCAAAAGACAAAAGTCTCTTGATTGTAAAACATTATGAATGGTTCAAATCAGCAAGTCACTGGTAACACATGATAGTCTCCACGAATTTTGTGATTCATGAAGAACTGAGTCACCCTTCAATACCTAAACCCCACTATAAAACACACCCCACTGAATCATAATGTTTCTCCTCCATCCTGAATTAATTACTTTGAAGACAGAGCAAGGAAACACGCTCAGATTTACATTAAAATGCCTGTGATGAACAGAGAGATTCCTCCTGACACAGTCCATTAACTGCAGAATTGGCTGACCTAAGATTAATTAAACACTAATATGTTACAGAGAATGGGCAACAAGTTTGATGTGAAGACATTGGACGGTCACTGCTGCCGTTTGATCCCTGGATCAGTCTGTGAGCAGGTCAATTAGGAGAGATACCACAATGGAGGAGCCAGACTCCATTGTCATAGCCATTAGATATTGATGTGAATGTAAGTACCTGAATGGTTGGTTCCTTAAAATTCACAAGGAACAGTTCCTTACAAGTTCCCATAAAATGCCAAGTGAATGTGTTTTTAAAGTGGGATTATAGTTGTGTGTGATATATATATAACCTTGTGTTTTTTTTGTAATACTTACTGACTTCCTTCAGATTTAAATTACTTTAAAGCTCCACTCGTACATACATGTTAAATGATGTAAACTGCACTTTGTCAGAGAACATCTCTCTCTCAGGGACTGCACAAGGTATTCTGAAGTTGATGTAAGTATACTAGGGGTGTACAGATGTGTAAGGGTGTCAATACTGAATCAAAAGCAATGATGAATCAAAAACTGTATTGATGATGCATTTGAGAGTTTATCCATACCATTGATTACTAATTTCTTTTTATTCATATGAATGAAACAATATGGATGAAACTATAGTGCTTTAGACAATCCTACTCTCTATAATAAATAACACTTATCTTTGAACACTGAGTGTTGTTTTAATGGCATATAATGAACTAACACTTAGTCATTTTTTACATTTCCTTAAAAGCACTGAATAATTTTAAGGTAATGTTGAATCATACTGTTCAAAATGTATTGTATTGAATCATATCACAGCGAAGTCTTTGATATATACCAATATGTTGTATCATTGCTTAGGTGTTGATACTGTGTCATTCATAAGTCAGAGGTTTACATTCCTAAAATGTACAATACACCCTACAAATAAGAATCCATTACATCTACTGTGATGACAACAAATGATGTTATGTGTCCAAGCATACACACAAAACACACGGAAGAACCAGTAGTTACACCATGGTTCACACAAGCAGGCAGGATGATCAGTTCCAACAGGAGTAACCAGTGGCATGGGAGCATCTGTCTCTGTCCCTCTGACATCAGAGCAACATCATTTACCTCCCATGGCATATCTGAAACTAAAATGGAAAGTGACTGCAGTGAGTTGGCGCAGTGTGAGATTTAA
The DNA here is from genome assembly GCA_019176425.1 of Megalops atlanticus. NCBI lineage: Eukaryota > Metazoa > Chordata > Actinopteri > Elopiformes > Megalopidae > Megalops > Megalops atlanticus. Next base: position 24,853,272 of record CM032887.1, on the reverse strand, counting down.
GAATGTGGAATGCTGCATCTTATACGACCTCAAACAATTCCAACATCTCTGTGAAGGTCCTGTTGCAACTAATTTTACCCTTTATTGTACTGTACTGTCTAGTCAACTTTCCTAGTAAAGCATGCAGTGGAACAAAGTGTCCCTACTCCATAATAGCAACTCTGTGATATCATAGACCAGGCTCGTGCTCCGACATGAAAATACAAAAAAATTAAAACACATCAAAAATACTTTTGGTCTCTTATAATTAAAGGCTATACTCCTAAATACTAGGCTATACTCCTATCTAAATCTGAGAATAGTTCTTTCTCCGAAATGAGATATTTCAGTCTCAGTCCTCTCCTGCTTTTCCTTTCCTTTCCTCACATGAACCTGACACTCATCTATGTATCCTTTTACCATCTCCTAAAACCACACTCTCAGGTGCCTCCCTGCAGAACAAGCGAATGGACAGGATAACCTTCCCATCAACAGCTCTCTTAAGGAGAGCCAACACAATGATACACTGAGAACAGAGACTGAGCTAATGGAATAAAAAAATCTATATGATAATAAAGTATGTGAACTACATGTGTAAACTGTATCCCAAGGGAAATTTTCATGTTGCCTGATCGTGTTCCACACGAACACCGAGGATAAAACCCAGATCACGCTTTCTAGATTGTATGACATCATTTAGAAAAGGGCACTTACAGATAATCACATTACACACTATTCAGTGCCACACTTGACAACAATCTGCTGTGTGATTCAGACCCCCACACAGTGATCTCTCCACACACTCTGTGCTAATAAATGCTGTGGTACATAAAAGGTGCATGCTACCATATTCCAGTGCACCATCGTATAGACAGCAGGCATCACCACGGCACATGCTAATTGAGAATACACTGTGAACCCAAATACTGCTGGAGAGAGAGAGAAAATGACCTACATGGTGTAATCTTCTGTCACTCGGGTTGAATTACTCATCAGTGGACATACGAACTCCTTTGTGTGCAGAGGAAACGGCCTCAAAGGAGCTACAACAATGTGAATACATTTTTCACCTCAAGCATCCATTTGCACGCCTGGACAACAGAAATTATATACCACCCAACTGCCCTGAATCAAACGTAATTAATACCACTGGTTTTCTCATGGCTCTTATGCTCCAGTTCGCAAAATGTGGCCATTTGATGTCATTAATATAGACACCATATGCAATAATAACTTCAGTCATTGACAAACAAGATACACAGAATTATGAAAATCATTCAGTATGTCTTTAAGGAGTTGATTTCAACTTATTAGACTTTTGCTTTTATAATTGCTCACAGATGTAATGTAAAATATACAGGTAATTCAATAGAAAAATGGATTACACAGAGCTTGCATTAAATATTTATTAGTCTAACTTCTGTATAGAATTCCTATCTATGCAGTTCTGTATTTGCAAATGGAAATAAACTTGAACTAGAACTAGAATTCCACCATACCTAAGACAGAAATACATGATGAAACCCTTATATATCTAAATGTCACTTTGCACCAGGCTTCAGTGTTAAGGTTTCTTTGAGAATCACAGTCTCTACAGTCATTATTTGTTTAATACAGCAGATTCTAAGTATGGATAATGTAATCAAGAACTGTTTGTATCTTAATAACTAACCATTGTAATCATAACTATTGAATTTGGTAAATGTATAATTGGGACACAGTTAAATATGCAGAAACACAAAAAGAAATATTCTCTCTCTCTCTCTCTCTCTCTCTCTCTCTCACACACACACACACACACACACACACACACACACACTATAGATTGCACTGCAATGGAGGGTGGTAAAGCTAAGGAAGAGATGCGAATGAGATTTCACCATCAGTGAGGTCCTAGCCATGAAGTAAAAACAGAGAAAGAGAAATGTAGGCCAATCACCTGTTGTTAGATATGAATTCAAGTTATTCTCTTTCTGTTACATATAAAGAACTCTCAGCACATACGAACTGGAATTAAGGATCCTGTTATCTCAAGACATATCAGTGGTGCTCATATTTTATCACCTCTCTCTGACTGTGAGCTGATACTCAAGAGATAGAAATGCCAAAAAAGTCAAGTGTAAATGTACACCAGAGTACCAGCACAAGTGGCAAACAAAGGCAATTCACACAGAGATAACACTCATTATCTTCTCCTTGATATTATTATGATAGCTAACAATTTAAATTGATTTCAGCTCCTTGTGTCCTCCAGTCACAGCGAGTGAATTGACAATGCCATGGCAATGAAAGCAGCGGCATTCATTTAGTTAACTGCAGCTACACGTAGAGGCTGCAAAGGACTGCAACTCAAATGATTTGCCATCTGGAACACCTGCTTCAGAAGACACCTTTTACCATTCTACAAGAAAATGAAACCTAGGGAAAGTGTTTGGTTGTACGTGAGAAGCCTTTATGTACCAGCTACAACCATTGACTTGTGGGCTGTGCGGACTATGTTCAGCAGCACACTTCCTGGGGTTAATACTTCATACGAATGTCCAGAGTATTTTCAGTGTAACTGAAACTCAGTGTTATGAATTAAGCAAAGTTAAACCACTTTTCAGGGAACCAGCATGCCATAAAATGAGAATCTCTTTTCTGTTAGTCTTCATCCACACCTGATGTTCTGAAAAATAAGAAAGAACCCGGCCATCATCACCACAAATCTATGCTTGCCTTTATTGCCATTTATTAATTTTGTGGGACTATCATGACTCTTTTAATGTGCTGCATATTTACCAGCACATTCTCAGGGGCCAGTTATTTTATGAAGCTTTCCAAAGTGATCATAACTCTGTAAGCAGTTGCTTTTCAGAACAGGCCTTTATAAGAAGCGTACTAATCTCCAAATAATTTTATTAATAACATAAGGCAAAACGAATTTGCATTTCCAGTTCAACAATAAATATACTGCATGGATAAGAGATGAATCAGACTAAACCCCTAAAACAGTAAAAATAGAGACAGATTTTTGCATTTCACTAGTGTGTCCTGAAGTGCACCTGCTTCATCACAGCACAACACTCCTTGCAAGATGCAAACCTGGACATATGTGAATATGCTGAATAATTGATTTTTATCAGATACAGAATGCATTTGGAGAGCATGGAAATGCCAGATATGCTTCATGGGGGCAGTTTGGAGACATTTTTTTTCCTTTGTCATTTCATCCAAGCGTCTTGGACAGGCTCCAGTAAAATGACCTGGGAATAAAGGAAGATGGATGTTCGCGATGGTGGTCTATCAGTCGACCCGCCCATCACCATCTCTCCACTCATTCATCACCCGCTTCAGCTGTTTCTTCTGTGCCACATTAGGCTCTCACATTTGAATTGGCTTGATCTAAATAGAAATTGATTTATTGTCGTCGGTGGCAGGTTTCTGTGCTTGCATCTGACTTTGGAAGTTTGCTAGGGCTGTCACCCACTTCCTGGGTTTCACCGTCTCAGATATCCACACTAAAGCAGTCCTCACTGGCTCGCATCACCAGGATCATTGCCTTCCTCTCAATACCACTTCAAAATATTCTGTTGATGGCATTTTTTTATAAACTTGCAGAACCCATGTGCACAGATTTCATGCCATAAATACAGTGTTTCCTTATACATATAGGATTCCATACCATTTACACTGTGCCTAAGCAGGAGCTTTTCTTCTGAGGTGTTCTTGTTGACAAATTACATCATCTTTACAAATTCCTCCAAGCTGTATGACATCAAATATCCCCGGCCGAGTGCTCTGCTTTTGTGTGCAGGTTAGTAGGCTGTGATGGATTGAGTTGGCCTGCTGCTGGAGGCATTCACTTGTCTCCTCTGGGAGTATGACTCTCTTCTACATAATAACAGCATGGAGGACATCTACATATCAGACTACATTTGGGTGATACTGAATGCTCCATATTCCTCAGATGCACACTTAATATATACTTATTTTGTGTGTGTGTGTGTGTGTGTGTGTGTGCACATTTGTATGTGTGAGGGGTCCAGATTTTCAAAGAGCATTCTTCCACTTTCACATCAGAACTGTACCTCCTGGGGACAGTCATGTCTAACAGTGGGAACAGCATCATTGTCTTGATCGAGCTCTCATCTGCTGATTCAGTTTGCTGAATGTGGCCAAAGTAAATGTTTCACAATGTGTGAAACACATTGGCAATTATGATTAAAAAGTACATAAATACTGTAAGATGGAGCAGCAGAGAGGAACAGAGATGAAGACACACTTTTGGACAATTTGCAAATTTGATACCTAAATTTAAGGACAAATGGCAGTCAAGTGTTAGGCTCCTTCACATGTGTACCCAAAGTCTGACTTGTCTTCACTTGTTTAGCTATGCAGAAATGGATGTAAGCATGTCCTTGTTAATTGTAACTTGTTAATTTCTCAAATGTTGTTAGCTTGGTACATCTAGTACAGTATCAGACTGGGGTCAAACAGGATACACTGTTCATTTGGAGAACAATGAACATAAACCTTCCTTTGGATTACAGGACAATTCCCCTCTGTCACAAAAAGTGCCCCCTTCAATACACCATTTCACCAGATGAAAGAGGAACACTTTTGCAGCCTGAGGAAAACACACTGTCTTCTTTGAACACACAGGGGAGAATGAAACATGAAGTACCCCAGTCGTCTTAACGGAATTACACTGCTTTGATTGGTTTTGCATTATATACTTGCAATATTTGAAGGTGGACAAATTTCACGAGGACCAAAAATCCAGAGTGAGAATTATCTGGACCTCATATAAAACGATATTTTTTTCAGTGTCATCAAATTCAAAGGAGGGAGTACTACATTTTTGTAATACTATATATAATGCATATGTATCTGTTGGATTTTCCTATGTGTGGTAGGAAGTCACGACTATAAATAACAAAGCAATTTCATCAAATCCAGGTGCTTGCTCTACACGATCAGTGTGAGAGTGACAATAAGGCTTAATGCGCATGTGCATTGACTCATTTCATGACTCACATCACAAGAAAAAGGATGAGAAATAAGAGTTTAATTCTTAATCTTTGACTGATGTACTGACCTTGAGAGTGGATTCCCCCTCTACTGTAGAACTACTGTAAAGGTTTATTTGTTATTGTTATGTGTATACATCACAATATATGGCATCTACACTGTGAAGAGCTTGTGATGTCAGAGCCAATTATTTAATCACAAGAATTTTGTTTGTCCCCATTTGACCCGCAAATGGCACAAGGGCCGCCATACAAGGAAACTAAATTGATAATCAAATAATGAAAAAGCATGAGGTCCCTGAAAGTTGTGAGGCTACCCACTTGGCAAATTTACTGCTCTTTTCAGAGAATGAGATGAACTCTATTTACTTTCCTTACGGTGAACATTACTTCAAAAAACATTTTCAATTAAAGTGAAATGAGTATGGCCATTATCACAATACCGCAGGCTTCAGCAGTTTCCAATAGGTCCTTTGATCACTATGGAAACCGGCTATCATTGTCATGGCTACCCTGGTCCTACATGTAATTTTCAGTGTGTGAGGAGCACTGATAATGCTCAATCTATAGCCAGGAGCGGGAGACATCATTTTTGATTGGAGGGAAGAGTGCTGTGTGTCTACCAGAGAGAGAGAGGGTGGCAGTAGACAGAGAGGGGGAGCTAATGAGTTTGGGACAAGCTAGGAGGCATTACATCACATTATGTGCTTAGCAGATGCTCGTATCCAGCGCAACCTACATAATTACATACATTTCAATCCATTTATACTACAGGATATTCACTGAAGCCATTCAGGATAAGTATCTCACTCAAGAATACAACAGTGACCAACCTGGGAATCAACCCACCAGCCTTTGGGTTAGGAGCCTTTCTTTTAACCAATACATCATGCTGCTGCTCCTGCATGACTGTAAGACATCAGACTGTATCTTCTCACAACCTGCATTTTGTATGACCTTTGTGTCATGTAACAGTGAAGCTAATACATTCACACTGAGAGAAAAGGAATCATATATACTGACTGGGAAAGATGTGTCAGCGGAACAGTGCTCACTCATACTTCCTATTCAATTATATGGGCAGTCTTAACAGAAATGATATTGATATAATGTGGCTTTCCTTGCCAGTACAGAAGTTACTATGTTACTTGGAAGCTGTGATATAACAAATACATTCCCCTATGTATGGTATGTAAACCCATCCCATGGAGATATTTAGAAAATTTAGGTAAATTAATTTAATATTGCCCAAGTATGCAAAGATTTTTTGCATACAATTGTAAATTCTATTATATATTTGCCCTTCTAAGTGCGTGAGTGTGTTCAGGGGCTGCCCATCTGCTTTCACATTAAGGACTTACAAACTGCAGCTAATGACCTAAACTCACCTATACTAAGAATGACTTTTGCTGCCTCATAAATGTTTCTCTTTTAATTTTATATCACTGCAACAGCTAAGAGGCCAGGCAGCTCTTGGCATGATTCAAGTTGCATTCTCAGTATTTGCTTTGAGTGTTTTTCATGGGTAGCACTCATGAATATGTAGGAGGGTAATTATGTGTTTTTATCTGCCCACATCTTTGTTGCAGTTGCTTTTTTGTAGGGAAAAAAGACAACCATGCAACGAGCACATGAATAAATGAGAGGAAACGACAACAGGTAAGCAGGGGTTTAGAACAAAACCTTTCCTTGAAATGTCTGCCTTTTAGGTTATTTTCTCCCTTCCACACAAAGACCCTTACTGCCAAAATGCTCAGATGAATAATACCACTTCAGAAAGAGACAGCTTCACCATCGACAGAAAGACAGAATGAAGGAAGAGAAACATAGAAGAACAGAAAGAGAAAAAGCAGGGAGAAAGACAGGAAGGCAGGAAGGAAAGGGAAGGGAAAAGACAGACGCAGGCAGAAAGGAAAAATGACAGGAAAATATAAGAAATGGAAGAGAGGCTGAAAGAGGAACAAAAAAGAATGAGAAAAGGATATATGAAAGGAATTATTTTATTTGGAACTGGAAACTCTGAATGGACTATTCTGGAAAGCTGTCATACCTTGTCTTGTGCATCCTGAGTATTGCAGCATTACCTTAGGGGTAACACAAGAACCTCTCCTGTTTACTTTAGGCTGAAAGTCTTCAAATACCCTTTGCAAAGACTGGAAAACCTGTAGGTAAAAATAAACCTATATACCTCAGGTATTATATACCTGTGACAGCCTTCAGGTAGCCATCAGAAATGCTGGGGGAACCATTAAAACTGGTAAACAGGTAAAAACAGGTAAAAACAAAACTGTAATTATTCTAGCTCAGTTTAAGACATACACTGATGATGAGGACAAGGAAAATGCCCTGGTTCATGCCACTCATGATTCTTAAAATAAAGACACAGCATTATACAGCTTCAGTCTAAGTTTTGCTCACTTCAGTTTGGCAAATGCAAGTTATGATCACATCTTCCTTGACCGGGTAAGCACTCCATTGGACTGCACTAAGTGCAATTCCTGGTCATGTTCCTCGGCACAATCAAGCCCGGATTCAAGCAGCTGCCGACGCCTTTAAATTTTATGAGAGAAGGACAACTTTAGGCTTTTAAATATAAGGATCCATTTACTGTGTGCATGAACAGCAACATTCCGTCCGCTTGGAGGAGGAGAAAGAGAAGTAAAAAAAAAAGAAATTCCATTAAAAATTCTATCGTTTAAAGGAGCAGGATCTGCACAACTAAGCCCGATAAATAAGGAATGAAGAAATGGTGCACAGGAATTGTACACGGCTGCCAGTATCTCCCATTAAGGACCATCGCTCAAACATTTATCATAGTCAGGCTATGCGACCATCTGAGACACATATTGTTCTTTCCAAATAACAGATTGATGATATCCCCAAACACCTACATTAATACACCTGCTGCCTATTCTTTATGTTTAAGTCCATTTCAAAGTCGAAACTGCCATCGTCTCCAAAGCATTATGGGCCTGTTATTTTGTCAGTGTCTGTGTTTATGTTGACAAGATGTTATTAAAGAGGCAGCATTTTCTGCACTGAGAACAGCATTCACTTCAGTGGAAACATATTGGAAAAATAAGCAGAGATGATCTGAGTTATGTAGCTAGCATTCAGGGGGAATTGAATTGTATACTAAGAGCAGAATGGTTTCCAGTAAATCAGTCAATACAGTTTAGCGCAGAAGGAAAGTAGTTTAATGTAATGTTTCTTCTGAAGGGTTCACACTGGAAGGAATTTCAGATAATATGGTTTGAAGAGATTCCATTGTTTAATCCTGTTATGATTACTGTTTATGCTCTTATTGTGTCCACAACACTGTTTTCAACATCTGTAATTACAAAGATTCAAATTCTTTAAAGGTGCAACTAAAATTTAAAAGGCTGAAGCTACTGCTGCTATTGTATTCTGTGGTTTTAGAGTGTATTTGGGAACAGCAGAACAAACACAATGTACACTCATACAACTGGATGAATAGTGATGAACTGTTTATCAGAACTGCAGGGACACAAACCGCAAAGCAGCTGTGACACAGTCAAACTGTGTGAAATCAGGGAAGAACCCATGATGAATGAGGAAAGGAGACATTTATTTAAATTTGGTTCTAGCAAAAAAAGCAACACCTCCGTGTTCAAAGATCAGTTGCCGTGAATATAAGATGCAACAAAATCGGAGTGTTTTGACAGAGTCGAGTGGCTCCATTGCACCCAAACTATCTTCTGAAATAAGCTTCGGAGTGAATTTGCTATGCTTCATTTGCAGTCCTCACACTAACCCTTTAGTTTCAATTAGATCTAATAGAATTTTCTCTCTTCCCTGGATACCCCTTCCATCCCCGTCTTTTACCTTGCTAAGTAGACCATGAGGTGGCATTTCATTTTTTTTCTGATTTCTGGCAGCTAAATCATTATCAAATAATTTTTAATAATTTCAATAATAATATGTATCATTTGACTTGTCACACTACACTGAAATATTAATACTCTGGCACTCTATTCCAAACTCATTTTTTTTCTCACAATGTGGTTGACAATGATTCATTAAATGGTATTATATGGAGGATGAAACTAAGGCTGTATGGCTAATGGAACTGCATTACATTTTGCAGTGCTAAACAGTCTCAGCTTTGAAATGGCTTAGATTTATAGAGAACACAGGTCCCATGATTAGGAAATACACAGTCAGACATACCAGTGAATGAGGGCAAACTACATTGTAGTTCTAATGAATTTCCATTGAAATCATTGATTTGAATGTGTTCCAGTGAAAGCACTGTCCAATTTAGATGACATGGAATAATGTAGAAATGCAGCATGCGCCGCAGCAAAGCATACAGTTAGAAACAACAAGTCCAACTGATATTGTGAAGTAACTTCAATTATCCCTTTAAGCTCATTGGTACAGCAGCCATTCAGTCTTTTCTATGCTCTTTAATGACTATAATCATGCAATCAGCTGCCATTTGTTTTTAGACGACATCTTAATCTATCTAACAGCCTCTATGGAAGCTAAAGTGAGGCAATGTCTATTTTTTGTTAGATCTGTCATACATAAATGAGCAATGAGATACGCAGCAGTTTTCTATATAATTCTCCTTGTTATGAAGAAAGGGAGCTGCATTTAATGACTTGAGAGGAAACCAAATGAAATATTGTCAGAATCATTTAAACGGAGCAGTCAAGAGACTCACAGATGTGTGATGCCATGTTCAGTGGCATTAATGAGTGTACCTTCGCTTCAAAATGGAATACTGTTTTTTTTTTTTTTTTTTGGGAAAAAGGATTTCAGTAAGGAATGATTGAGAGAAAAAAATCATTATCTTATGATACACCATTTAAAGAGAATTTTAAAAGTATATAATTTAATACAAATCATTTGTCACTCCAAAGTGAATTCATGTGAGGTTCTGTAAAAAAAAAAACTATTGGTTCACAGATTCAACATACTTTGCCAGAGCTTCACTTTATCTTCAGTGCTTCTAGCAAAGTCTATATCCATATTAGGGCTGGTAAGATAACTTATCACAATGTATCGACTCTCTCTGTGGCTGAGGTCCAGTACTGGATTTGACAGTATAACTCTATGTTACATGTAATTGATGTGCAGCCAGGGAGCTCCTTAACTGTGAGTGAAACTGGAGCAGCTTGGAACCCTGGACCAAAAAAGCTGCGATGGAAAGCACCAAACCCCTGTGGGCCATCATGGAGTTTAAACTCATTTTAAGATGGCAACAGTGTGCGAGAGCCCTTGCTCTTAGAAACCCGCACAGACATATCAATATATGCATAATAGCTGTCAGATAAGGGAACAATAGGAGCGACTCATGGATATTACCAGTAATACTAACATTTCTATCGAAAGCCTCGAGATTTGAAGTAGCTCTGGTCAGACCAATTTTGAATTAAGCTCTGATGTATCTTGAGTACCCTGCATATCCTTGCAGCTTAGAGACTAGATCATTAACTGAAGAGGTTTTATTGCATTATTATTTTACTGTCCCATTTAGTCTGTCCACGGTCTGCCTGGTGACTGGGTCACAGCTACAGCTGAGGGCTATTATTTTTTTGTGTCCTGTGAAAATTCAGCAACAAATACAAAATGGTTCAAGAGCAATCACATGAAGGACCTTGATGTGGATACGATACCATGCGTACATAATAAACAATGAAAAAGTTTTTTTCCCCATAGGATTTTTTTTCTCTGTATAAAACATAAAGCCTTACATATATTTATTTGGTGAATGACTTCAAGGTTGAAACAGGTTGAAGATGACTCCACTTGAAAGCAATATGGTATTGAAAAATAAGTGTTTTTTGAAATCATGTCACGCAGAAGAAATTTTCCACAGATAACATTTGCCCTTGAGAGTTGCAATATCCAGTACCAAATCTATTTGTTTAAATGATATTGACAAAAGTAATCCTTTTTATCAAATACACACAAGAGTCACTTCATTATACTGAATGAGCTCTTATCAAATGTTAATCAACAAACAGTGCAGCACAGTGATGGCTAATGCCATCTGAATCCAGTCATCTAACTGATATAATGGTAAGATTTATAATTTCTTACTACAGAGAAATGGTCTCAAGAGCACTGATGAGAAAACTCAACTCAGCCATTTCATTTTAACCAAATTTGCTATGAATAAATACAGATACTGACTCATCTATAGAACTCAGATCCATTAAAACAACTTCAAAAGTATTAAATATAAAGTCAATCCTCCACCAGCCTTAACAGTACATAGACTGAAAAAAACCAATGCATATGCAAATACCTACATTTTAAGAAAGAATTTAATTTGGCATTTAATACTCACAGTAACCCCAAAATACAAGGGACATCAGTCCCTTAAGTGAAACAGATACTTCAAGAAAAAAATTAATATGCAAAGCCTTGGAGAATCTAGAGGCTAGAGGGTTACAGAAAGTCTGACACCAACCCATCAGAGAGGTTTGTGTGAAACATGAAGAGAGCACAGAGCATGAAGTGGAGAAGATGTCTTATTATTCTCCAGAATATACATGGCACTGTGCATATTTCCCCCTGGGCTCTGGGCACTTTGATCTGAATTCGTCCCTTAAAGTTTTCTTGGGCAATCATACCTGTTCCCCGGCTACATGCCAAAGAACTGCCTGTGCCAGACTTGTGTTGTGATTCAATTTTTCTTAAGAGAAGTTAGGAATTATGGTCGGGGTCTGCTTTGCAACTAACAGGGCAAGTTCAATACAGGAAACGTTCAGCAGGAGAAATGGGCTGACAGGAAATTCTCTGAACTGTGAAATCAGGGCAAAGTGTCCAGATTAAAGCTAATCACCCCCACTGACCCCCTCTTTCTCTCTCGGCCCTGTCAGTCCTCACCTGCATTCAGGCTTTTCAAGGACAGCTGATGTCTCCCCTCATCCTGTTGTGGAAGCATATATGCAGCTGCAACCAGATATAAGTAAACATGGCATATGCTTACAGAAATGAATAATACCAACTAGTTTTTAAAGATCAATTATTTTGAATATCCATTATGATATACCCATATAATGATAATGTACAGTAAATCCATTGAATCAGTCAAACTGTTCAGTTGTTTACAATCCAGTATTTAAAACCTTAAACTTAAACTAATATGCAAACAGATATGGCTATCAGTGCACATTGCTCTTCAGAAGAATGAAAGTCTAGAAAAAAGGTATAATTACAGCAATACAATCCCAGTCCAAGCCCAATTTTATTGTAATTGCTCTTTAAAATGTAAATATATCAATGAAAGCAAAATTCCTATACTTGGATGGCAACTATATGAAAGTGGATGTTCCTTTGCTCAGGTGAATTTCTTGAGATGACCTTTCTTACCATATTTTCACAATGCCCACAGCCTAGCACACTGAGTGTAATCTCTCAAACTTGTACATGTAAGAGTGTAAAACTGGAATGGAGCATTAATTTTTGGACCAGCCCCCCCAAGGCCCTGAAATGTAATGCCTAATCCAAGGTGCAATAAAAGGAAAGACAGTGGAGTCCCTGAGAGAAGATTTTCCACCTTATCCCAGTAAACCATGTCCTCATAACCCAGCAGCAGTTCTTCCTTTGCTAGTCCTCTTGTGATTTGCTTTGCAAAACCATTTTTAAAAATGGCTCTGTACCTATAGTATGCCTGTGTTTTTTTTTTTTTTTTGCTTTCTTTTTTTTCTGCTTTATCCTTCATGGAATGACCCAAGAACCGTGCTGTTGCAACTCGGTCTACAGACCTCCACACCTCTGGGACTGCCTCATTTCTACACAGGTGCCTCGGCTAACCTTGAACAGTGTCTCCTCTACAGCATGCACGGTGCTGCTCTGCTGCGATCACTGTGCTCACTAATGCCCTCCTGCACAGATGTCTCTCCTTTCTCTCATTATCACTTTTAAATCAAACAACTGCTCTGTGCACGCTTGTACAATACATATTCATGAATACATTGGTCACATAACAAGAACACTTTCATTATTCCAAAAAAATAAGTTTTTAAGAAAATCAAGCACAAAACATGAAATCACTTGATGGCTGTAGTGATTCAGGGGTTTCCGGGGTATTTAAAGTCATCTATTGCACAATGAACTATCAAATATCGTCCATAAAATATCATTAGCCTTCAAATATTCAAGGCTTTTAAAGTTTTGAACTACTCAGTAATATTATACTTTAATCTAGTTTAGTATATCAAACATATTCTACAAGCTTGGGCATTATTTGTATATGTACTTTTTCGATAAAATGATTCTGGTTGAAGCAATTTGTTCTTTGCTTTTATTTCCTCATCCTGTCTCCTGGTAAAGCGATGTGGGGTGGATGAAAATCGGAGAGTACATCATTTTTCTCTGGTTGCCACCTTACAGGCAGAGACAAGTTGGTGACACAGCTCTCTTCATTGCTGTGATTATTGAGTCAATCTTTGTTATCTTTCCCTGAATCATATGTATGTCCACCTTTATGTACAGCCTATTCCCTACTTTGTAAGTAGTGCTAGGGGAGAGATTCTAGTACTAGGGCTGTCATATTGTATACCCCAGTGTTCAAGGTTTATTTCAGAGAGTGATTTTTTTCCCCTTTCCAGTGATAGCTGTGAATAATATTAGGTGATGTCATTCATTTTTTAAGGCAAGTTTAAACAAGTCTCATAGAAATAGCCTGCCTTGCATTTCCCAGAATGGAAAAATGGTGTGACGTTTAAAGATGCTGTCAGTGACTGTTTAAGAAACCCTGCATCAGAACACATTCAGCAGGGGATTTTGAAAAAAATCCAAAAAAGCTATGCTGATGAATGCAAAATACAGTTGAAAGAGAAGCCAGAGCTTCTACAGTCAGCAGGACTAAAGGGATTCCTACAGACTTGTGGTGGGCTGGCCAGTTGATCAGCTATTGATTTCTACTCAAAGTGCACAAACTGTAGCAAAACAGATGGACAAATAAATATCTGTGACAGAAAATTGAACTCCAATTAAAGATTCTCTGTCTGCAAAATGATTAACAAGGGGCTGCTGAAATAAAGACAGCCACTTATTTTGAACGCTTGTGTATTCCAAAGGGGAAATTATGGGTCAGGACAAGAGTTAATGCAGACACTGATGGCTTTATCCCCCTCTAAATTTGCTTGAAATGACAGGAAATTGACTCATAAATTGGGAGAAGCCTTCCATTAAATCCAAGAGGAGTATCCATCTTCCAGGGCCAAGTCGGTCAGTGTTAATTGACCAATTCAAGTGTTCTATGCTGGGCCAGCAGAAATGACCACTGATGTTGTTGTGCTTCAATTATTTATTTCTAAAACACGTTTGCACAGAGGACTAACAGTGCCTATATTCAATTTACTGGTAAAAGTGCTCTTCTAACAATACCTTTGCTGCATGTACATAAGCTACGGGCCTGCGACTCAAAACATAGGACCTAAAAATGACTGTACATGCACTGTATTACTATTGCCTCCATGCACAGTTGTGCATACAAGGCTTTCGCATCTGTGCTGCATGCATAATTGACTGCATCTAGAATGTCGGTCTACTGCCAGAGGATAAAAACATGTATGATGTGAAATCACTCCAGGTTTTCCCCCATCAAATCAACCATGCCAAAATGAGTTCTGCCCATCAAACAACAATGCTGCTTCTCCACGGCTACCCTAAGAAGCTGATGGAAAACCTACACATCAGTACTCATTTGTTCTCAATCGTTCATGAACAGCGGACTTCCAATAAAAAAAGACAATCAAGCCATTCTGTTTTCAGACTGCAGTGGACACACCTTGTCATGAAAGACCATTGGAACCTTCACCTCATTCTCTCTTGACTAATTGACCAATGCTGTTTGGTGGAGGAAGCCCTAGCACCTCACTGTCTAGCGCCTGAGCCATCAATCAAATGTGATTTTATATCTATTTTGTGAATCTTAGCCGGCACTAGTTCTGCGCGCACACAAAGTGTTTTTTGATCACTGCAGTGTTAAACAGAGCTGGCCATGCCTGATTTAAAGAGTGCCCTCTCTTCATCTCTCACAATGCGTCAAAGCTGCTTTGTTCCCTGTGGCTCCAGGAGTGTGCTCTCCACATTCTCCTCTGATCCCATTCTCTAAGCTAAGTGGCTCCCGGATTGCCCCTCACGGTTTAATCTCACAATGCGGGGGCCTGACGAGATGTTCTCTCACATTCTTTGGCGAGCAATCGATTTCTCCATCCGTCCATGGCCTCTTTGCTCCACTTGGACTTGTTGTGTTGGGATTGTTCAAAGCGATTCCGTTTGGAGGGAGGGGCAATGTAAATTTTGTACACTGCATTTTCACACAAACAACCTCAAATACCAAAGCTAAACATTGATCGTAGCAAAACAAGTGAGAGCTGTGAGTATTTCAGTCTATTATTATTATCAACTGTCTCACTGAGCAGATGATCTTATCCAGGATCAAAATGAGTTGTAACGATAAATGATTTCATCTAATCAAAGTCACCCAAAAGCTCTGCAAAATGCTAAAAACAATGAGACACGTCAAAATCAAGCCTGTAGGAAAGGCACTCTGTAAAAGCTGGACTCAGAGACAGAGGAAAAATAGGCACTGTTCCTTCTTGTACCCAGACAGAAAAGACATCCTTACAAGAGATTGAATGTGCTGTGTGCCAGGTTCTCCTGTATTGTCAGGAGCAGAGAGGTGCCTTAATTTTGTCTGACCATCTCCCACCATTCAAGACAAGACAGAGGAAGTGGCAGAAATATTTTTCCAATGCAGCATATCTTGACATTCAGAAGAAGATGACTTTTCAGTTTAAGTTTTTTTTTCTTCTCTTCTATGGACTTCAATAATACAAATCCAATGACAAAAACATAAAGGTGGTATAAATAGTTTCCACTGGCAGGCCGTTTTGCTTCTTACATAAAACCAGAAGCATTTCTCAGTCATCCGTGAACTGTTCAACCCTCAGCACTTATTTATTCATCCCTGCTGCTCGCATGCGATTGGCTTGTTAAAAACAGTGTCATTATATGCTCGAGAAAATCTGCAGAGTACAGATAAAGCGCTATACAAATTGAACTTCAGAGTAATCTACAATTTTTTACATTATTAGATTTTTTTCCCCCTAAAATTACAAAAAAGTGTTCGGTGAGGAAAAAAAGTTGTACGGGTACATTTTGCTTTCAAAACCGTTAAATGCATTTCCTGATGGTGCATTTGCATATGAATTAGAATACAACAGCTCTAAAGGAACAAATCAAGGGTGCATGTGTAATGAGTTTTCCATTTATTTAAATTAAACAGCTGAAATTGGTTCACTAGCTAATGAAACGGTCTCTGAGCGATTGACCTTTATCTGCTGTTTTTTTTTTTTTAAGCTGGGTGAAACAAAGCAGTGGCATTGTGCATTTGGTGCTGATTTTGTGCCAACATCAATGAAAATGCCTCTCTGCACCTTTAACTCCTGTCATGCTAACAAGTGCCTCCCTTAATAAGAAGCCACCTTGCCAATCACAACAAATTGCCCATTGTAACTCTTTAGCAGAATGCTGTTTACACAATACTCTATCATTATTCAAATATTGACTTGTACATTCTGTGGCGTGAGGTGCCACTGGAACAAAGCGGAGGGAAATAATGATGGGAAGTTGTCTGATACAAAATTTCTTTAAGCTGTTTATAATTTTATTATATATAGCAAGTGCCTTGCATGTTATCAGTCCTCAGACTGTTTTTTTTTACAACTGGACGCAGTCATAAAATGACAGCTGATACTGTAGTGTGCTTTATGTACCAGATGGCTCTGCCTTTAAATTGCCTCTTCTGGAATGGAAAGATTTTACGTCCTGGGGATTGCATGAGGTACAATTTCATGTAAAGAATATACAAACTTTTTCACTCAGCAAACTACTCTTTGAGGACATATCACTGTCCTTAAGCCTAAAACATTGAGAGTGCAATGTCATCATTTTGTTTGCTTTTTGAAGGCACACAGAAAATTTGGTTGATTGACCGTTACAATCCACAGCTGCAATTATTACACACTCAACAAATGATATAAAATGTTACTGGCATCAAAGACGATTTTTGTAGTTGTGTTTGGAAAAAAAATATCCTTGTGTAACCAAAAGATCAGCGGGTCTGCCAGAGTGTTGTACAGTGTGTTGTACAACGAAGTTCAGCTGGCATGTGGAAGCTTTAAAGTAGTTTCCAAGGAACACTGAGAGGACAGATGCCTTAATTAAATACAAATCTTTTAATTATAATAAAACTCATTAATGCACAATAAATATCCATATGCAAATATTCAAAATGAAACACATATATTAGAATGAACTATATAATTTTATGTCCACGTATGTGTTGTATGCATTTCCATTATGAATGTGTTATTAACATAATGTGTCCAATAATTTATCTGTGGTATTATGAAAGTAATTTTGGCACTTTAGCACTATAACACATGTTCAGACATTATGTCATACTATTAATTGAGTGCTAGTAAGAGAACAGTCCATAATTACATTCAGAATGTGCCAGTTTTGAGAATGTTACATCAAATATCTGCTGAAACACATATTTTGAAGACAAATGTGTTTCTCAAATTGTGTTTCACAAACTGTGCTTATTTTGTTTTTTTAAGTAATTCAAAAAGAAGACGAAAGGGACAGAGTTGAAATGTGACTCACCAGCATGTTCGTCACACACGCTCACAATGAAATAACAGATTTACAGCTAGGGAACCTATCAGAATTCTTATAATGAGATTGCCTTGGCATCTCCACTGACATTTAGACTTTCCCTACTTATGGTAGACTGCATATCAACAATTTCAAAGACATCTGGTTAGTCTGCTCCAACGTCTCGGGACATTAGAAGTGAAGTGCGCAAACAGCTGAAAATCACAAAAATTTGAAGGGTGACCTGGAGGGCAATGCACACACCTACAGCACATGATGATGTGACCAGACCATGAAACTCATTCTTTTCTTTCTCCATGTGTGTCGATAGAAAAAAAAAACCCTTAGTCCTACCGTATGAACTAAATGGACTAAAACATTTCAGAAATCCCAACCACTTATGCCATGAACATCTAGAGCGGGTGGACTGACTCTCACTCCCGAGCCTGCTAAGCCCACCTTTGTGAGCTGTGAAAGAGAGAGAGGCTTAGCTCTTGCGGAAGCAGTTGTGTCTCATTATGCAGCTGTGTGATCGTGTTGTATCACACAGGATGCATTCACAAAACAAGAAGGCTCTACCCCATTTCCTGTGCACTTTCACCGAGCAAGCCCTGCCTGCAAAGACATATTCCATTAGAAATCTCAGTGATTACCCTTTTCAGAGTGGAGCTGACTCGTTTTTCTGTGTGAAAATGAGAAGTATGAGGAAAACTCGTTTTTATCTTTCAACATCCAAGCAAAAAAATTAACAGACAACATATATGAGAAACTAAAGTGACTTTAAGATCCAATCAAACCAGTCTCGCGGCGCAATGCATTTACAACAGAAAACACTCAAACCATAATGGAGCTAAACAATAACAGAACCAATGGTGACCACAATGCCATGGAACCTTAGAAAGTTTGAAATTCACCTTTTTCCATCTTTAGGCTCCTCCTCAAGAAACAGCATCACTAAATGCATTTATTGTGTTTATTTCTTTATTTTGTTTTAACATGTCCTTCCCAATGTGAACAGACATACGATAAATAATCACAGGACGTCCTCTATAATAAACACAGTTAATTCCAGCCGGGTCTAAATCAGTGGGGCCCGCTGCAGATACTAACACAACACTTCCATTAAAGCAAAATTAAGCACCACAAAGGCACCGTCTCAGCAGAAATATACAGCACAAGCTGCCACATTAACATAAAGCATGGCCCTCAGAAATTATTAGCCTCTCTAATCTCGAAACACTCAGACGCAGCATTGCGCCGTTCGAATGACCTGTCCGTCGTGATGCATGGCTGTTTTTTTAACCCCGGCACGAGATTTATGCCCTGCTGGAACAGGAACGCACAGCCTCATCCACGGCTGAAGCCCGATTCCTGTGCATTCCCAACGCCCGGCAAGGTGAAGGTCAACAAACACATTATCCTCTGTTATCAACACCACATTAACAGCTCTCCACCCCGGTTATATTACACCTGAGACAACTTCTGACTGGCTTTGTCCTTTTCCAGCAAATGCCCCCCAAACACAGACAAACAGTCGGCAAAGCTGAAATTAAATTAAGTTTATCATACGACAATTACATGCCCCCCTCCCCACCCTACCGCAAAACAGATTAAGAAACTTACCTATTATTAAAGTTTGGAAGCCGTGCATAATCACAGCATTTTATGGCAGCTGAGAAAAATCAATCAGAATGATCTAGCGCACGGCAGGGCTGAAATAAAGCCCAGCCATGTAGAAAATAGACTTGCTGTCGCCCCACAGATAGCCACTCCAGCTCCATCAACACACACAATTACCTGAAAACCCCAACTTTTCCAGACAGTCTCCCATGGGCCAGTGATGGACAGCAGTCTATTGTTCTTGTTTTTTTTAAACAATCAGACAGCTCCACCTCTAAAAAAGGATGATGTGTACATTACAGTTTCAGGTTTTTTTTGGCATCAAGGCAGTAGGAGTTCACCGATAAACAGTTAATGTGTTTTAGCTTTTACAATGATGAGGTGTTCTTTGGGGACAAAATGCACTTGTAACCCTCCAGTTTCAAAATTTCTTTTAGAGCCTGTTGGATGGTGTATCAGACTGAGGGCCGGAGAGGCTCTACTGTTTACATCTTCAATACTCAAACACCCTTATTATATATTTTATTTTTTCATTTCAGAAGGATGAACTCTGCAGCTGAAAAACTGATAATTAGATAGAACTGGATCAGTGGCAATGAAATATTCACATCGCACTTCTGTCTGCGAAGTTTATTCCCCCTACCGTGTGGCGTCTGACATGCTGCTGCTGATGAAATCTTGAAGAAGACTCGTGTCTGATAGGATGCTTTCGGTAATGGGGATGAAATATAAATGTAACAGTCCATGAGGGGAAAGTCTTGCTATTTCATTAAAAAAATCTAACTCCTATTTACAAGTCACACCGACACACAGACTCTAATACACAAGGCTTACTAATATTTGAAGATCATTCTAATTGAATACAGTTCTAATGAATGATGCAGTGTACACTGCAATTTATTAGATATTAGATATAATTAGTTTCTTCTAGACCAGCAGTAGAAGACAGCATAGAAAACAAAAGGAGAAGACAAGTTAGAAGACAGAAGGATATCTATACTTTACACATATGCTGCAAATGTACAGATGGTAGGATCATGATCCTGAACATCATATCACAATTGTGTTCTTCTCAACGCTGAGCACAGACTGTTTTCCATTGTCCATCAATAGTAATACAGACTGAGGAGCCTGTGAATATCCTCTATATTTTCAGCATTATCGATAATACATTTCATTTGTTGCCACTGCTGTGAGGATTACAGTTTATCTAATATGATATATTTATCACATAATACCACTGCTACTTTAGGCAAATGAATGAAACATTTAAATAGAGTGTCTACGATAACAGTACCCTGACGCTGCATTTGCAGTACAATACATGAGTATTATTTTAGATCGCATATTAATTTGCTGTGGGCTTCTACAGGGGTTATGGTCTGAAATGGCAAATACTCTTCTGCCTGGCTTGCCTCAGCAGATATTGAAGGTCAAACGCTGTGTGGTCAGACAGATTATTGGTTTGCTTGAGTTTATGGGGCTTGACTACTGATTTTCCTATTTTTCACTTGTGAAGAAATAGAGGGAGATACTAGACAGCCTGATGGGAATTTGAAAGAAATCAGCATCCTTTTAAATGCTTTCCAGAAATCAAGAACAAGCACTTGACTGAATATAAGCTGAAAGATGATTACCAAATAGACCCAGAAAATGTTAACGATGTAGAAGGTGAGCATCTACAGCATATGGCAGAGGTGCAAAGAGATTTGAAGACTTTTCACCAGGTGAAAGGTTTATAACCAGCAGACCAAAGCTAATGTTTAAACTTGATTGGAGGCAATTTGTATGCTGAACTGCAAGATACTGTATGAATAACAATCGCCATACTGTAGTGAAGTTGTTGGGCTGTGACAAATCTGTTCCCATATGAATATCTCCAAACAGCAGAAAGAGAAATCAGACGCACTAGCTGAGTTGTTAGTGGGTACACACGCACACACACACACACACACACACACACACACACACACACACACACACATACGCACACTCGCATGCACACAGGTTCATATATTTTCATACATTTACACATGTTCACACACATACTGCACTGGTAAACAAGTTTTTTACATACTGTGCAATACATATGTGCACACGTAAACACACACACACACACACACACACACACAAACACACGCATTACCACATGCACATCCACATATAGTACACTATCACACAAGCACATTTGTATATCTGAATGCAGGTATTACATACTGTACTGTAAATATGTACACAGAAACACGGACAAGCACACACACACACGCGCACACACACACACACACACACACACACACACACACACGCACACACACACACACACACACACGCACACAATCTCTCTCCAAATAAATGTAGCTGTTTTTGTAGTTATGACAGCCTGCTGTTTGATCTGATGCTCCTGTGCTGAATGTGCCCGGCTGAGTGACTGGACTGGGACGCAGCACTGGATCTCACATGCTCTGACGCGATGCTGATGGACGTCAGGGAGAACGTGTGCACCGAGACCCATCCGCACTAAATGCATGAAAATGCATGAAGAAGGAACTCTTCTGCAGTGGAATTATTAATCACTTAAAACGTGCTGAGAAAATAACTATGGAGCTCAGATAAGAACCTCAACAAAGGTAAGGCATGCAGGGCTCCTATCATCTTGCCTGTTTGATTACTACACAATCAGCTTGTACAGAATGAGACCTGCAACCTACACCCTGTTACACCTCCCTCAATGTCTGCAAAGTGTGGATTGTGTCCACACTTTATGATTCAACACGGTATTAGTAAGATACACAGCACACTTTGACCTTTACATATAAACACTGAACAGCTAACATGTTAGAATTGCTGACATGGAAACTATGATTTTCTCTTGAATTATTCAGGGACTACAGCCTACAGATACATGACACAGGCATTTTTAAATAACTTGCTAGACTCACCACATATTGCTTTTGCGCCTGTGATACAACAGGCAATATAATACAAACTCTACAGTGTTTTTGGAAATTGTTCCTTGTGAGCAACATCTAACACAGATAAATTTTCTGTTTTCTCTGAATGAACAGAGCCTGTAAGAACAACAGTAGTACAAATGTAATAAAAATTATTACATGTGATATGAAATGTGTGCAATCCTATTTTCCCTGTCTCCCCCAGACTGTCAGAATGTCCCCATTATGAGACAGATGTGCTGATGATTAATGGGAGTAATTTCATTAGAATCTGTATAGAAACAGACAGCTGTTTGTTCAATGGAGAGCAGGTGGCACAGAGACAAGTGAGCAGTAATACAGAGTTATATTCAAAAAAGACAGGTGCACACACTTGTATCCTCCAATTCTGTTGTTGGCCTTCAGGGAGAAAGTTGAACCCCCCCCAGACACACACACACCCACCCACCCACACATGCACACACACGCACACTCACGCACACACACACACACACACACACACACGTTTTAAGTTAATCAAGTACGGCTTTAAAAGCAAAGGGTGGATAGACACACTGTTCACGAGAGCCATTCCGTATCAAGATATGTGGGACATTAAAGATTTAATTAAAAAAAGGTCCTTTACGAGGGAGAAGGGAAATCATGCGGCCACATTCCAGCCGTGTAGCCACACATCACATCACATTGTCTAAATGAATTAAATGACTCAGCTAATGAAATGAAATTATGGATGACAATTTTTACCCACATCAGGTGTACTATGCCCTGATGTGACGGACATGGGGAAGTGCAATTACTGCGGCCCTAAATAAACACCGTATGAAATTCATATTTATAGACTAGAATGCACGGGGCTGCCAAAAGAGAAAATTATCTGTTTTCAAGTTGTAATTGACTGAGCACCTCGCCTTGCTTGGCTTTAATGTAACCTTTTACCGGAGTGTGCTGCGCGGCGCACATCTATTGATCCGTGTCTGCAGGAAACACGGCACCATTAACTGGCTAGCTGCCATCTAATCAAGGCTTTTGTCACAAATAAGTCTGGAATCTGCCATCCAAATGGCATGTCAAAATGCTATAATGGCTCTTAGTAAGTGTAATTGAAACAAATGCCATCGATCGGTCGGGGCGTATTCTCTTAATTTGCAAGTAAATCAACTCCAATCTGAATAGCTGAGCTCATGTTTGACACTGCATTTTGCCGGCGAGCTGACAGCTGAGCAGAACGATTTTGCCACTCATCGTTGGCCTATGCAGACTTTTAACGCAGAGAAAATGTCTCGGCTGACACGAGGGACCAGTTGTGCTCATCTGTGCCTCAGTCACAGCGGAGGCCGCTCCCCTCACCATGATGCCTTGCACCAGGCCGCCCCCTGCTCCATCGGTGTGCCTCTTTGCTGCACCTTACTCCCATTGAAGATTCTGGGCCTGCTCGACCTCAAAGATCTGATAATATCACACTCCTCTAATTCTAAAAGGGAGTTCGGCTCTCCACAAATGTCGAAAGACTATGTCAAAGGATTCGTAGCCTGCAGCAAAACCACCTTGGAGTCTGATCTTGTTAACCCTTTGGGATCAGGGTGATGAGATAGGCCCCGGATTTAACAAAAAAAAGAAAGAAAAAAAAACTAAGAATCATGGGAAGAAAATGCAGTGGCTTTAACAATGGCGTGAGTAATTTCTGCAATTTGGACAATAAAAAATAAACAGAAAATAACAGTGATAAAAGGGAAAATATTTGAGCGGTGTCCTGTCTTCTTCCTGGGCATCAAAGCCAGCATGATTTCAAAGAACAGCAGGGAGTTAAATCCCTCGCCTTAGTAAATCCCTCATCCTTCAGTAATTCCTGAAAAAAAACACAGGCAAAATGGACTGTCCCTGCCTGAAATTAAATAAGAAAAAGGTTTTTCAAATGAAAAGCTGCTACTAAAAGCAGTACAAAAGAAAACGAACTACATCAAACCCTATTTGAGGTACTGATTTATTCAGGCAATGTGTGCTTTAGTAACCCAAGGTGGTTCATCTTTTCCGCATTTGATAGCAGTATAATATGGTGCAAAGTTGTGGTGTGCAGTGGAATGTTCTCCAAAAGGACTCAGTGTGCTCACTGACTTGCTCCCATCATTCTCTTTATATGCTGATTTAGGTGCTTGCTCAGTTCAATAAAGGCAACACATATGATGAATAATCTACTTTAAGGGGAGATTTCAAATAATTTCTCTATTTATTTAATATAGTTCTTTGAATCCCTATCGCTATATATCCCTATATGTTTTGGGGTCTATATGGTGCCTCCCTGACCTCCAATTCTTACCCTTTGAATCAATTAACTTCCACGAAATATTTACATGTAAGCAGACAATACCAACTGATATGAAACTGCAATGGAATAGAGTTAATTAAAGTTTGCCTTAATTAATTCTGAGGGAGCTGTTTGTTTTATTTTGAATTAAGGGGTACAAAAAAGATAAAGAAATCTTGGCTCTTGGAGTAAGGAAAAAACACTCTTGATCCACGTCGAACAAGTGACAATTTTTCACTGCCACATAGCTCTTATGATGAGTGGATCCTCTCTCAATCTCCATTGGGATGCTGTGAGGACGTCTTTCACAGAGAAGACAAGGTATTCATCCGGTAATTCCCAGTGGAGCACTGCAGAATTAATACCACTCTGACATTGAAGAAAAATTATATCCACAAGCTTGCAATATTCTGGAAACATAATGCACAGTTAAATCTCTCAAAGCCTGCCATAAAGCAAAGTAAAACACCAGTTTGCTCCCGCAGTTGTGTGCCAAAAAAGAAATCAATTAAGGGCACCATTTAGGTCCAGTAAGTGACTTATTTCACTGAGGAGATTATTTGGTACAATAGCTACTTTACACTGCGTGGAACTGTACAGCATAGTGTTACATGACTTAATGTAATTTGCAGTTTGCTCATACTGCATGTCTGAGATATACAGAAGTGATTAAATTAGGCATACCTCAGTCACTTCAGAAATCATGTTTCCTGCGGGAGTGATAGATTGAAAAAAATACTGCATTTCACTCAAATGCAAGACCATCTGGATTTTTCTCCCCTTCCTGAACTCAGTGGCGTCTCATTGCGACTGTCCTGGGATGGACGACTTTGCCTGTGGAGCCAACCTTCTCCAGATGAGCGATGTTATGGTAGGTGAGGGGCCGCTGGGGAGCACTCTACACACAGGAGCCCTGTAGGACAGCCACCAACAGGTGCTCTTTCTCCTCAATCAGATGCAGCTCTGCTAATAAGCTGTGCAGTCCTGCAGAAGCGCGCACTGTGCGTTACTGCTGGCAGATGCAAGTATGCGCATAAATTCAACTCGGCCCCAGAAATTAAAGTCTGATTGGGTCCACTGTTGAGCTTTTTTTCCCTCCCCTGTTCCTCTTTCTTTAAGAAAAGCCTTTCATTAAATACACATGCAGAGAAAACGGGAAGCGCATCACCCATGATAATTATATTCCTCGCAAACACAACTGCAGATTTTATTCCTACCCATTCTCCATTCATCCAGAAGTTTTGCGCACATCCAGCCATCCAAGGTCAGACGGGCTGCTTTGATGTACGAGATCACTGAATCCCCTACCAAAATATCAGAAGCCATTATGTACACTGTGACACAAATTAGTGCAGCGAAAAAGAAGGGAGACAGGCTGCTTTTCGAAAAGCTGGATGCAATGGACTCCTATCATACTGTATGTGAAGGTATTTGCAAAAGTGCATGGGCCCCCTTTTTGAGACTTTAACCCTTGCTGAGTTTGCAGGGAACCTTTGTGACAGTAACAAATGCATGAACGCTCCAGTGCAGTCAGTAAGCTGATACACCCTGGCCCCTCATTCTAATGCAAGGTTAGCCTGATTGAACAGTGAGAAAAAGAGACTGAAACTCCTCTTGCTCTTTTGTATGTCACACAAGTAAGGTTTCAGACAGCATCCATTTTCACATCAAAACTTCTCGCCCAGTGCCCGCTGCATTCTAAATACGCTTTCGTGATAGTCCATTCATTATGTGCAATTCATATTCAATGCACCTTCTAATGAAGGGATCATTTGTCTATGAAATTACACTCTGTTTCATTTGTCATTGATCCAGTTAAGGGGATAGATTCACCTTGCCAGCTTCTACCTGGCAGGAGAAGAAAAACGGCTTCCGTCCAGAACTGCATCCCCTCACAGATTTAACATTTTCCCAATTACCCGTGTGCCTGTCAAGTCTCTCTCTCCACGGCGGAGCACGGCACCAAAGAGAGGGACTTCTCCTGTACACTTATCTCTCAGATGCAGTCTCAGATAGCCACTCCACAAGCAGACATTGACTGCAGTCCCTTTGATGTTTTCTGCTGTGAAGAAAGCACTGCTGTTAAATGTGTTTATGCATCCATGTTCAGAAGACTGCATACTGTTTGCTTTCTTTCCTATTCTGTGCTGCACAGCGGAAGAAAATAAGTTGGGCTTATCGCTCTGGCAGATCAGAAGTGGATATCTGATGCTATTATTATTATTAAATTCATAAACACTGAGACATAATCGCCTGGAGCCATGAAAACAGGATTGATGCAGCTGAGAGATTAGAGCTATCCAGCAAGCATCAAAAAAAAAAACCTCAGCAACCCAGCAAAGAAGTCGTTTTCAATAAATGTCATTCATGCAAAAGCTGCCTCCATCGTCTTACATACTTATAATCCTCAAACGAGCAAGAGAGGAATCAGTCAAAACTGGTCTCTATCCTTGAAATTGACATTGATCAGGGAACACCCATACGTGGAACATGGACTAACGTTGATGTTACTGAATGTATTACAGACTGTCTTTATGACTTTTGCAGCCTTGTGTTAAGGCATCCAGATTTAGTGAAAAACCCAAGTTTCATAATGAGTGCACACAATGTCAAAATAGTTTGTTAGTGCAATGAGTTAAATTGGCAATCAACCGATTGAGCAGCTA
Source organism: Megalops atlanticus (assembly GCA_019176425.1). Classification (NCBI taxonomy): domain Eukaryota; kingdom Metazoa; phylum Chordata; class Actinopteri; order Elopiformes; family Megalopidae; genus Megalops; species Megalops atlanticus. The sequence continues at coordinate 24,826,088 of CM032887.1, read as the reverse complement.
TGGGCAAACAGCCCTGTTCCTCCTGCTCCTCATCTATAACCTTCTGGCTGCACACATTCGAAAAGAAAATGGAGAGTACAGAACTCACAAACATACAAGAATAGAGGTCCTCTATGGGTCTTTTTCATTCTTCAATCTTGTTTTGCAGTCATGCAATTAGTTGTACAAATGCAAGGTTTGGTTACTGTTCAAATGTTTCTGTTAAAATGAATCAACAGTTAATGTATACAGAGAGACTACACCTGCAGTGACAGAAGGCAGGATCAAATCTAGCTGCCTCATTTGCAAAAGCAAATCCTTTGAGCATTCTCCTTTTAACAATCTAGTTCCAGCATGATGCTGTCAGCACAGAGGGCAAGTATGGCCCAGTTCAAGGTTGGGATTGGCCAGGTGTAGTCAGGGAACAGCCTACTGTTTAAAGCCACACTACATATTTCAATTCCCAAACTATCGCCTTGTGGAGCCTTCAGAAGTTTCATAACCCCCCCTCCCCCAGATTATCACAATGAATAAATAATAATATTAAAACATTCTTATTGTCACCACACCTATCACCTTTGCGGTCAGATGACTGTTGTTTCATTTTAAATGCCAAAAAAAGAAACAGTTACATCATGCCGTGCGGCTTATGGCATGCAAATAGTTTTTGTTTTTGTGCACAATTAATTTCAGGTGTTTTCCCCCTTGGCCTTGGTGGTCAGGATTGATTGTCGCCAAATTAGACAAAATTTACACTGACCTCTTTACCTCCCATTGCGGTTGGACATAAATACACAGATGATGACTCTAACGCGTTTCTAAGAAGCATTCCAAACAGACAGAAGTTTGCCAAATTGTACAGGTTGTTTTGTTATTTGATTCTTAATTCTTTTATTTTTGATTTTGATTCTTTGCCCTCAAAATGTTTTTTCTCTTTTCTATTACTCAGTGTCAAAATGAAACGAATTCTGTAAAACAAGTTGCTTTATGTTCCAGCATATTACATCCATCAATAAATTTATGAGGCCAAATCGACGGTCAAGTACTTTCAGTCTTGCAGTAAATTGTAAAGTGGTTGATATGGAAACATATTCACAAAAGGTTAGCCTTGTGTTCTCTCATTTTAACAAGAGAACTCAGATACTTTCCTATTGCATTGTTAGTTGGACATTTGGTCACAGATGTTCAAAAAGACCTGTTCAATTCAACACCTACAGCACTACAGACACAAAAATATCATAGATATGTACCTTGTTGGTGTCAACTTATAAATATTTGTTTAGCTGCAGAATCTTTCACCAACAATGACTGTTAAAAAGTGCAATTTCTAAAGTCATCAAGACATGGGCCTACATATAGCCAAATTAAATGAGATTTATTATGGCATACATTTGTGCAGCATTATAAAGTTTATAGTTTAGAATTATTAAGATTTACTTTACCACTGAGGTGAGAAAATATTTTTGCATGGGACACCTGGACCAAAAGAATAACAAGGAGTACCCAGGAATACACAGCCTATATACAATATTTACAACATTTACGGAGCACATGAAAACAGCTGTAAGTTATCACTTAAAACCATGATCTATCTAAAGCTTTGAATGAAGACTGTTCTAGGACCATGGAGCAAAGCCGCCAAAGATCTTTTCCCCAAATCAGTTAAAAAGAATTCATTAGAATTGAAAGAGTGTGGGCAGGGATTATAGGTGATGTTTCCAGAAATAGTAAGCTTGCACAGATATGATGGCAGAATGTACGTTTGATTTCTGGAAAAATAAACAATTCTTGTTTATCATTTTAATTTTGATTTTGTGCCCTTTCTTTTCTGCGATCTTAAGCAGTGTCTAAGGACATTAGAAGTATGCATTCCACAGTAACTGTGTTTGATTGATCTGCCTTTGTAAACATGTTTGATTTCATGACAGTAATGAATACTTTTGTATGTGAATATGTACCATATCTGAAAGCAATAGCTTCTCTTTTAGCAGTGATGTCACTCCCTCAGACTCCGCTTAGCTAGCCTTGTTGCCTATAGAGCTATCAGCAAATTGCCTGTTGCTCACCTGGTAACCACCTCGGCCATTAGAGTCAGGGTTATCGACCTCTTTCATGTTTGCTACATATACATTCAAAAATCCCATATGAATTTGTTTCTTGTATGGTATCAGACTAACAAATTTCCCTCACCAATTAAATGTACCATTGGTCTTCTACGACTGTGAGACAGGAGAAATGATGTCAGCTGCAATTGAACTTCATTCTTCTTATAGTCTGAGATGTGAGGTACATACAGAGTGACTACAGTATCAACAAGGAGGATTTAATTGGACATTACATGTATGTCATCATCTTGTTCCAGCTTTGTTCTAGGATTCAAGGTTTTTAATGAACTGATTTGATCCTGTCTGTGTATCATACATGCATTTGTCTCATTCTGTTCATTATAATATAAATCATATAAATTCTAAATCGGCAGCACAGTTTTACAACCACAAAATATGCACAATTGTTTCACAGATATGAAACTATTCGTATGAAAGAAAATCACAAAAAAACCCATTCTATTATTTACAGTGCAGTATGCACAATGGTATCCATCACACCTTTGAAAGGACATTCTGAAAAGACAGCTTTGCAGAGGCACACATCCATCAGTTAATATCACCTGCAAATCTCCCTCCCGATCATGATGTTGTGGGAAATGCTGAAATAAAATTTTACGGCTTTTATACTGAAGTGAAGTGCCACAGCTGCTCACATAATAGAATAGAAAAAAGTAGATTTAACCCCCCTATAAAAACCTATAAAAACCTGCTGAGAGCTACCCACTGACAGCTTGAAAATAAAGACCCATTGAAATATTCCAGAAGTTATTGAACATGCACAAGGTTCCTAATGAAGACCAAAAGCACTGCTATTTACCACACAACTGAAATAAAATACAAAGAGAAGACAAAATTCAATCTATATGTTCAAAAGAGTCTAAAGTTGTGGCATGATTTAACTATATTCATAATTAATATTTATAATACAATATATAATAATATTTACTACATTGGTTATTACAAGGGAGATCTAGGCCAGGGAAACAAAGGAAGAGCCCACTGTTGGATGAAACTTGTAAGCATTCACCACAATTCTAACACTTACAACTTCTGCCCTCTTGCATTAACTTCGGATGTTCTTATTGGAAGTCAAACTGTGTTTAACCCTGTGTAACCCACTTAACACGGCTTCAGACCAAACAAATGCTCAATTGACCCTAACCCTGACGCCAGTACTTTGCATTAAAACCACAATCCACACTTTTTTAGGAGGTTATGAGGACGAGTCTTAATGGCTAACACCTCGGCCCTAATAATAAACATATTTACACTACACTGTAGATGCCACACTTTGCACATAGTTAAACCGTCCTTAACTCATCATTATTTATGGGACTATTGAAAGTGTGCTTTGGTGAGAGAAGAGACAAAAGATTAAAAATCATTAAATGGCAAAGTTTCAAACAAATCCACAATAATATCCTTTACACCAAAGCCATTTCAATCTCGTGAGAGCTTATCCTTTGTAAATAAAACAGCCAAAAAAAACTGCATAAGTTCATGCCAGTTTCAGTTTTATCACATCTTAATGTAGCTGTAGCTGAAAGATGTGTTGTTGGAAGCAGATTAGCTAGCACAGGGCAGATTTTAGAGCAGAATCTCAATTGTTGCTGTAGGGCCTGATTTTCATCCTTCACACAGCTCTGATGGCATCAAACTTGTTTTTTGCTTTTCTCCACGCAGTATAAGAGAAGCAAGACTGCAATTTTCACCCCAATAATGCTGCCATCTTGCCAGTGAAGGGCAAGGTGGGAGATGCGTATGCTTAGGATATGATTGGAAATATTCATGCCACATTTCAATCATAACACACTGGGCATTTCAGTGCTGAAAATTACACCACCTGAAAGCTGGTCTATTCACCAGCACATGACTGCCCTGGTAAGCCATGACTATTGGCCAGGCAGTGTTTGTTAAAAAAGGGAAATCACTGAAGATTATGCAAAATGTGGGGCTCTGATTCTCCTATATGTAAGTATAAATCCTACATGTCATGGTACATAGACTGTAAAATATTTTAAAAAGTAAGCACCATTGATTTATACGCCATCAGACCCACTGACCATAACAGGCTATTCTTACGGTATTCAGGTAATATACATTTAAGAACAATTCAGACACTATACCTTGATAGCTATGGTACCACAGCAGTGGTATGTTTATGGACCCTCATCATATGGCGGAGGAGGAAGCAGCCTCAACAACATATAAATAGCATGATCTTCCGCAAACAGAATGAAGTTTTTTTTGGTATCCACATCTGAAGAGAAGACCAAAGCAAACTCTAAAATCCAGCCTGTCCAGCCTGACATCAACTGCTGCATGGGAGAAGGAGGTCACTGCTTGTGACAATATGGGTAGAGAATCCCATCTAACTCACTTGAGGAGATGACTGTCCTTCAAAATAAAGCAAAAAACAATGCCACCATCAACTGCCTATGCAATGCAGTTTATCCAACTTTGATTATAACTGACAAGAATTTAACAATAACTGACAATCTAATTCTAGGTTAGGAGGAACAGGATCAATTTACACTTCTGAGAAAAGAACATAGTTGTGTTCTGTGTTGTTCAGTGGACTACGTGAGCTGTGGTACACAGTTCTGATATCATTCAGCAATGTAACAGCTTACTATTAAAGCCAGGGAAAGGTGGGCATGTTTAAATGGAAGAGCAAAGGGAAAGGAGCATCAATAGATGGAGCTGGAGTCAAATTTCTCATCTTTATCTCTGCATCAGAGGAAAATGAATCACCACTCCCAATAATATATCAAGTTTAATGCATGTGGTTTGAATCCAGTCCATATTAGATTCAGAAATATCACATCTTCCTTCTGTCTCATTAAATACAACACACAAGAGAGGGTGTTTGGCTCACCTTACCAACATATTACTACAGCAATGAAAACAAGCCACCAGCTCTGTTGCCTGCATTGTTTTTGAATGTCCTTGCTCACTGACTAAAAATATTGAAAGAAAATACATGCCACTTGCACATTTTTAATACATTTCCTCTCATTTTCCACTGCTTAACTTTGCGCCTCTGGCCAACTACAGGGAACCATCACATCAGCTCATAATGATACATCTGTTTAAACAGTAGTATCTGCAGCACTGTCTCAAGACTGCAGCAGGCCTTATTTTTGTAGATTAAAGCCTTGCTCATAAGTTGGATGACTTAATTAAAATCACAGAGCAGCTTACTGACTGTTTCCAATTTCTTCTCAATGATGGAAAAGAGAGGAAAATTGCATTATATGGTCCAAAGTAGAACAACAACAACAACAGCAACAGCACTACTGCTGCTGCTACTACTACTACTAATAACTAATAATAATAACTACTAATAATAACTACTAATAACTACTACTACTACTACTACTAATAATAATAATAATAATAATAATAATAATAATAATAATGTTGTCTGAATACCTGTCTCTTCTGTAACCCTCTGCTGCTGCCAGTCTCGATGGGACACAGGAAGAGGCCCTCGGAGAGACACCCTTTGCAATGTGTGACTCATACATCATCAGCCAGTGTACAGCACTGCAGTTGCAGGCTACACGAGGGTGTCAGAGCAACACTTCCACCACACACACAGCCAGCACACCAGGACACTGCCACAGACACAAATCACACGGGTCATCTGGATGTTTATTACGAGGGGAATAGGTGTTGAGAACAGCTTATGAAGAGTAAGCACCTGCATGGCTTATTTCCATTTGATGAAATATTGAAAGCATGAGGAACGGCAGCGGTGGATGTTTTACAGCTGTTTCTGCTGAGGCAGTGAATTGGGTATTCTCCTGCGAACACTTCGGGTGGTGCACAGTGTTCCTGCCAAAAAAGCTGCAAAAGCAGTGACCAGGTGACATTTGTGATGCAATTTCACTTTAATGCCTGAAGCCTTACATAAATTACTAATGCTAAACTCTTCCATTACACTTACAAATCAAGAAAGGTATGAAGTTGCAGTTTCAAAGTTGCACAAGTGAGATCAGTACCCACAAATGCACAGTATACCTCTCTCTTATATGTTATCTTGAATTCATTGTACATCAACATGTTTACTTAGTTCTGTTTATATTATTGTCGATTTGTTGATTATATTTGTTGATGGTTATTATACAAAATATTATTTACACTACTACTATTACTACAACTACAAATAATAAGAGTAATTATTGTTATATTGTTGTCAGTCTGAAGCCGGTGCAAAAAACAGGTTGTGTATGGTGGGGGGGTGTTAAATCTTAGGTTAGCTAAAGGTTAAAATCTAATTAGCTATCTGTGCTTATGAGTGTCAGTCAATGTGTAGATCATTCCTCTTCCTATTAAACTCAAGTTGCCTTATAAAACCATTGTCTGTTTGAAAATGGATATTTTGTACAAATGACTGTTTCAGTTTTTTATTTCTGTGGGTCCATTTAAAGAAGTAACTTATTCCCACAACAAACATGTATGACTTCCATCTCACAACCTTTTACTGCACCACAACAGTAATTGACATTTTGGTCAAGGTGACCTTCAACATTCCGTGAATCAGAATCAATTCTGTGATTCGACCTGCTATTACTCAATCACAGAGTATCAGGAACCTATACAGATCATGAATGTTTGAATATGGAAGTAGATCAAATGGCACATGCTGTTTATGCTGTATACTGTAGGATATACATGTGCATTCAGTGTGAGAACAGTTTCCATGCACTCTTTTATTGTTATAATTCTGATTTAATCAAGAATACATCCTACTGTACCTAACATTCTGAGTCATATAGCAGGATTTAATATACATGAGTGTATACTTGGGCTCTCAAGGAATGTAGTCCCTAAAAGAGAGGGTGCCCCAACTGGAGCAACAAGGTCCTTCCACTCACCAAGAGATTTGGCCTTTTCTTAATATAATTTTTTCATGATTATGCCTGCATGCTTCACTTGAACATATGAAATCACTGATACAAACACAGCCATTAAAATTCCCACAGTGGAAATAACAGAGGTGGTGTGGGAAGCTAAACATACAGTATACCTCAGCAATGATAACAGATATCTGATTGGTGAAGTAGACAACAGCCAGTTTGATGATCCACAACTAAATGGAGGAATCCTCAATCAGAGAATTATATTACTCACATTTTTCATGCATTTATTAGTGCTTATGTTTAACACACAGACACAGGTGCAGGTCTGATACTACTACCCACATGCCTTCATTTGCGTGACAACTATTTCCTGTCTTCGTCTGGAGACCTTCTACACACATTCTGTCTGTGTTGGAAAGCTTTGGTATGCTATGGGTAATGTCATAAAAGTAAGAGTAAAATCATACATACTCCTTCAGAAGCTGACAAGTATTAACTATAATGAATTGATGGCAAAATGTCATACTCAAGATTCAAGGATACAATACAATACAATCACTTCTGAGAGCAATGCTGCAAAGTTGTCAGCATTACAGCGTATTAATGTCTTTTCTCGGGATGCTTGACTTCATACAGCAACCTGTGAGAAAAATCCTTTCTGAGTCAATCCCTTTTAAATCTGTTGCCGTGAACACATAATGAAAAATAAAAAGGACACGGAATATATGAGCATGTCAATATGAAATCCCGTGTCAGTGTAAGCTGAGCTGAAAGCGCAAACAGAATTTGCAAGACACGACTCAGAGGTCTAATTTGTTTACCATCAAAATCTGAGGCGGCACACAGTCTAACAGGACACAGTACGAGAGCAATGATATAGGTATTAGAATATCTTAGAAAATGGCTGATACCAGAGCACAACATGACTCGGGCTACGCAGTCTCCTCCTGTCCTTCTTGCTTTACAAAAGGAGTAATTGCATTGTGTTATTAAGATGTCCTTCTAACGTGCGTTCACATATCAGATCAGGTTTGACACAGTGTCATGCTTTTCTCTAGTGGGTAATGAGGGGAAACAGGGAACAAATAAAGTTAAAAATTGATGAAAACAAACTGCCTTCATTTCTGCTTTAACGCAGGGTCTTTCAGTCACACACTATTAATAAGGAAATGTTTTAAAGTGCACTGGAGACGGAGGGAGACGTAACATACCTATCTCGTTTTAAATCATCCCCATCATTAATGGATTTAAAGTGTCACGCCTTTATGATAAAATTCTCAGAAGACAGGCAGTCGCGGATGGAGGAAACACGATGCCAGAGAGATAGGGAAGGCAGAGTTGTCTGTTACATAAATGTGCTACATAGTGTGTGTCACTTTGCATCTTATACATTCTCTCTGGTTTAAAAACTATGAGTAGCAGGGTGATGACAACAGGGCTGATCCCCTGGCTCCTTTTGTTTGGCTCCCAGACTCTTCCCACTTGAGTCTCCCCGAGTCCCTCTCATCGATCTGACAGTACTGCCATAAACCATAAAAATATCACTGGCGAAGCCCCCATCCTTACATTATACTATGCACGTTAACCATTTCAGTGACCCAACGCTTGCAGGTTCACACACACATATTCTTATAAACATATGCCACTGGCTGGCACAAGCAGCTTACGGAGGAAGAAAGAATAAACAGCAACAAACAACACAAAGCGCAGACCGGTTATGATATGGGACCGAGACTATTTCCATCGCATGGTAAGCTGTTCAGATAACGATGTATTCTGCGGGAGTCGCAGCCAAGCTCTGTGTGAAATTACTGGGATATTTAGCTCAGTGCTCTCCACACAGTCACAGCGGCATCATGCAGGAAAGCGCTTTGGCCTGGATCCACTGAAGGCTATTTTTTTTCCAGTGTTTCGAGCCCACTGCTGCCTCTCATTACACCTGCAGGAAAACAGACAGCCTGCCTCACACCAAACAGGGCCGTGTGATGAATAATTCAGCAGCCGAGGAGGACAGCGTGCAGGTGGAACACACTGAAGAGAGGGGCTCCGTACACTCTGCTTCAGAGCCTCCAATATCACTTAGGACTCCTTTTCTTAACCCTGAGATGTGACAAACAGCGCATTGATGCTTTTCACTGGAGAATTATGTGCTTCCAGGAGCAAAAAAAAAAAAAACACAATGAGAAAATAAGGAGAAAAGACAATAGACATATTCCCATTTAACATGCACACATGTAAAGAGATTACATATGTTAAAAATGACATTTGAAAATGAACATTTTGTATCACTTTTATTTGTTCGGTTAAACAGCAATACCTGGTAATTAACTTTGCACATCAAAAGCTTCAAATACAAGCTGATTACTCAGTTTTTGAGTGAATGAAAGGCTGTCATTTCATGCTTTTTTCAAGCTAAACTGTGAGAGCCATACTGGACACTAATTAGCCGGATGGTTGAGAAATACACTACACTGAAAACCCTATACAAAAAAACACTGTGCTGAATAGCTAGATAATTTTAAGAACAGTAACACTAATGATTTCACACTATCCTTATTCTTAAATCTAGTAATAAATAATGGTACCTTTTCTCCTCATATTCCTTTCACAGGATGGTCTTAATGGTTGTAGAGACAATTAGCATACCTGTGGAAGCAATTACCAGATCCCTGCAAACTAAACAGTAAATAGAGCTTTCACACTTAAAACCAACCAAGCATTAAAACCTTTACTCTCTGCAACATCCTTCTCCCTTTTATATGATTTGACTGATGGTTTCCTATTTGTATTCTGTCTGTAATATCATGTTTGTAATATGCTTGCAGCCTGCATAACAGTTTGACTTGATGTAAAATAGCTACAATAGCCTGTCTTTGATCACTGTGTTTGTTTTGGAAGTTCCTGTGAAAATGCACCTCTTCTGAATAGTACTCCCATTGATTCTCATTCAAGACCTTCTGTAATATCTGGAGATATCTGTTTTGACTCTTGTGGATGAGCAATTCACACATACTTGTGCAATGAGGAAGAAATGCACACATGTGAAAAGATTTGGACGTTTTCTCCTTCCATAAAGTTCCTTTGTTAAATGGTCATAAACACAGTTTATTCCACAACGAGGGACCAATAGAGAGCCCCCATCTGTAAATGAATGAGTAATATCGTGTAGTGCATAACTTAGACTTTATATATAATACAAACATTTTGAAAATATAAAATCTGAGAGGTGAGGTCAGGATTTTAAAAATCTCATTTTCCCCATTTAATCAAGTAAATCTTAAACACAAGTCATGTCTAAAGTATGTAATGTGTAATGTCATGGGAAATCCAAAAGAAACAATTGACATTTTTTGTCAAAAAAGCGTATTTACTTAAACGCATAGCAGGAATCTCCTTAAAACTGATATCAATATAGGCAAACAAACATTGTGCATCCAGCTTCCCCCTGGTGGTAAGTGAGGGGCAAAACATGTGAACGTTCAAAGACAGAGTGGCCAGTGCAAGACAACACAGTTTAGCGTGTGCCGTCCCCATGACGAGGCATTCAAATGGAATGGGCACTGTATGTGCTGGCTGGTGTACAGCTGTGCTGAGCCTCTGCATGGCTCTGCCAGGGATTCCTCAACAGGCTTTCAACACAAAGAGGCATAACATTACTTAACCAAAGGGAGCATAAGCCTATCCCACACTTGGGTGCATTGGATAGATGCTAGGCTGGAAAACCAGAAAAGTGATATTTATAATATCAGCTTTTGTGTGTGTGTCTATGAGACACATGAAAAGTCAACCAGTACATGGTAGATGAACCTATTCACACCCAGTGTGTATTTGTGGACAAAGGGAGCAGGATTCTATACAATGTCTGAGACTCTTGTCCTTCTTACTGAAAATAAGATTCAGATCCTGAGAAGAAAAGACAGCTCTGGCTTGTTATTTATACTGGACCATACCAGGAAATTCGTAACACCTATCCATGGAAATTCAGCCAACAGCAACACTTACAAGTTAGTCTCAAACACTCAGCTGTCTTCAGCCAATGTCATGACACCTTGCTGACAACAACAGGTGCTTGTTTCTGTAGGAGGATCTCAGACCTTAAAAAGTCCAATAAAAATGAGAAAGGCAGAGAAGGTTTCAACAGTTTCTTAACTTTCTCAACAAGTCTTCCAAGAACACTTTTTCAACTTTCTCAAGTCTTCCAAGAGGCAGTTGTGCTTTTCTTGTCTGGGATGCCAGCCAGGCCAAGAAACATCAGTACACCTCTCATAGTCAATGTAGAAAACGTAGAAACAACTAAAGGTGCCCTACAAATTACAATGAGTTTGTTCCACTTCTCCCTCTCTCTGGCAATGATGAATAATGTGTATCCAATGCCCTCTGAGTTATAGGTCACTCCTTTTCTCTCTCCCACTTCTCCAGACTTACTAACAAGCAGGGTCTTTGTATTAAGATTCCTCCATCTGCCAAGAAAGTAATTGATATGTCGTCCACCAGGTGTAAGGTAGGACACATTGATTTCCATGGCAATGTGATGGAGCCCATGATGCAGTATGTGTCACTGCAGCCTCCCATTCTGGCACTCAGCACTGACCCCTGCTCAGTTCATCTCAGACAAGCCGGCTGATAATGTATGAATGGGCAGCCCCTGACAATGAGCAGCTTGATCTGGGTTTTTGCCTCAAGTCCATCAGCAATGTTAAGTTTTGTTCTTTTAAGAGTCCATCTCACCTTTCAAATCACATTTCATTTATCCGCAGCAGGCATAAAAGAGCCCATCTGTCTGAACGCTCCTTCGGAAATTCTCCTTTACAGCTGAAGGGAGAAGTCTATTATCCCGGGGAAGGGGGAGGAAAGTAGAGGGAAGTTTGAGCTTCAAAGCTTTCACCTTACATTGAAATAGGAACAAAGTGCATCACATCGTGATCCTTCTATACGTACTGCACAAACCTACAGAAAGAGCCAGGAGAAAAAGAATGTTTAATCTCATAATTTGGACAAAGCAAAAAGAAAAGGAAATACAAAAACAGACAAGTTCCTGCAGAGCGAACATAAATTGTGTTTTTACATAAAGATGAATAACCTCTCTTAATTCTTTCGCAGACAGCAATTACCAGTCCTGGCTAGAACACAGGTGTTCATTCATGCTGTAATGAGCACTGAATCCGACATCTCTCATTCACTTTTCCGAGAGGAACACAGGACCACTGAAACAGCCATCCTTCACTGTAGATATGTCATTCTTTTACTCTGCTGCCTCCAAACTGTCTTTTGAAGTCATGTCAGGCTTCATACCATATTAGCAAACATGACAGCCATATAACAACAACAAATAACTCACTTGGTTTAAAAGAAATGGGGGTTTGTCGCTTTCTTCTTAGTTCTAAATTATTCATCCTACATAAACTTGAAGGGCAGCTGCAGCTTTCATCTCAAGTCCCACAAAACCTACCCCCTCTGAAATAAATAAAAAAATAGAATTACTGTAAGGTTAATATGCATCCAGATATCTTAGGAAAAGGGCATTAACTATACACAGCATCTTAGCTATACCTAATATTATACATAATGTAGCTTTAAGTGTTTCTGCTTCAGTTGGGGGAACTGAATATTAAAAACATACAGAGTTTTGAAAAATGTGTGCAAATTGGCCATTTTATATTTGATGATTTATTAAGATACACAGTGAATATGTATGGCTTACAGGCAGACCATGACCATTTTCTCTTTTAATGGGATTTGGGATGAGTACATTTTAAGCTTTGATTTCAAATGTAGATTTTGGGCCAATCACACAGGGCTTAAAAAATGAGAGCTATAAGCCAGGGGTACCCAAATGTTCTCATGCCCAGGCCCTTTAAAAGACTAGGCTCTAGTTTTAGGCATTTATCTGAAACATTTGGGGTAGTCAAGGCCATTTTTTTCTTCACGGACAAAAATCTGTCCTCTGCGTATGATATCTCATGCATCCTGGAGGTTTTGGGGATTGCCATGGAACTTGACTGGGACTTGAAGTGCTAGCTGACTCTTCGAAATGAGCCTAATTTAAAAAGTGATCCATGCTTGCTGACTAAAATACTTAGTACGGGGAATGAATAAGTTAGCTTGAATGATGCTTGTTTACACGTTAGCTACTTGCTGTCAAGCCAGAAACATGTTATGTTGCTGTATAGTGTTAGTACCATGCTAGTGCACTAACCATGGTACAATTGAAAAATTTGTTTTGGAATAATCAAACAGCTGCACAAGTGTAAGGAGCAGTGGCCAAGTGGTAAGGCATTGGTCTCGTAAACTGAAGATCACGGGTTTGAACCCTGTCTGTGCCTCATGGGGTCAAGCTATATCAAAAAGCTTTTGGGGTGGCAGTGTAGAATAGTAGTAAGAAGCAGGACCAAAGGTTGGCAGTTCAATGCCCTGCTGTTGTACCCTTGGGCAAAGTACTTAACCCATAATTTCCTCAGAAATATCCAGCTGTATAAATGGATAAATGAATTGTAACCTATGTAAGTCACTCTGGATAAGAGCCTCTGCTAAATACCAAAAATGTAATGAGTGCAGATGAAGAGGGTAAAACAGAATGATCCCAATATTACAGAATAATACAAAAACAATTGTCATATTAAATAATGAATTATTTCAACTATTAAAAGTCTAATTATTATTAGTGTTGTTGTCGTTAATGTTCCATTTTGGTGCGGATCTCCTGGCATCCCCTCATGGAGGGGCTCAGACTCCTGTTTGGGAGCCTCTGCTATTTGCTATGTATATAAACACATGTTTTCCATATAGAATCTCCACAGAATATCTGACAGAGAGGAACACACAAGAGTTATTTAAAGTAACATATTTTTTTTAGAAAATGCTGTAAAAGATGGCATTTGTGTGGGGAAAAAAACACATTGTGTTTCGTGGTGATTTATGGCCAAGTTACTGCTGGCTCAGTATCTGCTGGCTCAGACGTAGGTCCAACAGATTGGTGCCACTGGATGAACCCCTAAGCAGTCTTCTCCTGCATTGACATAAAGCAAGATGCAGACTTGCGCATCTCATTCTTCCGAAGGTAAGGTGAACACCTTTATAATTAGTCACACCAGCTGGCCTTTTACTAGGGTAGCGCAGTGGAGCTCTGCTAATTATGGTGGACTCATTATCCAGCCCTGGCACTAAAGTGAATGACCATTAAACCATGCACAGTAAATCACTCCACTCCCAACGCTTCCTGGAAACGAGGAGCGACCGCGGCCAAACCGCAAGACATATATCACCGCTGCCAAACCAGCGAGACCCTCTGTCCCACCACTCCACAAAGCTCTCTCTATATCATCCACTTCCATCCATTCCTACAGCAAACTGTGCTCAGAAACAACAACATTGCCACTCCTGATAAAGCGTTCTTCCTGGCAAGTGTCATAAAATCTTTATTGGGAGAAACGCTCAGGCGCCAGCAATGCCTTGAGTGCGTTTAGGCTGAGATCACCATCTCAAAACAATCAGGGACACGGTTACAAAAACAAAACTTTAACTTAGACGGCAGAAAAGCTGGAGACTGAATTCCTAATTGGCTTGCAGAGACCTCAAGCACACTAATCCCGCACTGCCCAGAATAGCCCCTTATAATTAGGAGGAGAGAAGAGACGCTACATTAAACACAGAAGTGAAACTATTTGCATTGGGAATCTACATTCTATTTAGAGGGCATTAAAAAGAAATCTGGAAGGTACACTGAAGCATGCAGCAAAAACAACAAGACAACAGCATGAAAGATTAAAAACAGTCAGGAAAGTAATTATTTTAATTTCCTTTACTTATAATAATAGAAATTACATACAATGACAAAAAACATTAGCTTACTTCAATTGTATGAATTCATAAAGCACAAGTCAAGGAAAACAGTAATTTCAGAGAATTTCAGAATTTTTGTTTTTCAATTTTTGTCTTTTGCTTTCTGTATTCTGCTAGTTCCTGTGGACACGACTTAAAAATGCCTTAGTAGGCATTTTGAGTCTGTGTACCTCATACATCTGGAATAAATTACAGTATACATTGGATTGCACAAATTGATTTTTGCAAATATGGCAGTTGTGTACAAAAGTTCTACTTAAAATTGTAAAAAAGTAAATGAGCATTACAGAAATGATGAAAAAGCTAAGAATCTGTTTTTCAAATTTAGAAAAAAAAAGTCATCATCTGGAACACAGGCATGGACTGTGCAGTGAATTTAACAATAAGCACCCTGGTGTGGTATCAGGAACTATATCAATAAAGTTAATTGGCTTTAAAGTGACTAAGGATAGCCAGAGTGTTCATTATAGATTGGTATTGTGGTGCTTCATCAAATGGGACCTCCGGGGAGGAGGAAATTATCAATATATAAGGAACAGAAAAGCTTGCTGTCAGCACTGACAAACCCTTTGCACATTCAACTGAGATGCTATGAGCTGTAAGTTATGATGCCACACGGTAAAGGACAAAAAGTGAATCTACTGTAATGGACATCTGAAAAGACAAGCAGTGAATTCTTATACTGTATATTTGCACCCATAAACATAGCGCACAAAAACCGTGACTGATCATTTCAGATGTATACATACAGACACACACAAACACATGTACAAACACCACATGAATGACTGGTCAATACTTAAAAGACGGCTACTTTTCCTAAAATTATCTGTGGTGGGTTGAAAAGAAATTCTAAAGATTTGACTGTAGTAAACAAAACCTGGAATGAAGCAATTACTGAATCCTTGTGTTCTCTTCTGTAATGGCTCGTATATACATGTAAAGCTAATATTTGTTTCAGATGCCACGTAACTTCACAACCTCAATAGCGTCAAAGGTGTTTTTGAATGAACATTTTCAAAAGAATATTTAAAGAAAAATTGTGTGGCTCTCTGGTAATGCTTTTCGTCATCTGCGTTTAATCTGATCTCTTACCCTTACCCCACTCCTCTCCTTCCTTCAGTATGCAAGTGGAATTATTTAGCAAGAGAAAAGCATATGAATGCATGACTCTCTAGTACTTTGGTCCCACGTTCTCAAAGCACATGCAATAATAACGCCCCTCAGCCCTATCTATCTTAATTATATCAGTGTCCTAGTTTAGTTTCTGAACTACATTGGAGGAACTTCTGCATACAACTTCAGCAGTAGTTATGAGGTGCTGGAAGTGCAGCTACTATCAGCACTGCACAAAATACAGCACAGACACACTCCCTCAGTCTGTCGGTGACAGCACAGATTGATGGTCCCATTCCCCTGCAATAATAATATTAATATATTTTCCAAACATCTTGCTCATCCTTCCAGGAACAAATTCACCAATGCCATAATGCAAAGTGGCAAAACACCCTGCCAATCCAGGGGACAGGAGAGGAAAGTCACAAGGACGAAATCAACCCAATGACAGTACAAGGCTGTAGAAGGTAAACAAAGAGAGTACCATTTCTTTAGTGGCTAGTAGCATCCAAGGAAGGGAAAAAAGAACTACAAAGCATGCAGAAAGCTAAAATTATTGTCTAGTTGGGTTTTTGACATGAACGAATTAACCACGGTGTAATGTTTGAGTGAAGTGAAGCAAAGAAGGACCCTACAGCTAAACATATCTCCATCTGAAGATTCAACAGTCCCAAAGATAAGAACATAAAACTGAGAGCACAGAAAGGTGACTGTCAAAGCCTGGGACCACAGATAGTATTAATAACTGGGTAGCTATCATTAGACCCCCAGCATGCTTTGATTTCAAATCAAATTCTAACTACGGGTTTGTGAACAGCTGTGGCCAGTCTTTAGCGCTACAGATGAGCGGGGAACGAAGCCAAATTCTTAAAGGAGGAAATGACATATTGCCTGATCAAAAGAAGTTTTGAAAGTCACAACTTCAATCAGAAAAATGGATCGAGCAGATAAGCCACAATGAAGGCTTTGAGCACCTTTTCAGGGAGTACTTTCCCTGAGGAAACCAAGCACAGTCTCTCTGATCCTGCTCCAAGCGATACATATAGCCAAGAGAATAATCCAAGAGACAAGACATACTGACTCTCAGGTATGCATTCACTTGCACTTTACAGTACTTGTCACCTGTTGTTATTAAATCTGTACTATGTAAGAAATATTTGGACACGACAGAATACAAAGTGCTGTATGAGGTGTCTGTTAGTAGTCTGTTAGCAGTCCTTATTTGCTGTGCACTGAGAGCATATAAACAGCACTTGCACTTAAGCACTTCAGTCTTGGGCAGGGGGTGATTCAGTCAATCAGCCCCTTATTTCTCAGTGTTGAATTTATGGAGGCATTACTTTTTTGTGCAGTGTTTTTTTAACACAAAATTTGTTATTAATTACAGTAACTGTCCAGCTCATGCTAATGTGCACAAATGCATCTGTATTTCAGAGCTAGATTTTAACTGGCAGATACTGAATGTATTGACAAAAAGCAAAGTTTTTATTGGTTAATTGTCATTCATTGCAAGGGAAGGTGAGGCATTTTTTCTAGACTCACTCTGTAGTGGATGAAACAGTTAGTGCAGCTATCATACCCATGAGTGTCAACAACAGTAGAAACTGAACAGAACAGCTGAAAGGCAATGTCTACAAACTTTACATTCCTGCAGAAATACAGTAAATTAGTCCAAGAGAGAAGGGAGAGGAAAATGTAAAACAGTTGAGAGTACTTGTGTGCTGTTTAGAATGCTGTCTCATATGACAAATGAGTTGTTATTCTGTTCTTGTCATAGTTCAAAGCCTCTCTGTGCACCAACTACATGATTTCAATGTGAAACACAGAGTATGTGGGGGTGAGAAGGAACTGCATATTGATTTAACTCATTTTTCATCTAGAGAACAAACTAATCCTGTAATTTCTCATACATAAGCACATGAAACTGTTGAAAGCAAAAGCAAGATCTGTCTATACCAATGAAACTTGGAAAAAATACCTATTTACATTTGGAAAACACAAACCGAGAAAGGATTTTGTCTGAGTTCATGGCACGGTGATGTCATATTACAAACATTACAGAGAATTTATTGCAACGTTGCAGTCTCACAGATTTAGGTATATTGTAAAATGCATTTTACAATATGTCCATACAATTGCATTATCTAAGATACACTAACTGATACTCTTTATTTGTCATATGATATATCATTTCCCATTAATGATAATATCATTTTGTTTTAGGCAGCTAGAGTCCAACAACTGTGCTGTTACAGCCCCTCTTCAAATATTCAGTATTGAGTCAGGACTCCCATTTCAGACAAAGTGCATGGGAGGGGAAAAAGGGGACGTCATGACTGCAGGCCATGAAGAGATCTCCACACTGACCCCAATGGGTCACATGATATGAAACAGCCTCCCCATAATTAGAAAAGGGGGGGAAGATGTTGTAATTGCTGCTGTTAATTGCTGAGAGGGGCTGTCCTACCCCATACAGAAGAGAAAAAGTGTTGGACCAGTCATGAACTGGGCAGAACCGTGATCTACATGTATTCAAAGCATGGGCTGTCAAACTTGCTTCCTTCGATGGTCGTACGTATCCCCAGGTTTAACTGGACCGATTACTTAATTAATCATAGATATCCATGCACATGGATTCCTGAGAATGCAAAGCAGTTAAAATGGATACTGTTACAATGTTCTGCCGTGGTTGTTTGCAAAATTGTTAAACTGAATAGATAAACAGGTGACTTACAAAGTTGAAACCACAGGTTTGAGCTAAAACTAGCTTGCCACTCCTGGAATCGAAATGCCTGGGCCACAGTACAGGTTGGGCTATATGATATGATATAATGAAGTACTTAAGTATTTTAAGGTCTCACAACTGTATAGCTTCATATAAATATATACAGTATATTGGTTACCTGAAAGTCCACCTATCTACTGTGAAAAAGTGAAAAAAAATATTTTATCATCTGGTTAATTAAATGTGAATTTTATTTCCATACCTCCTGTAGCTTAATTGTGCATGTGCATGTAACCTACCATGGAAACCCAATCTAATGTTGATCAATAAGTAAATGTGGAAAATTTGTGACTGTCACTCAGAAAATATGAACCCCATACTGACCTCTTCCAAATGCATTCACAGCTCATAAGACTTCATTTCATGCAGCTTCACGCAATCTCTGTACAATCATTGTCATTTTCATAAATTAACTCAGTTGAATCCCCCAACAACGTGGAAATCGTTAAATCTGAATATAAAAGATAACGTCATGTGTCTAGATTCTGAAATGATTTTGAAGGTATTTTTTCACATCTTTATTGCTTTTTATGGCACATATCACATCTGATATATTTTGATTAAAAGGTTCAAAGTCTATATCTGCAGTATTCATAACTCAAAATACGCAAAGCTGATTCAAGTGTGTTGCACTCCCACAGAGATAATTAAGAATAAATGAACATAGACGTATTTATTTGCCATGTATATGAATTGATTAAGCCTATAAATCTCTCCCGTAAAACATGTTGATGGATGGATGCAGTTGAACACCTCAGCCTTTAAGCAAAATTATTTTCAATATCTCAAGGTCACCTTGCTATAAAAAACACATAAAATTTAAGCACTCAGTGTATATTTCCTTGGTGTGCCCAATTTAAAAAGCTCTTTTTGGAAAATACCTGTTTTAATGGCCCAATTGGTCAATTTTATTTGTGAGATGACCAAAAAATAATACTGGAAAATGAAACTGAAGGCTTCTTGCATAACAGACACTCTTAAACAGAGGGACTGACAAAGCTAACAATTTCTACATGTTATTCATCATTATTCATTCATGTATATTCAGCTGGATATTTACAGAAGCATCTCAGGTTAAGCACCTTGCCCAAGGATACAACAGCAGTGGCCCAGGGCACTGACCACCTTTAGGTTGTAAGTCCTGGTCCTTATATTAGCCACACTGCTATAAAGGTCTTCTATGAAGGATGTCAAAGGAACATCACATCTCAACATTCATTTCATTTGACTGTGTTTAACTATCAGATGAATCTGAATTAGTTCCGAGGAATGGATTTTTGTATTACACTGAGTCCATCAGAGTGGCTAATGTTCTTCCTGACAGAACGGCTGATAAATTTAGTGTTTAAGCACTGAGAGCTGGTTTAGGAGATAGACACAGAACTGCAGATGGGTTCCAAATATCCTTCAAATGAAGTGCCATAGACAAGAATAGCCTGGTGGTTTCTCGTTTCTCAGCTGCTATTGCCCTGATACTCATTATCCTTTCATTTAGGCCTGAAGAGCCCTTGAAAAAAGCATTCCGTTTTCTCTCTCCACCCTTTGCCCCAATCTCCCTCAAGGCAGAGCATGCTTGAAAGGTGGAAGTCTCAATCACTGCCTCTCTACCACGAATGGGAGAAATAGACCTATTCACTGTCACTGAAACGCAACCAACAGTGCATAGTGGATCATTGATTTCCTGGTGTAAATGTAATGTCTCAAATGTCTTTCCCCCTCCGTATAATGCATCTATATATAATTTTTTACAATTTACTTCAGTGTACGCAATATTCATATGACTGTGGACAAAGTCACTTTTGTGAAAACACAAACACACAGTCACTGCATTTAGCCATATATTACCCCCATGACAAAAGTGGGGCTGCTTGGCTGACTGAATGAAATGAAAGGCATTAAACCAGTTGGGTCGATCTTGTCATATTTTATTTTTTCAGAAAAAGACTTTAATCATCTTCAAGTCAGCAGTGTGCTTTGCTTCTTATCCCATGAAAACGAATGCTCCCAATTGAATCAGGAGGCCCAGAGTGGAAGGGTTCCCTCACACTAATCATGAATAGGACCCGCTGTGATATTTCAAATCCATATTCAAATCCATTTCCCTTTCCCCGGCATTTTTTCTGCAGGTCTGCCGGTATAGGTCATTTCCTCTGTCCCACTTTCTTTTCTTGTGCCAGGACCATCATAAGAGCATGGCACACTGAGGATGAATGGGAACTCAAATAAGTTATCAATCCTCTGGCCTTCTCCCATAGTCATCCACCATCATCCTGTGCACTTTCACTTAAATCCATCTCTGAGCAATAAAGCTACTGGACACTAAGCAAATTCCCATTTGTGTAGCTGTGCATTACTAAATGCTTATTTGAAATAGTTCTGGTAGAGAATCTTTAGCCTCAAGTGAACTTTGATCTGCCTTATTTGTTAACGTTCTTGCTTTTCTCCTTCTTTGACAGACAATTTCATCATTTCAGTGGTCCAGATCTATGTACTTTGATAATCATATCTCACCATAACAAAATTTGACATCTATGACATTTAAGGTTGTGTCAGACTGTATCCTTACTGACAAATGAAAAATAATAACAATAATAAAATACATCTTCATTTCTCTAAAGTGAAAACAGACATTTTTGGAAAGACATCCCCAGTCCCCATTCCCCATGTAGAAACTAGAAGCACTGCATCTGTATTGTCTTGATAATGTGACAACCAGAATAAACTCATGTGCTGACCCCAGACCCAAATGACTGTTCTTGGCAACAAAGTTCTCAGTTTGGCCCTCCACATTAGTCCTGAACATTTGAGATACGACTGGGTTTTTATGTGCTGTACAGTGTAGTATATTAGTGTATCCATACACAATATGCAATCTTTGACGATCAGACATTTTGACAGCTACAGCAACACTGGCTGATCCCAATGACTCAGGATGCTTCAACATTCTTCTGTGTTAAGCCTCTATTAAACAAGAAAGCAGTGGTTCACATAGAGCTCTCTGGGATTTCCTTCCCCAGACTTAACACTTTGGGCAAGGTACAGTAAAGGTACATCACTTATTCATCACCCATTTCACCAGGCTTTAATGTATTCCTTAAGTGGGTTCACCCCTCGTCACCTCATGCATTAACCAAGATCAAAAACACGCGCAACCCAACTTTGAATAAGGAAGTTCATTCTGAGGAAAAATATGCTGAAATAAGAGTGATATGTATGTATCTTTGTAGGCGTCTGTACATCAGGATATAGGCAAACATACCCATTGATGAAACTGCAACATTCACACATGCACACACGCACACGCGTGCACACACACATGCGCCCACACACACACACAGTTTCACCTGCAGACAAATGTACTACAATGGAACAATTACTAGCAATGCCGAGTCTTTTGCTGTGTTGAACTTCTTTTTTTCCCATGGTGATTAATTGTCTAGTTAACAGGACATTAGATACTAGACGGTTGACAATATGTCTTTTCTTTTGTTGGAAGCCTTCAGCCGCCTTAATTGATGGTTCTGTACAAGCAAGGCATTCCCATTCCCAATCAAGTGAAGAATATGCAACCTTGATTAAATCTGAGAGCAAGCTGCCTCTTCTCTCCTTGGCAGTTCTCAGCCAAAGATAGAAAAACGATGTTCTTTAATTACAGGGATCCTGCTCGTGTCAGGAACTGAGAGAGAAATTTCTTCCCTCCAGGTTCTTATTTGTACATCTATCTATTTATTTATCCATTTAAAAAGTGGAAATGTAGAACAGCACAAAACACCCAGGGGCATCACTGCAAATAGTAGGAAGTAATATTTCAGATTAACCCCAGTAATTAACCAGGAAAAAGCATAACAGTGATCGTGCAGCTAACTTGAATTTAAGCAATTTAGCATTGAAATGGATTTCAATTCACTCTGGTATGCAGAATGTCAAGCAGATTAATTTTGGGGATAGATATCAGTTTTCTTGGGGTTTTAAAACTGTTTTATAATACTGCACTACATAGAAACTAGGGTATTTCTGTGAGAAACCATAACCCTGACAAAGTAGCAAAGTAGCTTTATGTCCCAAATATTTACCCATACTTAAAAAAAAAAAAAAAAAAACACTCACTTTTATTACACTTATTTTCTTTCAGAGCAGATGTGTCCTTGCCTGGCAATAACAGTACAGGGTGACTGACAATGTTGATATTTTACATATTATCCTTATGTATCAGGATATTTATTGGAACATTTCCCACAGCTAGCTCCAGCCTACAGTAGTAAAAACAAAGTAGAAATTGTAAATTAAGCAATCTCTGCTTTATTGTATATTAAAACCAACAGGCACACCCAAAAAAGCAGACAGGGGGAGTTAAATGCATATTGCATTTCAATAATAGTTGTGCTAGTTTTAATAGACCACTATAGGTAACTGTTGGTTGATCATAATACTTTGTTTCAGATGCCTGGAAGGAGACACTGATGATACTTACCCATGCCTGGCAATCCAGTGTGGTTACTATTTGAACTAGCTTTGCACCACTGCCTCAGTAGTGGTTTGACCCTACAACCTTCAAGGTACCAGTCTCTAATAAGTACACCACACTGCCCCCACACATGGGCTTAAACACTTTCTATAGGGTTCATTTTCAAATATTTACTTTTTCAAGAAAACATAAAATGTATTTCTAGCCCCCATTACATATTCCTGATAAATGATAATTGTAAGATAGTGTTCAGATAATGTTCCGAGAAAGCTACTGGTGCCCTTTCAAGCAAAATCTACACACTGCTTGATGCAGATAAGCCTGTTATTGTAGGAAACAGAATGCACAGTTCCTGGTTAATCAAATCTCTTCTGCACAGATAGGCTTCTCTGTTTTGTCTGTGGCCAAGTAATAGACTAATTATGCCCTAGCAAAAGCATATTTAAGAGTATAGCCTGTACAGAAAATCAATATTTTAGTTGTTTTAACTAAAACTTTTGGGTGCTCTTCTCTCTGTTGTAAATGCTTTCATATAGGTATACAGGTGACAGGCAAAATTAAGTTCAAAATACAAATGACTCAACAGCACCAGTGGAAAGTAAACACCCCAACACACCCTCTGGTACTTGCATGTTTCTCCCCTAATACACTAGCATTAATTTGATGTGAGATCATTTAACAGTCAATGGAGCTGCTAATAACTAATTTATTAGCATGACTCTAATCAGAGTGGTTGCCTAGTGCAAGTTCCCTTTGTGAAGAGAGCTAAGGATTGAGTGTGGCAGAGCTATCTGCACTGTATACAGGTGGGCAGCATGGTGTGGATGTATTTTATTCTGATGGACTGAACAGAGACAATGCAATTTTGGTCAAGAGATAAAATCTTGAAAGCTTGATGATGTCACAGAGGGCACTGAAAGGAGCACCGTGAAGTTCCAAGCAATCTGAGGTTTATGTCCGTCCCCCGGCGAGATTGTTCCAGAGCGTAGTAGTTATCATCATGAATACAAAGCCCAAGGTCACCTGAGTCCGTCCAAGAAGAAATAGCTGCCATTTAAAACATAGCACTGAGTACCACACTGCATCCCCATGTTACAGTACAGCATGCTGCCGCTGCTGGGATTAGACCTCCAAATTTGTGTTCAGGGACTGAAACCCTGATAGAATCTAACTCCATCATCCACCTCTGCTGAACTAGACAGCTTAAGGCATTTTCTTTTCTTTCCATTTTAAAAGGGCATTTTTTAATTTGCAGGGAAACATGTAATGTGTGTGACTTTAAGAAACCAGTCACGATCCTTATTTTTCCTACAGAGAAAATTGACATTCCAGCGAGAAATTCATCCTGCAGCCACAGTACTGTGAAGTTCAATAAACAGGCAAGGAAATCAGAAGGAGCCTTACAGTTGGAGCCCTTTCATACAACACAAACTGGGCAGAGGGAGAGGGCTCCTGATGTAATTTTAATGGACCTGCGCATTACTTGCACAGAGGTTCGTTTAATCCAACTGAGAGTGTAAATAATTGTGAAATCTGCGATGTACTAATTTATAGTTGTGGGGAGGTCAGTGGGCTTAGGCAAAGGCGGCTCATGCCCTATTTGTGAACAGCACAATACGACCTTTTGGGAGTAAATTATGGCCGGCAACTAATTCAATTAAAAACATTGAATAATTAGCCTTGTCAACAAGCCCAAAGCCCGGCCAGTGTATTCAATGGAGCACCGAAGTTCATAAGTCCTTGAAATAAATTGGATATTGTGATATTAATGAAACAGAATGGCAGAGATAAAACCTTGCTATGAGCATGGAGCTGTGACGAGCGTGAAGTGATAATTAAAAAATAAAGATTTATGACAAAACCTCCACCACAGAGACTTGTGAATTTCACACAGGACAAAAATCTCACGGGAGAGATCCTGGGAACACATAACAAATACAGAAACATACATAGCAAATACTATGCATACAGCCATGAACAGGTTAAGTTACTACACAATGCAAAACCCAAACTCTACTAATATTTTCCATACCTGTATGCAACTTTATTTGTTTGGAGTCACAATGACAATGTACAACATGTGATGTGCTGGCCTGATTCTGAGGCTCTCAGCAGAGGAATGAGTTAAATAACTCTGACCTAATCTATTTTTTTCAGCAGGCTGGCATGATAAACATAAGCTACAATTTAAACCTCCCATCTTTTGGATTACAGTGGGCACAAAAGAGGGATTTAGGCCATTATAAAAGCAGCAGTGCAATCTACCAGCCAATCTTTCTAGAATAGTCACTCAAAAGACACACTGTGGCAACAGATACAGTATTTGG
Source organism: Megalops atlanticus (assembly GCA_019176425.1). Taxonomy (NCBI): domain Eukaryota; kingdom Metazoa; phylum Chordata; class Actinopteri; order Elopiformes; family Megalopidae; genus Megalops; species Megalops atlanticus. Next base: position 24,800,601 of record CM032887.1, on the reverse strand, counting down.
GTTACTATTCAGAATTTAGATTGTGTGCCACGAAAGTCAAGGCTTGCATCTGCACCTCACTGCATTAGCCAAATAAATGTATTTTTTTAAATGACTGGTTACAATTCTAACATGGCATTTTAACCTGAAGACTGAGTTCCAGCATTATAACATGAGGACATGAAGGTTCAGAAGGTTGAATGAGATACTAGCATTCTATTCCCTAATTTCACATTGGAAGGTGGATTCTGTTCAGTTGGTACTATCAAAAACAAATAGGCATGGTGAGACAGACTGTGTATCAACAGAATGTGCATGAAAATATTTCATAGGATTTTCATAGGAAACCCATTTACCATTGAGCTATCATCTGAGATAATTCATGAATTCATACCGTTTGAATAATTCCAAATATAGTCTGAGAGCAAACCGTTGCATTTGGAGAGGACACTAAGGCTAAAAAGAAAATCGCCTTTGTTTGATTGCTTGCCAATCAGAGTATATTCCAGTAGGCTTTTCCCTCTCCATGTACAACACTATACTACCACCTAGTGTTTAAACATTTTATTTAAGAATATAATTCACATTATAAAAGTGATAGTACAAAAAGAAACATTAGTGAGTGCCCCCATTGCATTCTTATTAGTCACTGGCTGCAACATATAAAACACTGACAAACAAAACTGAAAAGATCCATAGAGGTAGTATTAGTTACTTTACAGTACTCTGCACATATTTCCAACTGCCTGATTACTTTGAGTCAATTTAGTAGTCGAAATAATCACTGATTAGTGTAATCCTGTACTGTTTTCTATTTTTCATATTCTTCTCTACTTGAATAATAATAAAACTCATCTTTTATTATGTAAATATTCAGGTAAACACTAATAACAGTAACTTTACAGAAGGTAAAACACAATGCCCTTTTAGTTGTTGCAATGTTTTAAGCAGTAAGTAGCAGTAGCAGTAAGTAGGAGTTTTACTTCAGGATTTCCCCATGTCTGGATGTTGCTGCATTTAACCACAGGACAAACTGGAGGTCAGGCCATAAAATAGATTTGTCACCAGCCCGTGACTTCATGATTGATGAGATGAAATCCGTCCTGTACATCACCCTGCAGCATAATGGCTGAGAAGGTGGGGCACGCCACCAGTCTTCTCAGTCGCCGTAATTTTGCACATCCGACTGCCGGGGGACAGATATTTATGGGGACTGACAAACCTGACACTTGCATTACTCTCACTGCATTATTTAATTAAGTTCCACAGTATCTCCGCAAACGAGGTTTTGATTCACTGTACTGGCACGGGAAAGGCGACGTGTCAGGTCTCTTTGTCGCGGGGATAAAAGAGAGAAGGCTGTCTGTCAGCCTTAAATCTCGGGAAGGTCAACCGTGTGGCAGCTCCGGTAGCCGCGAAGTTGACTGGCAACCACTCAAGTCAGGCTCGCTCTATGGACAGTTTCTCCTAATGCACAAATTTCAGCAGGGATAATATTTGCTTCCCCTGACACGCGCAGAATCATTTCTGAACTACAAGCAGGCAAACACAGCGTCAGGCAGACTGTGGCCTCGACCTGCGGCGGGTCGGCATACAGATGGTTGTGACAACGGCACTCCGCAAAGCAATCATCCTCTGCATATAAAAAACCAATATAAATAATGCATCCCCTTTGAATAATCTTTGAGACCATCTTGGTATGGATGGTTGACTCAGATCAGTTTAAGCACCTCGCTACCTGAACATCTTTGACCCATTTCATGCAACATTATGCTGCACTGTGCCAAACTCACCCACAGTAACACTTTCAAGAAAGGCAACCATTTAGTGGTTTGTAGCAGGTGCACGTTCCAGCGCTCCATGTCTTCTAAACACTAATCTGATTGGTTCATGGGAACACGGCTGGAATGGGATTGTGCCCAACAGATAAACATGATTTTCAAAGGATGTGCCCGCATATGGTTCACAGTGATATAAATCGATTCTTATCAAAATCCCATAGATAAACACGAATAAAAAATTAAGTAAAGCTTGTGCCTGTCCAATTGTGTAATTTTAGTTCTTTTATCCATGCAGGGTTTTTTCTAAAAAAGAAAAAAGACAACTTGACTCTGTAAAATTGCCAGTGATTAGGCATCTGGTTTAGTAGGCATCTGGTTTAGTTCAGGTACAGAAGGGCAGTATGATTTGAATGTTTCTGATTGCTATCCATCTTAACACATTGTTTCACCTCTTCAGGATCAAGAAAGGCTTGTTGCCACTTCAATTAATAATTTCTAAAAAGCACACTGCAGAGCAAAACATGAGAATCCACCTATCAACAAGAGCAGATTATGCAGGCACAAAAATCCCCTTCAAAATGTTCCTTTCAAGTGTGATGAAATAAACATTGAGGAAGTACTCCAGTTAATGTCAAACATCAGCAAAGGCAAATTATCCTGAAAATCATGGGTAACCTTTCACTTGAAGTCACACCCAAACCTATTTATGACCAATCGCTTAATGATAAGTACATTTGTGGCAACATAACAAGCAGAGGAAATGATTGTTTTTTTACCTAGAATGTATAAATTTAAAATTAATGTGTATGCCTCCTGTTTTGATTGCTGATATTTGCCCTCAGTTGTAAGGTAAGTCCTTCTGTTGAACTACTGTGTGTCCTGATGAACTCTGGGTAATTTCTAGACCACATTCATTTTCTAGTGAACCACTGTATTTACAGAGCTCAAATCTCCTTCACACTGCAACTGGCAGCTAAGTAATGAGCTCTGACTTGTCTCAGTGGGCCTTATCTAAGAGTGATGTAAAATATCAATACATGCCAAGGAAATAAACAGCACTTACCTTGAGACGGCTTGCAGTGGGACTTCAAAGGTTATGCATGTGGATGTAAATGTATGTGTCTGTATGTATGTGTATGTGTTTCTCAGTGTTGGGGATACAGCTTCCATACTCTTCTACATGGTAGAAGTCCTACTTGGTAGTCCTAACTGAGCAAGGTGCTTTTTAATGTGAACTGCCAGAAATTAACCGACTGCCAGGAATTAATGGAAAGCAATTAATGCTTTAGATGTGCTCTCACACTGATGTGTGCATACCTCTACACTTCCCTGGTAACAGAATATTAGCAGAACACACATTACTAAAGTGGGTGCGCAACTGAGATAGGTCCAGCTGCCTAGCCGACTTCAGGAGAGGAGGCAGAGTACTCACGGTCGTTGCACTGCGTGCCGGAGTAAGAGGTCATGGAGCAGTCACAGGTGTAGTTCTCCCACTGCTGGATGCAGACACCCATGTTGGCACAGGAGTCCTCCTGGCATGTAGTGCTAGGACCTATGGTGGCAAAGCAGAGCACTGTAGTAACAGGAAAGGGGTGCCGGCCAACTGTGTTAGGTGCCATGCAGGAGTGCACATCAGTGGGGCATGCAGTCAGGTTAGTAGGTATCCAGACAATAATCTCAAAAGGTTAAAATACAAACTTAAAGACACGGCATTCCCTCCGAGTAGGTTTTAGTAATACTTATGGACAGACAAAAAAAGTACTTTGACGCTTTCAACATGGCTTGTAATGAAGACCTCTGCAATTCATACAAGAGTTCGACATGACTTTTTTTCCCCTCCCCAGTGTTTAATGACAAACGTGAAAGATATAAAACAACATTATGCAAAGATACTACATGGGTACAACATGATAGGAAGAAGACGGAACATTTTATAGCAAGATGTGCACATAGTTCAATATGTACATTTGTTATAAATGTTAACAGTGGTGTTCACACCGGGTGTGTATTTAATGCTCACCACCAATACACACACGTTCCATGTTTTTTGCATACTTCTCTTAGAGGGAATGCAGAAAATACGATACAAAACCATTTCAGCGGGAATAAAAAATACATTCCTACAGGAATTCCAGATTACCATGTGGAAAAAGATAACTGGAAGTAAACTGCCTTTAAGTGCAACTCTCTTATGCAAGTAAAACAAAATTAGACAGCTAAAAGTGCATTTATTGTGTAATGCGTAGTGCAATTAAGTTTTATTTTATGCGGTGTGTAAAACGATTCACTTCATGAAATATTTCCATTTCTTTTCAGAGAAGTGTCCTTGGTTTGTCCTCTTAAATTGAAATGAACAGAAAATGGAACTGTACCACTTTAGGCAACTTTAAATTTGTACATTTGAGCAAAATTCATCTCATTGAATAAGTCCTCTCTGTCTTGTCTACAAACCATCTTAACAACAGTGACTCTGAATGTCATTTTATACTGAGAGATTCAAATTTAAAGATACTTCAACTCTCAATTCTCAGATTTTTTCCCAATTTCAATTGGACAATATCCTTCATTAATAGCACTAAAATAGAACTATAACTATACAATAAAGCTGAGGTTTGTTTCGCACAAGCATGTTAAAGATCCAGTTATTGTATTAGTGTACAGCAACTTCGCCGAGCCCAATCTAATTCTGTTCAGCTGTGTTCTTTAAAATGGCAGGGAAGGTTTATTGCTTTCCAGCAATGAGCATGTCTTGTACTTATCAAGCTTGTCCATAATTGCAGTAATGTTCACACAGTGATCATGCATGATATCAGTCTGGACCCTGCACACTCTCCATCATTTGCCATCACAGAACTCCAGACTACCATATCACTGGTGGACAGTTACGGCCAAAATAACTGAACAAGCTTGACTCGGGTTCAGGTAGTAACTACAATGGTTGGCAAATTCCATTATTATTGTATTAATTAATAATCATACCAAATGACCATTGACATAAATAAGACTGAGTGTGAACAAACACTGACTTTATTCCACTGAGTAGAAAATGGCATGTCATTCACTGTGGTTAAGTGGTCAATACTTGGCACCCTACCTTGCTACAAAGATTAACTGTTTCTAATGAGTAAAACTGAATTGCTGATAAAGTCATCTTCAGCTAAGAAGCAGAGATTGCATATGCTTGCATACACTTTATTATTGATCATTATCCTACAATCATTAATTATGGTGGTCTTGGATTTGGGAAGCTGGCCAACTAAAAAGGAGCATGACGGAACTCACGATCGTGATTCAGCTTGCATGTTGGCTACATGCTGAATAAATTAACTGTCAGCCTCCGCACTTCAAATTGAATTTGCAGGGCTCTCCTTTTAATTAGTGTGCTAATCATATTCTCCATCAGCATTCCCCCTTTCCCCTCTAAAAGCAGCCCAGGAGCGGCCCGTGGTGATATAGTTGGCTAATGGAGTTTTCAGCTCCAGCCAGGAGAGCCAAAATAACTCCCTCCGTTGAACATCATTAGCATAAAACAAGAACAAGACAAGATACAGAAAAACAAGATTTAGAGATATAATTACCCAGAACAGCTAATGTTTTATTTATGCCAACACTCAGACGTAATCATTATTTTTCCTATCTTGCTGCTATCCGCAACCTTTCGGCTGCATACTGAAATAATCCCAGCCATTTCAAGAAGTGAACCATTTCACACCCGGGCACTTTACGGGTAACACCAGACATTACACAGAGCGACTTTCAGCCAAGTTCAGAATGGAATTGAACCTTCTACCTTGTAGGTCAGCTTTGGTGAAACCAACTTTGTTAGCAAAAGAACAGAAAAGCGAAAAACAATAAAAAAGGTTAGTAGGTGATCAATGATGTTAGTTAATAAAGCGAACGCTTTACTAACAGAAATGATCTGGTAGACACAATCCATCAAAAAGGTTTTCTAGGGTTCCCTTGACGAGGTTTCGAAGCTAATCTACTGAACACAAACAAGATGGAGAATGTGATGCATCAAATGAAAACAACGTGGAAACAACTCCAGGTCAGGGTTTAATTCTATCTTATTCAATCTCTCTAATTCACTCCACAAGAATTGCATCTTATTTTCTTATTCAAAAGAAAGTCATTATAGTGTTTTTTTTTTTTTTTCCAGGAAATAAGACCTTACAAAGTTGGGCTCTATGTAACTACTATATAATACTAGTTCCATAATAAGGAGTCTTTACACAAAAGCATTAATACCATCATTGAAATATATAAATAAATAAATATAAATTTTAAATAGCAGAACATGCTCAGTGCTTAGAGATGTCAGTTTTCACCTTTAGTGAAATTCAGTTATATTCTGTTCTTACCGAAAACTACACGATATTTGAGTATGACACAATGATAATACATGACAATGTTGTATGCATAAAATACTCATTTTGCATCTTCCATCAAACTTTTCATTCGTCTTTTTTTGCCTTAAAGGCAAAACAATAGATGTAAGACACTAAATGGGTGGAAAAATCAAGGCAATATCGAGGCATTCTATAGGCTGCCTCTGTCTCCATATTTGCATCATGAAATGTTGCATTCTAATCTGCAACCTGTGAACCAGGAGAATGAGTATAGGCCTACCACGTGTGAGTAACAATACAACTTGTGGATAGTATCTAATGTATAGACTTTCCCCTGCTTGCCTCTTTTGAGCATTTGAGCTTTTGTGCGTTTAGTGCCTTTCAGGACACTGATGCAGCATTGCCATCTGCTGGCTGTTTGGTCATGATGCACCAAACTGCCTTCAGGGAAATGTCTTCACCTGCAGTCCAGTGGCTGTGCACAGCCTCCTGATGACAGTTCAGTTTTATCCATGGCTAGCTACCTGCTCACAAAAGGACACTGACGGAGTTAATCTCTGTGTCACCCACATTTGTGCTAGTCCCATCACTAATGTCATCAATTTTTTTTCAGTGAGGTAACCAGCTAAAGAGAAATACAATGAAGCAGTCTAAAATTATAGGTTATGAACATTTACTTCATCAACATGTGTATGCAAAATACTATTTTCCTACCACCTCTGTACCAGCCTCGCTCATCTGACCACAACAATCCACAAGTCCCCATGTTCTGTTGTTTGTTTCACTGTCAGTACTGGTTTCATTTATCATAGAGGTACTTTAAAACATAACGGATAATTCAGCAATAAGACTACCCATGTATTACACAGTTTGGATCCCTTCATATTATAACGTTACGCTTGAGATGATTTTTAATTTAACGGGTTACATTTCATCTACCACAAAACCTCAAAACACACTGAGGCCGACATTCACACACACAAAAAAACTAGCCAGAGAATAAACACCAGTATTATCATCACTTTTGCACGTGAAGGACATTATACAGCAGAAGACCAAACCAATCCAATTAAAAAACACAGTTATTTTATTCTAAACACAATATGTCACAGCACACACTGTCTAGGTATGCAGTTGGTTCTGCAATAATGTTAAAGGACAATCTTTGGAATACTAGACTGAGGAAGAATTAATGGGTATTTTATTTATTTTATTTTGTCAGAGGATGAAAAGAGAATGTACAACAGTCAAAAATGTAGTTACATACTGGATGTTAAGGACCTTTCTGCCAACAAAAGTAATGCAATGAAAAATGAAAACAATGAAGTAAACACAAGGAAGTAAAACAATGCAGACAAATACATGATACAATAAACATGCTCAACTTAAAACATGTTTTAAAAAAGTCAAACTTAATACAACAGAAATACATGATGAAAACCATGTAGAATAAAGCAAAGTCCAGGAATATGGCTATCAAAGAGAAATAACCACATAAACAAGCCAAATGCATTTGCTCCATTCATGAATATCTTTTTTGCCTTGTTTTGTTTTTTTTTTTTTTTTTTTTTTTTTTAGAAAAGCCAGTTATGGTGCAAAGATCAGGTGTTCATATCTATAAAAAGTGAGAACACTATAAAAAACTGACTTTGCACAGTTGGTTTGCATGTAATATTTAACAATGAATTGAAAACATACACTAAAACCTTTGGCATTTCAACTACCTACCGGTGTGCACAAAATCTATCACCATAAAATTCACAGAGGTGAACGAAACGTCAATCATCATCATACGCCTTAAATGTTTATATACCCCAATTTAACATGTGAACAATTTAGCATATTTTTCATGGCCTACCCAAAAAAGATGGATTGTGATGACATTGTTCCCAATGAATAAATGAGACAAACCAATTGTTCATTGTGTGCTACAGTAAAGATAACAACAAAGTTTCAAACAATTAAAATGCAGTCAAGTAAAAAATTAAATAAATAAACAGACTGATTCTGAAAAAGTTTGTTTTGTTATGTTTTGGTATAAATCCATTCCTGTATGATTATGTTTTTTATTTGTCTATGATGTGCAAATAGATGAATACCCCTTTCACTTCAGAGGGTCTCATGTGCAACTTTAATTACTCCCAACATTTTGCTAAGAAACATTGTTTCTGTGTGCCGTATTATATACTTAAGCAAAAACCATGCAAATGAGTTCATAAATGAAATAAAACAAACTTTCTCAAAAGTACAGAAATACATCAATGTGTCATTCAGCTCCTAAAGCATAAAACCATGGACAAAACACATCTAATTCATCATGATTTTCAAAGTATAACACTGAATACTTTTCCAATCATTTTAGTGAAACACTAACGAATTGCATTAAATGTGAAATAAGCTTTGCAATACTTCAATAATACTGCATATTAGCACAATCTTTTCCAGAATACTAAAGGAATGGGCAGCAGCAATAATCGTTATGCTGTGTACAAATGGTAGCCCTACTGCACTGAGATGACCAGCAGTGCGACGGATGACACCATCACCACGTGACCAATGTGGCCAATAAGAACAAAAACGGAGCAACTTGGTTTTTAGCACACTGTGAGGGATGTGACAAGCAGAGTTAGTAAGATGGACTGGTGGCTGTATGAGTGGGTGGTGGAGCTACTGTTGGAGTTGATGAGGAAGAAGGGGCTCCTGGAACTAGAGTTGTAAGAGGGTATACCTTCGCATCCGCGCTCGATCTGCCCGCTGCGGAACAGCGCGTCATTGATCAGGTCCGGCAGGCGCCCGTTCAGGTCCACGGATGCCAGGCAGCCTTGGAAACCATCACGCGATGCAACGAGCTTGGGCAGGTTATTGTACATGCCTGGTCCCAGCCCAGCAATGAAGAGATCACCTATGAGCAGAGAAATAGAAAAAAAAATCATTCAGACCACGATAACAGGCAATATTACACTTTTACACATGTCTAAACTAATCCAACACATCGCATAAAAAGGTCAAGGTGGGGGCTCCCAAGTGGCTCAGTTGGAAAGGCACTTGGACTGAGTGTAAGTTGAGCCATACGGCCTGATTTCGGAACTGGCTGTGTCCTCGGCTGACAATGGCTGAGAGCCCAAAGCGGTGGAAAAAACTGGCTTCATTCTGGCAGGAATAGGGGTGGGTAGGTTGGAGAGGTTCTCCTCAAACCACTGCTCTCAGGCACTCTGTGATTCATCAAGAACCTGCGAGTTTCTTGCATGATGTCAGTGGAGCAGTGACTATCTTCCAACCAATGCATACTTCACTATGGTGTATTCTGTGACTTTTAGTGTCCAGAACAGCCATTGGTTGTATATGAGTGTAACAATTTAACACTTCCATCTCACTTTTGCACTCATGCACAAGTACAGAGGTTGCCTTATGTACGATTAGTAATTCCAGATAGGGTTGCGTGAATGGCCAAAAACATAAAAAGACCAAGGTGGTCATTCCTAAATCTAAGTTATTTAAAACGAAAGAGGCATATGTCAATACAGTAAAATCACAATTAGTAGATACAGCGGGAGGTTAAAACTATTTCATGGTGATTAAGCACAACCCACACTGTTGTGCATTTTACAGGAAGCAAGTTGGTGACAGTAGTCACGCCAAATGAATAGTGTTCCATTAGTATAGCCCTCCGGTGCATGTGTGCCTATTTCTAAATCTCCACGCCACATCTATACGTATAAACTCAGAGTAATGTCTGTTCTGGTTTCAGGAGTAAGGGGAGCTATTAGAGGAAGATCTGTTCTTTATTAGAACACACCTGCACTGTCATTCTGAAATAAGAAATGACAAATTACAGTAGGTGACACTAATGAGGACACAAGAGGTTAGTGCCTCTGATTGAACGGACAAATAATTTCAGATCTTTAGATCTTAGTGATCTATAAGTCTGTTATATCTTGTAACCATGCAGTGCTGATACTGACCAAACTAATCAGTGAGTTGCATGTTTATGCTGAGGACTGGTGTCATTTAATTAACATGCTGCAATTTAACTGGCTGTCCTTACCTACTTGGTAATTTACCTCAACCTGCAATGCAATGATAGCCTGGTACTGTGATGGAAACCAGTCTTACTTTATACTGTCACTATGTCACTGATTTCATTATCTTATTTTAACAGGTCGATAAGCAATTACTGGCAATTTTTATGAATAGCACCACAAATGTTCCAGCTACACTGTCAAATCATAATAATGTATAAATTATTCAAACGCATTAATCATTTATTTCATGGTGTTTGTATGATGTACATCTGTGCTGTGTTAAATCAATCCCTTATTCATCATGACAGAAATATTAATGTGTGACTCTTTAAAAAAAAAAAAAAAAAAAAAAAAATTAAGACAGAAAGGGAGGTAATTGATCAATGTCTTGGCTCACCTTTCAGGTCCAGGTTTTTGGCACCATTCACAACTTGACTCACAGCCTTGGCATCCACCTTCAGCGTGTGTATATTGCTGTTGTCCCTGGTGATGACCACATTGTGCCACTGGTTGTCATGGAGAGCCCTGTCGCTGTTTCCCTTGATGACGTTGGGCCCGTTGCCCAGGTCGAACACATAGTGGATGTACCTGCAGGACAAGAAAATGAGAGTGATCATCAGGCCATTAAAGCCATTCAGAGCACTCTGCTTCAGTGGTAAAATGGCCTCATTAGTATGCTCTCCACACCGCGCGCTTGCGGTAGAACGGTGACCCCAGCTTATTTCTCACCATTACCAGACAGAATGTATCACTTACCTCAAGCTTTTTTGCAGCTTGGCTGAAATGAGCAAAATGCAGAACGGCAATCGCACGTAAACATGCTACAGCTACAGTGAGTGCACACTCCAACAGTTCACGGAAGCCATTTTGTGCAGAAGCGGCTTTGATGGAACGCAAATCCTTGCAAATTGTTCTTTTTCATTTGAAACAACACAGCCTTTCCTGGTAAAAGCTTTCATCTGCACTCAACTAAACACCGAGGGAGAGATTGGTAACCTGCCAAATAAATTGTTAAAACAATCCATTTTGATTTTTTTTCCCCTGTCAAACAGACACAGTGGATGAGGACAATCGTCCCCAACTGTGGACTTATCTTACCCTTTTACCAGCTCGACGGCGATGAAATCGTTGCCATCCCCACTGTTGAAGAGGATGAAGCCGTCTGGGGAGGTGGTTTTGAACTGGAAGAAGAGGTGCATGGAGGTGTAGGCCTGCAGCGTGGCCAGGCTCAGGTAGCTGCTCTTGGACTTGAAGGTGACGGGGTCGGCGATGATGGAGCGCATGCCGAAGCGGGCGTTCAGCTCGCAGAAGTCGATGTCGCCGTTCTTGCACAGGTCGATGTAGAGCATGCCGTTGAACTTGAGGCTCTGCAGGTGGCCGATGAAGCTGGATGGGATGACGGAGACGAAGCGCCGCTCCGTCATGACGCCCGTCTCGATGTTGTGGAACTCCAGGCGCGTGTGGTCGCCCGCCATTTGACCTGAGGCCGAGAGGGAGACAAAACGCCACTGTGACCCCTGGTCAAAGGCAGTCCACTGCCTGTATGAGTGGAAAGGAGCACTGCAGTATCACTGATTGTTAATGGATTTTTATCAAATAAGCTTTACATTTGAAGAAAAAAAAATTCTGCAAATCAAAGGGAGTTTATGCAGTTAAAGAATCATCTGCTTGCAACTATGACAAATTTGCACACTGGTACACTATTTCTTGCTGTAGTGTACCTCATTCTAGCATGTATAACCAATAGCCGTTATATTAATTTTCATATGCTTATATGAAGACACTATAAATAAATATGATTCCAAAGTAACATAACAAAAACTACTTTCATTTAACAGCTTTCAAATCAGGCCACAGCTTTACACATTTTACCCGTACAAGAATTTAAAGTGGAGACATTGCGCTGTCTACAGAAATAAGACCAAGGGAAGTACCTTCTGCTACGTCATCGTCAACTGTGAGCTTGTAGCTTTTACCCCGCCGAACCACACGGACTGTATGCCACTCATTATCATTCAGTTTATTTCCAGCATACAGTGTCTCTGGTCCTTTGCCTGAGAACGATGGTTGGTTACAAAGTTAATGCCATCCTACAGTTCAAACCAAACCTTTGTTTTCCATTAACCAAAGGGAGAGTTCATTTGTGTATATACAGTATTGTAGTTTTGGATTGGACTTTAACGTTGAAATATGCTAATGCACCACGGATCCAAGAATACATGTTCAGATTTCTATCTTTTCATAATTTCCATAGCCTTCACACACCCATAAAAACATGTTTCAATTTTGACTGCTGTCTTCAAAAATTACAGAGTAGTGTGTGTATGTCTCACCCACTTTTGAAAACAAAGGTTTGGTTATGCTTCAAAAATAGAAAATTCAATTAGAGTTTTCATTTAATATCACCAAGAACTTGCAAATGTTTCTACTAATGGTAATATTTCCTGGTCTTAACAGTTTTCTCTGTTTCAACCAAAAGTGTATACTGACTAATTTATACTTAGAATATGGTATTAATGTAGAAATCAGTCTATCAAGCAAGTTAAAACAGCTTTTACTCATAATAAGGTCTTGAAATACCTTTCTTCTGCAGCTTGTTAATTGTCAGCATTTATGTTCATAAGAAAACAACAAAAGTAAAATATTTTACATCATTCATGAACATGCTTCATTCTTTAAAGACAGGCTTCCAACTGTACACACACTATTCCATTTTAATTAGATAAATTATCTATAAATGTATGTTCAGTGAGGTTGTTTTGATATTTTAAAAGCATTGTTCACATTTATTTGAATTTATGGAAGTATTTTCTTTGAGTGCTGTTTCTCTTGAATGTTCTCATTAAAAAGAAAAATTAAAAGGAAGAATTAAAGCACATATTGCATCTATAGCAGACCATGCATCTTATTAAATTTATGCTCACAGCTCACTAGGCCATCAGAAAGACATTTCAAAAATACATGCTTAATCCATCCCTAATGGATAGTTGTTATTACCATACATATTATAATTATAAACCCACAGTACAACAGAAAATAGTTTTTTTCTTGTTTTCATAAGCATGATGTTTCTCACAATAAAATAAATTATTTTACTATTAAAATATAAAAAATTTTGTATTACATCTAGCATTATATTTCACTAATAAGAGCTGACAAGCAGCTTTCATCAGACACAGCTTTCCACAATACTCACCACACTAATTTACAGTATTTAGCTTTTAAAGAAAAGGACATTTGATTGTGTATTATCCAACCTGTACAACAGACAAACTATAACAACAGCAATACATCATTTAGTATCATCAAGTAATTTATCATTATTTAGACCTTAATTAGAAACGTGTCATATTTTAATATATGCTAATTGATATTGAAAATGTTGCAATATTGTAATTAAACACTGGTATATTTTTGGCTGCATCAGTTTAGTGTATTATAATTCTCAACCATGACAATGAGAATGAGGTACTCACTTTGTACTACCTGGCATATTAATAAAATTTATCCTAAAATACATTCAGAAAATTAAAGGCATTGTATTTGTGTAAATACTGACAGCAGAAAATAAAACTGCATTTTTGTATAAGGTAAACACATACTAATGGAGACTGAGGCATAGGCCTTAAAAGATGAGGAAGATGTCCTTTTAGGACTCTGCATATGATACCACAGCACTAGCTTATCATACAGGGTGAAAGCAGTGTTCTGTAGTATCCAAAACAGCTCAAGAGACCTGATAAAGTATTCTGCAAATATGTAGCAAAGATATTTGTAAACAGCATTCTCTCCCAGGTATGTGCTTTAGAATGTCCAAACTGGTATAGGAAGATCTATCATATTATTTGACAGTTATTCTCTCCATAATACAGATATTTCTATGAATATCTGCACCTCATTAATCTCCAGTCAGTTCTAAGCAATTCATCCAAGGAATCGATTCATCCTCCCCGGTTTTAGCGAGCAATAAGCACTCTTTAATAAAGAAACACAAGTACTTTTCAGAAGCTGAACTGTGATCAGAGGCATACAGTGAGATGTAAAAAAAAACAGTATAAAAAATAGACAGTAAACGGAAATCATGTCAGCCAAATCAGCTAAATATCACACTATAGATAGCGGAGCATGGTACTTCCGATTTTTGTAAAAATCTAATATCCTCACAAGCTAACTGTTAATACAATTTAGTTATTCCGGAATGCAGTTAGACACAATTTTCCTTTTCCACGAAAATTCCAAATGTTTCTACTTTTTCATCACAAATAATAACTTGGAATATTTGTAAGTGGACTTCTCAATTAGGCCTGCGAACTAAAGACACAAAGCCACTCCTATCTTGAACACTAAAGGTGTGGTCTTCTGCATTTTCTACAGTGGAGGAATGCCCTGAATGATCTCAGTTCCAAAAATTGATATAAAGCTGCAATATATGGTGTCTAAAGTATATGATAAACCAATACCAGAATTTATACACCATCACTTCTTAGACACAAATAGTTTCAAAAATGAATATGAATTTCTAATACACGGCCTCTAAGGAATTTGGAAAATGTATACCTCCTTATAAATCTACATTTAGACTACAGACCTATAGCCTCCATCACCTTTGGGAATACAGTGGCTTGTACAGTGATGCTACTTGAAGGGCACCTGGATTACACTCATGGAGGTGGTAGTAGTGTGTGTGTGTGTGTGTGTTTGGGGGCACTGGATTAAACAGGTCAATAGGTTGTCCCCCACTGCAGTCAAAAACTGCAGGTGTAAAAAGTGTCTGTTTTCAGCCTCACCTTGGGCTACGTATAGGTTATATCTAACATGTTCAGAGCAGTGCCTCACCTGGGAACCTGCATCCGTCTAGTTACCAGCCCAGTCCTTCAACCACTACACAGCACTACCACCAATTAACACTTTGCCAGCAAAAGCATAAAATTCTTTAACCAATCAACTTCAGGTGAAAGCAGGATTCTCTAAAACTGCAAATTACTGCCACGAAATGACTACAAGTTCTTCAGTATACCTTTGTCTAAATTGTTTAATTTGATGCTACTTTTATGGCAAATTAGTCCTCAGCCAGTTTTCAGATTATATTTGTAATAAACAGGCTCTCGCTGATGAATTAAACCACTTCTGAGCCGGCGAATCTGTTTGACATGTACGTATGCTGACAAGAGAGGCTGTAGATTATCGCACTGCCGTGCAGGGCACATTGGCAATTCAGAGCATAAAAATGTTTTAATGGGAAAAAAATGATTGATTTAATACCATGACACTCCATTAACTCAATACACTGCTTGAGTCAACTGCCTCAAACTGGAAATCTTGCCATAAAAAGGAAATGGGTAAAAAACAAGAAGTTCATAAGCGCATTAAAAAATGCCTGTCAGTACCGTCCCTTAAACCTTCCTGCATATATCTGAATTACCCCCACAGTAAATGAGAGTTGAATAAATTATTGCATATTCATGATTATAAGGCAATATAATTTGTAAATGTATGCATACTCTCTGGGGAAAAAAAGTTAATGTTCAGTCAAGTCATGTTTGGCAAGGCAATTACAAAACATTCAACGAAACGCAATATTAATTGTTGTACTTGGTGGCTCGGCGCACCACAAGCAAACTAATCAAAATCTCAGTTGGGTATTTTGAAAACAAATATAATTAAAACGGTTATAATTACAAACTTGACAAAACTGCCTGGCAAACAAAATTCAGGAGATATGGGGGACAATCTTTTAGGTCGTCATCCACACAATAGACATGTGCGTGACAAAGATTGTATAAAAGGTCCGGCAGATAGTAGGAGAGGTAATCGATGGACAAAGAGACTTTAGCTAAAAGCAAGGCTGCCCCAGATAACCTACACTGTACTCTAACGTGACTACTCTCAAACCAAACAAAGGCTGTGAGAGGACAGAAATACAGTGGAAATACAGTGGTGACTGACCATACGGCTAAATTATGAAAGCACCTGCCATGGCCTGAATCCTTCTCCGTGGGTGTCTCCTTCTAAAAATAAAAAATGTTCAAACCAGATTTTATCAACCTACCATCAAGGAACAGCTTTTCCTCCAGCTGTGGCTAAATCTGGCCCTAGCTGAACGTAAAATCCCTGCGTACCTCAGAAGGATAAGGACATGCCTGGCAGTAGCATGGTTTTTTATGTCTTGCACTTGAAGTCTGGTATTCATTTTACATTTTTCAACAGACCATACATCAGCTGAACATTCTCAAAGGTATTGATTGCTGATTTTAATTGCATTCAGTTTAACAGAATAATGTCATTCACCTGCCACACAGCTGTGAGGATGTACTAATTGTCACAAAACTGTGCAATTAAAAAATAATTAAATAATGGAGAGAAAAATGTCTTAATGAAGTCTATCATCATTACAAGTAGACCTTGAAAAGTAATCGTCAAATGCGTTATTAATACACATACCTCTTGAGTGTTTGTTACAGACTTTGGCTGGAAACCATGTTATTGAGTCTGCTCTTCACAGGGGCTTAACCAGAATCAAAGGCTTCAATAAATCTCCCTGATCTGAGAGAGCGACGCTTCATGACTGTTTCCAAATGACCTGGATTCAACTTGTCAGAGAGAGGATTATTACCGGGGACAACTCAACATTTTCTCCTTCTGCAGTAAACTGCATGCTTCTGCAAGAGGCCTGACAAACAACCTCTGACAGACTCCTTTCTAATAACACAAAGGTGACACACCAATCAGCTTACGCTAAATAATCACATTTATCTCCACGATTACTTCACTTGTAACCAGCAACACTTTTAAAGTGCATTTCATTGTGGTTTCCCTGGGGCATGATGCATCTGCTCTATAACACATGTAAGAGCCATGCTCCATTTTAACACCCTTCTCACAGTCTAAGCCAAAATTCCCAGAAAACTGCCTTTAGCACCCACTTCAGTGGCTGCTGTACAGTAGGTAATTTTGCAGACCAGCATAAGTTGCTCAATCATTACCTCATTGCATGGTGTACTCTGCCCAGCTGACATGCCTGGTCTAGGACAACTACCTGTAGCTCAACATAACAGAAGCCAGTAAATTGAATGGCGTGAATCAGTATACCATACAATGTCAATCTTATTCATCTGATGCTGTCTACAGCCTTCAGTAGTATCTGCTTTGATTTTTTTAACATGTTTCAGAACGTTATTAAAAAAAATCAATATCTTGGCTTGATAATTATGTGTGTAGTGACAAACTGTGTCATTCTGTATCCACAGCTGTTTGCATTATGCATGTCTGTGCATAGTAAGTTAATCCAAACAGGCTGAGAATTCCAAAAGGGTGTCTATTAATAGCAATAATACAATATCACACGCCTTCTTTGGAAAGAAGACAGTCTATTGTGACCAACAGTATATTGTGACCAACAAAAAATGGACTGACCATAAGGACTGTCCGTATATACGGACTGGTGATGAGCCATGTCAGGCCCAACATACAAAACAGCAATATCTTATTTTGTTGAAGCCTGGCAAATCTCACATGCTTTATGGTTAATGATAGCTAGGGTAGACAATGGACACATTGAATATTGTAAAATACCAGTGTACTGCAAGATATATCTAGCTATGTCTAGGTACCTTACTCAAACTAATAAACTTAATACAAATTCCATAGAGGCAGGAAAGCTGGCAAGCTTCAGTGTTTTTTGGTAATTAAAACCACCTAACAGTACTAACAGTACCCGCAACCTAGCCACATTTGTTCCTGTGTACTCACCTGCCTGCTTATTGAGTTCGCTACAAAAGAGATTCATTTCATTCTTTCCAATTCTCAATCGGTAGAGTAAAAAAATATATATATCCTTAATCTATTTCTGGCTGAACATGCCTCAGGTAAAATCAGCAATTCTAATAACGGACGATTAGGGTGCATATAAATGGACAGTCACATGCAGTGCATAGAACTCAAAGTTTCCCATGCATTGCACCCAAAGCAATGTTTCAGTCCATTTATGTACATATGCATATTTAAAATGAAGTAGAATCAGACTCTTTACAAATAAAAAGGAAGTGATGGAATAATATCCTGAGACAAATCGGCAGCGTGTAAAATGCAAAATGCTAATTATTTCTCTTCTATTTTTTTCATCCAATAATTACAAGTATTGACATTATTCTTGCCTTGATCTACCAATCTGTGCAGTAAGTCATAAAGAATGCCCAATTTTTCAATAAATTAAAATCTGTGTAATTTCTTAAAATCACCCACAGTTAAAATGAGATGAGTGTCTTGCCCTTTTCTTCAAACAAAAAAGTATTAAAAGTATTAACACTATTAACTTAACGTAGACCCACCAGAGGACTACACTTTAAACCAAAAAGCAACATATCTAATACTACAGTGAGCTGAAATAAAATGTTTTCTGAAGCCTCTGAGTATTTTTATAAGCCAATACCATCGTGATGGTAAGTTAGGTTAGATAACACTGCACCCAGGTCCTGTTTATGGCTGTCATACATGCATGCACGCATGCAATGTTGTGGTTTCAGAAGGTGTAGAAGAAAATGCAGTTTGGAAAAAAAAACTACAAACACTGAAGCAAGTTGACTCTTCTTTCCAATCTTCCCAGTGTAGAACTAAATGTAAGCTAAATGTATGTGGCTAGCAATGAATCATATAAAAAACACATATTAATTGCCTCTGCAAACAATTATGAGATAACACACATGCATGCTACTACTGTAGACCAAAATACTACTATTTGTGTATGATTTACATGTAAAAGGATATTACAGATCCAATCGACAAAGCCATTTGCCCTTAGACTAATCACACAAAAGTGTGATTTTGTCTAATCACATTTTGTCCAATCACAATTGCAATGTCAAATTTTCCCCCATCATAAAGCAACATTTACATTCTAGTGTTATGAGTGAAACTATACACACAATGAGGCTGTATAATTTTACAAATAAATGACACTAGATATGGAGCGCTCCATAAAACAGTTCACGGGGCTATTCAGCCATTGAAATAGACTTTCACCTTGGTACTTGAAAAATGCCTTTCCAGTCCTACTCAGAAAGGTATGTGTGGGAGAGAGATATTAATTACACACCAAACCAGATAGTTCATTACTAGTACATTGCGATTACCATCATTGATCTCAGTAATGGAAATTAACAACTGGCTGAAGTACAGGAGTGAGACTAATCAAGCACCCCCTGGCATAACAATCTGTCCAGTTCTTTTGTAGCATGATCGATGGCAGCTGTTTACATTGTGCTTTCTGCTGTATGATTACAGGCTTCTGGGGAGCACAATGCACACTTGGTCTGACAGGCACTGCGGCTGATGTTGTATTACACCTTTCCACAAAGCTAACCTGTTCCCAGCAATGCTGTGTTTTTCTGTCTCCCTGGTCTTCTCTTTTCAGAGCAAACAACTTGATAAACATCTGTGACATATGTGAATTCAGGGGGAAAATCTGAACCAGACAAGCTGAATCTGCATTTATCCTTGACATGCAAGAGTCTGGAACTCCATCAACACAGTGCACAGACCAGTTGTGCATTTCACCACTATTATGGCTCTACATAAATGATGAAATCCAATCATCATCTGAAATTCATGTTCATCCTAGCATTTTTATGATACCTGTAATGTGCTGACCATGTCTCCATTAAAATTCTTGCTGCATATGTATCACTCCATCATACTGTTGATTTTGATAATTATGTTTGTGGAGCTTACAATATTTAATATAGACTTCTGGTGTTCAGTATCATGACCTTAGTTATATTAAAATTGATTACATTAAAAAGATTATCTTTGCATTTCATGCTTTTCAAATGGTTATTACAAATAATCAGCAATTGTTTGTGTTTTTAAATTACTTTAGTAGCAGTGTCATTAACACAGATAATTATAAGTTAAAGTATATAATGCTAATAAATGAAGAAAAGAAAAGAAATCTTACCTCATTAAAAGAGAAAAATAGTTAGTACAACATAATTAGATATATATACCACAACAAACAAGTATATTTGCAGGTTATGATTTGAGTAGTGTGTTCAGGGTAAACCCTATTTTTTTAGAAGGAAATTTTTCAATCAAGCATTGAAGGTTTCAAAGACCTATTCATGAGTAAAAGCAGTTAATTCTGGTTTAAAAAACAATGAAATACCTCACTCCCACTGCAGATCAGATGTCAAATTATAAGAGACAATATGGAAACTTCAGGTACCTGTATACTGAGGATGAATTAATGCTGAAAGACTGTAGAGCTACATTATCAAAATGCAAACAGAGCTCAACACCACAAAAATCAGTGGTACGTTTCTTCACCTATAGATAATTCCAATGGAAACAACCAAAAATCAGTTCAATTTAGCGGTGTATTCAGTCAGGACTAACTCCAATGCAACTTTCTTTTAGTATATGTGTTTTGTCTAAATGACATTACATTAACTAACAAATTTGTTTCGAGCCCCATCATTTTTGATTTGCATCTGTTGTAAAATGAAAACTCCTGAACTTTTAATGAAGAGCATTTTGTAATTGTTTTCCAGTTTTCATTTAAATTGTGCAACTACTATAAACAATATAGTAATCAACTTGTTACAGGTAAAACTGAACTACAGGTAAGTGTTAGGCAATAAGCATTATTCTCTGCTGGTTGGATTGGAAGCAGGTAAGCATGTATGTAGATGCATTTATTTCTGGTACAAATATACATTGCAATTTGCCACAAAAGTGAGCAAGAGGGTGGCCTGCAATCAAATGGGTAGAAAACCAAAAGTATGTTTCTATGTACCTTGAGAACCTTTTCCCTTGAAAATATAAAAATGCACTTAAGTCTCAATCTGACCAGAACATGTTAAGAACAAGAATATCAGTGCCGCAAGGAGGAAAACACAAAGCAAGATTCAAAGATAGCATTCACATAGGCACAACAGAGTACTAAGGTTCAGCAAAATGTGAGGAACACATTTGTGTGTGTCTTGTGCTTCTTTGGACCTTCCCAATTACAATATCTAGCATATTACCTTTGACTGTCCTTTAATGTTAGGTTTTAGCTATGCATCAAGAGCACAAGCGAAATACATGCATTTTTTTTTTTACTGTTTTCCATAATGTCAAATTATCTCTTGTCCTAATGTTTTAAAGTACACAGCAAAATAAACAAACAATAAAGCAAAAATAAACAAATGAATAACTATTTCTGTTTTCCTCCTTTTTGTTGTTTTCAAAATGAATTCCCAGATTATTCCTCTTCAGTTAAAACCAGAAAATGATGGGGCTTATTTGTAGACAAGTGGTCCTTTGGTATAACGGCAATTTTTTGATACCACGTGATGAAGCTCTGTCTGCATGTGAAAAATACACTTAGTTTACTTCATACAGGCATAGATAAGAAGAATGGTGACTTAATAATCTGTTGTAGAATTGTCACTTAGAGGTTTCCTTTAGACCGAAATATTTTATTTTCTGAGATAATACACTGATAGCGGTGCACTGTAGTGGGCATTTAAAATCCTAACATTACCTCCTTATACTGTATTTCCTTGGCACTTATTTTCTTGTGCTGCTATTTGCAAGTGTATCTGAATGCTGGCATTTCTAAAACTAAATGAACATAGTTACTTCTACATATGTCATGTTTATTTTGTCCAGAGAGAAAAAAGACTTGGAAGGCTATGCATAAAATATGAAATCAGAAGAAAATGTAGATGCATGTCAGCATCAATTGATCTAATGTGGTAATAAAGACAATAAAGACAACAAAGTTATTGGAAATATTTTAAACAAAAGAAATACCAAATTCTGAAAACGATGTGCATCATTCATCCATTATATATTTGCTTCGTTCTCCTTATAAAAATGTATAAGATGAATGGATTCTCAATTATTCTACTATAGTAAAGCAAGTACAGTAAACACATGACTGAATTTCTTATAGATAATTAAGTCACCATCATTCCTCTAGTTTTAATTTTCAATTTAGTATTTGTTTTCCTCTTATCAAAAAGAAACAAACATTTTAACATGTAATGGAAACAGTGTAATAGACTGCAAACATTCCTTTAGAAGATTTATCAAGAACAAAATGAAACTTGAGTATTAACTTACTGGAGTTACAGTTTATCCTGATACAGTCTAGATGGGGAAGAATAAATGAAAGATGAAATTGCATCCTTCAAGGTTACAGCTGCAGACATCCAATAACAAGAATTCCACCCTTCCGGGGACGGCCACATGCAGGACGGCAGCCATTTTATATGTGATTGTTATGGTCATTACTTTAACACAAGAAGGTCTAATTAAATCCAATCTGGGACCAATTTGAGGCCTGGACAATAAGCGTCCTTAAATCAACATTCCAATCGATTTAGAGCATAAAGATTTCACAGGCAGTTTTCTATGCAGCATAGAAAACTTGGTTTCCTGTAATCATAAAATGGCCACTTGTAGTTCACTAACCACATGGATTCACAAACCCAGATTATAAGAGATGTCATTTTGGATTTTGCTTTCAACTCAAAGACTTCAGCCCCAAAAAGTATCACACCAGCTTCTTGACTAAACAGGCTACTAAAAACATATGTCTGATTTTTATCAAGAAAAAGGTGTAAATTATCAATCTTGGAGCCATAAATCTTTGAAATACTACTGTATAAAATTTGTCAAAATTGTGTTATTCCATTTTGTGGTGCTATTTTGAGGTACAGACAAGATAACTCTTGAGATATGAAATGAACTGCTATCACGCTGGAGCAGTTACTAAACCTCAGCTTTCAAAAGCGTAACTGTTAAACGAAATAAAAACATTAAAAAATATGTGCAGAATATTTACATACTCTGCACATACTTTTAATGTTTTGGGTTCGTACTGTATATTTTCATATACACACACAACTGACCTAAAACAAACCCTGCTTCGATTAATACAGAAATATCTGCATGGCTGATTGTTTTAGAGGAAATAAATGTCATTAATAAATGTAATTTAATTTAGGATTAAAGGTGAACTGAGACTAAGGGGAAACTCAGGTGATAATCTGGGTTCGGCTCCATGTAGCTAGGCTCATCATGTGTCGTCAACCGCAACAGAAAAGTGGGAGCAAACAGCCTCGATCCAATTAGCACCAGCACCATGCAGTGGCCACTATACCCTCCTGGAAGAGCTGAGTCTTTCAAATATTTACCCTGACTGTAAAATTCATTACATAAATAGTCCAAATATTGTAGTATTCTGTCCCAGGATGACTTCTACTGCAAATTACTTGTATGTAGAGATGAAATAATTTTAAAATGTTTTCTGGTGCTTTAAAAGTAAGCCTTTACAAAGTTAATGAGAGGCTAAGTAGTGATTTTTTTTCTCTCAATAAGAGTTATTTATGAAGTAATTATTGCAGTACATTAAGTTGCATCTATTGTGTGAATGGACTGCATAAAACTAGTAATATTAGATAAATCTAAAACATGAGCTGTGTGGCATATACTTAAAATAACAGTCATCACTGACAAATACAATATTCATTGATGATAAGAGCACACAGCATTTTTTATAAAGTTTGCTGTGGTTTATAGAGATTATGTGGAAATCTAAAATCTAACAACAGAAAATAGCAAATGCTATCAGTGTTTCCTCTTATACCATATGACTATGTAAAGGTGATAAGAGCATAAAGTGATGACTGCCAAGGTCTATATAACTGTATATGTGGTTCATAAGGTATTTTATGGATATGTCTGGAACTTCTTTCCTTTTTGTAACACTGGCATGTGTTTGGAAAAAAGAGAGAAGGTGAAATGCCACCAGCTGCAGGTGAAGCTGAGAGCTCTGTTCTCGGGCTGTTTGCCGACCGGGCCGCAGGCTTGGGGCCTTTGAAGGGGTGAATACCATCTTTTGACATAGCATGGCAGATGTCTTTTATAGCTAGGGAATGCTATAAGGGATATATGTATCCAGTAAAATAGAATAAGAAACAAAATAACTCAAAACAACTTGAACCAAACTGAGACAGGAAATGAAAGTATTAGAAACATCTGAGAAATCATATTCCATTGAGACTTTTGTTAGATGACAAGCAAAAGAAAATAAACAGTAAGTAGACATTTAGAAAGTCACAGCACTTGAAATTTTTGTCTAACAATGAGATAAAAAATATTTTTTCAAAAAAGGGTTCATTCCTCTATCAAAAATGCATAGCATTTCAAAATCATGTTCATACTATGGGTGAACTTTTATGTTTACATTTCTTGTTTTAGTACTGTGACTATCCCAAACATACTTTTTCCTAGTGTTGTGGAAATGAACATGAGTATATCTGTTCAAAAGATGGGCCAAACAGCATGTTTATTTAGGCCACCACTTTTTGGTTAGAGATAGATAAACAAAATAAGAAAAAACATAAAATCTATAAATTAAGACAGACTATAGAAAAGGAGGTTAATAATAAACGATAAACAAACCAACCAGTATTTAACACATAGATAACATAATCCCATGCAATTAGAACGATTATCTTGTGTGATAAAAAATATACTAGGTTTACCATTATCAAAATAAAACAAAAGACAGAACAGACAGAAAAGGAAAGAAAAGGAACTGAAAAACCAGCGGAAGGAAAGACAGCGGCTTCCTGCGGGGAGGAGGATGGGCATACGATACCTAGGTTGACCGTCAGTTTGACGCGGCCGCCATCCAGCTCAAGGCGCAGCGTGTCGGCCGAGTCGCGGGACGTGGTGGCCATCAGCAGGCCGTACGCCCGCTGGGACATGAAGCGCAGCGACACGTCCTCGGCCTCCGTGTGCATGACCATGGGCATCACCACCTTCATGTACATGCTCCCGTCGTAGCTCAGGATGGAGGCCTCTGCGGAGGGAGAGCGGAGAGCACGTTTCAGGGAAGGGGGAGGACATACTCCTCCTCCAGCGCATTCATACAGTAAGGACAGCTACTCTGAAGTCACATAAAGTGTGCAGACTGGCAGTGCATCAAACTCGCATATCAGTTTTTTTTAACACCATGATGAAAACAACACAGTTAATTTGTAAGGCCAGTATTAATATTTGATGGTGTCAGGTCCCTTGTGGGCAGATAGAACAGCTCTTTCACACACTGGAACATGGACAGAGGATTTTTTATGGAATCAGATGATATTGGTGCTGCAAACATGCTGAACATATGGAAGTTATTTATGTGACAGTGTGTCAACAGCGGTATAAACATTTGTTTTTTTTCATTTATCCCTTTTCAAAGGCATACAAATAAGCCTGAAATAAAATTCCACAGACAAATTCTCATTACTAAGATATCATACAGGCAGATATATTAGCAATAATGCAATGAAGTAAACAAACCAGAAAATATTAGACTTCCAAGCAACATGAAGTAATTTCAAACATGATCTACATGACTATCAACAGAGCCAATATAATCACTGATACTCAAAATAAAAATAAAATAAAATTTTAAAATTTTAAAACAGTTTGTCTATGTGCTTGATATTTACTATCACATTAAATGTGAATGAGAGCAATTTTAAAATAGTTTTCATTCTGCAATATCATTTTGTATACTGCACAAAATGTCTAAGATGATATTTAGCAGCAACGATTCCTTTACAATTTACTGTGGAAGATATGAAATGCACTTAGAATTAAGTCTAAGAAACTTCTTTATTTTTAACCATATGTTTTCAAATACAGATTTTTATGATATCTGCTATATGTACACCAGGATTCCATTCAAAATAATTTGTGAATCTTGTCTGGGAGAAAATGAATTCCCCCAACAGCAACATATCAGAAACCAGTTTACCTGTCTATTCGGACTCTTGCTGGTTCCATAAAATGTTCTGACGGCAGAGGTTAAAGATTTTCTGCTGTAATAAATGGTGAACACATCTGCACATTTTGGGACTCTGACACCCTATAGTGCATCCAGCAATACTCATTTTGACAGAGAGATAATGATTCCTGATAAGAGCGGCTCTTTTTATCAAACATTGGACTGCTCCTGACTGTGTACTTGTCACTCGGTACAGAGTGAGCAGGAAAGTACTCCATGGAATGTATTAGAAAAGGCAATCGTGCGTGAAATGTCTGTTCTGACACCTCTGGTTCTCAAAAAAAAAAAAGAGAAAACAAATCTGGCATGGAAAAAAACGCTGTTGTTTACGGCTACTTTGCACCTCCTGTCTCGTTCCATCCAGCCTTACTTTCATACAGTCTCACATTACAGACAAAAATATGCTGCGGAATCTGGCTGAATTATTTCATCTGGCTGCATCAGAAAAGGGGACATGTGGTAAATGTGTATGTCAATGGATGCACATGCAATTCAAGTGAATTGCAAGTTGAAATAGTTTGTAATGGTCATGAAAACCCCCCATTTACAGACATCTTTGTGACTTGGTGTTTCTTTCTACTGTGAAACAATAACTGAATCTCACAAATTTCAGGAAGAAAAAAAGGAAGCATTTGGGGAAAAAAATACAGTACAAGGAAAATGTAGGAAAAAAGTAGACAGTAAAAATGTATCTACGTAGGTAGATAAAAGTAATTGAGAATCCTCTGGCCTTGAACTAGTCTTAAAATTTTCAGGTACATAACTGAAGGAAAGTCTTACAAATTCAGATTAGTGAATCCTCATTGTAAATCCTGTAACAGACTACACAGATTAGCCTGCCTTTATTTCAAAATTCTGCTGTAAATGACAGATATGCTCCAAAGCATGACAACATCATAGTTCTGTGCTGCTGCGCTGCTAATGTAATTATGATTATTCCATGTGTCTGTACAATCATATTCTAAAATCAACAGAAAATGAAGAGCACTCTTTAAGAGGTGCCTGAACGTGAGCTCATCACAGAACAATAAACTGCTGTTTACAGGCTGGCTGGCAACCTGCACATAAACATTCCCAGATGCTGAGGCCGCAGAGTATGCAAAATGCCAATGAATTTGATATTGTATCATTTAAGTTATTTAATGTTATTACATAATAAATATTTTATCACACACAAAGATATACTCCATATGTACAACACCTACACATGGCCTGCATATTTATCCTCATTTATCCATATCCCTGATTAAATAGGAACAATAAACATGACACATCAGAAAACATTCACATACCGGATACTTTTTTCTGTATAAAACATGTTTATAAAATGTTACAGTTTAATCTTAATAACACCAAACAGAGCAAAGTGACATTAATTTTATACATACCCCTCTAGTTAGGGTTTGTAAATCTTCCTCTACCACAGGGTACTCTGACAGGAGCCTTCCTCTAGTGTTTTATGAGTTGTTTTCTTTCTCCCTGAACTAGTAAACACAGCTTGATTACAACAAATGTTCCAAGTCATTCTCCTTGACATGTGAATTTGTAATACGGGGATGAACAGCAGGCGAGTATTTTATTTAAAAAGAGAATGCGTAGAGGAGTGCAGATTAGCTGATCTTCTGATCCTGTGAATGTGTAAATTCTTTGTATATTTTCGCAGTCATATAGGAAATGGTCACCAGAAATTAGGCTAAACAGGTGACTTTAATGAACCAACATGCAAGCACGCACATGTGACTGCGTGTGTGGAACTGAATACACATGCTTAACGCACATTCACATTTATACATGAACATGTAAGTCAAATCTGTATTTTGCGCTGCACATAGCATTTGGGTATCTTAGGCATTTATTTAGTTTTCACAGCTATAAAAACTATGCTAAAACCCTCAAGCAAAAAAAGTGCTGACAAACTCTGCAATTACACACGGATCAATATGTTATTATGTGTTATTAGTTGCTTTTCAGCTCACTCGGGGTTCCTGCCAATTCTAATGGTACAAGCAGCATACCAAGCAGAAAACAGCCCTCGAAGTCTCTGTTAGGCGGCGAGGCTCTGTGAGACTTCCAGGGAAAAGTGTGCTAAGCTCGCTTCCTCACACCACCTCCCTGTTAACGGCCCTCGTCCAGAGAGATCAAACTGATGCCGCGTCATGAATTAAGCACAAAGTTACTGACAAACGGTAGTTGCGGAAATACGCCACAAGAGACAGGAGTCACATGGTACTCTTCCGCCTGTGTGGGTTTGCGCATCTCGCACGTAAGGCAAATGTACACTGACTGAGTCAAGTCAGGACATAATGAATACCAAAATTACTCAATCACATGCCTGGATGAAACACTTCATGCAAGTCAAATGAAGTGCAAAAAAACACAACCACCCCAGTGTACAAGTAACTGAATGATTAAAAAATGTTCGGCGCTCTCGAGATTGAGCAGACAGATTGCGTAAGGGGTGTACATTTGCATTGATTTGAGCAATGTTTTACATGTGTCTTAATGTATTAATTAATTTGACATTGTAGACTGAAGAAGCCCTTCTGTGTTTCTATTTGCAGTACATGCATGGATTGTACTGTACGCAAAAAACTAATAGCAAAAGGTAAGTGCATGTTCCATATGGGCTTGTAATATTATCACAAATAACATAACGGTTATCACCATGACCATCTAAAAATATTGATGTTTTATGGTAAATCAAAGGGGCTTCTAGTTAGAGGTGGATTTATATTTGCAAGCTTTGTTGCTGTGAGGCCAGTTTACAGATACTGCAGCAACAGACGCTGTGTGTGTGTGTGTGTGTGTGTGTGTGTGCGCGCGTGGGGACTAGGAGAAGTACTAGATGGTGACATCACCCAACTGGCTGGTGCTTGTTTACGTAAGTGCACCTGGATACGTGCAGCTATATAAGTGATGTACTCTGTGAAAAGCAGAGGCTTGTCTCCATCTCTGTCCACCCCTTGACTTACGCGCACTGCCACACTGAATAAAGTCCTATGAATTAAGAACCAATCAATGTTCATTAAAATGTCAATCTCCCCGGCTCAGAGCGGCCAGTGAAGAGCCGCTATCTCAGAGTTGCAAGGACATCCCCTGCCATAACTCTGCTCTGCAGTCTTTCCCATCCCCTTGTCAATAAGGGGATGATTCCACCTGGAAAGAAAATCCCTAAATCTTCAGTGGCAACAAACGGCTTGGCAGAGAGCGGGGCACAGAGAGCCAGACGGCGTGTAACATACGATCGATGCCCTCTTTATTGCCCACCGCTATCAAAACCACAATCAAAGAAATTTAGTGGACAGAATCGAGGCGCTAACATGTGTTTGGAACTTCTATCGTTTGGACCTGAGAGTAGACCTGCGGGTTTATCTACTGTAGATTTCTTTCGCCGACGTAAGTGCGAATATTAAGGAAAGCAATGGAAGGCACAGGCACAAAGAGCCTTCAGAGAACTCGGCTGCCCCGAAGCACAGCCACGCATCAAATGTGTAAAATGGTAAGAGCAAAGGGACTCTCTCAGCACATTTCTAAAGGACTGATGTGAGGGGGCGCACCCTGGACACAACGTATTAGAGAGGAAAGGTGACTCAGATAAAATGCACCTTTAGGAAAGAATGTTGGTTTAACTGAAAAAATGGAGCAAGACACTACGGTGGAACGATCCATGATTGATCTGAAATCTTACAGCACATTACTGCAAATCAATCCAGTGTCAATATGAATTTAACTAACATCAAATTAACATTGATTGAAATGCAACATTCATTTTTTACTGTCCCTTTACCTCCAAGAAAGCTGTAATGCACCTAATTAAATTAGGCCAACAGTGTAAATGGAATAAATCACAGCATGGACTAAAAATAGTCAATAGCGGCTTGTCTTTGATTCAGCGTCTGCTATTCCCTCTGTGGATTGGTCAGCTCAGACTCGTGTCAGGAGATTTTAACATTGACAGGAAAACACAAAAGCCCAGCACGCGTAATTTCACCTGGCCTCCCTCTCTCTCTGCCTCTCACAGAGCAGGAGACATGTCATTACGTCCCCTTCGGCTCGCCAGGCTCTCTCCCACTGCGTTTTTCAATTCCGCTCCAAACGCAATCCTGAATGTCAGGCCTCAGACTCGCCGGATGCAGCCTTGGGTTTGTGTTCAAGGCACAGATTTCAGCCAGATAACAGGGCAGGGGGGGATCAAGCAGTGCACCACAAAGAGTGCGCCTGTGCCACAGTGCGTCTCTATTTCCCCTGCCCATACACACATGCACATACATGTATGCACTCATGCACGAACGCACACACACGCACACAGAAAATGGATACATGAACACAAACACGTACACACACAAACACACGCACACAGCACAGACACACAGACACACACACACACACACATACACAAACACATACTCCCACATGCACACAACACAGATACACAAACCCACATGCATACATGGACACAAACACTCACACACATGCACACACACAACACAGATACACAGACACACACACGCACGCACATATGGACACATAAACACACAAACACATACATGCACATGCGCACATGCAAATACACATGTGCACACATGTAAACACATGCACATGCATACGCACACATACACATGCACATTCAGAAACACATACGCAGGCACACACATATACACTGAATGAACACCGACATGTGCAAGGCATAGCTTAAGAGATAAAATCATTGCCTCAGAGGACCTAATTTTAAAATTGTAATGAAATAGATGTGCAACAGACAGAGAGGAAGAATGTGAAAGAAGGAGAAGGTGCATTTTGAAGCCAGAGCCACTTTACATAATTTCGAGACAAATTATACCAGAAAAAGCAAGGTGTTATTAACATGAAAGCTTGCAGGATTCAGCTTGAAAGGGGGCAACTTCTCCTGATTTTCCAGTTGGAACGGTGACAAATCACATGAAGTTGATCTCACAGATATGTTTAAGCGAAAAAGGAGCTTGTATCCTGAAGAGTTTCTGAAATGTAATCTGCTCCCGTGTATGACTAAAGGCTGTCTCTTGATCAGCGACTTTGCTCCTACTCACTCGGGCAGACAGATTATTACGTTGTGTTATATCGCACTGCTCTTCAGAACACGAATCTACACCGAGTGTGCCATTGAATATTGCTGCACAGGAGAGGCTGCATCCCCTGACAGCTCGGCTCAATTTTCCAGTAAAATCCACTACCTACATGACAAAGAAACAGGAATGAATCTGAATTCAGGCATTTTTTTTTTGTTGGATAAAAGGCTATGACTCTGGGACACAATGCTTCCATATGACTGCTGCTGATTGCTGCATCTTTTCCCATCTGCAGTTCACACCCTCCCTCTTCCTCTTGACTGAGACTGAAAGTGACCGTGTCCCCTCCTCAGGCCTTGTGTCAGATATGACCCAGCGCTACAGCATGTGGCCAGACATGCTTCTCAGTCCTGAGAGGTGCAAACATTCTATGAAATGGCTTCTCCTTATCTGCTCCTACCGCCTGCATTCGCCCCTGACTGGAGCTCTGCCTCACACACTACAAGCCTTTGCCCTTCTTCTGAATATGGAAATACAGATTTTATGTATATTTCAGTGTGTGTGTGTGTGTGTGTGTGTGCGTGTGCACATGTGTATACACACATGCTTGCATGTGTATATCCTTACCTGTTTTGCACATGTTCCTGTGTGTTTGTGCATTTCAATGGGTGTGTGTTCCCTAGACTGCACACATTTAAGTGTTTGTGCATGCATGTGCACACGCGTGCGTGTGTGTGTGTGTGTGTGTGTGTGTGTGTACATGCTTGCACGCGTATGTCCTTGTCTGTTTTGCATGTATTCGTGTGTGCTTATGTGCGTTTCAGTGTGTGAGCGTGTTCCCTAGCCTGCGTTTTTGTGCATGCATGCGTGTGGGACTGTGTGTGACTGTGTGTGTGTGTGTGTGTGTGTGTGTGTGTGTGTGTGTGTGTGTGTGTGTGTGTGTGTGTGTGTGCGCATGAAGTTTGCACAATGGAAATGAGGAGTGCACTCAGCAGGGCTCACTATTCAGTTGACATTACCCAGTAGTAAATCAGAGCATGTGACTCTCTCCAGAACATCACAGCACTCCAAACACCGCCTGCAGCATTTTGCTCTACACCCTCACTGCTAATGCAGCAGGAGCACTTTCATAACCCGCACAGTGCATAGTTTATCCATCATACGTTATATCAGAGCATCACCTTCAACAGCATCGTTTGTTAGAACAGCAGTTGTCCTTAAAACCTGTGCACAAAACAGAGTAGCAGCAAAAAACATGAGGTCAGCACTACATGTAAATTATCACTGTGATGGTTGCTTTGTATTAAGCATACATCAATGCTTCACCTTGAGTATATCATAACAGAAAATAGCGTCATTGAACTTTCAATATGAAGATAAAATATTTATAATTACCAGATAAGCATCCTTGCATTTGCATGAACTAAGTCATGTTATAAATGAAATTGTTTCCATCATCTTACAAATGTAATAAATTAACAATTGAAGTAGGAAGGAATCATGCCCTTAAAATGTCCTCTGCCCGCCTTAGTGAACATGCCACTTTCATCCGCTTTCACTGCAAAGGCAGTAGACTTCCAGACATCCACTAGGTGGCAGCAGAGGCCACACATAGAGCAACTGCCATCCCCCCCCCACAGCACAGACATTTAAGACACTTTTTTTTGTCTGGGCTATGTTTATGAAGTAGACTTTTCTTAGTGGTGCTTTATAGCAGTCAAGATCTGAAAGCACTGCTGTGACATCATCTCAGGCTGACGCACCCTGTTTATACAGCCAGCTAAAGCTGATTTGTCAGACTTTCTGCTTTTGACCCACGATATTCCATCACTGAAATCCCACCTTTCTAAAATTAGCCAGGGGGCCATAATGCACTATGCATTTTGAAGGTTTATGCTGCGGTCCTGCTAATTTGTCACACTGTAGCCGGTTTGTGCGCCGCTCTTGGTCAAAAGCCAGGTTTGTTCAAAGTGAGAGCTCTGAGGGAATTCTGACACCAAGAGTGGCTATAAATACTGTACATAAGGAAGACGCATCTCGTCTGGGCAGAGTGATCTTCCGACTTATTATCTTACACCAATTTGAATAATTTAGGCTCCCTGAAAAGAATTAGGAAGACGAAAGAGCCGCATCCTCCTCCACGTGCTCCTCTCCCCACGCCAACAGAAAGGGATTTGCAGTGTTTACGTAACCCGCTCGCGGGCTACTAAGCACACATTTAACTACAAAGGGGGGATTAGGGGGATGTAATAATGTTCCTGCCACTGAAAATAAACCAGCAACCGACACTTCCACTGACAACAAAGAGTCTTCCCTCTTGAGCAAACACCTCCCGACCGAAAAGAAAGCTTTCCCCCTGTTTCTTTCTCCCCGCCCGTCTTTTCATGGCTCATTTCAATTTTTCATGAGAAAAGAAAATGGGAGTGTCAGAAAAAACAGGAGTGTTTCTCTGACTGCGGAATGCGGATTCCGATTCCGTCTGCCATATTGAAATAACTAATGGGGGCTTGCTGCCGGAGTCTGTCTGGACAGCACCTTCAATTTGAAATGCTGCACTCCTTGCTTAAGGGCTGGCAAGAGTGGCTATTCCGGGGTGTCTCTGCTAGGGGCCCTAACAAGCTGTGACGAGGCAGGGGGGATGGAGGGGGTGTAGTAAAACATCAAGCAAGGCAAACACTTGAACATAAATTCTACATCGGGTGTGAAAACCTACTCATGACTAATATACACGGTGTCAGTCTGACTTGACTTTGTGGCACGATAAAAACATCATTTAAATCCTCATCAGTATTCACTGGCCAGGGATCAGGTTTATGTCTGCAATGTTCCTGTTTCTCTGGCCAGTCCATTTACTCTCTGGGAGTCGATTCATATTGATAAAGCAGTATTTTACACAACCACTGCTCCTGACTTCCACCTCTTGTCACAGGCCTCCCTTGCATTTCGGATGTTCAGTCTGCATTTTCTGCTATCTAATTACAGCCACATGTAATACATCACAAAATAACCTTGACACATAATTATGGAAGAGGATAAGAACAGACAGAGAAGAAGGAGAGGAGGAAAGTATTGCCTTTTTTCTTATCACATATTGACTGCAGCATGTGACTCAGTAGATGGTAAAGCAGATACCAAAGTCATTGTTCTGCTCAATTCAACAATTATTCAACTCTCAGAGGCAGATAAGTGTTGAAAGACAAATGAAACAAAGCAGCCTGCGGAGCGAACACAGAGCTCTGACTTTGGTATGAAAATGTGCTTCCCTTTGCATTTTCTAACTGAAGAGCAATCATAGTTTTGCCTCAATTTAAATAGCCTCCATTCTTTTAAATGCTTTCCCTGGCTTTTATACAATATTGTTGTATTCAGCTCCCATGTGGAATAGGTTGTCTTTGCATTATCAGAACTCGTTTTTTTTTTCCTCTGACCTGGGAGACTATTGTTAGTTGCAACAATTCACTGCCATTTTTAAACCACACTGAATCAATATCTAATTTACAAAGAGACATTTCAAAACCTTCATAGCCATATGGAGCATTCTAGAGAAAAAGGAAGCCAGGATAAACAAATGAAATCTATTCCACGCCTGGTGACTCTTGCACCATTGGTTAAACATGAAGTCACAAGACTTGAGCGGGGGAGAGAATATTTACACCGTGACGGTATCATTCTCCCACTTCTGTTTCGTGGCAAAGGATGAGTGAAATTAAAACAGAAAACGCTCGGTTGACATGATAACCCAAGAATACATTTGCCTTTTCTTAGATAAAAAAACACAGTCTGCTGCATTTCCACCCGCGCAGCAAACGGCTGTGGATTCAGGTGACGCCGCACCGTGCCCTTCAGATTCACATCGTGTCGTTTGTCACCTTCCCCACGCTGTGTCATGTGTTTCTGCTCTGATGTTCCCGGCCCCTCTCTCTCTCTCACATGAAGAGGACCGCAAGACCAGGCTCTTACTTAAGCTGAACCTTGATGTGTCAGAGTCAGTGTCCACTACGATGAATGCCCGGCCGCGGTAACATCCCTGGAGAGGCGCTGCCAACTGCGGAGGCGGCGTGCATTCTGGGAGGCTCTCGGGGAACGGGAAAAGACTTAACCTGCCGAACCCACCCACGCTTGCATCTCAACCTTTTATTAGTGTGCATGTGAAACACGTTAACACTATTGAAATCTGTTGAGGGCTGTTGTACCTTTAAGTTTATGGTTCCCTACACAAAAATCAAACCCTTCAATATTTAAGTGAAGTACATTAAACTTTAAAAAGTAACAGCGCCACATCAAGCGTGGTTTGCATGGATGCATTGGTTTATCGATTTACTTTGTGCGTTTTTAATTTCTAAGATTAAAAAGTGAATCTTTTTTGCCTTCTGAATGTATCGGTACAACGTACATGGATGAAAGCCAAATAAAGCAAATGTCACTTGGCAATCTATCAATTAAACAATCAAGCAGGTCAGAGCAGCTTGAAAAGTCTGTCTGGTCTTCCCCTCATGCATTCAATGAGATATCTGGAATAATAATAATAATAATCACATAAGTTATTTTAGCTTATGTGATGACAGCCACAATATTTCACACAAGCATTCAACACAACAATGTTAAAATTCATTGACAAACCTATGTGTTTCCACACTAGCAAATGTGATAAATAATCGAGTAACTCCTCTAACACTTCCCAGCATGCTTTTTTGGCATCACTGATAAAGCACTGGTTAATCTTGTTTAGACTTGCAGTTGCAGCTATTGCAAAGGAGGAATTATTATTATTACAGCTCTGTTTAGCTTGATTTTGTCCCAGCAACAAAAGTAAAATATCTACTGCTCTCTGGGGGCTCCTGATGCACTCGTCGTGAGTGCAGACCTCATCCTATAGCCCAGGATCAAAACCAGCCCCAGCATGTGCCATCAGTGACCAGCAGCCCACAAAGGAGGAACGAATTGGCTTTGTTCCACCAGGGACAGGGGAGGGTAGGTTTGCCTGGATTTCCTTGTCTCAACACTCAGGCACCCTTTGATTGGTGAGGCATCTGCGACATGTATTATAGTGACATGTAGTGTAGTGTTTATCCTCCAGTGGGTGCCCACTCTGGATAACTGTGTGAAAAAAATAGCTGCTGTGTGAAAAAAATAGCTGTTAGCTGTATGCAACTGTATTGCAGGATTGCATCTGCTTGCAAGTAAATAAGCCTAATGTACAAGTGGCTAATGTACTAATAGATGGTCAGACACTCTACAATCTACACACTTCCTGTTTACCTTACAGATCACAAGATGCAGCTGTAGCTACAGGTGAGCATGAGCTTAATGTCACACACTGTAACGACTGCAATATTGCAAATTGGACTTCAAGATTGTTTGCGTACAGCTTAACAATCATTAAATTTTTAGCCTTACTATGAATAAGTGAACTGCTCTCACATGCAAATAGTCCTGTTTCCTTGGTGTTATTCCTCAGATAGGTAAAAGAATTTGAGGCCATGAGCAGAATTTTTAAAAATTTGTCACATATAGTTAAACAATGTTGTATACAAAACCTTTCCCTGGGTCTTGAGATAAGGGAAGGAAATTGGTATAGCAATTTATTTTCCAAGAGACAAGAGGCAATCTGAGGTTCTCAAAGTTAAATTGAAATAAACTCAAATATTTATCTCTATTTACAACAATAGCATGAGAATTGTTTATGGAAAAGACATGTTCTTTGCAAATTCTGTAAGTAAATGAGTTTACAAAAGAATTCACATGGTTTACTCCTTAGCAACAGATTACCAGTTT
Source organism: Megalops atlanticus (assembly GCA_019176425.1). NCBI lineage: Eukaryota > Metazoa > Chordata > Actinopteri > Elopiformes > Megalopidae > Megalops > Megalops atlanticus. The sequence continues at coordinate 24,763,818 of CM032887.1, read as the reverse complement.
TCATATTGTCCCCATAGAAGCAGAGACGATGCAGTTCTTATAAAGTTAAATGACCAAAAATGTCAAAGGGAACCTCAGAATAATACTTTAGACCAACAGCTTGATATTAAAGGGGTTGCCAACAAGTTGGACTCGATTCCACCATCTTCTGAATATATTCACAACACAAAATAATACTATGACTACTACCTCAGTGTATGACATCAAGAGTTATTTTATTATAGAATGCAGAGGGAGAACTCAATTAACATCCATACAAAAGCCAGTCACTGATGCCAAGCACCTCGCTGGGAGGTGTACATCTTTCTGCAAAGGTGCTGTTAAACTAACTACAAGAGGCACCCTCTCTTTCATAAAACACTACAATAAATTTTGCTATTCAGTTAGAGCTAACTGATAATGTGTGGCTACTCCTCATGGCAGTTTGTGGAGATGGACAAGTGGCAACATTATTTTTTCCCCTTAAAGCAGAAATAATTAGCATACAGTTAGCAATTACATTATTTTCATTATTTTCACTGATTCTAATCAAATATTATAAGTTAATGCTCTTAAACAGATGACAGGCACAAAGTCAATAGCAACAACAGCATTTCAGTAGGTATGAATTTTAATATAATAAGAGACATTGCTGTCAATGACACCCCTGTATAGGGGTGCATTTCTTGGAGTTTGAGGAAGGGTTCACACCTTGCCGTGGGCTTAGGTTATTGATGCCCCCACTGGACATGACACACAGGAACAGAAATAAAGAGGAGATGGGGTTTAGGTGGGATGCTGTGGACAGCTGACACAAAAAGGAATTGTTGAATGGGTGTTTTATACTTGAGGATGGTACACTTTTGTTGATTGCATAGGGATTGTCTGAAAATGCTACACCCAAATCTTCATTTGGAACTTCAAAAATTCAAGTAACCACTCAGAAAAGCAGTGATATTGAATAATGCAGCTATTTTCAGGGCCACATCTGTATTCACTTCTTTCAATTCTTTACAGGTAGTAATGAAAAATCCCTTTTACTGAATGACCAATGAAAAGTTCTTGTGTCCTATCTGACTGACTGGACCTCTGTACAACACTCTGTCAAGGTCTGATTAAAATGGGAATGACGAGAGTGCAAGTAATTCTGCCTCAGTCGAAGATAGATTACATCTGTAAGACTTTATTTGATATGTTAAACACTGCTGGAATAATTTGTGATACGTTTTAATTACCTTCTACTTATTCTTTTGATCAGCCTGTCTTACATAATTTGAAACCAGTTTAAATATCAATAATTTGCAAGCCCGAAGACCCCATTTAACTTACAAATGAGACAGAAGGGAATAAATATTTAACAGAAACTGTGGCTGAGAGACCAAGATTAAAACCCTGATAAATTAGAACACATCAAAACACAATATTCTAAATTCATTTACAATCAAATCAATACATACAGGATAACTAAGAACTACCCTATTCATAAAGATAGAAATGTCACAGGGAAGGTGAATGACTACAAAAATTACATAGATATTTAGATTCCTTTCTTATCTTGTGAAGAGACTGGGTGTCATTACAATATTCATACAAAGTTGCTGTATGTAAAAGACAATAATAATGCAGTTGAAAGTAAAAAAAATAATAATATATTGTTATTCTAAAGAGACGTCATCAGCCAATACAGCTGGTGGTCCGCATTTTATATTGGGCACTTTCTAATTTTATGAACAGTATTTACCTCCACCATCTATGCTCAGGTGCTTCAGAGGTAATAAAACAGTTGAGTTAGTGTATGTCTGTTTAGATTTTTGGATACTTGTTTTCTGCTGCCTCCACTCCATCCCTTGTACAGTGTGGAATTGTGTGTTCTTTCAGTGATCCACACAGCGACTCCCGCTGAATGAACAGGCGACTCCACTATGGGGCAGGATGGGAAGAAGGCAGCTGGCCAAGGCATTGCCCCTGCTACCTGCTGTGAGAGACTGGCTGTCTTTGCATGCAAATCAAGTTCGGGCTTCCTACAGTCCCCCTGAAGCAGGGTAAGAACCCCAGGAAGGGGAGCTGTGTGCGGCCCTACCACAGCGACAGTCGGGTATTCCCACAGGGTCTGGCAAAGGGGGGTGTGTCACCGCTGTTGAAAGATGTGCCTTCCCCCGAAACAGTAATTTTCCTGACGTGTTGTGCATTACGATAGTCATTCGCTCAGCAGATACAGCAATCCAGGGCCGCTTACATAGCTCACATTACGCATATTCTTCATTTCTACATGTACTGAAGCAAGTCACAGTGCTCAGACAAACAACTTTATTCAAGGGTACAACAGCACTGCTCTACACGGGCTTTGATCCTACAATTTTCCAGCTACAAGTTCTGGTCCCTCATGACAACTCCACACCACTATAACACTGTCACCTCACTCGGCCTCTGCTGTTGCCTTTATCGACAATGTGCTGTACTGTGTATATTTAAGCTTTACACATGCAGTCAAATGGGATTTGATACGCTCACATATTGGTGCATCTCATGGGGAAGAACTACCTTTTAAAGAATGTAACCAATGCGACAGCATCTCATTCTGGCTATTGACTTTCCACACAAACTGACAGGCACACACCTAAATGTCAGCGCATGCCTTTTGAGACATTCTGTTCAGATGTGATTAGCTATTCACCATGATTAAACTCTATTACACATCGATTCAAGATAAATGGATATCTGGAGAATACGCGCTGATTTCGTACATGCATGAACTTGACAAATTATGGGGACAAGTGCACAAACAGCGAGGTGGTTAACTGGAGACTGTCCATAACAAGACTGCACATACAAATATAGCTTATTTTGATTGACTGCTGTGAAATCTGTACTTAATGTATTCACCCCGAAGGTACGCTTGCCCCAGCTCCTCACTGGCAGCCTCATATAAGCTATGTCAATAAGAACAGTTCCTCATGCCACATAATCAACATGTAACTGGGGGAAAAGACTGAGGGGTCTCTAACTATACACAACATTCTCCTGTATTTCAAGGGACACAGCAACTGACAAACATCAGAGCAGAGCATGGAAACTGAACTGTAACCTGAAGATTAGATGCTCAAACCCCAAGAGGAGCAAATTACTCCAAAGAACCCCAGATGCCCTACAGCACAGTCCTTAACATGCATTTTTACAGTATAAATGTTTAAAAGGATAATACAATACAGAAACCAATGCATGCTATATGCTATATGCTATATATTGCCTATATAAGGTTGTCTGCAAAGCAAGAAGAAACAAATAAATAAAACAATAAACACATGTACATCACCTCCTCAAAAAAGATATACAGGAATGCTCAGAGTATGGCAAACTGTGGAACAGCTAAAATCAGATATAATTACCTTGATTACATGTAAAAGAGCAATTATTAGATTAAATTTAGTGGATGTTCTCTGATTTCATTCAAGAAAACAATGTGAAACAAAACCATTCTGATCAATACAGTCTAAACCACACATCAAATATGAAATTCAAAAAGTAATTTATTTCAGTACGCAGACTGTGTGTACACACGCTTAAGCATTTTAGCTACTGTGGATGTGCAATTATGTTTGCATACAGAAAATTCACACAATCGTGGATCTAACTTGTGTGTATCAATCTAAACTGCCTTTACACATATTAATGTGGCAAAAGTACCCTGCCAGACTAGAGCAATTCTCTAAGGTAAATTTGCAATTAGCAGAATCTGGTGTTAATTTACACAGCTTGGAATGTGTGTGGGGGGTTTGGGTGGGGGGGGGGGGGAGAGAGAGGAGGGCAGCACAGCTGTGTTGCACTCTCCGCTGCACCCACCAGAGCACCAGTGCGGTGGCTCCTGCTCCCACTTCGCCCGGAGCCAGAACAGGTGACCTTCACAGTGCCTGAATCAATAGCGATTAACTCGAGTGCCGTACCTCGCGGTCTGCCTCCCTGTAAAAAAAAAAAAAACGGCACGCCTCCCATACATCTCCTGCTCTCAGCCACCCAGTGTCCACTCAACACAGCGCATTAGCACTCTATTCAGATTGTCGCTGGGATATGCATTAAGCCACCCCGCATTAGCTAATAACAAGGCTCTCGCTACAACAGGACTGGCGGTGTAATCTGTCTGTGGTCACGGTGGGCACCCCTGCGCTGCGCAGATTTGCTCTCTGCAGCACCAGTGGGACGCAGTCAGGTATTTACAGCGGGAGGTGGCAGAGACCGAGGCACAGAATGCATGAATAGATTAGCTTACATACTGATTTGCGCTGGCTGCCAAACCTGTAATCTCCCCCAAATGAATAATAAATGGGAGCTTGTTATGTCCATGACTTATCTGACGTAAACACAATATATTTTCATTTTTGATGATGAATGAAAATATTTATCATTAAATACTAAGTTGTACCTTTGAGAGCTAAAAGAGGTGATAATGCTTTTGATGGAGTTCCTTGTTTTGTGTGCCAATGTCCAAGCGGTAATTAAAAAGTCAGACCGCACCTTCCATAATCTACAAACACTGTTTTCAACACCAACTGTAGCGGTCTTTACAAACTACTGCCCATCAGTGTCATAAAGTCTCATTAGCTCAGTAATATATTGGCCAGACAGTCTCTGCGTGTTCCAAGTTTCAAAATAAAGCATGTTAAAATCACAGGTCAAGTACAACAGCCAGTCACACAAAATGGATGTTATCCTGTTGCTAGAGTGCTAATCTCATTGAAATGAAAAAAGAAAGCATTAGAAAAGTACATTAACCTCATAGTTCTACAAAGCCTCTGTGAAATCTACTGCTCACAAGAAACGTCTGATCTGAATTACTGAAAATTGCAATTCACAACCATTTCCAGGAGTTCCAGGTGATTGGCCGTGTGGTTGAAAGGAGTTGCACAAGGGTTCCACAGCGAAGCTGGATCTCACTCAGATCTGAGCTTAGTTAGCTTAGGGGGACAGATTCTTGAAATGCCCTTCAAAAATCTTCCTCAACTCCTGTCATAAACAGGGAAGAAAGCTGTGAGAACAGCAGAATGCATTTGGACACAGGCCACCTGAAGTCCATGCCTGGACTGCAGAGTATGTTGCAAATGCAAGGTGTCTATTCAGCACCTTCACTGTGAAGCTTTCTGAAATATATTTAAAAATTTCATTTTTGACTTAAGACTTTTTTATGGTGTTAGACTACTGCAGTTTAATTATCACATATATACAAATAATGCAGATTTCATATCGCCAAATATTGTACATTAAAATGTTTCATTTGCTGAAGAATACCATACTCTAAAAGCAAGCTTAGTTTTGCCAAGAAAAATGCACTACTTGACAAAATTCAAGCAAAACATTAACTCTTGTCCTTTAGCAAGGACAAGTGAAATTATTATGGCCAGAAAATTTCACTCAGCCTCCAACCTCCTAGTTGAGATAACAGAAAATTTGTGTCAAATTTCTGGTCTAACATGTTGGTTTTTACACCTTACCTCACCTCTCTCATCTGCCATGACATTTCTCTCATACATGGAAAATGATAGCAATTGCTAGCTAAATCAAAGTTAGCATTCTGTGTGCCTGATAGAGATTAGTGTCGATCTGCTGTACTGTACAATATGCGCTTAATCATCATTGAATTTGGCAACAATAACAGCTAATGACAAGCAGCTTGAAATTAAAATAACGATTAATAAATAATGATAATGAGTACACACTATATGGCACAGTGAGGAGTGCTCTCGTCGTAACAGATCCAGTTTCTGTGGACTATGTACAGTTGATAGAATGAATATGACAATGACATCTTATAGAACAAACACTTTGCAAAAACTGTTACTGGGTATACAGTACATCTGTTTTTATATTTGACCTGCAGGAAGGTGAGCGACTTCATAATCAAAGTTTATGCACTATTTGGAAAATTGACTTGTCAATTTTGTGCCTGAATAAGCAAGCAATGCAATTTACTTGTCCTAAGGATAAGAGCTTCATGTGGAAGCTTAAAGTGGAAGCGTCAATGACCTTGAAAACTGATAACCGCATGTACTGTAGATGATACAGTAGATTAATATGGAAATTGCATAACCCTGGTAATTTCAACCTTTCCGTTATGTTTGCAATAAGCGTTTCTTTGTATATCTCTCTGGTGCAGTGAACTAATTATAGCTTTCTGGGATATAGAATAACGTGATAGACCATAGTTTTTTAAAAAGTCAAGAAAACCAGGGGATGCATAATCAATAGTCCCCAGGGTCCACACGAGTAAATATGTCGCCACTTCACACTTTACTGTATCTAATGTCGTGTCCAAACTGTATTCAAATTGCACATGGGTGTAATTTCAGAGGACTAACAGTGGAGATAACTACAGGAGAATGAAGATTAAAAATGAAACCAAGTATTTACGTCTCCACAATCCCTCCCATAGATTAAATGTACCTATTAAGCCCACTGACCCACTAAGCCCAGTGACACTTTTAACCATAAATTGAAAAAATAAAAAACGTGTATCTTGTTGACAGCTACCTTGGAATACACTCTGGAAATGTCAGTTTTTATTTCAAGACAATCAGACTTTTTTGTTAAATTAGTGATGGCTAGGGATCGCTTCCTAGTGGCTATTCAACAATGTTTTGATAAACCAAGTATGATGCCTATGGTTTCTGTATTAAGGTTACTGTTTTTATGTGGTTACTTTTTGTAAAATTAAGAGATTTATGTAACGCAATATACACTTGACCGTCTGTATTTGACCAAATGTAATCTGAGAATGCTAATCCAACAGAGGGCAAACCCCGCCAGCTAACATCTTCTAAGAGAGTAGCAGCCAGGTGCTAAGCACCAGCTAACACATTTCGGCAGACATCGGGGAAGGTGAGAACAGTTTTGGCAGGCCTCAGTTTTAGGTTACAAATTGAATAAAAGCACAAGACAAGATACTGGGTTCATCTGTTGATGCTGATAAAACGGGCATTCCAGATTTGACAGGTGTTAACAGCGCGCAGGTCCTCCCTATAGTGGGCTGCCCCACACCTCAGTCATTGAGCACCAGCCTGGTGTCATTGTGACCTAGGAGCACACTGGGAGTGGGACTGGGATTGTTCCAGGATAGTGAATCCTCCCAAATCTCAGGACGAGGGGGGAAAACATTATATATACTGCCAATTTAAAGCAGACGTCTATGAGGAAGAAATTATATCTTTGTATTAAGGATGCTCATATGTATGTAGTCATCGATACATTAAATGTTCCGTTGTTTGCAACAATCTTTCATGCTAAACTATTTTAGCATGAACCAAATTTAAAAGGCACATTAGACCCAGAGCAAATAATTAGACAGCGTACATACAAACACACAAACAGTAAACCTAAACACAGAGCTGAAAATTTTTTGAGGATTCAAAAAGCTGGGTGGTAGCTTAAAAAACGTTCATTTATTTTCTTGCTCGGCATAGCATGAAAGTGGATTGCCAGCCCTGCATATTTTGACAGATGTCCCAAGCCCAGAATGGCTCCTCTGCATTTCTGTGACTGACAGCCGGACAAATGCATGTTTGTCTGTCTGGCAGGTCCGCGGATATGAACCACACTGTTAGATATCCCCTCAGTCCAAGCTGTAACGAACGGCTCGCTCAGCCTACAGATACCAGGGCAACGTCCTGATAGATTCGGCTTGTGGCCCCGGCTGATTACGGTGAGCAGCATACACAGCGAAGGAGCGAGGCGTACGGTGTATAATGAATTGGACACGCTTTGTTTTCCCTCGGCGGTTGAAGACGACTAACACTTTTTTTTTAAAGCTCCTAGGGAGCATGTGAGATGAGGAGTTTATTTTTGGTTGGTGTGGTTGTATGTGTCTGGCGTATCACATAGCCATCGATCAACCTTTCTCTGACACAGTGGGGAGCTCCTGATTGTATGTGTCACACAGGATGCACCTCTCATGTGATGGGCTGTACCCTTACAATTGAGCCAGAGTAGAACACCACAACCTGGGCTGGTGTTGTTTTGCATGACTACAGGGCTTCTCGTAGATACAGTACAGAAAACATGTAACTTCAGTCACTGCCGTTTAATGATGTGTATTATTCTCAGTGATCCAAAAAAAACATCATAATACAAAAATATTCAAATTATTGATATGTTTTATTTAAAAACCTGAGTGATAGTCAGCTAATGTTCATAACTGTGGTACGGATGGCCATGACTGCACTTTAAACATTAGCAAACCATCAATTAGAATGCTATAACACAATTATTTAATGTTTTTGAAGGCCCCTTCGATGAACCACCTTCAGTCCCATAAGGCGTACACTACCTCTCTCGTCAAAAGACAGGGAAAACCACAGAATGTGCTTGCATTTCAGCTACTCTTTTTATTTAAAAGCAGCATCCTGTTTATGTAACAGAGGTTAGAGCTGCTTTGTGTTTTGAGCCACCACACCAAGAGTTAAGATTAGCTTGCAAGTCCCCAGCTCAGACATTCTGGCTCTAGGGGGATGATGTCACTTTCAATAGCAGATGCTCAGATGCACATTTATGTTACTGACCTCTACTACATGTACCAAATTGGATGGGGAGCCCATCCTACTTGATTTCCTCTGCTTTGCAACTGAATGATCAGAGTTTGGGGCATGACCTTATGGGACAGCATGCACTATGACACATTGAGACAGAAATTGTGACATGTTAATAGCAGAAAAATCAGAGCCCTGGACACACAATGCATTAATCTTTCCTACTCATGCAATGTTAATCATGAGGACAATACAGCTTTAACACTGTAGCTCTCCACTCCTGCAATTAAAATGCCATATGCTCAGCTGTCGGTGTTCTAAAAGCATTAGCCTCTATGCTGGCTGCTGCATGTTCTGCCTCCACAGTAACCATACACAGAATTTCCTACACACAAGCCTTAGAGTGCTCTAAAAATAGATTTTGCCATGATTATAGTGAGGTTAACATAATCAGACAGCTTCTTCTTCTGCTGGGACCTCTTACCTGTGTCTAAGTTTATCTAAATTTCACTGCAAGGGCAGGCTACATTTTCATAAAGTCTTTGACAGTCCCCCTCGGTATTTTTTCTTTAATGTGTTATTCCAAGACACTTCCCAGAGAGTAACACAATCAGGCATCCTGCTTTCTGAGAATCAATGTCACTGTGTATTATATAAAAAAATAACGTGCAGTGTGTTAAGCACTTCTCAGGCACCATGCACAAAGTAAGAACTGAAGGGCTTGTGTTAAAATGAAGAGCCCATTCATCCAGCTGACATGAGGACACTGTACTTTTCAGACTGCATTTGCATATAGACTTTGTGCTATTTTGTGAGTACAGAACCTCTTGCCTAACGGTATAGTTATGTATTCTTTGTATTTAGAGAGCAAATCTCACTTTTAATTAGCCATTAGTTCTGGTATAGCACTTTTCATCTAATAGCTTAAAACCCCATTTGAAATGCATGACCTTCTTAATCCTTACAGGAATAAACTTCCCAAGCAACATAGCAAGGCAAGTCTTTGACATTATATTAACCACATGTGATGATATATCCTCAATGTACCATAAAAACATAATGCAGTAATGCAATGATGTATTTGGCAGATACTATAAACCCATTTACCCTCAAAGCTAGGTTCATTTCAGGCTTTGGCATCTATTCAGAGCACAACACAGGAGCAAAATTATTCTCTGGGAAAGGAGAAATTGCATAAATCTTTTTAACAAAGCCAACACAAACAATGCAGCCACAGACACACTTTCCTTAACCCAGCCTCATTTCATAGAAAAAATGGAGCTTAAATCAAAGCCAACAGCCCAATCTTGTGGTGTTAATTGCTAAAAGACCCTTAAGAGACAAGCAGTCTCACTTGCAGGCAAAATATGTTTATGAATGAAATACCAACAGTGGAACAGTGCAAAACACCAGTGAAAAGCCTTTTGGACTGTATCTAAAGAGTGTCCCACTGGAAGCGAGTAGAGCAGGTGGACTCACCTCTCTCGCACGTTCGGGACCAGTACCCTGTGCCAGTGCAGTCGCAGATGAACCTGTTCCAGCCCTCCTTGCAGACCCCTTTGTTCTTGCAGGGGTAGCTCTCGCACTGCTTCCCGCTGATCTTGTTGCAGGAGGGCTTGATCCCCGCCCCGTTCTGAGCCTCGGCGATCTGCCGGATATCCTTGCTGCGGCCGTCGATGAAAAGGTCCCGGATGCAGCCGACGTAGCCGTAATTGAGCATGGCGGTCCACAGCTCCGTGGGCAGGATGAGGCCCGCACGGTTTTCGGGCAGCCCGCCCAGATACATGTCTCCCTCCAGGTCCAGAATCTCGCTCTCCCCACTAGCGGTGAATGGGGTGCGGCGGCTATTCACTGATATTGTGCCTTAAGAGGGAGAAGAGAGATAGGGAAACATTACAGCCAGGCCATGACAGACAAGGGAACACTTCATTTTTCCTGCAGATTAAAGTGACTTGCTCTGTAGAGTTTGCCTGAGCGGCCAGGTACAGCCAGCCACAAGCAAACTTTTAATGATGACTGACGTTAGGTGTATGAGGATTAATTTATACTAAAATGTATTTTTCAGCTTCTAAAGATGAGCCCTACCTGACCAATGAAAAGTTTTATGGGAAACAGCGATCTGCATGTAGTATAAATAACAAAACTATATATAACATTTACTAATGCCAATATGCAAAATAATGGCATTTGCTCTCTCACTGTTTTCAGAGCCTACCGATGCCTGGGAATTCACTAAGGACATGGCTGTCACTGTCATTTCGTTCTATTGGATTTTTCATTTGAGAAACTTTTTACAGCTATGCGTGCTACATATGTACTTCCTCTCCCTTGTCCTATTATAATGCAGTCCCTGCACAGGGAGAATGCAGGGACTAGAGGAAAGAGGAGCCCCAGGCACCTTGGTAATTCATTGCCTTTTTTTTTTAAAGACAACTGGGTATAGCAAGAAACTGGGTTCTTTAATAAGCTCCCAGAGATGCAGCCACAGAGATTAATAAAGAAAAGACACGTAAGCTTTTAACATGTGTGGAGACACCTGGGAAAGAGAGGAGAAGAAAGAGAGAGAGAGAGAGAGACCGCCCCTGTAATACAGTACCCATACTGTAATACAGACTGTTGTATCACTGGATTATCCCTGTTTATGTCTCCAGCAACAGTGTTTGAAGCTGCCAAACCACCTTCAATCAGATACAGGGCGAGATGTAAAGTTTAAACAGGTCGTCCCGCATGGGGAATACCGATCGATAGGAATAATCTGTCCTGAAGTGATAGCTACTCTCTCCGTCACCTGGACCTCATTGTCTAATGGGCTGCATTATTTATATCCCGAGAGACCCCAAAGGAGCGCCGCACTATAAAGTGATATGGAGTCCCAGTGATCAATTCAGCAGACGCAAACTGGGGCTCCAGGGCAAGCGGGGTGGGGTGTGGGGTGGGGGTTGAAGGGTTGGGAGGGGTTGTATGGAGAAGAGAGAGAGCACAGAAAAAGAAAGAATGCAGATACTTGGCCAGTGTTTTCTGGAATGCTCTAGCCAAAAGTTAAATGTTGGTAAACGCAGGATAACCCAAAAGATTACACCCACTGGGCCAAATTCTGATTATATTATAAAAGAAACACAAGATCCCCCATTTAAAGCAATTATCAGACTTTCACAACTATGGAGTTTAAGTGGCAAGGACACAGAACATTGACATGAATATTTGTCTTTTTTAATGTAAATAATGTTTTGCGCCAAGTTTGCACGAAAGAATTTACATTACTAATGAATTGGTTTTATCTGACAAGAGCAAATTGCCTGTTTTGTTCTGATAACATACAGCCTAAATTTATAAAATGCATTAAATAAAAACAGCACCGCTCAGTAGTCAACTATATATATATATATATATATAAAAATTCCTAGTTCAGTAGAATGTCAAATTATGGCAGCCTCTGTAGCCCCTTCCTTAAAGCAGTTATTGTATCCTTATGACAGCAAATGAGAAGCTGCTCAATCATTCACTGCCATCTCTGGTTTTGAACATACCTTTGGATTTTGGAGTTCTTTCATTAAATAATACAATGTATAATATTTATATTACATCTAGGATCCAACTCGCAAAGAATCCTAAATCATGTCATTAAGTGGCATTCTTGTTAACTCTTCGTTCTGGCAGAGAATATCTGCATAGACAGGCTCTGGTTCGGGGTAGATCTCCAGCTTCCGGTTTCCAGACAGTTTAACTGCGAATCAGCTGAAACGGTGCGTGTTGTTACACAGCAATCACATTCAGCTTAACACTCAGCTGTGCGTTTAACTCGTGATACTTCCGTTTTAAGTAGTACAGTTCTAAACCGCAGCTAAGCTAGCTGACAGAGCAATTGCCCCAAAGGGTTTAAGGCACCAACATACCCAAAAAGCAACTTCTGTGATCACAATGTGCCACAAAATTTAAACTTGCATGAGGTTTGGTAATGGCTTCAGTTACATTTCAGCTGTTTGTATACTTAGATGTTTGTGAGAATACAAAAATGATCTATCACTTTCCACAAGCAATGTTACATATGAGATTTCACACAATTTAGTGTTTATTACACTGCATTGCCACAAGAAGATGTCAGATGTATTTAGATTTATATGCATTTATACATGAGCACAAACAGTGCTTAGGTAAGTTAATTTATATAAGTCTGGAGTAATAAATTATATTTTCCATAAGGACTGTTTCAAAGAAATAATGGACTGTGCTTAATGAACATATCCATACATATATATATATTTTTTAGAAGTTCAAATTTACTCACAGTGTGAGGAGGAGGTCTTGGAAAATACTGAGTTTGCTGTTATATGCTTTGTTTGTAGAATATACTGCAGCTGAGAATTGAAATGTTTGTGACATTACCACAGCACAAATTTGTCTTATTAGTTGCCATTTTACCATTGTAATATTATTTAAATTAATATAATTTAGCAGCCAAGTGCTTTGCTTAAAAGCATGCAATGTTCTATTACGGTTTGGTTGGCTCAAGTGTTCTGATATGCAGTACATGACCTACCTTTCAAACAAACAATAAAACACTAATGTTCTCACACTAAACCAGAGCATTTTGAGTACAGAAATGTAGTATTACAAAGATGTCTGCCACAGTCTGGCACACATTTTTGTATTTTATCTGAAATACAAATACCTAACTAAACCTCAAATTTACACTCAGAGGCACTTAGCAATACCTAGGCACTTATTTTATGTGGGACTTCCACACATTTCCACCCATTATTACCTGAGATTTACATAAAAGGTGATATCTATACCATTTTGTACACTGAAAAATGGAGTGTTGATGTCAAAACATGCCTTCACAGAAGGCTAAGTAAAAAGAGTTTCAGTGACACTTCCTCTTTACAACAAGCACCCAGGAGCATGAGGAGACACTGCCCTTAATTATAAAACAGCTTATATTTTATTTCAAAGAGGTTATCTTGTTTCTTTGCAATAACTTGATGGATCACATCAGAACTGTTTATCTTACACACCTTTATAAGAGTCTGAGGGGATCTACAGCACACTAACCACAATCCACAAAAGATTACAGTATGGCTAAGAGATGATGTGTAGGTGGAACACTATGGTACTGTACACTATACACTACATGGTAATATACAACACAGGATCAAACCTACATTTAAGGTCATAGCATCTCCATATGAATGCACAGAGTGCTCACCTCATATTGTATAACAGCTCTCTCTACCTGAAGAATGAAGCAGAATTGGCATCTGGCATAACTAACTGTGGGACATTTCTTCCAGTAAATCTCAACCTTATCATCTAAGGCAGCGTTTCCCAAACCTCTCCTGGAGTAGCCCCTGTCCTGCATGTTTTAGATCCCTCCCTGCTCCAACACAGCTGATTAAAATGATCAACTCGTTGTGAACTTCTGAAGCTGCTTAATAACAAACTGATCATTTGAATCAGCTGTGTTGGAGCAGGGAGAGATCTAAAACATGCAGGATCAGGGGTACTCCAGGAGAGGTTTGGGAAACACTGATCTAAGGGCATAGCCCAAGACTGAGAGCATTGGCGTTTGATTGAGAGCATTGGAGAGTGGATTGGCTTACATGGATTGGCTAAAGTGGGCACAATGATTAGGATAAACTAATGAGAGTACAAACAGATCTGTGAATTTTAAAATAAAAGATACTATTTGTTTATTTACTTAATGTGACAGTATTAAAACTGATATAAATACTAATCTGTTTAACTACTTCCATAACCTTATTATTAGTTAAATCAAAAGTTGTCAGTAAGGCAAACCCAGTGGAATCAGAGTTTATCTTTATATACTTTCATAGAAACGCTGCTTCATAAATGAGAAAAATGGGCAGGAAAACTCAATTTTCCATCATTCTTCAGTAATGTATACACTATAAGCAAATATTTTGTTTCAAATGAAAAGAAAAAAAAACAGCATGGTGACATCACTTAGTATGCATTATTGCGTTTCAAATCACGTGGGGGTCTCTCAAATACATGTAACCAAAGCATATTTTAATGCTATCAAAAGAAGACAATTTACATGGGTTAATGCAGGCAAGCGTTTGTTAATGGCATTTACCTACTTGCTGCAGAAATGTATGTTGGAAAACTTAATAACAGAAATAAAAAATGACTAAATAGCACAACTGAAGGGCACAATCCCTAATTACATTGTCCTGTTTCCCACTCAGTCATGTACGTTAAATGTTTTAACTAAATGTCTGTTCAAATTACAGTAGAGTGTACTGTAATCGAGTCCTGTGTTAACAAAACAGGTTCAAGGGTTCCATTTCTCCACTGCAATTAGCACCACCACAGGGAAAGTACATGGTTACTAGCACTCTTTTTCAACATTCAAGCATTTGTTGTTATTATATTGTGTAAGCCTGGCTATATTATCTATCTATCTACAAATATTTTATGTATATATAAAATGCTTCAGCAATTTAGTGAATGCTTTTGTCACATGATTTTTTCTTTTCATCACAATATTTTTACATTGTATTTCAATAGCTAAAATTCAACTTTGAAAGACAAAGAAGACAGATCTCCGAAAAGAAATGTTATCTTCCATAGCTACTATAGATTTTACTTCTGGTGTACTATCAATGTAAAAACATCACCGTTGGCCTATTCAAAACCAATACAACTTGCACCAGTGCTATAGTGAAACAATTAAGCGTACTTTGCTGGGATTTGAAGGGTTAAGAAAGGAGACTCACCTGATCTCCCATCCCGCTGTATATCCACATGGTACCAGGCCCCATCATTGACTTTGTTCAGGGTGGCCTTGACCTTGATGGTCCCAGAGCCCATGTCCAGCAACAAATAGAGGCTGCCATCCAGAAGCTCCACAGCAAAGAAGTCAACCTTTGTGTTTTTCTGACTGCGTGGGTCCTTCCTGTCCTGGGGTTTTCCGTGGGTGAAGAGAATCAGGCCGTTGGGCTCTGAGGTGCGGAAATCAAAGGAGATGGAGCCCATGCGCTTGGTGTTCCACTTAGGGAGGCTGATGTAGGCTTCTGGTGTTTCAAAGGAAATGGGGTCCAAGGTAGGCACGTTCTCACATTTGAACACTACATCTCCCTGGATCTTCATTTTGGGGTCCACAATCCTCGCCAGCCGTGACAGCTCCAAACGGATGTCATTGTTTTTGTAAACAACCTGTTTGAATTAAAGGAGAAAAATCCATATATGATCATGTTTTAATTAGCTGCAGGATTTTATTCAAAGTGACAATGGTGAGGCCCCCTGTCAGCAAGATAGCACTGCTTTTCCATGCGTCACTGCAAGCTCTGTTTGTTATCCAAGAGCAGTATCTGTCGATGACCTAGCTGTAAGACTAGTAGTTAACTGGAGACAAACAACACTGGATCCTAGAATGACACAGTACCTATAATTTTGTACTTCAATGCAGTAACACTACAAGTCCGGACTCCATGGCGCTGCTATATTTCATTCACTGCTCACATCATTCAAAAAAATAAATAAGTGGGGTCGATAATATGCATACTGAATTACTATACAATTAAAGTGTGAAGGTTGTGTATGATGTGGTTATAGCAGTACTTTATTTGGCTTGGAGTCTGATGAAGGGATCACATCTGGCCATCAGGCTGAGGCTGTTGAGCCCCCCAGGGAAAATAAAGGGGGAGATGGGCTGGAGAAGAGATACTGTAAATTTGTAGGCACTATCTGAATCTTCAGTTGGAACTTCAATAGGCAATTACTGAATCACCTGATGTAGGTTATGAATACTGATCTGAATCATTCAGCAATTAAATGACATTTTGTAAAGAACAGTAAGTTAACCCGCTAGAGACAATTAATTTGACATATTTTAATAGAACCTATGTAACCAACTTGGTACCAAGAAACAGACCTCGGTCGTTTCCGTTGGTCTCGCATATTGCATCAATTGCCGGGTAAGCACAATGGCAAAGTACAAACAACAATTTATAGTTAAGTCTGATGCCCTCAATAGTTCACCAGTTCACAGCCTCAACTATCATACGCCACCACTGAATAGGGGCTAAATTCATGATTAGTGCGAGAAAGGCTTGTCACCAAGTCATTTTACTTGTCTTAATGATGTCATGTCTAGTTTTTGCCTATGTATAGCATTTTAAAGTATACCGAAAAACAACCGCATGTTTGGTTTTGCGTGCATGTGGAATGGTATAGACCTACTGTAAAACTGCATTCACAGCTCCCATTAGCTTTTCCGCAAAGTAGTGGAATATCTGAACTGACCATTTGTTGTCTATGCACTGAATATGCCATGCCTGAGTTCGATATTCGTTCAGCTTAGGTTCATCGCAGGTTCCATGGAGTGTGATATCCTTCTGGCAAGAAGTCTCAAAGGATGTTATTGTAAGCCTTGGATATGTAGGCTAGTTTACACAGTCTGACAAATGCAGTTGAGCATATGCATATACTAATGCATTTTAAAATTTCACAATGTGTAGATACCATGTCTTAGGGATGGAAATGACACACATTTCTGACGGTCAATTAGCTGATAGATGAGAAGGGGGACTATCGAGTTTACGAAGGATGAATTATGTTCACGGTTAGGAGCCGGGTTTAGGATAAAAGTGCAGCCACTTTAATCAACAAACGCTGCGAGATAAACAAAAATAAAATAAAAAAGCAGAAACAATTGTAGTCCATGTACCTATATTTTCCCCAAAACTATTGCACTTCGCATCCTTAACGCAATCTAACCATCCTAACTGGTTTGAAAAGACAAATACAGTTCCTTAATTTATTAATTTAACGGAATGAGGTGTTTCTCCAATATAAAACATAGGCTTATTTTAAATCCTTGGCTTTTCTGTATAAAGGTCTGAATAATTAAACAACTTTCCACGTTAGCGAAGTTTCATAACGCCTCACTTACCTTAATGTTCGCTACCTAGCTAACCAAGTTTGCTGGCGTTGAGGTCAGCTAGCTCCCAACAGTTACTGTAACCTACACTCGTATTAGCAAACCTTCTTCACAAAGCTTATTCACTTGCTGAACATGATTTGAATGCCGATGTTCTGTGAAAAGGACAATGACATTTCTTCATATAAAACATAAACTACCCTACGTTAACTTGGTTGCATTTTAGCCAGATAAATGTGATACCAAGCGAGAGAACAATCAGCTAACTTGCATATTTACAACAGTAAACGAATTTAATATTACTGCTGCCAGCTTTGTCATGTGGAAAACGGCACACGTAACAATGTTTAATCAGCCATAGTTGCTTATGAATGTATAGTGATTTATCTTTATATTTAAAGCTAGATGCTTTACACTCCCACCGTATCTCTATTTTGCAAGCTGGAATCCAGCTAAAGGAACTTTTCTCACGTCAGCTAGACCCCGTCTTTCTGTATTGTGAGCAATCGCGCTGCGTTCTTCTCCCGAGGATGTATTCACCGGATCAAATCGCCTTTGGACGTGGGTTACATCATGTTAATGTCTGACAGCAGCAAAATACTGACGTTATTAAATGAACAGGCTTCACATTATAGCATTATACATTATAGAACTGAATCACTTAAAGGCAATGCCTGAGCTGAATCCACACTCTTTTTGTCAAAGCACCCATTGCTTTGACAAAGTTGCATTGCAACAGTACACAAATTATTCCAAACCAGCCATCTCCATCTGAAAAGTCTAGAGTGGGAAAGAGACAGCACCACATCTTCACATCATGCAGTATCACCCAGTAACGTTTAACGGGAGAGTTTGTCGATGAAAATACTTTACCTTCGACATGCGAACTTGTGAATAGTGCGCATGTAAATAGACACATTGTCAAATGTTTTGATCGGTTCTTTGACTATTATTACATGCAAGTCAGCAATCCGCATCAGACACCCCTTGCCAATTTGAGGAGCTGATGGAATTTCTCCGTCGTTTATTGCACGCTTCTCATAAAATGCATATGATTTGGCTGATCCATTTTTTTTTCCAAGACAAGTATGAACGCACAAGAATGCATGTGTCAATTAAATGACATCCTTTCCCCGTATATTTGACAGAGGATTCTCACTTGTTCACATCAATCTCAGATTTAATACATATTATTATTATTATTATTATTATTATTATTATTATTATTATTATTATTATTATTATTATGTGTTGTTCAATTATATATTATATGTTGTGCAAAATAAATGACATCTGTCGGTATGCAGTATACCACACGGATTATTGTTTTCATTGCTCACTCAAAACAAACGCTTCTTGACGTTATTAGTGCGTCCATTTTTCGCATTTTTCCCTCCTTCCTCCCTTATTCGTAACTGTGTTTATGTTTTGTTTGCACCGATGAACACCTAATTGGTACAATTTAACAACTGGTAATTGTATAATTATTCACGAGCCTGTGCAGATTGCTCCAGGTCTACATGGATGCCTGGAAGATAACGAGCGAAATACGGGTTGACAGCCCCACAGGTCACTTCAGAACCGAGTTTTAAGTGTTGATAAACTGCAACTTATAAATTTGTCTATCATCAGATAAAAAAGATAAATAGTTCCTAAAAGGTTAACTACATTGGTTTGTTTCATTGGATCAAAAATTTTGATAATTTGACCAATTAATCACCTAGCAAGGCATTTGCATTAGGAGTGATCCGGATAAACAAACCTTAATTCTTAGTTTACTAACCATGTAAACAGGCAGTTCAACATTTGAAGTTGTGCTACATTGTGTTTTATTAGTTTTTACCAACCAGCCAACCTGACTACAGTGCAGAAATAGTCTGTAGCCATGTATGATTATTCATGTGGATTTGCAGTATTCCCAGTTTCCCTGTTAGTAAACTTAAAATACTATTAATAATTGACCAGCTTCAGATCCCAGTGGAAGGCTGGTCCTTAGGCATGTGCTATGTTTGATTGTGCTATAATCCAGTCTTGTGTGCTTGTTGTTGATAACTCCATCAAGGGGGCACAATTTATGTGTGCTCAGCTGAAAATGTAAGAGTGCACTGTCATTGGATAGGCTCATTCATTTAATGCCAGGAAAAGGATGGCTACTTATTTATTGCTACTTTATTTAATTGTTTACTTGATTTTTTGAGGAACTAAACTGTGTTGCTACTCTGAATGCTGTGAAGGCAGGACCAAGACACACAGTGAAGCGGTAAATGTCTCTCAGTGAGATGACATATGCGTTCAGGTCTGTTTTCCCTGATAGGTATGGTAATAGCCTGACAGATATAACGTCATTGTTCCTTTGTCATTAAAACAATGGGCATTGTGCATGCCCTCTTCTTATTTGAAAGTCGTACGTCAGAATTCAGCCCAGGCTGTGTTTTTTTATGACTATTTAACAGGAAGTTCTATAAATGTGATTAGATTTGGAATGAAGATTGAGCAATTTCATTGCTGGAGTTTATTTATTTGTGTATTAGATCCATTTGATTGGTATCTTATTGACATTTTTTATTAGCAAAAATATTCCTTACTATGAAAAGCCCTTTGATCTTTGCTTTTGTCAGAAAGGTTTATAGATTTAACTGGAGGAATGCTCCCCCTCCATGTTTTCCACAGTTATCCCATGCCATGTGGTTGAGGTCAGAATGATTAACATTACACCAGGTATCTTTGATTGCTGCTCAATAAATCAGCGACATGAATACTCCCAACTGCAATTAGTCACAAAGCCCATTAATAAATAAATAAATAAATAAATAAACATAAACAAACAGCACCATCTGCATAAAATTTGATGCGGTGCTCTTCATATGCAAAATTCCTCTCAGCATTATTACATAGATCCCAGTGTGCATCACTGCGAAACACAAAGACAAATCATAGAACAGTAAGTCTATATAATAGAACTGTTAAAGAACATAGATAATAAAAGAACCAAAGAGATGTGCATGGGCCAGAATTGTAAATTGAAATTCACTGAAGTGGAAAATTGAAGGTTTTTTCCAGCTGGTTTTTTTTTTTTTTTCCAAAGGAACACCTCTTCCTGATATTTGGGGCACAATGCTCTCAAATCCTGCAGTTTTGTTTGGGAACACAGCTGTCAACACAAAGATTTTGTAGCTTTGGGATTATAGATAATCCTGGAAGATTTGACAGTAAATCAACACATCCTTCAGGTGCCTGGAGAACTGCTGGACTGCAAGATTGTCTTTTTTTCCACAGAGGCTGAACTGTGAAATGGAGGCTCTCAGATTCCAGCAGAACCTATATCACCAGGATCATAGTATTTCCCCAGCATTTTCCTCAAAAAATGTGTACAGGTTCAACCTGAAGCATTTATTACCCATTCTGCAATGAAGGGGCGATTGGTTAAAAAAAACCCTCTAGAACACACCCTTGGTTGGGGATTTAAATAACATCCATCCCCCAATGGAGGGTTTGAGGGTTCTTTCACAGATATTGCCCAAATTGGCAGAAAGAATTCAAAAGATCCTGTGGGGTAGACACATTAGATGCTTGACTGCACTTATTCTGCCCACCCTCCTACATCCAAAGTCATTACGAGCTTTCAAGATGCTTCTGCCTCACACTAATTAAGGTTGTATAAGAGCTTGAATTTATGTATTCTACTGTCAGCAAAGCTGTTTATATAAGCATTTAAATGTGATGTGCTTAATTTCAAAATCAATTCAGGAATAAAAATAACATGGACTGAGCATTACAATCTCAACCAACCCAAAGGTTGCACAGGCACGGAGTTGTGTTTTATGAGAATGAATACAAGAATAAACCGGAAAGTACCAGAATGGCACCTGATACATTAAACCCAAGAACCCGGTCATAAAAAGGATGCATTTGTAAATACTGCTTTCCAAAAGGAGCAATAAATTTCATTTCCAGGCTTCACAGGCCTGAGATGTTTATTTAATAATTATGGGATCAAGGTATTCACAAGTATATGATCTGCCCATTGTAAATAATGTTAGTGATCAATTATTACTGACGCATACACAATTCATTTGTAATTAATCAATGAAGAACATAACAGCTGCATGGGCAACGGGCTGAGAATGTGTTGCTCTCAATTTCTCCCAAGTTTTATTTTAAATCAGTTTTTCTGTCTCTCATGATTTTAAAGAAAAAGCTTTTGTAATCAAAACATGGGCCGTAATGACTCTATAAAAATATATGTTCCATCTCTCCAAGGAGATGCAGTATTGATCTAGCTGAAAGAGAAATCCACAGACTTAGATTTATTTCTTCTTTCCTTAACTGCTACAGCTTGCACCTGGAGTTCAACTGATCTATCCTCTGAGCGTCTTTCCTTGTTTGCAAATACATATACTAATATCCTACAGTATATATGAGTATAATTAGTATGTACAATTATACTTATAATATAATTAACTAATGTTAAATGCAATACCTTCTCCTTCAAGTAAATAGGGATATGCAATCCACCCCACGTGCATACTAACATTGAAACAGAGTAACATATGTAGCTGTCTACGCAAGCCATAGTCCCTACTGACAGATATCCACGGTCACCAAGGATGCTAAAATGACCTGAAGAATTGTACATGACAGCAAATCTCCCTATGCTGATTGAACAATGATTATAATTATTTGTTACCTAGCTGTTCCTATTTATTCCAGAAAAGTTGACCTGATGCATTTTTCATTATCTAAATCAAATCACCTTTCTGCAATTTCTCAACATCAGAAAAGCTGCCATTGTCTCTGACACAGATTGGTACTGTGCAATTTAGTCACTCTAAAGCCTTGTCATTTGGAGTCTTCAAACATCATATAAAATGTCAAATCACTTCTTTCAGCTTAGCTAATGAGCCCAAACCCATCAGGGTCTTTCCATTCTCATTTCTGACCTGGATTAATGTTTGGGATAAGCAAACTTTTTATGCTTTTTACCCCTCCATGCAACACTATCTGGACTCGCCAATTGCACATTAGGCTCGTTTCACAGTGACAACCTCTGCACTGGTGCAAAAGCACTGAGGCGAAATGGAGGCAATACACTCACACACAGCCAATGGCTATTTTTCACACTTCAAGTCACACAGCGTGCAACGGTGGAGAGGACACTTGTTGGAGGACAGGCACTACTCGACTAATGTCATCCATGCAACTTGCAGGTGCCCATGAAATCACAGGGTGCCTGAGAGCAGTGAGATGAGGAAACCCTGGTCAACCTACCCACCCCTATTCCTGGCCAAAAAAGCCCATTTTGTCCAATGTGATTCCGGTCATTGTCAGAAAATGACACAGCCAGAGTAGAGTCTGTGTAACAAGGCTCTGTTTACATTTAAAGCAAACAGCTAAGCAACTGAATCACTTGGAACCCCAGTATGTATACTTTTTAAACAACCAAACTATGATTCATAATCAACTTTATCTAAGCAAATGACAGTTGATAAATGGTAAATGGCAGTTGAAATACAAATTCTGTGGCCTATTGGTATTGCATGCATTCAGGAAATAACTTCTGTGCCAAAATCATGCAGAGAGAAAACAGCAATACTAGCAACTGAGGATAGATTATGATCCAAGAACTAAAGGAAACCCTTTGTTGGAGCCACATAATTCCCTATTCATAGTTCCAAAATTGCACACTGAAAAAAATCAAAAATGTCAAAAAATAAATATCGCATAAGGCAAATAATTAGAAATTGACAAGTCACCTTTTACTTGACATTTACATAATGTATCAGAACTTAAACATCTGGTCTATGGTTTATCGGAAGATTCCAGATGCTGGGTGCAGGTTTTCATGAAAATAAGACATTACAGGTGCGAAAATAAGATAGGAATTATACCACAGATCTCCAAAGCCCAAACTGAAACAGACATACTTAGAGCGTCCGTCTATTTAAAATCATCTCTGTAACATTAAATGGATGCATTCATGGGTGAATCTGAGGATTTGCTGTGTGTGGAGTGAGAAAAAATGCGTTTGAATCAGAGAGGATGGAGCAGAATTTCATTAAGGTGTTACCATACCTTGCAGACCCACTGTATAAAAAATGGCACCCAAAGATTTCAGTGACCTGCTTGGGGTTTCGCTGCACAAGAGGGAAGACAAGGTATCAACAAAAAAAATCTATTTTCCACACACTTTTCCACAATGAGAATGGCTCCTCCCATGACAAAAATGTCGCCAAAAGTAATACTTCCTCCACAAAAGCAAATTTCTTTATGAGAGGATCAAACATCCCAAAGTAGGGTGTAAATCATTAAAACATGGGAAAAGTGTGTGTGTGAGTGTGTGTGTGTGTGTGTGTGTGTGTGTGTGTGTGTGTGTGTGGGGGTAGACAATGCTGGGTTAGAGCCTTGACATGTTTTGTGTGAAAGCACTGGAGGAATGGCTGCTCTCGCTCGCATTCCGACACATACAGAGAGGTATGATGTGAAACGCGTGCATCTGTGCCCTGGTCTGGCTCCAGCGGTTGGTCGATGACATGCACATTAATCATCGGCAGCAGCCTGCTCCACCTATAAATCTCTGCCTACAGGCCTTCCCACCACTTTCAAGGAATTAATGGCTCCTGGGTCAAACTGAAGAAAACTTTGAAATTGGTATAGATTATTCACCAGTCAAGGATGCCCAATGGCATTCTAATGATATTTGCATGGGTAATTTAGAGATACTCTCGCTGCTGAAAGGAGGAGTACCTTGGTACTGGTGTAAAAATGTCAGTGGCATGTCACTGTGAACGTGAAATGTGTAGCTGCATACAGTAGCTGTGGCATCTCTCTTACCACAGGAACAACTCCAGCAGAAAAATTGTGGCAGTTGTTAAAACTTTTAAACTTGATCCAAATGATTATTTAATGTCTTGTCTTACTGTATGTAGATCAAACAGTCCACAAATGCCTCCGTAATTGCAATTACATCCTTATAGCAATATGTCACTGCTAAAGGAATTCTTAAAAACAATAGGTAACACTGCTGAGTAGCTCAGTTGTTACAGTGCTTGCCTTGAGCACAAGCTGAGCTCTACGGCCCCAGCCGATGATGACCAGGAGCCCACTGCAACAAAACGAACTGGCTCCGTTCCACTGGGTCTAGGGGTGGGTATGTCAGCAGGGGCTGCTCATCTCACTGCTCTCAGGCACCCTGAGATCCATCATCCATGATTCAGTAGGGTAGTGGCATTCCTCCAGTGACAGTGGGCTGCAGCTGCAGTGTGCCGCGTGACTAGTAGTGTGAAAAATAGTAGCTGGCTGCATGCGAGTGTATCGGGGGATTGCTTTCATCCTGCCACAGTGCGCCTGTGCGAATAAAGAGGTTGTTGTGGTGAGAAAGCCTAGTATGCAAAAATAAGGTTGCATAAAGGGGACAGGGGGAATAGTAATCAATAATAGCTAATTTCATCACTAGTAGTACTGGTAGTGCTATTGATTAATACTACTATAATTACTATCTAATAAAAAGTCATGGCCTGTCTTTGGTGTGCTTCTCCCTAAGGAAGTATGTTTTCAGTGGCTTTGAAAAAGTTTTTTTGCTTTTCTCTGAACGGAAAATGCAATTTGTTGTATTTTTCCTTTTGCCCCCTTTGATTTAAATTGATGGTACTGCAAGAAGGTCCCATCTAGTATCTAATTTTTAGCTGCTATTTGCCACTTACTGTTCACTCAAAGCTGGTTACAACTGACTGTCATTTTATTAAAATGGCTGTATTATTTCTGTATGTTGCCATATCTGAGTTCCACGTGTTCCTTTGTCTCTGAATCCTTCAGAAACCTCACAGATGAGATAAAAAGACAACAAAAAACACAAGCTGTCACTCTTAACACTCCCTGGCAAGAGTGTTACAGCTACCAAGGAGGCAGCAACAACAATGTAATGTCTCACAAGCCCTGTCACACGACCCTAAGCCCATAGAGCCATGGAGCAATATACAAACACAGTGGAAGTCCACTGGTGAGCAAAGTTCACATATACACATAATATGTGTTATATATTTGTTCTGTTCTAATACAGCCTGTTTCAGTTCCCAGCATTGAGCCACACACTGGAAACGGTTACAGCTGTTTCTCTGTCGTACCAGGTTTCCCGTTTCAATCTGACGCCAAATATTAACTTTCCTACAGGGTTGATCTAAATGGATCAGCTGGAAATGGGCAGGGCCGGGCCATCTGCTGACGCTGGCCAGTTCTGATGGGCCAGACTCCAGCAGATGGCATGGGAATCGCTGATCTACGGTAGCTCAGCGGGCCGCGATTTGATTCATCATCTAAGCATGGAGGATGAAGGGTTGAGATCACGCCTGCTCTAGTAGGTCAAACATTCAGATGGGGCCACGCAGGGTAAAGTGTTGCGGCGCTCGATGACAGCGTTTAGAGTGTCTACAATAATTAGTGAGCGTTGTCCCAGGGTAGCCACATAGCAAAGCAAACTCTGATTAATCTTCTCCATGCAGTGGATATAATGGAATAACCAGACTGTCACTCAGAGCAACGTGAGTGTTGCTCCTCTTCTCCTCTCAAAGGCAACCTGCCCAATCCTTTCAGATAATGAGCAAAATCCCCATAGTGACAGTAGACTGTTTCCCCTGATTTGAGTAGCAAATATAATCAAACTCATTTCTTCTATGTGTACGCTGTTTGTAACAAGATCTCTGTTTTTTTTTTAAACTTTTTAATCTACACACATCAATATGACATGTTTACATGGTAGCTCTTTGTGGATTGATGGAAATAGTATCCCCAAAAGCACCATTTCCTCTGCCTGCTTTCTATTCATTTGTTATTGTAATACTAAATCAATTCCACAGGGTGGTGTACTTTCCAAGCCACAGTAAGAATTTAGACATTACTGTGTGTCATAGAAAGAGAGAAAAGAAAAACACAGGTATGGTGTGGAGCAGGGAAAGACCTGTCATCTTGCATAAAATATAACTATGTCCTGGTTACGTAACACAGAACACATTTGTATGGTGAAAATAGAAGTCATTTATATTACAAGGGGTAACGACAATAATGAATACAGTGAGCAAATTTGCTTTCTCAAATCCCAGTCTGCACTGAACAAACATCCTGCAGTTCAATGGTAATGTGCAAAACAGCATCACAAACTGTTTTGTGTTGTGTAAGTACATTTAAATACAGGGAAAATTTTTTTGATCACTAGCAGGTCATCAGTAGAGACCCAGTCTGATGAAGCTGCCTGTCCTCTGGTGGTAGAGAGGTTGCTGCTCAGTGGCTTGGACTCGGTGTTTACAATATACAGCGCCTGAGGAAGTGGGAGAGTCAGACTGTGGACTACAACTTGCCACAGGCGAGTACAGTCATTCGCTATAGCCCTCTGCTAAGCCTGTCCTCATTCAACTGCACCAAATGTTATGGCTGGTGTGGGTGCCTCATCATTCCAGAACATGACCTTTCATATTG
The DNA here is from genome assembly GCA_019176425.1 of Megalops atlanticus. NCBI lineage: Eukaryota > Metazoa > Chordata > Actinopteri > Elopiformes > Megalopidae > Megalops > Megalops atlanticus. Next base: position 24,736,959 of record CM032887.1, on the reverse strand, counting down.
TTTCAGTAGTCAGATACTCCATTATTTATTGTTCAATACTGCACCCTCGTCGTCTTCTATGGACATAACCTGTGCGGTTTCTAGTTTCACAAGTGTACCTTGATGAAAGGTGCAATACAACACCAGTGTCTTGCCCTACATTTTAAGTGAATTCAATATTTATTCCAATTTATCCACTGCATAGCTATTGCTAATATAGAACTCAGTTGATGCCAGAGTTATGAAACAATTCTCTGCATTGTTTGAGAGCAGGGAGAGATATAGCACGAAGCGGCAGATTAAAATTGATAGTGGTGTGTGGAGAATGAACCATAATATGCAGAAAAGACCCAGTTTTTTTTTTTTTTTTTCCCAAAATGACAGCACATCGACAAGGTGACATTCTATTATGGTGATCATTATGGGCAGATCACTTTCATGTGGAAAGTTCTAGGAGGGAAGGGAGATGATGGGGTGTTGCCGTCTGAACGGGGCAGGCTCGGTCGGTGGGGGGTGGGGAGGGGGCGTCCACGCGGGTTCGACCGGGCGGCAAATCACACAAATTACGGCCCTTGTCAGAAGTCGAGGAACACCATCAGGTAGGTCAGAGCTCGGTGCGGGCGACCTTGGCGGGTTAGCGGCGACAGTGGCTCGGAGATTTTGGGGGTGAAAACGGGAGAGGGAGTGTGTGTCAGAAATAAAAAAGCCAGCCCGGTGCAGGAAGTAGGGCAGAGGGGGATTATTTGGCTCTTGCGCACATCCCCTCTGCGAGATGTTGGTACGGGGGAGTGAAGGGGGGTTGGGGGGACGCGGACGAGGCACGAGCGAGTGACGGCAGCAGTTCATTTCCTGCTCAGATCGGCGTTGGACAGCCTGGGAGAGTACAGTGCCTCTGACAGCAGCTCTGGGGTAAGATCTTGTGCCAGTCTGCCTGCCCATCTGTACTGGGGTGGGGGAGCTGACGAAAAAGCTCCTCCAGCATGAGAACGCGGCAGGGCTAAGACTGCAGCAGCCAGCTTCACTCCTTAGCCAGGGGATGACATCACCGTTTCAGCATGGTGGAGCCGGCCAGGACCGGCGCTAAGGGATCCCGAACAATGCTGAACCACAGGCACAGCCAGTGATGTTTGCTGGGAACAACAGATGATCACATCTGAATAAGCATATTAGTGCTTCTTTTTACTTAAAAAAAATTCTCAGCATTACTGACCTCAATCCTACCAGTACAATGTGACCGTGATTGGCTTCAAAAAGCCAGTCAATCTGATTTCAGGCTGACAAAGTGCACACTGTAATTATGTGGGGGAGGGGATGGGGGGATCTTTGATCTGGCTTCCATGGATACCGTGGAGCACCTTGTTCCTTCTTTTAGCGCAGTCGGCGAAAGTGTTGCACAGCTAGAAGTTACACCACCGTACTTTTGAATCAGATGTAATCTAAAAATTATAATCTAAAAAATGGGCACCACTTTTCTCAGCCTGTTACTGAGGGAAAAGTAGGGCAGCATAGAACATTTAGCCATTATATGAATGCATCAGCTTGGTCAAACTGTACTTTGTGTTCCCTCACAAACAAACAGAAAACCTGTGTCTATCTACACTGTATGCATGTGAGTTTAGATGTATTTTTGAAATTTTACTCAATTTTCTTAGTCAATGTGCTTAAATCTTTTTGTTGAACTTCTGTTGAACTTTTTTACATCTTTACAGCGAAAACATGAATAAAAATGACTTCTGAATCTGTACCCTCAGCTTCACTATAATTCTGACAGCATTTTCCATTTAATTCACATGCAGCTGCATACTCTAAGACTAAATCTAGTTTTACTGAATCACCTAAAGCTTCTACTCAGGCAACAGTGGTGATAATCAAATGATTTACTGCAATTGGAAAACCAAATTAAATATGCCTAAAACAATTTCTTGTCTGCCAAAATATATAACTCATATGAATTTCATTAGGAAATGCTTGGTGGAAACTGATGTCTCTTTTTCTCCCTTACACCAGATAAGCATTAGTGAATTTATTATGTAGTTTAAAGTTTTCTCTCAGGTAAAAAATGTATGCAATGCACACCCACTGCAATACAAGTGAGCTTGATGTGACTGGGGTTGGGGGAGTATGGGATATAAAACATGAATACCCAGCTTACCTCTTTCAAACAGCCCATGAAATTGTTGCTGACAGGGGAGCCAGGTAAGTCGGCCGTGCTCGGGCTTCCTCCAACGTAAAAGAAATCATCTGAGCCGAGCATGGTGTAGTCCTCTTGAGTGTAGCCGGTCGTAGTGAGAATGCCGTCCACCGATATCGTAACCTGTTCAAGAGGAGCAATGAACAAAAAAGCCCACATATGACCCTCTGAGTCCTGCCCCACGCCGGGCTCTTCAGCCAGGAGCGCTCTCTCTCCCTCTTTTCCCTCCTCCTCCCTCCCTCCCGCTTTTCTCGTTCCGTTATGCTTTGGATCATAGGGCCCAGTCCCAATACCCTGGACCATTCGTCTGAATTAGACAACATCTGGATTTTTCTCATGTCGGTTTTTTTTTTATCTCTGGGTTAAGAGGACAGGTAAAGAAAATATTTCAGCGGCATATTTTCTTTATCTTTGATGGGGACAAGAAAATGAGTTTTTTTTTTGGATTTTGGAAATTTAGGTTTGGAGGGTTAGTAAAATGTTAAAACAAAGGACAAATCGCTTGTGCTTGTTTTAGTTTGGATTCATTTCTGGGTAAGTTCAAACACTGAGAAACATGCACTGAAATGGTGTCTTACCATCCAACACTCAAATGTGCAAGCCATGGTGAGCTTTCTTTTTTTTTTCCTGATTATTTTTTTATACCAAAACAAAAAAGGTAAATGATGGAGGAAAGTCAAGAATGCAATCACAAAGCGTGAGCAAGCCACTATGTCAAGCTGGATGAGCATGCGAAGGCCAATCTGGACACAGCCAGGCAAAAAGAAGCGATGGAAAGAGGCTTGGGTGAGGTGATCATTGCTTCCACTTGCATGCCATAGAGACAAATAGGGGACAGTGGCGTAGGTGACAGGTAAGTGAGTTAGGTGTTAGTGGATATAGGTTAGCTGACAAAGGGGGTTATGGGAGCTGGTGGAAGGAAAGCAGCGACATTTAGGCATGCCATGCACAAAGTGTACTGGAAACAACTGTCAGAGCTCCCGTGTTGAGGTTTTTTTTTTTTTTTTTTTGTGGAAAGCTTCTGCCAGTTCGCCAACAGCGGTCGCCAAAAAATGTGGAGGCTTTGTTAATACACTAAGCCCTACAAAGGTCTGATCAAGAAGTCTTTTGAAGAGTAGAAGAAGTTCAAAGTAAAGAGGGGGGAAAAAGAAGTAAAAGCCGTGGTGAAAAACCGGAGGGGGAGGGAGGGGGAGAAATTAAAAAAGTGAAGAAAGCCAAGAAATACCAACCCCGTTTCCTACTGGTTTTGATAATGGTGTCTAGAATGAAACTCAAAGAAAAAAGGAAGGGAGAGGGAACACACGGCAAACCCAAAAAAAGACAATAAGAATGATATCTACCAGACAATGTAGTTTGTTTACCATAGCGTGTCCAATGCCTGATTGCTTTGCGGAAAAGGGGGAAGAAAGGAAATTAAAAAATAGTGAACATAACGGTTGTTAATAAAATTAAATAAACAAAAAATAAAACCAATGATGAAGAGTTAGGGTGTTAGTACATTAGTTGGTTAGGTAACGGTTAGTAAAAATAATGACTCATTCCATGAATGGTTAGTGTTAGTCTTACAAAGCGTGTCCTCCAAAAAAGACAGACAGAGACAGAGAGAGAGAGAAAGAGGAGGAGAGAGCAGAAAGAAGGGCTGGTCTAGAGGCCTATAGCTGAGATCCCACTTCCAGAATATTCCAGATAAATAAACCTTTCACAAACCTTTACAGGGTAGTAGCATAAAATAAGTACTTACATGTCAACCTCCTCCAAAATACCAAGGGGTTTTTGATTCCAAAAAAACTTGCCAGTGAAGCTAAAGGTTGGCCAAACGGGTCAGTCATCAAAAGTCCATTTGCTCACAGTCTACAATACTGAGGTAATTTCTTTCCAATTACAGAACGCACAGCTCCCTTTGTACTGCTCACAATAGGATGAGCATTAATGATTTTTCTGTTTCAAAGCATGAGAGTTAAAGATGAACGTAAGTGTGGTCTTCAATTTCCAGAAAATTTAACTTGAAAATTTAATCATTTGACCCTTACACTCTAAAATATATCATTTAGAAACCTCTGTGATTTGTTTCTAGTGATCTAATACAGATAGAGACCTTGTCTCTGGAAGGTACTCTGACACTATGTCCAGTTCCTAAAAAAGCTCTTAGCTTTCAGCGCAGTCGTGATGAAGGGGCACTAAAGTGATGGTCAGCGCCACAAACTGAAAACTGTGCTTGATATCAATTTTTTCTCAATTTTCATGTGGCACTTGCAGTGTTCTGCAGCAAAGAACAGCTGTCCTTTTGAACTAAAAAAAAGTATGGACTTGAAATATTTGCATATATTATAATGTGATGTGCCAGAGATTTAACAGTTCAACAAAAGATTGGTCAGGAATAAATGGGAACAATTGCAGTTGGCTGGAGCTCCCTCTGCTTCACAGAAAAGGCTCTCTAGTCCTGAAAGTGAGGGGAATATCTAGAGGAAACAGTCGGTTTTCTGAAGCCATCAGATTAGTGACTTGTGATGGCTTCCGAAAGAGGTGTCTGCTTAAGGAAGCAAAAAGGTGAGGCAAAATGGATAAAATCAGAATTGAAATTGGTGCTCTTGGAATTTCGGAAATACAAAATGAGTAAATAAATAGACACAGAACAAACTGGCTGAAGGAAAATGAAAATATGAAAAAGGAAGAAAGATGGAAATTATAGAGGACCATAAGAAGAAATACCACGTAGATCAGCTATAAAAACAACAGAAAAATGTGTTTATATATTTATAAAAATGTAAAAAAAAAATGTATAACGCACAGCAGAAAGCATGGTTTGTATAAGGGAAATGGTGAAACATTTGGTTTATCCAAAGGTACATGTCTACTCATTTGTATGGTACTATTCTACCTGCTGTGCTGTTTTTTTTCCCAGCCTGCCTCTGTGACATATCCTCCATATCATCTCTTGCCATTCATTACCTGTCGCAGGTTGCGCGTGACTTTAACATCATGCCACGAATTGTCGTTGAATTTGCCGTTGACCGGCTCCACTATGGCTTCGAAAGCCCCGGAGCCCAGGTTGATGACGAGCGAGACGGCGCCGTCCTTCAGAGCCAGGTTGACGTAGTCGGCCGACTTTCCCGTGTGGAGGATGAGGCCGTTCCGCTGCCAGGTCTTGAAGGAGAGTGTGATCTCGTCGCTGCTGCTCTGGATGGGGTTCTGGGACAGGTCGTAGCAGAAGTACTCCGAGCCTCTGAAAGTGGCCACGTTATCTTCTCTCGCTGCAATCAAGACACAAGAGACACAGCAGAGTTTATTATCGCTGCTTTGCTAATGTCCGCACTAGAATGCTTTGATCTTGCCTCTGGAATTGGCATGGCATGCTTGATATGTAGTGTAACGCAGACATTTTCAAATAGACAAAGACAGAGGATAAAAGGAGAGTGAGAGACAGCAGGAAAATGAAAAACATCTCTGAGTACATTCAGGCTGAAGCGCTGGAGCATGAGGTCTAGAGCACTTATCTGTGAGATCATCTTCAATTAGATCCCTGTCTTTAAAGTTGAAAAATGCTGGAGTCCAGTGAGTATCTGCACGGCTGAATCTATTAATCCAGGCAAAGGCCATTCCGAGGCAAAACATTAGCAGGGAATACTCAATATGAATCCAGTGGCATTGCAGTCTGTTATTCTAAGTTAAACACTCTGCAGCATGTACTCAGTGAACATCTTTTGGAAATAGTGATTTTTAAGGAATGCCTCGAAGGCAATATTTTCTAAAATCTTTCCAACTGTACAAGCATTAAATGACATCTTTCCTAAGGTACTCTATTTTTGCCAGAGAACATAAGAAAAAAACATTTTCTATCACTATGCGAATCGGTGTGAGTTTTGTCCTGATCACACAGGCAAGAAGAATGTTGATGAGAAGAGAAAACAACAAAATCCTGCAGTTTTGTGTGCATGCACCAGACTCCCCTGCCGGGTCCACAGCTAGGGAATTAAAGGCCTTGGATAAGGTTAAAATGGCGATTATTGGGCTTTAAGGCGCTGATGGTTTTACAGAAGCCCCTGGAGTGGGCTAAGCTGTAATAATCATAGCCACTCTCTACACCACACCTCAGTACACTGCCATACCAGCACAAACCACCACAAGCATTTTTCCAATGTCCTTGGAAAACCTTTTCTTTGTAAATTATCAATATTATCACAGTATTTCAGTAGTATTGGACCACTGCATAAAATTTTACTTGTTTATCAAGGAAACTTTACTTTATCATTACATTGTAGGAACTGGTTCTTTTCAATACAAACAAAATGTGCATTTTCCTGAAGAATAACTAATGCAATTGATTTAGCAGTTATTACAATTCATGGATTTCCACAAAACATTATCCATGGTGACCATGAAAGTTGCAATGGTATGTGTAAGAATCATAATCATAATCAACGCTGGCATTAACTGCTTACTCAAAGTTAAGGAAAAAGAGCATTGCAGTAAGACTGAATGCTGCCATTTGGGGATACAGGAATTAAAATAATCAGATCGATAATGTTTCCATGTACACTGCAGGGCAAAAGTGCAGTACTGCTGTTCTAAATGTAACTCCCAGGATGTGTCCATATATCTGCCATGTACCTGTACGCAGGCAGGAGCGGATGGTGGGTGGGTTCCCAGCTTGTCATGTTCACTTGCTCATCCTGACTAGTGCCGGCACCCAGCTGTGATGCATGCTACTGAACATGGGAATTCACTTCGGGCCGAAAGCAAAAGCGGATCCACCGCTTGTGCAATATGCTGGTGTACAGCTGTTGACACAGGTTGGGACCGAAGGTGTAAATGCATCTCTCCGAAGGCCCCAAAGAGAACCTATGGGGGTGGATTAGAGCATGCAGCAGCAGGCACCACTTATATCTCTGTTTTCCCAAGGGAGGCAATGACAATGAAAGGTATTTCTCTCCTCTATTAAGATTCATCAGCAGCAGTTGTTTTATCATGGGAACACTGAAAATAATTATATCCATACTAATGGCAGTGAAAAAGGCACATTTCACAAATACATAAGCACGTCAGGGTCATATGTTCTCTGAATGTATAGGTTTCCTTTGCATCATGAGTGTTTTTGAGGAACATCTGAGAGAAAGCTGAGGGATGATGGGAAACTGACAGATCGAGCTGTCATTGACCATCAAAATGAGCTTGGCTCCTCCTTGCGCAAACCCTAACATGTCTGTGCAGTGTCCACGTTCATTCATTTTTGGCTTGGCTACATGCAAATGCAGGAGCGCTTATTGTTAGTGCTGTGGAGACAGTTTTGAGGCAATCCAGGTCATGGAGTTATTTCCCCCCAAAGCACAAAGTGCTCGCTGTAATGCAGTGCATTAGAGATGGAAAGGGAAGAGGAACAGCAGCAAACACAGGTCATTCTGTGCACGAAATGGAGGCAGCGACAGCGAAACTCTGCTTTCCACTCACCAGACGGAACCCACACGACTTCTCTGATGACGCCACATGCGCAGTTAGGTCATACAGAAAGTAAAAGTAGCAGCGCATAAAATGCACCAGAGTGGTGTTGAAAGACCAGATTTATAAACAAAATAAATTTCCAAAACAATCCGAGCCAAGCCACACAGTCTGTTTAGATTATGGCCTTCCTGACATGCAGCATGCAATATTACATTATATTACATGACATTACATTACATTCCATTCGTTTTGCAGATTCCTTGTTCCTGTTAAACACCACAATGAGCCACGCTGCATTTAAAATGACACACTAAATTCCAATAAACAACCACAGACTCACGACAGAATCTTCCCAAGACAATATTATGCCAAATACAAGACTGTTATCAAGTAAGGCAGCATGGAGGCAGTGTAGCCTTCTAAGAAACTCCCAGCCACCTTATCTATGGCTATGAACTGCTGTGAACAGAAATCCAGCATTACAGATATCCTGGTTTCTAATAAGGCCACCTCATCCAGCCCTTATCAATTATTAACTAAACAGAATGTTGTTTTTACTAAAGAGACTATGATGCCTTAGCACCAGATGTTACCACGTCCGTTAATTCCACCCTCCTTAATACTTAATGAGATTTAACCCCCTCAGTCAGGGAAACAGAGCCGGGCTCATATTTACTGTAGGAGGGATGAGACAGTCCCATCAGCCTTTGGGATCTACTACTCACTACTGGAGACAGAGTGGCAAAGTGCTGAGAATCTGGCTGGACCACTCGTGAGACAGAGAGAATTCAGCACTACACCAGACCCCACTGTGGGTATAGTGTTGACTGGAGATATGACCCTCCGAGTCATAATTAAAATCACAGTTTCAACACAACAAACACCAATTACCAGATCATAAACAGCCACGGACAGCACACTCGTTTCACCCCAAAAAGGCAGACACAGCAACTGCTTGGTAACAGCATTCGGTGATAGGTCAAGCAGGTTCACTCAGAATCCGAGTATCACAGATCAAGGCATATCATATACATAGCAAATCCACACAATTGTAACACTTGTGTATCATCAGCAAATATACAGTAACGGACACAGAATGTTTCCAGGCAGTTCTGAGCCAATGTAATTCAGATTAGGAATTTGTAAAAGGTAGACAAACGCAATTTCTTTCCCTAGATTGTTTTCAACGTGAAGGACGGCCACTAACTCATCTTGCTCTGACTCTTGCCCCCACGCATCTTGTGAGAACACAGCATCTGTGCAGTCACACATTTCACTCTGGTCCCTCACTGTAGCACAGTGCTAAACAAACCTTATCTCTATCCATTTTTAATGAAAAGCCTTAGGGTAGCTAAAAGAATTTCACTGCTTCAGAGACGGAAAAAATATATATACAGAAATGAGAAAAGGCAGCTGGAGCAAGAATGAGATACCAATTGCAGTGAAATATGGAATCTTAATAATGAAAAAAATCTTTATTACTTAAATGAAAATGAGCATGAGTAGAGTGATTGTTATCAAGCCATAATTCTAATGGCCTTCTAATGTCTTTTCCTTATAATTTACGCTGTGATAGATGACTGCAGATAAGTCACAGCAGGGTCCATTCGTAAAAATGTCAGATGTGGCAGAACCGCCGGAGAGAAAGTTATGGTGCCAATAAATCCAAAACATTTTAAGAAGAAGCTGTAGCCAGATCACGGATCTCCCCAGCCCTGAAAACTTGCAAATCTCCAGTCCAAAGCACTTCCACACATCACATGTGTGCATTATGGTCAAAATTCCACCAAGAATGGTGATCTGAGGAATTGTTCCTTCAGTTCAACTTATACATGTATCTAAACTGTAAATGTTGTTTTCCTTTTCAAATGGCAGGTGTTCCTAGTCAACTTAAACATCTGTACACAAGTAATATGGCAAATATGAAGTGAATATGTATATTTTAATATGAATACGAATGGAGTTAATTATAGTATTAATAAATAAATGTTGAATATCGAAATGAATGAAGTGCCCAGGAATGACATTTTATATAATTTATATAATTTTATATTTTAGATTCTATAGTTATATTTTATATTGAATAATATATATAAAATATATAAAATTCCTGGGCATTTAATTAAATTCGATATTCAAAATTTATTCATTAACATTATAAAGGGACTTGGTGGCATATCGTATTTTCAATTCACCAAGCAATAATTCTGAGGGGAAATATATTGAGTATATCTGTGCCACTATGTAATTTGAACCAAGCAGTGTGGAACCTCACATCGGGTAGCTTCCACACATTCTGTACATACACCCAGACAAACAAACAAACATCTCGCCTCCCATCCATCAGCCGCCGGGGCACGACTCCTCCGCTGCCTATAACCGACGACACAGGTCAGCTTAATCCACCTCCTGCATCTGCAAATCCAGTCTGCACCGACTCGTGCCCGTCACAGCCGAGTGACACGGGATCAATACGCAGGCCGAGGCGGCAGAGCCCGACGTGTCAGCCCGACCCTGATGGATCTGGCAGACCTCCTTCCAGCACAATTATTTAAGCAAATGATCTGTTAAGATGTCGGGGGGTGGGGTGGGGGGTGGGGGTGGGGGTTGGGGACGTGACCTCACCGGGTGATGGGAGCAACGGAGCAAAGAGAGGTGGCATGGCCCACCTCCCTACTGACAGCACTTACCACAGAATCAGCACGTGTCCCCATACCCCCTGCCTACCCACCCCTCTGTCTCACACACACACACACACATTCACACACACATTCACACCCACACACACACACACACACACACACACACACACACAAACAGAAACCACCACACACACGTGTGCACACGCACAGACATACGTGCACACACGCACACACATGCGCATGCACACACACAAGGATTCGCACACGCACAGACTCACACACATGGACGTACACACAAAAACACACACACAAATAATGAATGCTCTGTTCCTGTACAAAACATTGATTAATATCAACATTCTGTGTTTCAATCATGAACAAGGAGGCATTATTTGAGTCTATTCAAAGCATTCATTCACCTATATTTATTGTATGTCAGAAGCATGTTGGAAGAGATGAGCTGCTGGTACAATTGTGCAAACACCTCTGAGCAGCTGTAATTAGACTGGTCAGGGGGAGGTTCACTATTATGCAACCTAATGATTGCATTCAAATTGTCTAGCAGGGAGGGAACTGTTTGTTGCTGCCAGAATGGAGAAAAAGAGAATTAAATCACATATAGTTCAAATTCAGCACAAGCTGCAACGTCATTTATCTGTGTCAGACTTACGAACTGCATTTAAATTTTAATCTAAAAATAAGTTTCAGTCGATAAGTCAATGTCAATGAAGAAAAAACATACATATTTATCTCTTTGGGTTTCAGAGGATGTGGAAAGTGATTTTTTAAGAGCATCAAATGTAGCATAACAGAAAATTTGCATTGGTTTCAGTGATTAAAATCCAATTGACATTACATCTGAGCACCCGTCTATTTTCTTAGAATGTTTTTTCAATTTGCTTGTGTGTCTCAAAACAAGAGGAGGGCAGACAATCAGGACCCAATCACTTTCCATTTAATTTTTTTCCCTCCCCTCCGAATCCAGGGTTCACCAGGCCCCTGAATTTGTAATTTATTTAACATTTGCAGGCGAGGATGGGTAAATACGGTGCTGTTTGCAGAGCGGAGCAGAGCCGCACCCCTCCCAGACGGCCACACGCTCCTGCTTCACACGCGCTGTGGATTCTGTGGAAGGGAGAGGCCTGCCGCATTTCTCGTTCCGCTTCAGCGGCTCGCTCCTCCCTTTTGCAGCTTTTAGCAACTGCTATTAGCTTTCCCTCGCTCTCTCCCTCTCCCTCTCTCACTCTCTCCTTCTCCCGCTCCCCCCACTCCCTTTCTGTGCCGCTATACCCGGCGGACAGCTTGTGGAAAATTAACCTGTGGCCCCCTCTGGGAGCAGTAAAAAACGCAGGTGATAATTTTTCCACACATAATGGTCTTCTCTCTCCCCCCATCCCCCACCCCTTTTCTCCTCCCCTACTCTCCCCCGATAATGCACTAACTACAAACCACCTGCTTCGTTTCAGGAGACTAGTCTCCTGTCCTTGACCTTCAGAGACCCCACTTCAGTCCATGGTGGAGACCGGTGTCACCCCCTTAAACAAGGCGCTCTTAACAGCCCTATTGTTACCCTTTCTCACGTGATTAACTGCGCTTAACTATTCTGATTGTGGAAAGCAGATGCTGAGGACATCAGTCAAATGTGTACACCTAATCTATATATACATCTCTGTCCTTAACGCAAGGGCAATGCTCCTTGTGTGGTAATACTTTGTTTAGAGCAAGAGATGGCAGTAAGTAAATTAAGTAAGTCAAGACTAGAGAGGATGCTGTTGTTGGTGCTACTCCCCACCTGTAAGGAGCAGTTAACCTCCCAAAGAAGCCTCTTAATAAAAATGTAAAAAGCATATCTAATTTACAGGTATGGTAAACTTAGAAGGCGCATGGCTCATGTATATGTAAAAAGACTACTTGAAAAAATAAATTCCATCTCCAAATGGTGGTATGATTAATTTTCAAAGAACACAGTTTCATTATATCAATTGGAAGAGGATAGATGGCAAAAATTAAACACCAATCGCTTTTCTGCAGTACTTACAGGGGCCTCATGCAATTATTGATAACATTGATAATTGCATGAGGCCACATATAATATCCTAACTCATTAATATAACGATCATAAAAATCATTATTATATATTATATCATATATACATAAATATATGTGTGTGTGTGTGTGTGTTTCTGACCAGATTTTTTTTAATTCTTTTGTTAAATTTGTAGATCGTGACCACGTTTGAGGGAGTTATTATTACAGGAGCCATCACTTGTTATTTTTTTCTGCATGAGTTGGATGGATTTTACTGTTTGGGTGAACTGTTTATTTTTTATCTGTGCTTTTGAGAGGCAGCACAGGACAACAGCATACCACGCAGCAGAGAAAGCACTCCACTGACTTAACAATCAGCAGGGTAATTTAGTTCAGGTAACCCACAGATTTTACCATCTCCTGGCTGTTTTCAATAAACACGTTGACCAAAAAAGAAACACCATGCATATTCAAAGCATTGATTTATTCTTATATATTTACTCACAAAGACACCTACGTAGTTATATTGAGCACTGGCATGAAATAGTGTGTAAGGTCTTTATGTTAATTAGAATAAAAGGACTGTTGCTCCAGAGAACTTGGAACAAATTAGTTAACACATTCAACTGGCTATCATCCAGGTCTTTACTCAACTGTCATTCATATGAATAAAGACCTATCAGGCGCATCACCTACACTGATGGCTGTACAAGCATATCTTGTGCGTGTTTTCATTTTTGATCTCACTGTTGTTGATTTGATTGATTTTAATAGCCACGATGAGTTATTCAGTTTTTGGGGTTTTTTTAAAAGTTCAGTCAAGATGAAGTAAACTAGGGAAAAGCAGTCATGCCAGGTACTGTATGTTGAGAATCAAAGCTGGGAATATGTCAACCGAAATGTTCCCTGTTTACAGCTGAAAATACAGCTTTGTTGTACAGTACCTTTGCTGACTTAAGGAACACAAAATCCTCAGAAAAGGTAAGAAATTGCGTGAATCAATCCAGTGAAAGGCCCGAGCGGCAGCCTGTAGTAATCTGCTTTCATTTACAAGAGATGCACATACCCTTGAAAACTAACCAAAAACCTTATCCCTGCATGCTGCTATAAGAGATTTGTAATGATGCACTGTGTCAAGTAGACACATTCAAGAGGGTGGGGTTTACTCTAAGCCTCCCCATGTGTCTGATGGACACTTTGTTGAGCCTGGACTACCAACATCTCAGTTGCCGTAGTTCCCTGTCAATATGAGAAGGACTGTTGGTTCGGGACTCTTACTGATTTCAGAGAAATTGCTATTCCATTTTCCAAAAGCTGCGGGTCACTGTTAAAGCTTTGCTTTCACAATCCAGAGGAGCCAATTTCATAGCTAACTAATTTAAATTTCCCAGCTCTTTTGATCTCTGGCATTAGCTGTATTTCATTAATTCTTTCATATTTTCAATTACAGGTATGACTGTAGGAGGGCGCAGAAGGACACAGAACCACTTACCCTCCACCATCCAGCAAAGGAATCTTTTTATGAAACATAACTTGAGGTATTTTGGAGGGAAATTAAAACCATTGTTGGTGCAAAAAAAAACATGCTTTCCTTATTTAATTTTGGATAAACCTCAATCAGCAGATGCCAGTTCAACAGAGAAGCTTTTCTATTTTTGGAAACCTGTTTTGCTGGCAGCTTGATTATTTCAGCTTCTGAGAATGCCTAGTTCACAGCGTGATACAAACACAATTTGCCCTAGGTGAAATCCAGCAGTGGACCATGCTCAGATGTGTCCAATGACACAAACACTACAAATATTAGGCTAAAAAACCCAAACATTTCAAGTGCACACAGCAAGTCTCTAATCAGTAGGCAAAGATTGTTTCAACAAAGCATTGCAACATAAGATCTATAGATAAATCACCAGTGGAAAATGTTCACATTTAATAGGCGTTCGGTTGCAAGCTATATGACAAGGCATATAACTCAAACTATTAATGACAGAAAAGGCACACGAAAGCAGTAGCAGACAAACTGCCGCGGCCATTAAACTGACATGACCACAAATGTGTTCTGATAAATTTACAACCCGGAAACACTTTAAATGTATTTACTGTCATTATTTTCACATGTGATTTGTTACTATAATTAAAAGGCAAAAGCATTTTTATGGAATATAAAGCAAACTAGATATTACACTTGTCTGAAGAGGGGCCTGGGTGATGTTCAGGGAGCACTACATATTATTCATGATCGGATGGTTTTGTTTTGTTGTATTTCTTATCGTTTTCATATTTTCTATCATTCGGTAAGGTTTCATTTGTCACAATGTGCCTTATCTGAATGTTGAAATGTTGGGACCAAAATCACGGGATGGATAACCATTTCTTAGGCCTATTCAATCCATAGGACACTGTGTATATCCAATAATCCTGTGATTTTTTATATGAATTAAACAGGTCAAGCATGCTGTTAACAATGGGATAAAATTGGTGGATGTGGCAGTAGATGTGACATAGGTTAAAACATAGGTTAGAAGGTTAAAAAAGGTGAAAATTTCTGCAGACAAGGATTGTCCCATGCTTTACAGCTACGATCAGCTGGTTCTGTCATGACATGAACCTACAACATTCGTTTTTTTCAGAGCTATAAGCATTATGACCATTATGATTAAGGGGAGACAACAAATTACAGGAGACCATACATCTCCCATATACCAGGAGCAACTCTTTTTCCTCTACAATGTCCTTACCACCAATGTTGCTCCTTAAAAACAAGCAAGGGGCATGTACCTGAGCTGACATAAGCGGTTATCCATTTATATTAAATATGTCTAAATAATATCTGTTGAAACCAAAATCTCTGGTGACAAGGAATTTATGTCAGAGACACCAGGAAAATTTTAGTGCAGTCACTGAGTGAACTGTGATTATTGTTAGCAGCAGTGGCAGTGATCAGGTAAATGAGCTAGCTAGCCAGCTCTTTGGTATTGAAAATGTTTTTGCATATTTTTATATATAAATGAGATGAAGTTAATCTTGCAAGTTATTTAGCAGAGGTGAAACTGAATGAGATATTGAGACCAATCTGTCAATATTTAGCTAGAAACATGCTTTTCCATGAAGAAGGGCACCGAATTACAGATTCCAAAGTCCCCATAAATATTTTATTGACCATCAAATAAATATGGCTACACTAAAGTGTCAACATTTCAAGTGTCTGAGCATAAAACTGTTTTCTTTGTAACTAAAACAATAATAGTCATATTATTTCTTTAGAATGATTGAGCTTTGCTGTTGATTTGCTGTATTTGGCATAGAGACACTGTAAAAAATTTGTCCTTTTTTGTATGAGAGGATCTGCAGATAGGTTCTGTATGGGGTGGGGAAAGGGGATGGAGGAAATTCAAGTGTGGTTTTGAAAGGGGCCCCAAAATAATTAATCCCAGTCCAAGCCTATGAAAACAATATAAAAAAAAAAACCATGATAATAATTAAGATTAACAAATGTTGTTTTCAATAGATCAAAAAAATTAAGTCAACTATGGGGTTGAATTTATCCTTCAGTATTACATCGTCAAGCAAGAAAACACACAACTCATTCAGGACAAACACAAGATTTCCACCGAAAGCAGAGGAGTTGTTATTTCTAGAGATGCCACTAAAAGCAGTGTGGGATATGTAGCTTTAGCGACTGTGTGAAAATGTCAGGTTTATACGCGTTCGCTATCTGCATCATCTAAACAGCCGATGTGTCACATTTTGTGTTTGCAGCACGTTTTACTAATTATGTGTATTCAGCAAATGCTCAGATAATGTAGTCAGCCAGAAAAAGCTGTGATTCTTTGGATCTAAGAGCAGAAAAACACACCACTCTCTGAAATTTTATCATCCATCCCCACATTTAAAATGTAGGCTTATTTTGACATTTAATTCAAAGCTACAAGGAGCATCCTCTGTTCTGTAATTTGGTGTAATGGAAGACAGCAGCTGATGTAATCCAAAAAAGGGAAAGGAAAGGAAAAAAAAACAGCATCAAAGGAGGTGGAGGCTCAGATTCTAGTCATCTGTTCAATGCAGCTAAATGACTGTCATTTTAGGGGTTATACAGATGTAGAGGAAACTAGAAAGTGTTCAAAACAAGCAGTGATGAACCAGGAAGAAGGCAAAAATCTCTCCAATCAGACTAAGGTGAGACTGCCATCAGTAATTTCCTCACAAATCGTGTTTTCCATTTGTTAGAGGAACTGACAAATGACGGCATCTGATCCTGGAATATCCAAAAACAGGCTTGATATGAGACTTATTGTAGAAAAAACAAAACACAGACCTCCCCATTTCCTGAAGTCTGTAATATCGTAATAGTTTAGAGTCATTTCAGTTACAGGGGAAATGCACCAAAGCAGGGCTCTCAGAGCATATTCCCATCACATCTGCTAACCAAACACAGAAGATTACACAACAGAGGGATGGAATACTCTCAGTAATTGGCTAATAATCTGATTAATATTAGAGCATTGTAATTAATTCAGCGCATTGTTACAATAATGGAATGGGGAAAAAAGTGCATCCTCTGCAGATAATAATAAAAAGGGTCACATAAAAGACAGCTGTGAATATCAAGAACAGGCTGCCATCTGTCGTACTACCTCCTTTTGAATTGGAGTCAGAATAAAAAAAATTACATATATTAATATGTACATCAAGGATTTAAAACTACAGAGCTATACCACTATACTAAAATATATCATTTTTCAATGATGCTGCCTTACAGTAGCACATATAGTGAAGTACATATAGTCTAGAAGGTAGGATTGGTCCAATGTTGTGTTGTTATAGACTACTTTGTTTAAATATCAGGCCACAAATGATAAGAAATATCAAGTCTCCAAGGTTTACATCTGTTGCAAAAGGCAGGAAAATAAATATCTGTTCATAAGGATTTCACATTTACCACCATGAAATGTAAACTGCAATGCGATAATCTTTAAATTCCAGAATACCACTATCAATTGGAAATAAATTCCTACTCTGAATGAGAATCTCAAAATATGAGGAAATGTAGACAGCCTATGTTGACAGACCCCTGCAATCCAGGCTAAAACAGTTTTCCTTTTTGCTAACACTGCAGCTAGTCTTTTGCAACAAGGACAGTTTATTCAAAAGGAGTGCAGTAAATATGTCTCTGCTTGCCCCAGTAAGGCATAACTCCCTGAAGCATGACAGCTAGTCCCGAGAGCATTTCATTTACTCGGAACATAATACTGTGTTATTGGCCATTATCTCTGCTGTCAGTAGCTATGTTGATATTTAATGAAGGGGCATCTATGTCTGGATGCCATTTTTCAGCTGCCTCCGGTTGCCATGGAGACATGGTGGTTGAGGGCAGCCAGGCCTGGCACATCATTTTCCACTTGAACCTGATAAGACAGGCATTTCAATATTTATTTTCTCACATTCATTTGCATCTTGCACATTCCATGTTACACAGGAAGAACAGTGTTAATGGAAACTTTTAATACCGTTAAAGGGCATAAAATAAACGGGCTACAGCTCCTGTTAAAATCATGTGACATAGAGAGCTAAAAAATAGCGTTTTTTTCCCTCCCTTTATTCAGCCCATTGTCCCATTATTTGCAATTTGATTGGTTCCTATTTAAAAAAAAACAGTAATATCATCTGGTTTTTTGTATTCAAATGCTAATTTCACTACAACTTCATGAGCAATGTCTAAGAAATTTGCAAATGTGTGGATCCCCAAACACAACTGAAAAAGGCAGTGCCTCAATTTAAAAAAAAAAAAAAGAATTATTAATAAATCTTGGCAGATCATGTACCTCCTCTGCTTAATTCAATCTGATACAAAGCAGGCTAGGTCATTTTTTGAATAGGGCAGTCACCTCACATTTTTATCACAATGGAAGAAAAAATCCAAATCGTTCATAAACACAATGTGCTCAAAACTGTGAAAGCAGCATATAAAATATTACTTGCCTAATACATTATTTGGGTAGATCCACTATAAGTTCATATATAATACATGATCCTTGATCTTGTTTTTTAAGCTACATACAATTTTAAAGTTACATAATTTACTATGTTTGTGAACACTTGTGAGAATTGTATCCCTTAAAGCTGTCTCTAGGAAAAGCCCAGTGCACACCCTTGGAGACAAATTACACAATGAAACTGTGGAAATGGAATGTTGAAATCATAAATACAACCTGGCACTATGTACTGTATTTCACAAAACATTTACTTCACACTGAATAATAAACAAAATACAATAAAAACTGTTGTGAAACATGGATGAACAAATGCATTGCAAATGATCAAGCTTTCTTTCATGTAAGCTTTGTCACCAATTTCTCAATAGCTCTTTAGAAGTCTCACAGCTAGCTACATTAGCTTGCGATTTTCCCTTATGTGCCTGGCCATAGAGTTGGCTACAACAGGAATACTACACTGCTGAACAAATTAAATATTAGCTTATTCAATTTACTTTTGTAAAATGGATAACTCCAACTATGTAACCTGATTGGTCAACTTGGCACTGCTGCCATGGTGTTATCCACATTACCAAAACTTTTATAATCACTTCACATATTAATCCACAATCAATGACAAACCATGACTTATTGAGATACAAAGTAACGGTGCCTGGTGTAATCAACTAGCAGCATCTGAAACAGAGCACCCATTCTGCACATTTACAAATAATATCACAGTAACTTTACTAACTGCAGGTAATGTTCACTATACGGAACATGTGCCCATAGCTAGCTAGCTAGATATACATTTTTTCTTGGCAAACCCCAGCTAGCTACTTTAAAAAAAAAAAAAATTTACAGAATCAGCGCTTGAAAATTAAATTAAAAGGCTATTAACCATTACTGTCAAGCTTGCTTTCACTTCACTTGCTTTATGTGCGTGGACCAATAAATCACCTTGTGTAGCCTGATGGTATGCAACCATGATTCTCTATCTGTACAGTTTCCCAATTAGAGATTTAAGTGACTGATTTGGGGCTACTAATGCATCGCTGTTTGCAAGTGCAAAAGTTGTTGTTTCAATGTTTTGTAAATTCCAGTTAAATTAACTAACATTACTGCATCTGAGTAGAAATAGGGATATGCACAGTTTACACAACCCTGCAAGTGCTCTCTGTCACTGGACTACTAATCAAGAAAATCATGTCATTGAGTGGCCACAAGGCAGAGAACTCTTTTCAGAGCTGCTGGAAGCCTTCCCTTGAGAACGGAAACCAGTGGAGCAACATGGCCAGGAAATGGATGTAACTGAGTCCACAGGTTAGCTAGCTGACTAGCTAGTGACTTTGGTAGCCTAATATTGACATAGGCCCATCCATTCTTTACAAACTGTAAACAAGCTAGAAATGACATCTTAGTAACTGTAATTTTTTGGTCTCATTTTAATAACTGAATGATAATAAGTTCATTAGCGTGATGAAGATATTTAATCAAAGTTTATGGTCAATTCTGCTTCCTTTCTCATATTTGCATACTTAAATAGATTTAAATATTTGAGGACCAGCAAAGCAAATAATATTTGGACCTAAAAACAATAATGGACTTGAGGGTTAGCATTGTGGCAATTATTGGCACTTGGTACTCGGCTTTACGTATTACCTAGCAACCGCATCAGTGTTGTGGTGATAATCACGATAACACACACCCTCTCCTGTATTATTGCTTTATTAATAAAAAGAATAAAGAACATCAAGACAAATCTGCTACAACCCTTCTAATTCTCAGAGGTGGTTAGAGACTTGCTTGTTCCAACATCCAATGCCATTAACATTGCATTGTCCTGTAACCTCCATTACTCTTAGAATCACTTCAAATTCCAGTTACTTCAAAAGCTAGAGTGTCAGTGACACTTATCCAACTGAAGGAGAAATATTGATTCTGGAGACATGTCTGTTCCCTCAGAAACTCTGTTCTTCTAACTTCTGATGAACAAGGCCTCACTCTGAACAACACCACATTCTCAAACATGGGGACATTGTACAATTTGTATCAGATACTGGGAACAGTAATGTCAAGCATGGGAAAGACTGTTCCTGTTCTGACTGTGCATTCTTTCGCTTGAGCTACACAAATCACAATCATGCTCATGACACAGTATTTCCATCATTTCTGATTAAGCCTGCATAAGGTTTTCATGCAGTACTAATTGCATTTTGACATGAGTGATAATATTGTGGTAAAGTATTAATAAAAATAAAAAACTAAATGTTAAACTAATTTAATAAAACATTCTGGATATTTGTAATTGTCATTTATACATGCATCCGTGTCAATGTGTCTCAATAAAACACAATTGGAAAAATGATACAGGAGGAACAATTAAATATGTTTAAGAATATTATAAGGTCAGTTGCTATTTTAATTGTCATTTAACATTCTGTTGTCGCCCTTTCTTGAATTCACAATGTCAAAACCAAACCCAACAAAAGCTTAATCACTGTGAGATGGGCAAATATTGAATTGAGAAATACTTGCCCATTGTTCACCATTAGGACTGGCATTTTGAGTGAACAGCTTTGTAGGTTTTTCCCCTCATATTCAGAAACTTGGATGGTTTAAAAGGACAAGAGAGGCAATACCATAGTCAACCTCAGCTTTACTATGGTGGGTTTTAAAAGGCAACAACAGTCTGACAGTTAAGTCCAACTGTTTGATTGTACATACTACACCAAGCTACTACAGGAATTATGAATCTGTCTTTAAGAGCTATTGACTAGGACTGTGCTTGCTAAGGCAAAAAATTCCCCTGGTGCTGATTTTTACAAAAAAAGGTATTAGATAAATGGGGATTTCACATTGAATGGCTCTTGGATCTCATTAAGTTAAGGGGCAACACTACTAAGAGTTTCCAAGTCTCTTTGGTTTGAGAAGTACTGCCAGTTAGATCATGACCACCACACATCATATAAAAACTATATCCTCCCCCCAAGGGACCATATAGCATTCATCTTTATTCCCTAGTTACACTGCATATTGCCAATTGCATTGCATATTCCATTGCACCTATAAAACATGTTTAGTCAGGTAAACCACAGTCAATGTCATTGATAGGTCTCCATTTTTTTCTTAACTGTTTAACAGCAAAATTCATCATATGGTAAACAGAGTATGGGAAAGGTGTTTTTAAGAGAAGCATTAAAGAGTAGAATTAATATGTTCAAGAATACTATGTTTCCTAATGTACTAGATTTAACAGAAACAAACATCTACAAACAAAAAGACAAATGGGAAATCTTCCCATCAGATGTGCAAGGGATATAAGGAAACATTTTTCAAAAGGGTTCTGGTTGCACAGAGATAGAACTGTTCCCTGACAATGTCAGAGATTATAATATATATGAATAATAACACAGGAGTTAAAAGCTTGATAAAATGTAATTGGTTTTGGGGAGGGGGGTTAACGAAAGGTCACACTTTGCACCGCGACCCGCTTATCTGTTTTTACAGCCCGTGTCTTTTTCACAAGGGCAGCGAAGGGAGCTGCACCAGGCCCCTGCAGTTTGGAAGAGCTGCTGCAGCCAGTTTGTGTCATGCTGGAACCGGTTGTTGCCCTTGGCTAAAACAATGTGCGGTCTGGGTCTGAGGCCATCGGAGGCTTTGACGCTTCGCTTTGCATCGCTGTGGGATACAAATAGAGATATGCCTTCTGAATGGTAAGCAGTAAGTATTTCTCCGTGTGCGCCTCCTCTCCTTCTGTTAGCAGGGCCTCCATATCCTTGCATTAGTGGGCCGAATACAGAGCAGAATGAAAACACTGATGCGCTTGTCTTGCCTTGTATTGTTATAGCAGAAATTTGGAATGGTAGCGAATGTGAGCCTGCATACGTGTGGTGCATTCATAGGCGGGGTCATTACACATCCCTAAAAACAAAACCGTTTGAGCCTCACACACACACACGCACACGCGAGCGCAAACACGCAGCCGCACACACACCACACACGAGGTGTCACGGCAGACGTATCCCGCCTGGCGGCTCGTGGTGACGCGTGTCGCCTTTCGCGGGGACGTGGCGACGTTCCTGACACACAGATAGCGTGCGGAGACGGGGCTGATCGCGGCGCGAAAACACGTAGGCGGGCGAACCCATTGTGCTCCTGCCGTCAGGGCAGCACGCAGAACACCGCTGCATGGGGCTCACCTTCTCCTTTCTCTCTCTCTCTCCCTCCATTTTCTCCATATAAATACTCTTCAAAAGGGTACACCAGCCCTCAGGCCCCAGTCAGTCCTGTGCTCTCTGCATGCAAACGTCTTTTCTCAGAGGAAAGAGGTTCTCCTTTTTTTCTTTTGTTTTGTTTTGTTCATATTACTGGCCTCTGGGCCACATTTCCAAAAAAGAGAATAAATAGATAAATAAATAAACAAACAAATAAAAAAGTCATGTTTCCCCGGCACTTCCTGAGCCATGGCAACTTTGGAGTCCTATCTGTTTCCCGATGAGCGAATTCGCCACAGATGTCGAAGCGGTTCATCTCAATTTGCGAGCTGGAGAAATGATCTGCCATCACTTCAAAGCAACAACCTTAATATTCTGTCAATGAATGATATTTCTGAACAGGAGCCTGACTGCACACTAGCTTCATGTAAGTGAGAAAAAAATAATTCCTCTAAGTACAAATGTTGTGGTTCTCAAGAAGAAGGAGACAAGTTATGCTCTTTTTTTAATAGAATGTCTTCCTATGTTTAAGGATGAGTGGCCCAAGAAAAGAAAATAATTACTATTCTCACTTATTGGGATGACTTTATTTATTATAAAACAGTCATCACGCTCATACAGTACCCTTAACTGTGAATAGTCACAAGCTTTTAACAGTTGTGAATTACTGTTTGTATTGAAGCAAACCTTTAAACAATAAATTAGTCTTATATTTCAAAGGTGCAACCCCACAAGAATGACACATTTTCATTTTTTTTCCTCAGAAACATAACAACATAACGACAAAAGCCAGGAAAGAAATGCAAATTATATGAGGGTGCAAACTCAGCCATTAACACCGTATGTGTAACACCATAGTGCAGCAGAAGCACTGAAGTTAACAGGATTGAACTGTGTGATTTTATCACCCAGGAGATACAGGAAACACACTTCATAATCCCCACTTTACCTGCAACATAGAGGCAAATATTGATAAATAAAAGTTAATCAGATTGAAGAATGTCCTGCAATACCTGGAAACCCTCAATACGGGATTTATTATACATTCCTATACATGATTGGAATGTTTTTTGAGATCACGGTGTTAGAAATGTTCAGTTTAGTTGCATTAGGATTTGTATTGTGGTTATAGGACCCACGAGAGACTTTACTGGTGTACAATCTATCATTTTACCAAAGATGATTCCGCAAATATACAGTTATAAGTGGGGAAGATGTGTAGAATGTAAGGTAAAATAACATGGGACAACTGCCCCCAAACACCATACACACGCACACCAACCCCAGGGGTTACATTTAATATTTACCCTTAACTCCGTTTCACAACTAAATGGTTATCTAAATGGTTAATTACTGAACTCATTAATTCACAATTTTTATACTGCTATTGGTATGTAACAGATCAAACTAAATCCTCCAAGAGCAGGTTCCTGAAATAAATGTGAAAAACCCAAGAAACAGGGTGAATGAACCATGGCCAGATGGTTATCAGTATGAGCCCTGGGCAGAACACTGTTGTTGCAGTGTTGAGTACGGGATCTAACCCAAAATCCCACCAGCTAAAATCCTGCTATAGAACAAATGTAAACAAGACATGCAATTTAAACCTAAACTAGGCATGTGCCGAGCAAAAAAAAAAAAAAAAATTTTGCAACATCAGTTGGCCCGTTTTTTTCTAAATGAGATATTTAGTGAGTGCGAGCACCACAAAAGCTCATGTCTCCCAGACGGAGTGAAACCATATTGGCAGAGGCAGGGCTATTTAGTCGGGATCATAGAGTGGTGCAGTCCATCTTCAGCTCCCTGGGGACGGAGGCGGAGCATGATGAATGAATGACTGGGGCTCCTCCGTAAGCAGGGACTCATAAAGGAGCATTAGGGGAGGGGCCACGGTTAGAAGCCCCCCCCGGCCGACATGTCAAGCGATCCCCATCTGCAAACCACCGTCGGAGGAAATAGGGTGCATCACAAAGCGCTTTCCACACATCTGTGTGTTTACCCAGGGATCCGATTTTTTATAAAGCGGCAGGAGGGCTTCTTGCCGCACTCGCGTGCCCTCCCTCGGGCTAAGTGGTCTTAACCCTTTCTCTCATGGGGCTGGGACAAAAGAGCTCCCCAGGCAGCCTATAATCAAGCCCTTTCACAAAGCCTTTTCCTACCCTCGCCAGCCTCGCCTGACATGCTTCAAAGTGGATTTCTAAATATGTCCCAAATTTGCCTTGACATATTCCTACATGACTGAACTCAGCATTAAAAAAGAAGGCCTTTGTCTAGATGTGACCATTAGAATAGATACTGTATGTGTACATATATCATAGTACTTCTGTCAAAGAGGTGATTATAATGATTGTATGTTAACCATTTTACATTTAAATGATTCTTGAAGCCCTATAAACTCAATGATGGTGAAAGCTTTGAATAGAATCATTTAGCATTATACAACTCAAAACTACAATATATTTCATTGCAAGATACACATAGCAAAATAAAATTTTATCCTATTTAAAGCACCACTACAAATGGTTTTGTGGTTAGATTTCATAAATAACATGCTATATATTTTAAAAGAAGACGTAAGGTACACCTCATTCTTAAAGTATGTTTTAATAAAACGGTGGTCTCAGATTACATTATGCCTCTTTTTTGGCTTTTAATATAAAAAAAAACACTATTAAGATGTGATCTAATTCACAGTGTTTTTTACCTTTAAAAATCATGTATATACAGCTGAAAAAGACTGCTTTTTAAGAATTAGTTTGGTCAAATTTATTCAACATTCCATAATTTGCTAATAAAACAGCCTGGTCATTCGCAGAAGGGGTCACAGAATGCTTCCCTGCACTGCTGCCCTGTTTTCTCACATTGTTGCCTACAGCCAGCTCCAGACTGGTTGGGTCATATGATGGTAGCTCAAATACTAAAATTGGGACAATATGTAAAATCTATGTGTTAAATTACAGCAAGAAGGTTTATCACTGCAGGACCTAAATACTGTATGAGCTGCATCAGATATGACAATAAAGAATTACATTATAAATGTAATAATATAATAAATATAATAAATCTTTGGCATTAAGTTCAATGTTTTAACTTGAATTTAAAATTCTGTTAAGGCAGCTCACATCTAACATGTCTAATACAATACAAAACAACTCTTGTCCCTTTTAGCTCAAGAGGTCATACTTGCTATTGTTACTTCGCTAATCTATTTCACAGAGTTGCTGCTTAAATGAATTGAAAATTGAAATGGTGCTTAAAATAAAAGAGTGCTATGCCAATAAAAACCCAGGACACTTGAATGCTGACTTTGAAGGTTTCAGGGCTCTTGCTGTTTGTCATCAACATTAAAATTGGCAGAACAAAATTGATTAGCGGCAGGAAAGGCAACTGATGAGACTAACGTGTAAGATATTTTGTGAGTAACTGTAAATAAAGCGATTCAATGTGTGTTCGAAGTTGTTTGTGTTTTAGTACCCATGTAAAAAAATCAAGATCTAATTCTAGAGTTTCAAGGAAGAATTACTTATTTATAATATATTTCAAAACATTGTTCTTTTAATTAAAAACACTTTCCATAGTACCACTATTAATGTCTCCCTGTCAAAAGCTGTTAGATTGTGAAAATGATTTTATTAATTGCCATGCGGGCCATGAAAAGGACTGTACACAGGTCTGTATGAATTACTCATCCTCACTCATTCATCTTTTAAAGTACATTCTGCTTTTGCTGCTGAGGTGATAAAATATTCAATTCTCTTTTTTTGAGATTAACCATAATATACTCCCTCCCTGTCAAACCATGTGTCTTATCAAAGAGAAAAAGGAAAGTGTCAAAATTCAGAGTAACACACTCAGGGCTGAACGGCTCCCTTTCTCAGTGCATTTAAACACCTGTGTGCAGATGGGTGCTACACTACAGCGAAAACAGGCAAAACAGGACAGCAGCCTTTACCGATGGAAAATGATTTGTTATATTCATTAATATTCTGTGGTGCAGGGCTTCATTCCTTTTGCCCAACAGTGCACAAATGTAAAATTCAGCACACAAAACGTTTCCCTCCTACCTGCATTTCCATAATGCATTTCAACATTTCTCATCAAACGGGACAGAATTTCTGTAATGCACAGTACACACAAGCACCATAGATAGAGGGGTTGTAGGCTCAGGATTACCGCAGACACAGTAACCACGGTGTGATGATGGTGGAGAAATCTAAAGGGCAAGCTTCTGGGTAGGTAAATGGAATCTGTTCATGTGTGAAGATACACAGTCGCTCAATTGCTTGGTTTTTCTCAGATTTTTAAAAGGGGAGACTGACATAGGTATGTCTCCCCTCTGCCTATTCTCCTTCACTGACACTAGAGTGTAATGACACAGCAAAGTGATTTGTATTTAGTATGAAGCAGACAGCGCTCCATCTATCCACTATGGAGGTATACTTTGTTTAAAATTGAGAAAAGGCAATAAAAATTAAACATTTTTGAATAAAGCTTTCTGATACCTATGTGTGTGTATATACACACACACACACACACACACACACATACATACATATATATACACATAATAAATATGCTAAACACTAATATGAAATGGCTAAATATCTATTCCACTCAGCCTAAATATACAACCACCCAATGTACTGAAGACACTAGAAAAATATTACTGTAAACATCTTGTTGCTTTGCCCAGTTCAATTCCTGATGTATTTTTAGTGTGATTTCACTTTTCCTCATCACCTTTCCAGTCATAAATATCTCAGTTATACTTGTCTGTGTGGTCAGGATGTAGAGGTCTATGACCAAGCAAAGAGAGCAGTCTGGCAAACGGGAATCTGAGCAGGGAGATAATGCCACCATATGAGCCGTTCTGAGGTGACACTCTGACACAGTGCAGCATGAATTCTAATCTCCCAGCAGCATTCCCTGCACACACAGCAAGTTATTGATAACACTGTTTATTCAGGACAAAATGCCAACAGCGCTGACGTTCATCGCTGCAATCAAATCAGGAAAATGCTAACTAATCCCTAAACACAGCTCGATCTCAAATGGGTGATAGTACACGGACAAGTTTGTTTTTGCATTTGAAACTTTCCGTCTCAACAGAGTGACAGATGCATTGGACCATCAGCTGCATTAATGAATGGTCAAAGTAACACATAAAACCTACAGGATCTGTAAAGACCATCAATTCAGATTGCTCAATGGTAGACAGACACTCAGTGGTCAGACAGACAGAATATTTTTTAGCAGTCCTGAACTGGATAATTATTCAAAAACACACAGACCAGCAGAAGCAAAAACAGTGTACCATGGGATAATTGGGGCTGAAATTCTATTTGGAATCAAGATCTCCTTGGGAAATACAGAGAAAAGGCTCTTAGCACATAAAGAAAGACAGGAAATGAAATGCTGCTCTAACACCAGTAGTTATTAAATGGGAGATTTGACAGAAAAGTAATATTCCAAAATACAGAGAATTCACACAAACTGCAGAATGGCAATGTGAACTCTGAAATGACATTTATGTAAAGATCCAAAGTCAGTGGTCGGTTACTTTGGTCATCAAGTTTCAGTCTGAATGTAAAGGTAGGATTTATTTGGTAGAAAAGGGACAGAATATCAAAATCAGAGAACGAAGCTAAAAAAATTTTGATGCCTGCATCACCTCCCTCTCTCAATGTCTAGTAAAAAAACATAAATCCTGATAAATGAATCAGCAAATTTCTTCCAATGTAAGCGCAATGTCAGAACCATAATGTAACCATAGATTACTCTGATGGAAAAAAAAATGAAGGAACATTGAAGACATTTGACAATCTACATTCCTGGGTGGATGCTTCAGTCCAGGGAGTCTCCACACTGAAAATCTAAACTAACCCCAACCAGCAGTGACATTTTCCAATCGCTCTCAAGCATGAAAAAGCCTTTCCTCAGTTCATGATTCACATTAAAGACAGGGGAAATAATAAGGAGTGGGAGATGTGAGCTCTGTGGCCCAAGGGTTTCTCCAGCTGCAGGCCAAGGGAGAAGAGGCACGACAGAGAGCGAGAGAGAGACAGACAACAGGAGTGGGAGACAGAGATGGACAGTGATGAGAGGGAGAGAGAGAGACAGACAGTGAGAGTGGGAGACAGAGATGGACAGTGATGAGAGGGAGAAAGACAGAAATTGAGTCAGAGAGAGTGATAGAAAGAGAGAGGAAGGACACAGAGAAAGGCAGAGAGACAGAAAGGGAGAGAAAGACAGGATGTGAGAGAAACAGAGAGGAAAGCCCTGTATAGGCCCCAAAATATTGTCCACCCAGTGTTGCTGTTGCCTCTACAATCTCAGAAACAAAGCATGTAATTTTTAGCTCAAGTGTTGTTGTTTTTTTTCATTAAATCGATGAACTGACAGGCAAATGAATTGTGTTCAAGGGGTTTTTATCACAAACTGCATTTCATTCATTTAACATTGGGCTTTGAGTGTGGGGTTGGAATTGTACTTGGCCATAATGACAAGGTTGTTGGCCCACCTGGGGACAACATGGACAAAATAAAATGAAAAAAGGAGAAGCGGAGTTGGGGGTGGGGGGCTGGTGGTGTGGAAAGATGCTAGAAACAGCTGACACAAGAAGGTAAATGTATGTGGCACTGACATACCTGTAGAGAAACTCATCTTAGCGGGCTGAAGTAATTACGTAAGTGGTTAGCTGAAAAATTTTCACCCCAAATCCATGTTTGAAAAGTTATGTTTAAAAGGCTTTTCTTGCTATCCTGCAATATAAAACACGCACAGTCCTTGAGTGGTTGACAGAATATACTTCTCTCCATCCACAGTCAGTAACGTCAGTCAAACACTGAATGTGGACATAACCATGTGCTGTAGGAGATATTGTATGTACATTATTCACACCGTACAGGACACATCATGCATACTACATTAACGAGTTCTTGTCTGGGGCTCACATTGTACATTGCAGTCAAACACTCAGACATGAGATCACAGCCAGAACCATGCCGTAAGAATATTTTGCCTCTGGTTTTAAGGAAAGCCGTGGTCAGGTCTGGTTTTGACTGGATCCTGTATGGTTGGTCAAAGGTGCCTAGAGACTTAATTGCTTCTGAAGGATGATTTACATAACTGTCATTTCAGTGGACGAGGCAAAAGCAACTGTCCCTGCCATGTTAGCTAACATTGCTCACAGGAAGCCTGTAAATAGAATTCACACAGTGTGAGAGTAAAAGACCTCCAAACGTTTCTCTGGAAGCAGCACTTGCAGCATGGCATTTCACCACATCAGTATGACCTTTCATAGCCAAAGACGATGCATATTTTAACATTGTATTTTAAATGAATACTGAACACTCAACCTTAGACCATTCTTTTCAAAATAAAAGGTTGATACACAAGAAATAAAAGGGCAATATTTGCCTATATAAAGTCCTGTTTATTTCAGCATCTATTCTGTAAATGCCTGATTTCCCAGACAAGGTATTAACAATATGTGAACATAAAACATGCCTCACACTTCAGGACTACAGTACCACATTGTACACAGAATAAAGGAAGCAAATATTAGAATTAATGTTAAGCAATCTTTATCAATGCTTTATGTAGTCTATTTGCTCCATTTGATTTGATTTGCAATAAGTCAAAGAACATTTGTAAAGGTTGAGTGTTTGCTTTTGTTTCATATAATTACAAAATGCCTTAATAAAACAAACATAACCAGTTCTACAGAACAACATGACAACATATCTTCATGACAAGAACACACAAAAAAACATTAACAACCCATAGCACCCAACACATGAAAAAACCTCTTAAAGAGAAACCTTTAAAAAAAATCTGAAGCCTTTTTCCAAAGACTTTTCTGAAGAGTTTCAAACATACATTTCAAGTACAACGAAAATGGTAATGAATGACAGATCCAGTGTTACCATTTTTTGGCAGTTTTAAGCCACTACCTGACAATCAGGAATACAGCCAAACAAAGAGCAAAAGCATAGTATGATACATGTTTGCTATGTATACTAAATGCTTTAACTTTCTTTTGACTTACAGTGGGCATTGCAGAGGTATTAGGAAAGCTCACTGTACTCTGCATTGTGTCCAACCACCAATCTTTATGAGAAGCTTGTATCTCATGAACTTATCATATCATGTATTGAGAGATGAGAGTGAGTGCGGTTTCAGCCACTGGTACATTATGCAATCACTTGAAGTGGCTTTCACAGCCACAGTTCAGCAGGCTTCCTAGCCAGCTCTCCATTAACACACCCCAATCTGAGGGAGTAGGGGGTGCGGACTACAGTACGTAAGTTTAATCAAGACACTGATTGGTCAAATCACTCGGACAAGAGCCTGCAAGGACTGACAGCCTGCGAACACAGCTCTCCAGGACCAGGGTGGTGCAGCCCTGACCGACAATTATTGTGGGTGAAGAAGTGTGATTTGGATTAAGCAGTTTAAAAAGATGGCTGACAAACACTTAAAACTAAAGTGAAAATGCCTTGGTACAAGCTGGAACTGAAGCAATCAAACAAGTGTATCAGCTGGGATAGGAGAATGGATTAACCCCCCTAATACATACATATACGTACATATACATACACACACACGCGTGCGCATGCATTAATACTAAGTGGATGCCACTATAAATGTATTCATAAATAAATCTCAATTAAAGTATGTCATCTGAAGGATATCACAAATAAACTGTGACTTATTTACTGTAGTTAAGGCTCATTCAATGAGTGACCTTTTGTAATAATCTGTTGTTAGAGTCCCCTTAAAACATCCATGCATATTTAATTCAGCCTCTTGCACTGCTGCCACCATGAGTAGATCAGAAAAGAATTTGTTCTTTTTACAAAGGGATTTTTTTTGTTTGTTTTGCTAACAACGTACTCACACAAGGCCAGACACCAAAGACCAACACTGGAATTGTAATGAGGATTTAATAAAACGGTAGGCAAATTCTGAAGATACACTAATCTGGGTCTCAAAAGTTACTGCCGCATTTCCCTGAACAAATACAATGAGCAAAAATGCCTCAGAGGTATAAGAAAAATCAAATATTAGCTAATCAACAAACTTGTAACAAGAGCCGCTATGAATCCTCTCTATGGCCCCAGAGGGCACTGTGCTCTTATTTCCCCCTCCACAGTTTAACTTCAAAGAAAATCTACAGCAGAATGTACTAGACAGCACAAAGTACACAAAATGTTCGGTGTAATACATTTCAGCAATTTTTCTTTAATATGTTAATCATCGCCAGTGTGCAGTCTGCAGCGGCAGCGCAGCAGAGTGAAGATGTCATTACAATGTCACAAAACTAAAGGTGAGCTGATCAAAAAGCATTCTCAACGAGAGCTACGAAAGAACAAAAAGAACAGCACAGGAGGGCTCAGATCAGTCATTTAACTGCATCCCTGTCAGTCAGGTCTTAGGTTTTGCTGTAATAATGAGCGGCTCTCTCTTGAGGTCTTTTGGCCTGGAAACAGTATGGAAACAGTATACCCTCAACTGGATGTGAAACACATTGCAAAGCATGTTTCTCACATCGTGGACTGAGAGATTCTTCCTGTTGACAGCACGCGTCTTGAGGAGAAAATCACAGTGCTCGCTCTAACAAATAATACCCCCCTTTGCAGCCCCTTGCAGACACTTTCTTTGTCACCTCGCTCCTGTTTTTCTCCAGGAATATTCACACATTCGTTCCGTGTTCCAGGTAAAGACCTGAGATAACTCCAGCACTGCACAAGAGGGTTTCATACCACACACTGTGCCCCCTACATAAACCGCAAATCTTTTTTTGCTAATGCTTCCCTCTGCCTGCTTGATATTCTGAAAAAACTAAAACCAGCCACAACTTTGCCTGGAAACTCTTCATACAGAAGTGCCATGCCTCTCAGTTATCTGGGCCATACATACTGACAACATGCAACAATTTTAAATGGATATGTTTATGCTGTTATATGCACTTATTTCTGTACAGTTTGCAAGTAGTTTATTTAATCAATTTTCAATTAATAAAGGCAGGTTTTAATGCATACATTGACTGCATGAACTTAATGTTTTTAAATTGTACTTTAAAATCAAAATTAATGAGCAACTTCTTAAATGTAATTTGTCTCTAATAACATATTTAACATATTTGTTACATAGTATTGTAATGTGTTGAAAATTTGTTGTTGATGTTGATGATGATGATGATTGCAGCATTGTCATGTACAGCCTGGAGGTGAGACTGACCTGGTAATCATGATGCCTAGCAACCAGATCATTTCATAATCAACCCTGACCTCTGTGTGCAACACTCTCTTGCTTTTCCAAAACATGTCAAATTCTAAGCTCTGAAGCAGTCTCACATCAGCATAAAAAGATAGAATGTAATGTAGTTAATCATATCTCAATGTATAATAAATTCTTTAGACAAAAAAATGGAATAAATGCTCATTTCTCAGAACAAAGGCAAATTGCAGTTGCACAAACCCAAATATGCCAGCACAGATATCTCAAAGTCATGTCAACACCATCCATGTTAAAATGGAAATATCTTTAAAAATTGTAACATGTTTTCAATTTTAAAACAAAGGCATGTGACAGTTCACGTCACACAAACATGCTTGCTAGAAGTCTATTGGAAATGCTGCCTGCATTCAAGGTCCAATTTTGTTATTGGTTTTTACAAGATACTTGCAAATACAATAGTGGTCAAAGTACTGGATGAATAAAACAACCAAGAAACTCATATGCATTTGTTTTTTAAAGTTGAATCAAGATTCTTCTGTCAGATTACATGATTATTAAAAGAAAAACACTGCCCTTTGATCATGTGAGTAAAATTTGGATGTATAAATGAAGCTAAAACACTATTAAGCATTAATGTATACACTAACTACTGACCCAGTACTAGAATGTACTTAGCATCCTCAAGCATCTACCTTAGCTGAACTAAAAGTGTTCACTGAAGAGAATGATATATTGCAAGCCTAATCAAAGTAACCATAACCAGGATATTTCATTGATTTTTGACAGCTGATTAATTGACTCTTGATATCCTTATGGAAAATAAACATACTACTCCACAGGCCCCACAAAGACATGCTGTTGATTTATCACTGCACAGTCTATAGTCTTAATAAATACATTCATCATGTCTATAAACCACAAAAACGAGCTATGTAAAAACGTGCAAGATCTTTGTGTTATTTCCTGACATACACTTCATAGAAGACCTGACATTTCCAGATCTCCCTGTGCAAGAGCAGAATTGTCACTTGGAATCAGTGCTGTAAAATCTTGCACTACAGGATTGCCTTGAAAACTGTCTGGAGCTCTCTAAGCTCCAAGGGCTTCCTCTGACTGTCTGTGTCTCCCAACCACATCACAAGGTCACGGTCCTCTTCTCCTGGTCTTCCAACAGCTACGCACCAATCATGAACAAGCATGTGTCAAAAGCCCAAACAATCTGTCTGAAGGCATGCACACTGCTTGTCTTTCATACACACACGCGCACACACAAACACACACACACACACACAATTATTATGATTTCCACATAACCTGTCAGTACATATATATGTCAATACTGAATGTACAGAAATTTTGGTCTTCAAACTAGAAGCATTGCAGGAGAAGCAACTGAAGCCTTCCAAAGAGAGTGTAGTCCATTGTTGAATGGGGTTTGTAATGACATTTTTCTGGGATTGACAGAAGCCAAGCAACCTGCCAAGAGGTGTCACAAAAGGCACTGAAATAGCCTCTAATTCCTGCTTAATGCATTAACAAGGATGACAAGATGAGAAACAGAGAACCTTAGCATTCATATTCCCTGTAAACCTGCTTGTGTTATTCCTGACACAAAGAAAGATGGGGAGAGAAAGAGAGTGAGAGGGAGAGGTGGGAGGACAGGAAGCAACACAGCATAAAACAGCACTCATTTGTAAAGCGTATGCCTTGTGGTTTAAATGACCACTATAATGCAACATCATCAAAACATCATTAAGATCCAAATGTTAAATATGGGTTGGTTTATTTCTGAGATGGTGGGCAGAGGAAATGTGATGCAATAGGATGATCCCAGTTTATACATACTGGCGTGCACACTGCTCGTTTCCTTATATTCCCACAAGTGACAGTGGCATGAATAAGGTCTTATGCAGCAGAGAACCTAATTAATGTAATTTACTGGGCCTTTATGACGTCTGCCTTGGCTCCCAAAAATGATGGAGGCTACTACTGCCCTACATTTTGGAGACATGCACAATGGGCAGAGATTACAGCCTTCTTCTGTGAATCGGGTTGCTGATTAGAAAGAGTAATTAGGTTAATTTTCATTTGGTTCATGTGTTTGAATAGACTGACTTTTAAAAAAATGCCTTGGGCAGTTTGACCTGACAAGCAAAGCAGTTGAATGGAACATCATGAAGAAAGTACTGTGGCTCACAATGAAATGCAGAGGGCAAACAGGCACTGGGAGCTTCTTTTGGCTGGGGAAAGGACAGCCCTAAAATGGGACCTAAAATTCCAGTCAGAGCGCTGGCTGGAAAATGAATAATCAACCACACAAAAGAACAGTCTACACAGGAATGAGGGAAAAAAGGCAAAATCAGAACATTTTAAAGTGTTTAAATACAGGAGCAGAAGCACAGTACAGTATTCCCAATGCTTGACTTTAATTAATTCGTTCAAAGATTTAGTGCCACATCAATATCTATTATGCATGTGATACGCTGTGAGAAGTAAGATATGCCAACTTTAAGCACTACTGAAAGGCAATATTGAGGATGTTGCCAAACAAGACACTTCTAAGGTATTGTCATGTAGTGGATGAAATCTGATGTGGCTGGACAGATCAAGATGCAACAAAAGGGGTAAGGAAGATCAAGCAACAAAGATTAGCCTCTGCTACCTAAAACTGCCAGCCTCATGAATTCCTCTCAGAGCAAAATTGCTAGAAATTAATGCTACAGTCCAAAGCCAGGGTTTCCTGGTCGAACAGCTCAGAAAAATGCAAATCAAGGGCCACGTAATCTATCCAAGGAACTAGCCCACACGTGAGAGAGAAAAGTCTAATTGCGGTCAATGATGTCTCAGCACCGGGGACAGCTCCTTCCTCTGCTGTTACTGAAATGCCTGTAAGTAACAATTTTTTTCACCCCCTTTTCACCTATGAGTCCACTCAGTGAAATGCCCAGCTTTGCAAAAAGCACATTTAAAAGGAAACCTCTTTCCTGCAATTTGCTGGAAATAAAGAAATGCACGTCAGGAGCAATTCATTCCACCAGAGTTCTACTAGTACATAACACTAGGGTTCTCCCAATACTCTTTAATGGGGGCCAGATTATTTGCTTTAATGGTACAAGTGGGCAAAACATCTTCCAGGACAGACAGTGAAAATTAGGAAACCAAAGTACATAACCAAACTAGATAAAAGATACCTATCACCAAGGCATTTAATCACAGTACAGCGTCCTGGACATACATGACAATATACAGTACCGCTTAGTATTCACAATTTGGCCACATATGTGCCCCAGCCTCCCAACTGAATAGCCCTGTACTACACTATTTATAGTTAGGGATCCAGTTTGAAAATTAACTAAAAAAAATGAATGGAGTGTGGTAGCACCCACAGTCTTATGTGAGTGTCAGTTTAGAAAGACATGGATTTGGAAACCTCTCAGTCATCTGCCGATGCAAGCGGTGCCACACTGAATTATGTGCTGCCAGCTTCAGAACTGAGAGGAGTTGACAGCTTTGGAATGCTTTGGTATAAACAACTTGCTCTGAGAAGCTGCCAATGTGGAAGTGATTTGAGCACTTTGATAATTAGTGTAAGTATTTGCCGGCCTGTGTAGCACAACATAAAGATGGGCGTCCCTTAAACCCATCTGCGGTAAGGAGTGCCAGCTTGCCCTGAAATGATTGTGCAGACAAGATCCCATCTGTCTTCATATCAAAAGCTCCAGGAGGTGAATTAAAAGGCAGGGAGACAGAGAGAGTGGGGCTTTTTTCCCTTCCCAATGACAGGGGAGTGGATACTTTCATCTGTATCAAACATACTGTAATAATGCCATGTCATATGCTTTTGATAGTGCCACTTGTGCTAATAGCACATTATGTTATTAAATGAAAAGAAAAGCTCAAGAAACACAGGGAAAATTAAGGAAAATTTGAAACAATTTTCTGGACTCCAAGCAAAATCAGATGTGCATTTCGATGGTAAAATATATGACAAATATGGAACGAAAAGTGGCTTTACAATGACCAGTTTTACCCAGTTGTTCACATAATGGGCAATGTGGTCGTATTTGCAGAGAAAGTCCATAATACATTTGCACATACACAAGCTGAAAAAAGGTCCACACCATTACAAGCAAACGCATGATCATTCCAGGATATAAGCAGCCACATTCATCATTGTAGCACTACAGCTCATTTATGCTGTTTCTTAGACTGGAAACGGAGCAAAACTCCCACCCGCTCCCCTTGGCAATGTGAAAAATCAAAGAGAAAAGATGTTCCTAACATTAGCATGGAAGAGAAATGGATGTGCTCTTAAATGAGCCATTTGTTTTTTAAACTTGATTGAAAGCCTCAGGCAGGAGAAAAGAAACTGTGGACAGGAATGTTCCTACATGGAAAAGTCCTTTTTTTGCAGGGAATAGATACAGTGTTCTCCTAGCTGCTCACTTCTCAATTCAAGCAGTATAAGGGAACACAAGTTAAATCAAACCAACTACAGTAACTTAATCACTCCTTTGAAAATGTCAATGGTAGAAATACATTCCATGCATAAAAAATGTATAAAGCATTTATATATTTTTTTCTACTGTGTATTTTTGTACAGTAAGTGCTGGTCAGTATAGCTTCATCCTTGTCCATGTTTAGATCATTTTTTTTTCTTTTATAAACATTTTTCCAGAAATATTTTACATTAATACATGTGCAAATAAAAAGACATCAGTCAATTGCCATATACGTTCTTTTTTTGATTCTGCTTTTTATGAAGTACAGAAAACAAAGAGGTACTTAGTGCCATGTTAATCAACAGAATGAAACTATACAGCAATAATAGCTGCTTGTAATGAAATGCAAGCACATAATCAATCATATTTTCATCCAGTCCTATCATGTCCTAACCAGTCCTATCTAATCAAAAGACCATTTTTTATAATTATAGCAGTTGTCATGTGGTTTAATATGTCTACTGGCAGTTTTTGAACTAAATGGCTTTTGTATGGGTCCTATACCTATAGGTACGGAATGGAACTGCTTCATAACTCTTAACTGTAACAGCCATAAGCAGGGGTTGTGCCTTTATCCAATGGGATGTTGGGAACAAATTTACAGTGGGAATTACCTGGTCTGCAATGGTTACCAAATGAAAATAAAAAATCTTTTTCTTTTAGCATCAAAACTGCAACACGTTGCTGAAAATATCAAATACCTTCTACACCCTTCTCACTGAGAGGGAAAGATCAATCCCTTACAGAAAGGAATTAAGCATAGCTTTGCATGGTACATTGGCACTTAGTACTGAGAGCCATATTTAACACAACAGCAGATGATATGCGTGCTATGTGTTCATAATGAACAGTATTGCTCCATGCATGTCTATAAAAGAACCACATCCAGAGGTAATAAACCACAGTGGTATCCCTGCCCAGAAATACTAAGCAGTGTCACTGGAGTTATAAAGGACAGACAACCTAAGATTCCCTTTCCAATAACAAAGAGGAATCAAGTGTGTCTTCCAAAGGCGTACGCAAACGCAATTCATTAACAGGAATAAATGTAGTGTCCATAAATGAAACAGATCACCCTATTTTCTCCCACAGGGGGACCCTTCAGGAGGTCAATGTGGAATGAGTTTTTCTCCGTGCAATATTCACCTTTTTTTAGAAACCAGCTTGGTGTTCCCATCATCCAATAGATTCAGGCTTAGAATTCAGAGGCTGTATTGCATGAATGAATAAGGTCACCTTCAACGATGGAATGCCTCTACTATATTCATTTTACAATTAAGTTGCTGATTACATTTTTTAGGTAGAAAAATCACCTGAAGGGATATCAGAACTAAACAGTGAAGTCATTCTGAAATATATATCTCAGAATGGCAGTTAGAGAAAAAACGACCAAGTAGGCAAAATATATAATACCTTGGATTCATTTGTATTTTGGATGTTCTTAAACTTGATTCACAGTCTTAATTTGTAAAAAAAAAAAAAAACAATTACTGTTGTCCATCTAGTGTGATAAATAATGATAAATAAATAAATAAAACAAAACATTTTCCTGAAAATCTGTATGATTTTATTTCAGATAACTAAGATTATGGCAAATTATTCAAAAAGCAAAACATGCTCATTCTGATTTGCTGTAAAAGTGCAAGGTTTCAAACAAGAGTTAATCACAGATAGTGAGTTGCAGGGATTTATGAATATAAATCTCATTTTTTTCCTTTCTCTTTTAACCATTTCTGTTTCCAGCCATCTTCAGCAAAGGGACATGCCACTTTCACTCTGAAGCCACAGACAGAGGATCAATATCCCAGAGGCTGGTTCTGTGGGAGATTCGGGACAGAATACTTTATTTGCAGGGAAACTGACAGACAACTGTGAATCCAAGACCCTCTAAGATGCTCTGAATGTTCAACTGTAATAGATTTTATCTTGAGTGTTTACAATGACTATCGTGAGAGGGGGATCATATGCCGGCTCAGTGGTGACATATACAGTGAGAAATAAGAAGTGGCTCACATGCACAGTCTGCAGTTTAGGTTCATGGCTTATTTCAGATGGCAGCTAATTTGTTAGAACTTACCACCAAATGAAATCCAATCAGATCACAATTTGTATTCAGCGCTAAAGAAATAAAACTAGCTATTTAATTTCCCTTATTCACAGCAGCAGCTGAACAAATGTTTATGTTCTTACGGTTACATAGCCGTAACCAATTTATTGTATGTATTTTTATGTATAGAGATATCTTTATTGTACAAATTTGTGCATGTTAAGTAATTCCCACGTTCATATGCATTATATAGGTGAGGAAGATTGGGAAAGTGAGGTACAACGGTTGGGAGGGTAAAGTGTGGAGGAGTTGTAGGATGAGGTGCACAGGGGAGGTCTGATGGGATGGAGTAAGAAGGGGTGAGGTACAGTATGGGGGGGGGGGGTAATGAGGTATTGGTGATGCATGAATAGGGAAGGTACAAATATGAAATATTGGGGGACAATGGTAAAGTAAGGGGTGTGAGGTATGATGCGGAGTGGTGGCATGAGACGCAGGGATGACACAAAACTCAGAGAGGTACAGCCTGAGGCTGATGTCCTGATATGTACAACATATGGAGGGTGACTGACATGCAAAGGCCATGGAGCAGTCACTGAGCCTATTCAGCCCCAGTTTACACAAGGCCACTCGTTTCTATAATACAGATCTACATTGAGGAGATGATGACACCTGTTTATCACATCTGACATAATTTACATTTTTATTGACTTTGGTTTCCAAGAAAATGTGTAAAAAATGAAAAGGTGTAAAGCAGACACAAACACATATAGTAAAATGTCCACACAATAAATGAATATGCCCTTTTGAGGATGTCACATGATTATTAAGAATAAATATTTACAACGCCAAGAAAATAAACAGGCCCATACATTCAAAACATTTTTATGGAACAACAATGACATCTGTGTAATTTTAATTATGTCATTTACACACATTTTTTTCCATTGTCAGTATTTTACAGAAATATTCATATTCTCAAATGATTGAGGGACATTATGAGCCCTTTGAAGATCATTTTCATAATGTCATAATTTATTAAGTTCTTTAAATGATTGATTCTTACTGTGTGTATTTGAAAGAATGGAAAGTTGCATGCATTAGGGTTAGGGTTAGGGTAAGCTAACTACAGCTGAAAAAAAGAATCTTTACAAATCTACTGTGCTTCAAATTTCATCACCATCATGATATTAGTATTAGAATAATTATGTAACATTATTGCTGGACTATTCTGCCATGATACAGCATAAAACTTGGTGTCTGTGGTGGGTGCTAGAAGTTAGTAATCATTTATGTCAATAATGAAACTGCAGGTTTTATTAAACTCAGCCATCAAAAGCACAGACATTAGGTTAAATACTGAAATAATACAGTAGCATCATCATCCATTGTAATCATAAAGAGCAAGTGATACCACAATCTAAAATACATTTAAATAATTAAGGACCCAATCCAAAAGTACATGAACAGAGACCCTGTCTGAAATGAAATCATGCAAGACATTACATAGGTTTCCATATCTGAAAAATATAGTTGTACAGTGAAGTATTAATGTAACTGTATCCATCAACAATGTTCTGATATCCCCTGATGACAAAGGGGAAAAATGGTCAAAATGATAATCCACATAGGGCAAGGACTGCATCAGACAATCATTCTCTGCTGCACGTCACACTTCACTTTCCACCACTAGGGGACACTGTATAATTGAAGCACATGCTACAGGTGGAAAAATGGCATCAGATGCTCAGTTCATTATATTGTTCTCCTGCTAATTAGGGGACAATCCTCCAAGACAAAAACATTAAAAACAGAAGTCAAAATCCAAGAATTCAAAGAAATCCAGATAATGTCATCGGACACTGGTAAAACACTTTAATAATATGACTTCAGGATAATTTAATCCCCAGTCTGATTATTGTGAAACAATATAAAATGATGAAGAAACTTTCTTTCTTGTTTCTATTATATTTAAACCTTTTAAAAAATATAGATCTGCCTGAATGTGCCACGTACGTTTTCTGGAGAACAACATTGCGGGCTCAGTGACAAATGCACAAAATAAAAGCCTGACAAATACCACAAGGACAGACCAAGTTATGAATTTAAATTCTTATATATGTAAATGAATGTTTCCTGACAGCTTCCTGAGCGATTCAATCAGGCCACCACAGATATAACAATCCTGGCCACATGGTCAGCAGTAGCCAGCTGTCATGGTTTAATACACACACAGTATAACCTGCAGATTAACTGTTTTATCACCTCAACGCCAAAGTGGACGGAAAATTGTATTGGGGGTGTGGGGATAAAAGATTAACTAATCAGTTTTATTACACAAATAATCTCTTAACGTAGTCGTTTTTCCTCTTTATGTTTCAGAGGAGGTCCAGCGCTGAATTTTTGTGGAGCAATGAACTCTTGCTCAAGGGTACAAAAGATGAAATTCTGATCGAAGCCAGAGAAATACACAAACCACCATGCATCACTTCTACTAGTTTTCAATGTAAAGGATGTGAGTTTAATTAATAATCAGATTTAGTAAAAAATAAATAAATAAAAATAAGATGAACATAAAGCCAGGCATTTAGCAACACTGAACAGAAATACCTAGTGGGATCTTTATCTTTTATCGCTGGTCCCTAATTGCTCATGAACCCTAATTCATCTCAGATGGGTCCAGCTTGACCAGACTTCAACAATGTCAGATCCAGGCCTCTCAGAACCATTAAATACCTATTAAAAGAGCATTTGCTCTCTTCCTCACAGACACACAAGAGAACACAACAGAATGAAACAGCTATTATTTACAACCAACTGCCTTCCTGCAAGGATACTTATTATTGAAGAGACTCATCAAGAGGGAAAATGCTTAATTAAACATAATCAAATTTGCAGAACAAAATCTGGACAGAGCTGTAATGATTTTTCTGACCACTGTCTTTCTCAGATATCTCTTTCAAACCATTGTTTACAGCATGCATCTTCCTGTTCATTTGACAAAGAGATATAAAAAACATTTGATTCTTTTTAGGCAAATAAATGAAAAAGAAATATACTGTTCAAATGGCACCAAGGCAAAAATAGACTGGGAGAATGTTCCATAAAAATGGTAGCACAGTCCATTGCTCACGTGGTTTATCACAGAAACAAAAAAGGGTGAGAGCAGAGCCCAACCTGGGAAAGATGAATGACAGAGCCTAAATGAAATGTCACTCTCAGTAATAGGAAAACCCGGAGCTAGAAAGCAGGTCACTTAAATTGCAAAAGATATACTTAAGCAGTTTCGCCTCAGGCACCATTCAGTTGACAAAACTGTTAACATTAGCTTTAAAAAAAATAGCACTGAATAGCTTTGTGCCTCTATAGCCCCAGATGGTCCAGGGGCCTCATGCATCTATATAGCAATCAATCTAATGCCCATGATTATGCACCATCTATGGGCTGCCTACAGAACAGCAGTAATGTGAACAGCAACAACACTTAAAGATACAAATAAGACAGTAGCAGGCCCTGATTTAGATTCTGCATGGTCTGTTGTTCTTTTTGCCTACAGTCAAACAGTGAATATGGGATTTGCTTTCAAACAGACTCCAAGTGCCCAGCAGAGACACCTGGCCCCTGTCACATGCCCTTGGTGATGGACAGTGTCATTAGGGAGTACTCAGGAGGACAGTGCAGGTGATGCCTCACTAACACTCCACCACACCTTGCCTAGCAGCTACTGGAGCCTCAGGAAGGAAACTGCACTTCATTTACGAGAATTGATTCATTTCCTTCCCATCTCAATGATCCCTCTAAACCCACAAACTGCAATCATTCACGAACAGACAAATGAAAGAAATCCAGCATATTCTCTTCATCACCAACACCTGCGGACATGTGGTAGATTACCTTTGAATCACAGAGTATCATTTCCAGTTAAAAGTAAATGAGAAATGGATATGTAGGACATACTGGTATATGAATTATTTGCCCAGGAAAATCCTTAAATTTTTAATTTGTTCTATTACACACAACATATTACTTACAGAGGAGAGTCATCTGCTGTGTTCAGTTCAGGACTTTGTATTTCAGATTTAGTGCATCTTTCAACAATGCCATCCTCCTCACTGCGGCCAAACCTGTCCATCAGCAGCAACTAATGTGCTACTGACCTTTCTCAAAATAAATATTGCCCCCAATCAGAATTCAGGAAGTGCCCTGCTCTTTGAAAGATGGCCTCCAGGAATAATCAACAGCAGAAAAAAGTATGCTTTTAATTAAGATAACTAACACATTTGCTTTCAAATTTTCAAATCTTGCCTCCTAGCTATTAAAATCTTGTCATAAAGAATCTTCCTTTATCTTACGTATTTTCTGTTCTGTTCTGTCCTCCCTGAGGCAGATTCTTTTAGCCTGGGATGTGTTTTGTCATTGCAATGCATTCTTTAGCTTGGAGCTGTTAGACTGCTGGGAGTTTGGCAGTATACAAAGCAGCCACACAGATATAAAAAATGTATGGCATGTACTGCCTGTAACTGTATGACTGGACTAAGACTTTATTGTACCACTGAATGGGCTCTTCTGATTAAGTAGTGCCAATTAAGCTCTACCTAATTGTTTTAGCAATCGTGGAATAATGGAATTGGTGTAGTTACTTGCAGTTTGTTATTATGTATATTACTTATTGTACTGAACTATAATAATCATACTACTGATAATAGTAATAATAATAGAAGAAGAAGATTATGCACAAACTGCCTTTAACCTCTAACTGTCTTTATCAGATTTGTTGTTCTATATGATACTGATACCTTATATTAAACGATAAGTATGTGATACATAGGAACATCATAAAATTATGACAAGATGCGTATTGCTACATTTCCAACAAAACACGATGAACTTGAAAAACAATGTTTAATACACATGCACATAGTATAACACTGCATTATCAATAGGAAGGGGAAAATTCTGCCCCATCAATACCA
Organism: Megalops atlanticus; assembly: GCA_019176425.1. Classification (NCBI taxonomy): domain Eukaryota; kingdom Metazoa; phylum Chordata; class Actinopteri; order Elopiformes; family Megalopidae; genus Megalops; species Megalops atlanticus. The sequence goes on along the minus strand of CM032887.1, from coordinate 24,692,730 downwards.
TTAATTTACATAAAGCAATTTGCATATTTTAATAAAAGCAAATTTTTTCTTGAGTTTTTTATCCATAAGCCGTAATTCTCTTCCAAAGAATTCACAATTTCTGTATTTACATTAAATCAGATCAAAACAGACAACATTTGACATTTTGGAATATAAAACAGACAAATTCAGCAAGCAATACAACCTTTGTTACAACCAATTCATTTTTATTGTCATCTATTAATTAAAAATTCCCCATTAAGATGATGACAGGAATTACCATTAACTCATATTCATCGTCTGACAAGAAAACAAAACCCTATTCTGCCCAAACTGCATCATCCTCTATCCAGCTGGTAATTAAAGCAAACCCAATAGATTCTGGTTACACCGTGTCACATTCACTGTCCGCTTGCTGAATTACTTTGAACAGCCTGTCCAGACATCATATTCAAACTATTAGGTCTGAAAAGAAAATGGCAGACCTTCCCAATCATGACACTGGTACAAAATGACAAGTAATCTGCCATTTGTGTCAGGGAAATAAGGCAGGTTCTCATTAGCTTGTCTTTACAGATATTACAACACAAAGGGACAAAGGGCAGGAGATTCCTCCGCAGATGAGGTAAGAAGTGCTTTTCTTTGTTTCCTCAGAAGACCTGAAGGGATATCACAAAGGACACACGGGCCAGGGGATGACAGGGTAGAAGGCTCTGAGATCATAGAGACTGAAACCAAATCCAGCACACAGTTCCTCCAACAAATTGTGCAGTCCACACTCCACAGAGCAAATATAGGAAGACCAAAAAAACTCAAAACAAACCACTGAAATTATGCATAAATACATATTAATGTAAGCCCTGTACTGGTAGCTGAACAAGTAAATGTATAGTATATGTATATTTAAGTGAGTACATGTCCTATAACCAAAATACTTCAAATGTGAATACTGTGAATGTACTTGTTGTTGAAGCTGATTATGTACACTACATACTGGGAAGAAGCAGCTACAGCTAGACAGATTTCGAATATATTTTGTGATTTTGGCTGAATTTATTTTCATCATGACTACATTCCACATTCTGCTTTCATTTGCATATTTCAGTTCTAATTATACTTTGATTCATTTTTATGCTTGTGCCCTCATGACTTGGGCCAGGTAACCTCTGTTTTGTTCTGGAACGTGTGTTGCAAAGTGCCATAGTATGGAGTTTCTGTAGTGCAACTAGGTAGTACCTGCTTTACATAACTAGTTTTCCTTGAGTGAGCACAAGTTATTCTGTCAACTTCAGCATACTTGCCCAAGCCCTTATCACCTTTATCATGACTAACACAAACATCTGACATTTCATGACAGGGTAGCTCTGGTATGGCAAATTTAATTTGGGGTAAAACACGGAAGCATTCATGTTATAATGTAGAAAAAGACACACGGAGCACACTGGTGACCCACCGTTAAGGAATTTAACAAGTTGAGTGTGAACGAGTATGCAAATGTGTCATGTTTTCATCCTACAGCATGACACTAGGTAATACTGTGACCTCACTGACCTCATGCCTTTAGCATCACCCCTTCCACCGTTGTCAATGTGACTCTTGAGTACATCTCTTTGTAGAGAGACTGCATGTTTCCCAGCAAAAATAACATAAGCTCTAAAACTTTTTTCACTGGTTTCATTCCTTGACAAGAATCATCTCCAGCCCTCCTATCTGGCACCTGACTGCAAACAAGTTAAACGGGACAGGCGCCCATTAAAATGGATTTCAGCTCAGTATTTCCTTTAGGAGAAACTGGTCCTGAGCAGAGGCAATCCCTTGTTTCATGTTAATCCGTTCCAGCAGAGACTGCAGCGTTCCTGATATTAAAGGCCAGCCATTCAGACTTGGGCGTTCGGTCTCTCATTTCATGGAGCGTTTGCATCCGCGACCCGGGCTGAACAGCTGCTATTACAGCAACGCCCTCTGTAAGTGCAGAGGGAAATAAATCTCCATCGCAAGCGGCCACTACACGGCACCCAGCCTCTCGCCCCCTAAAGAAAATCAGTACATTGTCATTTTACACTTGTTCCACCCAGCACATCTGGTCAGAGGTGCAAACGCATGCTTCAAACCTTCCGCAAACCCCCCCAGCCCCTACAAAAGAAGAGACAGCGAGAGTCGGAAATCAATATGTCATAAATGGAAGAGATGGTGATCAAAGCAACGACCTCTTGCTGCAGCAGTCAGGACCTTGGCAATCAATCAGTGCCTTTTCCCACGAGACCAGGTGAAAGTGCCGTCATATAAATCTGGGTGAATTACACAGTGTCTTTAAGGCAACGATGGTGCCGCGCAGGAAGAAGGTCCCTTCACTTTACCTTACTGGAAAAGGTCTGATGTTTATGTGCTGAAATCATGAGGACACACACTGCTGGGACTGATTCAAAACTTCATCCAATGGCACACATTCACTGTGCTGTTTATGGATACTGCTCACTGGTATGAAACTAGTTTGCTGCACCCAAGAATCAAACCAATCCCTGCACCATGGTTAGGGTGATAGTTGATATTGTACATTGCGATATGTAATGTAAATAGTTCTTCATTGAACTTAAGTATGTGCATTTATCCTAGTAAACATTGCTATGCAATTGCCATGCGTACAGAAGAAGCTGAACTAGTAAAAAGAATGCTCTTGTTATTTCGATTTTAGCCGTCTAACTAGGGTGAAAGCAGCCATATTATTTTCGGCCACTGCATTACACAGCGGAGGGAGTAGGTGAAGTGCTGGAGGGGGGGGGTCAAATTACACTGTAATCACTCGCTGTTCTGTCATAACAGAGGGAGGGAGCGTGGAAAGTGTAACTGCAAGGTGTCACAGTCAACCTCAATGAGGCTGATTGGTTTAAGGGTAAAATAGAAGAACAGACTCTCATTCCAAAAAAAAAACACAAACTTTGGCCGTCAGGCAAGTCTTCAAGTTCAAACCAAATGAAAGAGAGCTGATTGACATCAGCGGTGTTAGCTGCCCACTTTGCAGGAAGGAACTTTGATCAACAGAGGGGAATACAACAAACCTTCAGTCTCACTTGCAAATTTGCCATCCTTCTCAGTTTGCGTGAGTGGGGTCAGGTATGGCAACTCTGCCAGCCTCCTTAACATCGCAAATGAGCGTGCTGAAATCTTATCTGTAATATCTGGAATATCTGTACTGTGCTTCCAGGTTGCATGGATTCTTGTGTTTCATAATTTTAAACATTAATATTGGTGTTACTTACCACTTAATTAAATGCCTTTATTTTGTTAATGTTCACTTCTGTAACGTCTGCTGCAAGAGGCAATGCTAATAAAATGTTCTTTCCTGCACCATACTGTACTTCCCATTTTGAATTTCTCTTGAACGACTCCCCCTTTCTCATTCAATCTGTAGACTGTACTATAAAACCGATGTGCAAAAATCCGTGGGTGTTGTTACCCCAAATACAATACATTAATCCACATCCAGATGGATTTGGCCTGATTTCATAAAGTGAGAAAAATAAAAGGGATCCTCTGTGGTTTCTTTCTGAACAGCCATCATTCTGAAAAACCACACCATGCTGCTGGAATACTTGGAAGGCACCAACAGCCACTAGGATTTTAATCTAACATTAAATAAACATGCTATACAAATGCCACAGCAGGTTAATAAATGTATTCATTCACAGCAGCCTGAAATGTAGTGCACTTCAGAAATAACCGTCTCATATATATATATGTTTCTTGTCTATTTATATGCTTACAGCAGGGAGTTCAGGGTGCATTGTACCGCTGTATTCAAGTGCTTGTAGGACCCTCTAAAATGTACAGAGTGGCAAAAACCAGCAGAATCTGGCAATACAAAGATGAAAGCAGAATAAGGCATTTTTGACTATGACCATGAAAATATTCAAAATATTCACACCCCTTGATTCCAAGGAAAAAGCACATTTTGAGGGCTCTTGGGTGGCTCACCCAGCATGATGCTCAGCCCAAGTGCAAGCTGAGCCCTGCAGCCTGAAACCAGCAGTGTCGTCTGTGGACAACACTGGTTTTGTTTGAACACATTGGTGTTGTTCCACCAGGGATTAGGATGGGTATGTCTGCTGTGTCTTCCTCATCTCACCGCTCTCAGGCACCCCGCGATTCCACAGGCACTTGCAAGTTGCTTGGATGGCATCAGTGCAGTAGTGCCCACCCTCCAATGGGTGCCACCTGGTGCAATGTGTTCCTTGTGGTGTGAAAAACACCCATTGGCTGTGTGAGCTCTGTACTGGAGCTCTGTACTCATTTCACCTCACCACTCCTGCATGAGTGCAGATGCTATCGAGGTGAGACGAGCCTAATGTACAATTCCATTCCCAAACCCAAAAAAATAATGCATTGCCTTGCCTATTGATCATGCTCACATATTGCTGTCACCTCTTAAGATTCCGTATAAAATGTATAAGAAAACTGTAAAAAAAAAAAAAGTAAGGTTCTATCCTATGGAAAATCATCTACAATATTGTCTTGTAACAGTATTGGACTTTGGTATTAGTCCTGAGTGTCTTGTCTGAGACACAATGTATCTGAGAAAGACAGGCATAATGAAAGGTTTACATACAAGATTTAAGTTTGTTCCAGTTCAGGAAAACTGTTGATGATGGTTCTTTCACAAAGAAGAGCAAATCATTTACAAAAACACCTCCCAGGCCTTTTGTCTGACAATCACTATTTTTACAGGAATGCAAAAGCAAATGGTCAGTATTCCTTTAAAAAGGGGCACCTGCATCATAAGCAACTGATATTCCCTTTTCAATAAGCTCTAAAAACTGCAGACACAGGTCAGTGACTTAGACTCAAAGTAAAAAGGGCATTAATCCTAGTGACCGAGCTAATAATCTAGCCACCAAATCATCTCCTCTACAGCTGATTGGCTGTGTATCTCCTTGCATTTCCTAAGGGTCTTAATTCCCTAGGTCACCATGGTAAAACAGAAAAGGAAGTTCTCATTTAGCATGCCTGGGTAAATAAGCTTAAATAAATATATAAAAGATTAAAGCCCAGGAAACAAACATGTACTATACGTTGAGGAAATACGATGACAGCATTGAGCTTTCATGTCACTACATGGGCTTTTGTCACAAATACATCCTTTCTAAACCCCTTCAATGCTCTATATTTTTTTTAGAAAAACAAACGGCTCAAGTATACACAAGTCCTTCAATGTCAATTTGTCACATACAGGGGACTGTGAGAACACTTACGACTGCATATTGCGTGTCAGAACAGTTTGTCCACTTGCAAATGTCAGATCACAAGCAAACGGAGCAAAGGAATAATCCACAGTGACTACAAACATAAAACCATGCAGCGTTGTCTTTGAATTTCATAAACACTACATGCAAAAAGACATACAGTGCTTTTTGATAGGAAGGATTTGTTCTCAGTTTTTTGTTTGAGCAGACAGAGCAGGAGCTTCTGCCCAAATCCTGTCCAGATTGAATCACTCTTAATAGAATGACCATTAGTTGTGGCTAAAACCATAATAGGATTTTACAAATAATCTAATATATAATAAATATCCTCTCTGACAGCCAAATACAAACCAATAAGGAAAGCTAATTTCTGTTACCATGGAGTCAACCTTAAAGCTGGCATAATACCAATATGTCAACAGACCATAATAATATCTCATAGAAAAATAAAATCCAATAGCATAATTATAACATTAATACAATTCTGAACTGTCATTACACAATGCCACAAAGAATGTGCCCACAATCAAGACAGCCAGACAAAATCTACTCTCTCACACACCACACATCTACTGATCCTTTAAAAAATAAACTATGTATTCATGTGTGTGTGTGTGTGTAAGTATACACACACGCATATATATACATTGTGTGTGCTTTTTCTATGCAGTTCCATTCAAAGCCGTTGCTCTCTTTCCCCTTCTTCCTCTGCACTCATACACTTGACTGGAATCTGATCATACAGTATGCAGCGGGGCAGGGAGGTCACTCTCCCTGACTGCTGCTTCGAAAGCAGGATCCAGGAATGAGGGAGGGAAACCCATCTGTATTCTAATGCAGGGCGCAGGTTCATACTCCGAGCACCTGCCCTGATCCTCTGTAAATACTCAATGAGCACATCACATAAACTGCGTATCGCCATCTCTTTAACCACCTGCTACTGCGTTTGCCTGCAGTAGGACTCTTTTGAACCAAAGGAGTAATGACCACACAATTTATTCAAGAGGGTCAATTGTATTTTATAGTTATTTTATGTAGTTATAAAAAGAAACCTTTTTTAAGGAAAATACACGCCACACTAAATTAGGAATATTATACACCTCATATTTTAAACTTCATATTTAAAAGTTAAATATTTCTTCAGAATGAAAAGTGACAGCTTATGTTGGTATAATGATTTTATCAACTGTGCTGGAACAAAGAATGTATGTCTGTGATTTCATTTGGAATGAATACTATTTTATAGTGAGCTTACAGTACGTACACTTTTAACTTGGAAAGGGGATGTAGTTTTGCTTTAGAATCATGGCAGTATCTCGAAATAAATACTTCACATGGCTTATGTTTCAGCTTTATCTTTCTCACAAAACAATGCAATTTTAACAAAATGTACACCCGTATACAAATAAAGTGGACAAGAGCAATTTGAACACATTTGCTTGTGTTTTCATTTTGCTTGTGATTCATGAATAGCACTTTCTTTTATGGACTAGGAATGATTCTGTAATAACAAAAGCCATGTCAAAATGAGGATGACTCATAGGGTTGTTGGTTCTGAAATGATACAAAGGCATTTGAAGGCTTCCTGTTTTCCTGGGGTATAAAAGGAGGTATCACAGAAAGGAAATGCATTTGTATCATGCAATATCATAGTTAAGGTCAGAGAATTCTATGAAGACAAATGAATGAAGAGGAAATGGTCAATGACCTTCACAAGTCAGGAAGAGAAGGGTCAGAGGAGGTTGTGCCATCACAGGCTGGAGTTTGGGAGGCAAGTGTAAATCCAAAGGCAATGGTTGGATCCCCAATACAAATTGACATTTTCAGGATGCCAAGCATCAGAAAGTACTATGAAGTTCTTGAATATGGCATTCATTGCAGGGTTGCAAGGAAAAACATAAAACTAGGCACACACTGAATTTGGCTAATCACATCTGAATGACAATTGCATGTTTGTCTTAGGGTCAGATAAAACTAAACTTGGACTGTGTGGACATGCTCACCAGTTTTATATTTGGAGAAAAAAAAGTTGAGGTGTCCGTCGAGGAAACAAAAACCTAAACACTATGAAATATGGCAAGGGGTCTATAATTTTTGTACATATGGTTCCTGTGCCACACATTAAGACAGAGGATGCATGAATTCCAACGTGTACCAAGATATAGTGGCCAAAAATCTGGTCCTCTCTGATAAGAAGCTAAAGCATGGCTGAATTTGGACATTGCAGCATGATAATGATCCAAAGCACTCATCTGAATCTACACAGAAATGGGCACAAAAAATAAATGTTATCAATTTGCCATCTCAATTTCTAAATCTCAAACATTTGTGATTTGAACTGATGAAAGCAGTTCGCAAAAGAAAAGAAAACAAAAAGATTGGAAGGACCTAGAGCAATTCAGACAGGGGAAATGGACAAGAGTCCCCACATAGAAGTGGCAGAACTTCATAACACACAACAGGAAGCACTTTGTCAGTGTAATCCATACCAGAGGAGGACTGCAACACCAGTTTCGACCTATCATTTTGCTTTGTGTGGTGGCATAAAAGATGGATATTGTATTATGATACAATATATCACTTCCTAATGCACCCTAACCCAGAGTGAATATCTTAGCATCCACTTTTTTTGTCCATGTTAGCTGCTGTGGCAGGCGTTAGGAGGTCACAAACTTCAGCTTTTCACTGGTGAGCCCGCATCACCTTTCCGTCTCATGTTTCCAGGCGGCAGGTGGGGTCACATTAGCCACGATGTGTCCCCATCCTGCCATGAAACCGACACCAATTACTTAAGGTTTCTCTTCGTCCTGGAACTCGACTGGGGACTAAGCGCTTAACCTTGAGCCCTTGAGACTTCCATCACAACAACCTGACTACGAGGTCAGCTTCCCAAGTCCTGACCCAGTTATTCCCTTCCAAAGGCAGTGCTCAGGTGAGATTAAACACTGCAAGGTGTTATTTCCAAACACACAGTGAAGAACACCCATACCAAGATCACTGAACACATGCACTGCATATCCAGCAGGTGTCTGAAAATCCATTTAAAATCTGAGACAAAAACAAAGTCTTAGAAAGGAGTTTGACAGACACAAGGCTCCACAACCAACCAATGTATTGGGCGTAATGTGCATTTAGAGGTGCAGAGCATTTCCGCTTATGTCTCACTTGTTGCATTGCTTATATTTCGCCGCAATATTAGAATTACCATCAACACGTCTAAATGTTTAAAAATGGATTGAGTAAGGCCTTGCATGAAATGCATTATTAATTGACAGACGACACCAGAAAACAAATTGAGTAACGCACAATCGGCGTCATCATATTTTCCCCCGCAGCCGGTGTTTCCAATAACAGCAGACCTTGTCATTCGCCGGCGAAGCTGCTGCCCATACTGAAATTACCATTTGCCACCCTCGCTGCATTTCAAAGACTTACATTTAATTTCATTTTTTTTTCACCAGCACGATAAGCGCCGGATCAAGTCCGGGGCCTCGGTGAACTTTACAGATTCTCAGGTTGCCCCGCCTCACTCTGCAGTATCCTCTTGCCTTTGTCATTCGGCGCTCCGCGCTCATGCATTTTTAACACACGCACTATTACATTTCTGTTCGACATGCACTCGGGAGGACAGAAGAGCCGCGGAGGGTCTGCGGGGGAGCTGGGGGTTCGGAGAGAGGGAGAGCGCCTCCTCCATCTGCGTGCCGGAACGACCGTTCCCCTCCTCTGCATTCACTTCTCCCGACAATCCGACCCGTGCATAACGTCTCATGACGTGACGTCACGCCACACCTCGGCTAATGCAGTGTCTGAACCTCCTTCCCCGTGAACAGCATGTGCTTTAATGAACAGGGGTGTCTCCAACGGGACAGCTGCTGGAGTGCGCTCCCCGGCTTGGGTGTCGCTGACAACGAAATCCACTCACAGCCCTTCTTCGCTGCCCGGCACCTCTGTCGCGTCCTCAGACACCGATGTTCTGTGGGTTTTTATGGTCTTACTCTGACGTGTTTAAGTAAATAGCCTTGCTTTCAGATTCTGATGGCAATCCTGACCAAGAATGTTGAGAGCACTCCCCCACAAAAGGGGGTAGATATGCATTATTGTATAATATGTACATGGCAAAATCTACATCTGACATTTACTATTTGCCTTCCCACATTTCACTCTATGCAATATTGATTGAAGCCAAGGAACAAATTCCCAAGGGAAAGGTGTTTTTTTTATTTGAAATAAATACTAAAAATACAGACGAAGAAAAAAATCAAGCTCCACTCTCTGTTCCAAGTTAGATGTGCATCTATGACCATTACTGTCAGAAACCTGAATTGCAGGCTTGCATATGTAAGTTTCATCTGTTGTTTTTTTACCAAGATCCAAGCCAGGAGTTTAAGAAAGAAGAGTGGCACTAATCCGTTTGTGACATGACAACTGCTCCAATCAACTGTCTATCTAATAAATAAGAGCAAGAGATATCTTTTTATCTGCAATCATGCTTTAGCTGATTCTTGAACTGAAGCAGTATTGTTTAATAACATCATATGTCAATATTGAAAATAAAAATAGAACAGTCAAAGAAATACAAACACCATCACAACCATGAAACTATCAACTATCGCACAAAATCCCTGATGACATTGTGGTTACTTTCACATGCTCCCATTGAACAGTATTGACTGTGATCTTAAAGTGTGCAGTCTTAAAAAAACACAGCCTAGGTTTCAAATAAGGCTCTGACTCAACTTTGCCAGCTAACGGAGACCATGGTGATGTGGTGGCAGCCAGCAGAGGGACTGTGATTTCTCTGACATTCCCTCCCTCTTTGACAGTGATTAAGTACAAATGAAGACTCCACTGATACAGACTGTGAAATACAACTACCACTACTGTGAAATCCTCTCACACACAATTAACTGTTATAATTTAGGCAAAATGTTCAGGTGAATAAGGTGCTGAGAAAATGCGCTCAGTATTTTAATACTGAAATATGTGTAACTATTTTTAAGAATTGAGCTACCTGTAGTAAAAAGCATGCTGCTAATACTGCATGTGCAAAACACACATGTAACACATGTACATGGTTATAGACTGCATGATCTTAATCATGAGATTAGCATTAGCTCATTTTACTTGAACTCTTCCTGATTCAGTGGGCTGGTCTATTAGTGGTGGAAAGCTGATTGTTATACTGTATATGCCTTTGCTAGAGCTCTGGTATGAATTACAGTGAAAAGTCATGATTTTTCAGTCGCTGACTAACAGATGCAGTTGTTCTATTCACATTTAATAATCCCTGGTGGTGAATGGCCTGAATTTTGTGATTGCTGTATTTTTAGATGTTGAAATGGGACAGTGGCTCTTCTTAGTCTTAGTAAATATTAACAAATACTACAAAAAATAAGATACATGTTGCATGCATAGCATGTATAGCATTACCTTATAAAGGATATATAGTTACTAACCTGCCATGAAAAGCAAGCAAAACAAATTGTCTGTGAGTAAATTTTATTTTAAATTGTGGTGATTTGCATACATAAAAAGTTGACTGTCTTCAACAAAGAGCATTATTTCCTAGAAAATGAATATCCCCAGGCAAAATAAAAATGATCTCCTCAACAAAACAAGGACAAGTTATTGCTGCAATATATGTTTTACAGAATGTGTTTGGGACAGTGGTAGTGGCTGTCATCTTGAATCTAGTAACAGCCTACACTAGACCTAAACCCCACTCTCCCTTGAGGTCTCATCAATGTGCAGTTGTAAAGCCAGGCATCACACGTGGTACAAAGTGCTACACACAGCAAACAAAAGCAGGTCAAAGGTTAACAAGATGGGGCCATTGTAAGGTCAGGTCACTGTTAAGCACATTATATTAACTTTTTATCACCCTTTATTGATCAAAATAGGTCAGTGCATGTGCATGAGTGAGTGACTGCATGAGTGTGCTTTTTATATACAAGACTGGCAGAGCAAGTTGCATCAACATGTTAGGAGCTCTCAGACAAAAGGTCATGAAGTGAAGCCTTTTCAAATCTGTTCACTCCTGAGTACATCTCTCCTTCCTGGACATGAGACAAAAACCCCAGAACTTATAAAAAAAAAAGAGTGACCCACAAACGTGTCCCCGTGAGTTAGCCTCTATCTGCGCCAAGTCACACTGAACAGAGCTGCATGCCAATGAGTACATCTCTGCTGACTGGGTAAGGGGGGTTACCATGGCAGCAACGTTCCGCTTGAGAGCAGTATTGATTACCCGCAGGAGCAAGCCTTCACTCACATGCGCCCCCGGAACGCAGGGGAAGAAATGGCCAAAACTTGAAAGTTGGGGGAAAAAAAATGAAAATCAGAAAAGCCTGAAGAGGCTGACGGTGAGCTACAGGAGAGTCAGAGAAAATGGCACCGCATGCATTGCTGGCAACCGTGTGTGTTCGATGTAGCATCACTAGAATTATGAAATGCCTGCTTAATCACTAAAGTGTTCAGATCAAGGGCTTTGTAAGTCATAAACACACTGTGGCAAAGTGGTCAGAGGACTGTAGGCTCAAATGTCAATTTATGAAATTTCTTCTGGGGAAAAAAAAGTATTCGACCTAAACTACTTCCACAATAATATTCAACCGTATAATGCATTACATCTCAAAAACATGCAAGTCAACTGAGGAAGAACATCGGCTAAGCAAATAAATGATTATTTGGGACTGCACAATGTCTTAAACATCACAAGTGCTTTATCTTTGTGTGTTTCCCTTTAAGAGACTGTGAAAAGGTTTCTGTGAAGCAATATGGGAGAACATATTATGTGCATTAGCAAGGGCACAATGAAGTGCAATGATAAAGCATGATTTAATATCAGGGCGCTATAAAACGACATTGAAAATGGTTATGGACAGCCTTTTATTTCCATTCTGTTTCAGCAAGTGTACCAGACGTATTGAAGGTTTTTAACACATCTCTGAAACATCTCTCAAATCAAAAATCACTAACTAGATTTTCACAGTAATACTCTACCGCAAACTGATTCAACAAACAAGGTCTCAATAAAACTTAAGTGCCGTCTGTCAGGACACTCGCTCTTTAAATTATTCGGTGTGGTGCGCCTTTCAATGTCATTCATTTGCTTTTTCCATATCCTCATCCATCAAAACAGACAAAATGTGGAGGAGTAATCTTGTAAAGCTCCAATATCTCAGCGTTTGTCCCTCGGGTTTTAAGTGCACTGCTTTGAAAATCTTACATGCAAGGTTTTGTGAACACACTGTGGCTGAAATCATCATCAGAGACCGGATGGGGGGGGGAGTTTAAAAACAATCATCTCCTCAAAGCTTCTGAAATCAATGATCGTTAAAAAGAATAAATATGCTCATTTCATGCATGTCACCCTTAAACAATGAGTATCAAGATGAACCACCTCTGCTGTCTCCTCTTGTTGGGGGTAATGAGGATCAATAGGGCCATTTAAAGCCACCATATGGCATTTTTTGTGTTCCAAGCGACATGCTTATCCTGCAGCCCACACCTTCTCCCTGACCTTCCCCAGCCCAAACTGACTGCAGTCTCCAGGCTCACGTGTAAGTTGCATAATATCCACACTACTGCCACACCAAATTGTGCTTGTTATATTGTTATCAAGGAGACAACAGTGTATGCTGTAATTGTAGTTAGGGAACTGGGATTGTAACGAAAGGCTCGCAGATTCAAATTCAGGATGGAACCCAGCTGTGATACCTTGGAGCAAACGTACTTGCTGATGCTGAAGTATAAAATGGTAATATGTAACATGTAATATTGTACAGGTCATCCTTAACACAAGCGTATGCTCAAATACACATTTCTGTTATTATTAATAAAAACAAATTTGAAATAAGCTTTAAGTTTAGTCTCAGTCTCAAATAGTCTCCTGTTTGGGAGATACACATCTATTATTATCTGATGTCTCTTCCATCTAATCCTAAAAACCTGAAGATATCAAATACAGCAAATTTATGACAGCAATTGTTTTCATTCATTCCATTTCACTGCAATAATACAGTCCAGCTAATGTCTCAGTCATACCATAATACTCTTTCACTGCATACTCTAAGACCTGAAGTCCTGAGAGTATAAAGATAAATATTTTATAATTATGAGAGAGAAGAAAAGACTATTTTGCGGGATATATCTAAGTTTGCTTGTAGATATGTAAGCAGCCAATATCAGCAGTTGCTCCTGTCACCTTGATAGAATTGTAATGCATTATAAACTTCTAAGGCTAAAATGTATAAAAGTGGGATTGAGAGTTCAATGCTTACTGAAGAAATCTAAGCAAAACAACAACACCTGCTCACACCAAAAAAACGCTCACCAAATAATTACATCTAAAAGGGTAGGCTCTTAGCTTTCACTCTAATAGCAAAAACAAGACCATGCAGAACAGAGGGAACAGTCATGGTTTTCATTCAATCAGCAGATTTGGCTGTACAAGCACATTCAAAAAACAGCCCTGCTAACAAAGCCGGCAGACTTACTGTGGACCCTTCCACGGAAGCATGCAAACATCACTGTGAATCTTTGATGAGACAGTAGATTAGATGTTAATAAAACAAGAGCCTGTGTTCCACAGTGATATAATCCAGCAAACCATCAGCATGTTGTCTCCAAAATCTTATTATTGCAATATGTTCTCAAAGTTCTCATTATAACTTTTAATTTTTAGATTTCAGAGGACCCTACTACCACTGTATTGGACCATACATTGTATTATTGTACCAACACTCTTTAATGGATGGAAAAAAAAAATCACCAGCACTTTACACATGTCAAGATTCTATTCTGGCAAGCACAAACAGCTTACAGCCAATTAAAAAAAAAAGAAAGTTAAAGAGCCATTTGAGATTTCAGTGATCAAAGCAGACACCCTGCAGGAACAGTTCTGGTGCTAACTAAATTTCATAACACGGAATAGTAATTTCAGTATGTGCATGTTGGGGATGTAAATGGCACATTTCTGACCATTGATTATCAATGGCTCAGGAGGGCGATTGTCCTTTTATCATTGTAAATGGAAGATGACATATGTTCACAGCTGCATGTTTTTTGTACCTTTTGATAGGTATTCACAGATAAATGCACCAATCACCTTAATCAACACAGAGACATCAACAACAAAAGATATATATATAAATACATGGAGACTTAACCTATATGGAACTCTACATTGCTCATACTTGTAGCAGACTTGCTGAACATGCTTTGGATGCTGGAGAATCAGATGTGCGGAAAAGATAATGACAAATTTGCTAAAACTAACCAAGCCAGTTAGCCAACATTAACTTGGTTAATAAGCTAATAAGGTTGATAATAAGTTAATTGATAATCGATAATAAGTTAAGGTTGATAAGCTACCTAGCAAGAGCAAGCAGCAAACCTGCGTAGTAAACTACCATTAAATTAACATTGCCAGCTAGCTCATGTGGGGAAAAAAAAGTTCACATGTGACTGTATTTAACCATCCCTGGTTGCCTATAAACATAGAGTGATTTATACTTGTATTGCTAGTTAGGTGCCTTAAACCTATTCAGTATCTCCATTTAGCTAGCTGGAGTCTCACTAAAAGAATTTTGACCACTTAATAAATTGGACCCCACTTCAAAGACTGTCTGTATAATGAACCATTTGCACTGCTTTTTTCTTCTCCTGTGACATAGAACTGAATCATAACAGCCATACCTGAATTAAATCCACTTAGTTTGTACAAAATTTCTGCCTAATTTCTCTGCAATCACATGCAGTTGTATTGCAAGCCTTCCATCTCTGTAATTGAAAAGCCTGGTATGTCCCATCTCTTCCAGAATATCACCCAATATCACCCAGTAATGTCTAACAGTTTTCTTTTATTTTAATGTGCACTTGTGACTGACAGTTGATTAATTGACAAATTAGTTACATCCTTTGTGAATGACAGCCCTATACTGGAGAAAACCTCCTTCTGCCTCTCTTTCCCACTGTTACCTCTCAGGTCTTCTCCCAGACCTCGCTGCAATATGATCTGTCCTTACATATGACATTGTTTTATGTTTCTATGTTTATGTAACATGTTTATGTATGCTTTGTGTGTAACATGCCATTATGAATCTGACTGTCACTGAAATAAGCAAAGAAAAAAAAAACTGGATATGAATCAATGCGCATGAAACTTGATTGATGACAAGCATCGTGGTTCGATTGAATGAGAGCTCCTGTTTATGCAACAGCTCAAATGGAGACCAGGAAAAGAACAATAATGCACGCTGATTGGAGTGGTCTTAAATAAACATCAGCCTCTTGACCCCACCACCCTGTATTCGCATGAAGGATGACCAACTCACCGAACTGTTCATATTTCCCTACCCTGAATGACAACAGATAGAGGGTGTGGCAACAATTTACTACGTTCTGGTATCTGAACATCGAAATAAAGTGATTATAATGGAAGGGAATGGTCATTAGGTCAGTTTGGCACTGATTCTCTCTCTTGTTCATTTGACCCCACATTACCATATCTCCCAGGACAGACCACTTCACTGCTCTCTCTGCATTTTTTTCTGCTAGTATTCTGCTGTCGTTTGGTTTCTTGTTACGCCCAGCATGGCGCAAACATGTTCTGCATTATGTCAGTGCTTCTTTGAATTAGCTCATGCAGACACTGAATGGGCAAATATCAAGTCTCTTGATTGGTTCGATACATTTCCACCCCAGTGATTGCGCAATTCAAACAATAATTAGTCGTTTTTTTGCATTTCTGGCAGGTTTTAAAAGAGTCAGGCAATTGCAATCAAGGAGCTCCTTCGTCTCCAGAGACACAGTGCCACGCGTGTGCAGACATAGGAAGACGATATTCAAATTTGGCCATAATCAAACGGCACTTGTTCCCTTAAGGAAATAAAAGGAAGCACTGTGTACAGTAGCCGAATTTGCCAGGTGTGACCCAGTAAAATGAAGCAATTACCCACACGGCTCAATTCAAGGGAGAAGGAAACAGCGGTATTGGGTGCATTGTCCGCGTGTGAGCTGGGAGGAGACAGCGGCACACGGGCACACACAGGGAAGGGATATTACTCCTCCATTGTTCGTTTCCCCGCCATGTTCTTTGTAAGAGTGAATAAATTAGGGAGGGAGCGACGAGGTTATTCCAGTGGATGGCTCTGACTGCATGACTGCAACATCACTCTGTCGATCGCAAGGCTGCTCACACATCAGCTAAACCAACCGCCCAGGAACCCGTCCCCGAACACGCAGCAGAAACAAGGGCAGAGTCAGGTACTTACAAATGTGATGGGCCACACTACCACTACTGCGCAACTTCACTGACTTCACCTGGCTGCCTTTTCCCAGCATTTTTTCAGTATCTTGATCACTGAAATATCCTTTATGTGAAAAATTTTAATTTATCCTAATTTCCCTTAATAAATTATAATTATTTCTATAACAACAACACCAACAACAACAATAACAGTAAGAATAATAATTAGACCGAACACAAAGTGCGATTTGAGTGGACGCAACCATATCATAAATTCACTCATACTGGTTATTATTGTCAAAGGACGCAGCAGGTAACAGGTATGTATCATAAATTGAACTGACAGGACAGTGTCCATGATATATTCAATGAGAGTGAGAAACAGGAATTACAACAGTTAGCTCTAACAGGCACAACAGGGCACATTGCCATAAACTGTAAACTGTAAACATAAACTGTAATGCACCAATGTTGAACCGATGACAAAGATTTATTTATCTGTGTCACACATGTTGTCTGTGTCTACTGTTAGAGATTCGAAAGTAGCTAAGCATGAAACAGCCATGGACAACATAAATCTGCCAATCACAGCACACTATAGAACATGGATGTCAAGGAAGATTCTTCTCAAACATTCATTGGAACCCTTGAAAAAAAAAAAAAGGTCAGAAGAGCTCTGAAGAGTTTTGGATTACAATAAAGCCAAACAAAATACATCTCCTTCGCTTGCACATCCAAAGTATGGCTCTTATCCTTCGCAAACTCAGATTTCAGGCGTTTAGAGGTGTGAGGCTAGGGGAAGGTTAAGGGTTTAAAGGACCCGCATCTAAATTGGCTTAAACTGAATTATCTTTTGTATTATTTGGACACAATACAAAGACATCAGTCACCTCAAAGCTCCTGAAAAATGAAACGCATGACATACATGAGTAAAGGACAAAGCACCTTTCAGACAGACTGAACACTGACCAGAAGTCACACATTCCACTCCAAACAACAACCTAACTTAACCAAAAAACCTAATACCATTCCCCCCTCATTTCTTGAGCACAGTGCTAAAATCTAAAATTGAAACGTATACCTGAAACGTATCCAATACATATGTACACATATATACATGCAAACAGACATAATTGCATGCGTGCAATTTAAAATTTAGAAAGACAAATGCCGCTCATGTCCATCTCTGGAGATTTTCCTGGCCTTGATCATCCCCGACAGGCAGCTGCTCACCTCAGGGTTCAGAGCCGATCAGTACTTGATTATCAATGTCTCTTCAAGGTTAGCAAGTGGAGCACATCCTTAATAGAACCAAAGCTGATTAGCTAATTATCATAGCATTTGCATAATGGCTCTGCAACTCATTAGCGCTCATGTGAGCTCATCTGCATGCTGTGTTGCTTTACTCTTTTCTCCTCCTATGAGGCTGGCATCAATATCCCTTTGATACAAAAACTGATGGCCCACTCCCAGGCAAATCGCATACCATTCTGAAGATACACAAGTCCTCTTAACATATTCTGTGTGGGAAGATTAACATAGTCAAGTCAGACCTAAAAATCTGGTGAAATGCAAACAGTACAAACAGAGAGGGAGATGGTGCATCAATCAAGCACTACTTGCTAGACATGAGATCTGCACTGTAATTTAACCCAACCTTGTTTGTAAATTAAGAACATTAATTCATAATATGTGTTACAAATGCCAACTCTCATTCCCAGAAGTCCTTGCACTTTTGGGTTTTTTGGATTTGTCTGATACTATTTAGCTTGCTGAATGCTGAATGTTCTACCACTCATCTGTCTTGTTCCAGGGTGATCACTAAAAACTTCAAAAGCTTTAATTTAACAGCCTCCCCCCCCCCCACACACACACACACACACACACACACACACACACAAATGCAATCAAAGTTAAAAGGAATAAAATGTAGCCCCCGGTTTGTTCTGCGAATACATCTCATGAAAGAGAAGTGAGGCAAAGTGTTCTGAATCAGCCTCAAATTCCCAAGAGGAAGACATCCAATGGCCTCTCAGCTGTTCCAACGGTAGAGGGGCCTACAAACACAGGCACATGCACTTCTGTCCCAAGACACAAGAACGTCCTTTCAACTCATCTCAAAGAGAGACATACATACATACTGTTTGAGTGTGATGAGTGGGAATCCAGTCAATGGATAGCAAGCAAGGGAGTCTCCGACAAAGGAGATAGCAGGGAGCTAAAATCAATAACCCGCATGTTCTCCGTGCAGTGCAAATGTTTGGGAGTCAACAACATGCTACATGAATCACAGAAAGAGAGAGAGACAGAGACAGAGGACAGAAATGGGAGTCCCCGCAGGTTCCCTTTTCATTTCTCTGACCTGCCGTATTTGTTGACATATGCCAGTGTCTAAACGTCAATGTCTGACTGAAGTGATCAGCCTCAGATGGGTGTTAAAATACGTGGAGAGGAATTTGAACCCTGAGAAAAAGCCAAAGGCTTCTTAGCCAGCTGAGGCTTTCAGTTATGCTCTTCTCTTCCTAAGAGCTATTGTGTGGATTGT
Organism: Megalops atlanticus; assembly: GCA_019176425.1. Lineage (NCBI taxonomy): Eukaryota > Metazoa > Chordata > Actinopteri > Elopiformes > Megalopidae > Megalops > Megalops atlanticus. The sequence goes on along the minus strand of CM032887.1, from coordinate 24,673,718 downwards.
TGTGTCATCTAAAATATGAATCTGCTCTTCCACAATCAAACATTGCATTGCTTTTGCCAGCCCTCCATAAACTCTGACCTCCAAAGGACCTGCATGAATGTAATATAAAGGTAACTGCTAGATCTGAAAACAGTGCATCCGGTAATGCACTACCAAAATTAGTAAAACTTGATGAATTGTCAATGTGAACAATACCTTTTCTGTAGAGATTTATTTAATACTAAAACAAATAATCAACAGCTATTACTGTATGTGCATTTGGTGTTCACCACTATGTTGGATTTGGCACATAAAGACCAAACCAATTTGCTTTAACAGATAAACTTATCCTCATCTTAAGTGATCTTCAGATTGCTCCGTTTGAGAGGTTTATGACAGGTAAGGGTGACGGCAAGTAATAACATGCAAAGTGGCAAGTTTAAGTCATTTAAAATGTTCCCATAGAAATGATTAAAACCACAGGGATTATGGTCCTTGAAACGCTCGCCGTTCGCAATACCAAGCAGTAGTGGGAAATATGCGGTTAGGGGAATGGCAGCAATGACTGTCACTTGTGAAGGGCTAACAATGTTTTCTGCTCATTCATTAGACATGCAACAACAAGGATTTAATACAACAAATGTTGAAATAACAGGAACAAATAATACATTTTCAAAGAAATGTTAAAAAATAAAAAATGTTAAAAACAGAAAACAAATGTAATTTACCTGCAACAAATATGCTGCAAAACAACCACAGCATGAATCAGCCATGCTAAATAGCCTACACCTTGTTTGCGTACCGCGTGCACAAAATTTACGCTCATGTCTTCTGCGCGGGCACTATAATGAGTGTAGCAGCAGTAGATGAATGCAATAAAACCGACGCACATGAATAGAAATTTCAACATGTGCAACGTTTGCACTAACACTAAAGCCACTGTGCATAAACTCAGCTAGTGCAGCTGACCAAATCTATGAATAGGAAACCACGGACGTGAAGAATTATAAAATCAGCGTCGGGATAGAGATCGCTGCACGGGATGGTTTGTCTGTTTGTGCTCTGTATCTAGCTGTTCATTTACATTACATCTTAGTGGAAAACAACCTTTTTATACGTAATTTAAGAAGGAGCAAGTATCATTATGCGCATTTAATATGTAATATAAACAACGTCTGTACATGTAGTCCACCAACATCTTGATTTCTGCATGTCAAGGCATTCCTTATTAACCTAAAATAAATATTCTTGTGCATTTGCATTAACAGATTCTGATGACATACCAGAAGCAAATGTTTCATTACCAAAGTATTAGTCCACATTTGCCAATATAAAATATAGCAACCTCCTGTTTAAAAATTCTGTGTTGAAAAAAACTGCAAAGCCAGCTAAATGTCTTTCATTCTCCCCCCGCCACATAGATGCAAATGGATTTCATATAAATGTCCTGTCCTCTTAATTCAAGAAGACAGAGTGGCTGATTTGAAATAATGCCCTTGCCCTCTGAGAGAGATTTAGCACCAGAGAAACCGGAGTCAAAACAGTCTGGGAGGACAGAAGGGGAAATGCAGACAGTGTTGCCTGGAGAACTTTGAAGGGATAATTAATGCCGGCTTTTGAATATGTGCTGGTATTAATCTGAATGCTCCGGTGCAAGGATTTTACAGAAGAGCTGAACTTGCTCTCTTATGAAGGCAAAGATATTTGTGCTTTAATCGTTAAAGCAGCAGCCACCTCCCTCCATGTTTCCATCCTCATTTGTCTTGTCCCCTCTAAATGTCCAGAATAACTTGGAGTTGTGCCATCAGTCAGGGCAAAGCGGGTACATGTGGTTTGGCCTCCTGTGTTTAGGCACTATCCATTGTTCTTACACTTCAGAAAATACTGTCTGTAAAATGTATTTGTTCATCCCAAAAAGGTTTGCAACAAGATATCTTCAACCATACTCTTTACACATACTAACTTATCTCTTTATTAAACTTTATCATTTCAACACTGGCAAATAACACTCTGTTCCTCATAACCATGAATTTATGAGGCCAAGTACCAAAAGACATTTTCTAATAGATTCCTTTAATTCCCTGAGTTTCTCTTCAGACATCACAGACAACAGGTATATTAATATTTTGAGTACGTCTGATGCAGAGTGCACAATTACCACTGCAAGACTGCATTAATGGGCAGGATATAATCACTACAAGTTTGACATGCTGGGTTAAAATTGGGTTCCTGAACTGTACCTCCCTCCAGGAGGGATCAAATCAGACACACAGCGTTGGTGGCATTTGTACAGGAGCTATATGCATTCCCCTATGGGGATTCTCTCACCAGCATGCTATGACTAAATCAGGCTCATCTGGGATATTCTCCAGAGAGAAAGTTGAGGAATGAGTGACAGAAAGACTCTCAACACACATACTGAAAACATCTCCTCTGGCTGGGCCAATCACATTTTTCCCTGTTTGCATTGTGCATGCTAACCTCAGAATATAGTTAGTGTTGGAGAGCCTAGGATTAGTGGAATTTATTAGATTGGATTATGTAATCTTATTATATTTAAAACTTGTAGTACTGATCTGCATGTGCATGTACTGTATACACAAGATACAATAAAAAAATTGAGCCTCTAAGCCCCAGGTTACAATTCATTTGAGTAGCTCCAGGTAATTTAAGTATCTTCCATAACTAGAAAATCAGAAGCTCCATGTAAGGTTGGTCAGCTAACTACTATAGCTATCTAGCTAGCCATGATGTCTGGAATTGGAATGAAAATGTAACAGTAGTTAACCCAGCAGCAGCAGTAGATCCCCTGCTGTATACAGTAAAAGGATAATATTGAAAATATAAACTGTATGCCATGTAAATAAATAAATTATTCCAGTTATCATTAAGGTAAAATCTAACACCCTGGCAACTGCTGAATTATTTTTCTTCAGCAGATTAGGTTTTCTACTATGTTGTGTATTTTTCACAATTGCTAAAAGACAACTGACAAGAGGGGGTAACTGCAGTTCCCATGTGTTAAGGGTATTTATGGCCAACTAGCCAGATCAATTATAATATGGAAATGTAATTCAACAAAATGTAATCAAACAAAATAAGACAGCATTGCCTAACAGTCTGATAACATCTGCATTACAAAAATTCACATTTCAATATAGCAAGGTTTTTCTTGTCACAAAAAATACAACACAGAATAGCTACACAATTAAAATGCAGTATTTCTTGCATATTTATATATTAGTGATTACATGAAACACCCAGAAAAAGATGATGCAACTTAATTCCAACAAAATGAATCTGTCATGATGGAGCAACACATTAGAGTGCACATACAGCTAATTGCATAGGAGGAAATGTGTTATCTAAATGTTCAAGTAAGAATTTAACACATACAGGATTAGTGCTATTGCCTCTAGTCGTTTAGTAATTCATTTTAACATTTATGTTTAAAATAATACTTTAGTGGTTAAGGGGTTCACTGTTGTACTGTCAAAGAGGTGCAAGTAGGTTACACAAGCACTCGAACAGAAAAATACAGAAAGGCAGGCAGGTACATCATACCAGTGATATGAACAAAAAGTACATTAGCCTGAAGCAGGGAAAATCATGGGGAAAGAACACTGCCACAATGGCCACATTGAACTCCCCTCCATACACACACACGCACACATACACAAAACCATTATCAGCAGGGCCTACAGTTTGTTGTCCTTTATGAACTCTCTTGAGATAAATGTTAAAGGATTCCAGCCCAGTGAAAATGTAACTGTAATCAGTCAATCTGTTGTTACAGAATGGTCCATTTGACATAAGACAGTAAGAGCCTCATCCACTGCCATTCAGAGCTGTAACTCCAACAGTAAGTGTGCGCTTTGTCTTTTCTCATTCAATTAAAGCTCATTTAATTATCCACTTAATCACAGCACCCTTGGTGCACTGCCATTAGGAAAGAGTGCTACACACAAAGCTGTAAACACATCCAAAACACACTAAAGCCATTAAGTAACAACATATTATGTATAAAACTGACAACCTCTTTTCAAGGATAGGAAAGAAAGAGCATAGTACCTTTGCTTTTAGCTACAGAAACGGAGAGCGAAGTCCCATAGGAAATAAGAATGCATGATATCCGCAATTGAAAAGCAATGGGGGGAAAAGAGGGAAGGATAAGACACTGTAAAGACTAAGGAGGGAAATGCTTAACTAAAGAACATCAGTGCACAGTAGAGGCAAACCGCAGGCAAACCTTATTCATTACATAGCAGAAGCACATCAGTCCATACATGCAATGGCAAAGCACGATTAATGTAAGTTAATGTGTACTAACAAAGTTAGTATGAGCAGCCAATTGCCAATTTCAAATGTTCTAGCATTTCTTGTACTTATCCTTAGATCACATTCTCCGTTTGGACTTAGGACCGTTAGTGGCTATAATTAGCACATATCAGAATAAGTTACCTTTTGTCCTATCACGTTTTCTCATATGACTGTCCAATCTGGAGAAATAGGCTAACTGAGGGCAATTTTTAACTTCAAATTTCACAAAGCAGAAAAAATTGAGAAATGGGTGTGCCCAAACAGAATGGCAACTTTAAAATATGGTACTGTAATTCATCAGTGTTTGTTTTAAGGTTAATGGATTTATTAAACTTGTTCCAGCACTGAGAGACTGTGATAGCAACTGAAGAACTGGATTAGGATTTTTTTTTCAAAGGCTAGGGAGATGATGCATGTTACTAAAACACACCCACTTCTGCCATATCCTGCTTTGAAGGATTTGGATTGATATATTCATCCACATTAGCAGCTGTTGTCCTTTACTGCAAGTTCATGCATGGAAAAGCATTTGTGTTAATCATATGCAAGCCAGGCTACTGTAAACAGCTATACAATTCATCATTGAGCAGGGGAATTCATTTTGCACTTGCATTGTGAGGTCATGTTTTACAAACATGGTGCACAACTGCAGCAATCAAATTCATTCTGTAAATGTATCTTAAAGTACTGGACGGAGTGTTCAAACAGAATTTGGAATTAGAGTAGATCAAGCAGCATGCCATCCAATGCTCCAAGCCCAAGGCAGGTCAAAAAGAGAGCAAAGACAAGAGAATAGGCCAGAAAGAGAAAAAAGAGGAAAGCATACCTTGCTCAGCCATCATCATGTGCGAGAAGCCTTCAAGAAGTGAAAGACACAGAGAGAGAACACTTGAGAACACATATTTCAATACTTTTCAGTATTGTGATGTCACATGTTTTACCCTGAGGCAAAGCATGCCATCTATCACACTAAAGACAAAGCTTTCCACAGCTAATGGAGAAGCTTCAGTGGTAGGCTTGGAGGGACTTTTCTTTCAACCAAAACAGATTCCAAATGAATTGGAAAAACCCAGAAGGATTAAATCCTTAGTATTTCATAATTTGACAACTATTTCCATTTTGAAACAGCAATAAAATCATATTCAACAATTTTTTACGTAACTGTGCATTTTGCAATGTTAGATATATATGTCTGTATGTATCTACAACTTTGTTTGGTAATAAAGTGCAACATTCACTTAACCAATCGGAACTGTATAAACTAAGCCTATATATAATTAACCTTGTATTGTAGGAGTAATCTTACCCTGCTTTATTTATTTATCTTACAGTGTGTTTATTTCAAAAATAGGTTGATTTATTCATGGCTACAATCTGAAAGGGAGTTTCAGGACATATGTAGTTCTTATGTGATATTAGCTAATAGTCTCATGGCATAACCCAGCCTGGTTGGAAACTTTCTGTAGTCACATCCGTGGCTAAAAACTCACCTGGGACACTGCTGACCTCTGATGTTGCGATTGCAGAAGGAAAAAATAAAACAAGGAAAGATTTCCAGCGTTAGAATCACTCTGCACTCTTTTGCATGGGATCTAACATGCAAAATATAACACACCTAGAATCATGCAGGAGACAGCTCTGGCCCCAGTGCATGTCTGTAAAAAAACCTTTTGAAACTCTGATCATCTCATCTGTCCCATCTTCACTGGGAGCCAGATTACACACTCTCTTATATAACAGCACAGATTACTGCAAGAAGATACTCTGTTTTCTGGTATTCCACAGATTCCCCACATACACTGATGAGACATAAATTCAAGCAGGTGGAAAGAACCAGCTCCCTCTCTGGGGGTAATGAATTTATGTTGTTGTGAGGCTTGTGTATAGCTGAACACAACCTGGACATCGGCACGTCAGTTATTTTCACTGCAGACACAAACCTGTGCAGTCAGTTGCAGTCAGTTCTGGCACATCTACCAACTGCTGCTGGCAGCATTCTCCTCACTTCATTAATGCACACAGCCTGCTCCGACAGCAACTATGATACAGCCCCAATAGCAGTGCTGGAAATGGTTCTGCTATACCAGGCAAAAGAAAGCAGAGGCTTTTTTCAGGGCCAGACAGCCTGTGTTATGACAAGGTGCACCCCTGCAGACTTTCTGTTACAGGGTCCTTCTGAGGAGGAACTTAGGGGTTTGAAAGAAAATTTAAAAAAAGAAACTAGGGTGCATTGCAGATATTTAGCATTATCATTTTATGATGGAAATATATTTGAAATTATGAAATTGAAAGGATGAAAGTAGTGTAGGTATTTTGCAACAGTTGTCAATGAAGTTCCTTAATCAACCTTGGCACAAACAGCAATTAACTGAGGAAACTAATTAGAGCCTAATTAAGTCCAACTCCATTAAATGCTTTTAGCATTCGGTAATCAGAGATATATTAGATATTAATTTAGCCTCGGGGCAATTCTGTTTGAAGCGCTTGAACTCTGAACACGCTGTTCTCATGGTCGTTCATTTCCATTACATGTCTTAGCGTGTGTGATTAATCTGGGTTTTTTTTTCTTTAAAGTGTTTGCAACGCCTCAAAGGAGAGACTGCACAATGAACCCTGAATGTCACCCACACTTATTCAATAAAATCAGCACTGTCACTCCTGAGTGTCGTTCCTTGTGAAGTGTCTAAGAGTCTGAGAAACTCTAATTTTCATAGGTCCCCTCTGGCTTTCCAGGGTCACAGGACCTGTCATTATAAAGTTCAGGGCTCTTGATGGACATTGGGCAGGCAATCAGCCTCATAGGTAACTCAGCAGAATGGTGGGAGAGAGGAATTTCTACTCCTGCAGCAAGTGGTCTTTTACTTTCCATCACTGCTGCATAGTCTATTATAAGGGGATAATGGCTTGGAATTGGAACCAAAAGGTGGCAGGTCCCAACCCTAGGTGCTGTTGTACCTGTAAGATAGAAACTTCACCTGAATTCTTTCAGTAAAGATTACAGACATGATGGGTATCATATAAAATATTCAGATTTTTAAACTGGACAAACGTGACTGCTAAGCACATGTTTAATATTAACATAATGTAATGAATTTCTGATATTATGCTGAGTATGTTGCTGGAGTCTCCAGGCTCACATATGTAGGATTAATGTTTGTGTACAAATGGATGTGTATGTTTACATGCCTATTACCAACATGGATGAAAAAGAATGTGTGCAGACAATGTTGACAATGCAGTGCGTATAAATCCCGTAATTCTACATGAAGAGCTGATATGAGAACAGAGCTTGTTCAGGCTCACAGGACTTGTTGTAGGACAGGCGCATCAGCTGATGAAATGCTGTTGTACCCTAATCTTCTACTTTTTGTGTCTGAATAAAACATTTCCAGCTCAGACCACGACAAAAGAGCACTCTTGATTTTGACGAACCAATTTTTTCCCCCACTTTTTTCATGACCTACTTTTCCGGAAAGATTATTTTACAGTATCTGTCATTTTCATGTGTTTTTTTTTCCTTCCATTGGCTAAGCTTTCAGGCATCATTTATAGATTTGTTAACAGTCTGCTCTTCATATCCTTCTATTAATTGCTTTTTATCATTTGTAATTACGCAATTATGTAATGGTTTCTTTGAAAATGTCCTGCCTCAGCTCAATTTAAGAAATCGAAGTACAATGTACAATGCCCAGACAGCCAAATCAGGAAACAGATCAATATTTCATATTAATTACAACACTCTAAAGGACTAGCCACAGCCTAAATTATTTATATTTCCAGGCATAATCTGAATTACCCTACAGTTCCTTCCTTTATGCTCAATATCCAATATGAAAAAATAATGATATCAGCTGCACCTAGATATAAAAATAAAACTAGACTGCTCGCATTAATGAATCAACTTTTAGTTCATGTTTTTTATTTATGTAACCTAATTGGCTTAACACTGCTGACTTTAAGAAAACTACAAGGTATAGACTGTAAACTAAAGCAGTCTTAAACATGAGTTCCAGTACTGTTCCTCATGAATATTATGTGATCCGCATGGGGAGACAGATTGTACATTTCTTTTGTTGCCACCTGTTTGTTATTCTGGTCTGCCCTCAGATTGTGCATTTTAGCAGGTGATGTTAAATGTGGCTAGCGCAATAATTACCCGGTATGGAACATACGCTGCAGCCGAGGAAAATATTTCTGAGGCCATTTTAGCCATCTGCCTGCTCTGAAAAGTGTTGCATTCCTGTTAATGCTTCTGCACTTTGAAGGATGTAAGAGATTTGTTTGTTTGCCTTTTTTACAATGTTGATCATGAAAAAGCTGTTAAGAATGTCACATTCTCCTGTATTTATGAGCATATTGTGCACAAACCCGGTAAAATATTGTGTGATCTTCATTACAGAGTACAAATACATAAATGTGGAATTGTCAAGGGAGGCAGTCCTGAATTAGAGGAGGTGCTGAGGCAGTCTGAATTTCTTGTTTATTTCAGAGTTGCATGGGAAAATTAGCCATTTCTGCCCTTATTACTGTCCTCATTATCTTTCCTCATTTATGTGGATATTAGCAACAATCAGCCACATCAATTACTGTGGGGAAATTAAGGTAGTCTTAAAACAGGTGGAGAACTAGTGCTGCTTTCTCTTTACGTTGAGTGCTTTGGCAGACTGGTAAACAACAGCCAGGAAGGAACTTATCTTCCCGAAAATTTTACTTCCTATTAAAGAGTACAAAAAAAAACCCTGCTCAAGAGTCAGTGTTCATTCCCTTTTTGAGATGTGTGCAATGGTTTTCTTTCCTTTCTCCTTTTTGACATGGGGGTGTGCATTTTACATTTATAGCGCCTACTGAAGCATTTACGGTACAGCCCCGACAGCCAACCACATAAATTGTGCGTGGCCCTGTAAACAAGGTTATTCTTTTCTTTTATGATCGTCAGAACCGATGTTCACAGCTCCAGCCCATCAAAGATGCTTTTACACTCTGCTTAAATCCCCTATCAGTAGACTGCAGGACTGAGCCAAGCAAACAAGACAAAAAGGCCCAACTGTAATAAATCAAGTGGAAATGCCTGTCCACCCCGCACCCCATAAATCTGTAGCCAGCGCTTCTCAAACGACAGCGCCTTCTGCTGATGTCCAGCCTCAGAGAGGGGATACCATCTTCAGAAGAGCGCTGTTTCGCGCAGATATAGCCACCACAATGACCCGCCATCGCCGCACGCGGGTGGACTCTGCCTCTGAAACATCCAGATGTTGCAGCACGACACAAAATGGCCACGCAAACCATAAATGCAGCAGGCGTCTAACCCTCCTTTTCCGTTTGCATCACGCTCAGCCATTTTCTATTTCCACAGGAGCAGGCAGCCCTGCGCGAGGAGGTGTCTGCAGTGAAAATGACTGGGTGCAGATCTCAACACACCGTCGCCTTTGTCACCCAGTCAATTGAAGGGCTTTGCTTTCAGCCATGGAAACACAATGCTTCAGTCTCACAGTTACAGATATCCCTCCTGTGTACATTTTGTTATTGATTTTCAAGATCCAGTATCCTTTTGGCTAAAGTGCTATGTTTAATCCCTGCATGTAGACCAAATAAATAAGAATAGGTCATTTATGGAAGGAAAATGCATCCTCTATATTACCCCCTTTGAAAAAATACATATACATGCATCAGCCTACCAAGGATACTGTATCTCAATAAAATTAAATAATCACAAAGCTTTGATCAGAGACATAAAAACATCAGAAGAGCAATATCAAACATATCTATGTTAAAACAAGCATGTACCTTCAGATTTCTGTAAGACCGGCACAATCTAAATAAATTTTTAAAAAGAACTTGAAGTTGGGATTTGACTCTGAGCTTCAACATACAATTACATATCAGTTATATAACAGATATTTAGAAAGAGGGCTGAGACAAACGTAAAATGCATGGAAGGACAAAATATGAAACATTTTTATGAAACATCTTTAACAGAGACAGTTTGTGTTTTAAAACAAACAGCAAGAAATAAGAGCATGTAAGGCTGAATCAAGCAATAATGTGAATGAAAAATGCAGATGCTGCACCACTGACATGTGCACTGGCTGGTGGAGCAGGGATGTCATACTGCCAAATTATGTACATTCACTTTATGAAACTATAAAATATTTGGGTTTGTAAGTCCACACAAAGCTGTCCAACTACAATATATAGGATGTAGATGGAAAGTGTAGAAACCTAAATGTAGTAGCTTAATGAAATTAGCAAATTAACCATTAACAAGCTTATTTACAACATCCCCTGCAAATGGATTTATGTTTCATATTTTGGGAGTAAGTAACTCTGTCTCTGAATTCATGAATGCATTGATGCATTGTTTTTTCAGACTATGATGGCATGAAAGTGGCCAAAGTCACACCCCCATTTAGAACAAAACACAAAATGAAAACGCACATAGTAGACCAGGAATGTCTTTGTAATACCAATACAGACAGTGTACACAATTACAGTGGTGTAACTGGCAAAGGTAACAGCCACGGGTTTAAAATGCACACGATTGAAAATTCAGATTTCTCAGCAGGAAGAAATGTAAATTACAGTGGAGGTTTTGGGCCTTATCTTGTCAGGGGAAGCATGGCACGTTGGAAGTGCAGGCACTGGCCCCCTGCCTGCTGGGAGCGATGCCTGTGCACTGGCCAGGTCTGAGCGGAGAGTGGCTAGCAAGCCACCTCTCCACAGGGAACTCTGCCAAGGTCACATGACCATTTGTAGGCTCTTCTGTCAATCAATGGAAATAATTACTATGGAAATGCAGACATCCATGGAAGGAGCCTGTTACATGACTGTAGTTATTGGTACCATGTCCTTACAGATGAATAAATAGATAGTAGGATTTCGTAAAGTATACTGGGTATTTCTGAGACTACAACAGCATGTCCTTTCTCTCCTATGTGTGTTCTATGTTTAATTGAAGGACACTACTTTGAGGAGTTAAAAAAGTCCAAAGGTGTTAGTGCAAAAAAAAAATTAGTTTTCAAAAACATTCAGCAATGCATAATAGCCAAAACAAAAGCACTGATAAAAGGGAAACAATTCCTTTGTTAAGGACTGTTGTTTCTTGATATGCAGAATAAAATGCATTGAAAACAAATCATACCAAACACCCCCAGGAGGAAAACTATGGCTGAACATCAAAGGAAAATTAGTATTCAATTGTGAGTAAAAATGTCACTTTTTCATTCTTGGAAGAAAAAACAAAATCAAAAAGGATAAATTCGCCCATCCTAATTTTCATCTGACCAACATTAACCAGTCCGGCACAAAAGGATGAGATTCTGAATGTTAACTAGGTACCAGTACACTCACTAATCTGGACTTTAGCTAGGATTCAACTTGGTTTAAATGAACATTGGGTAGATCCCATACACCCAATTAATGAGAGAAAGCAATCCATTAAACATTCAAAACGCACAAAATTAAACAGCACACCTGTGAACAACGTCCTTAAGGCCACAGTCAGACTCATACTTATGTGACGGTTTACTGAAAAAGAACTTATCTAACCAGTTAATGGAGCTCAAAAGGAGACTGGGTAGCTGGAGAAGTCCATACACATTCAACAGCGACAGAAACAGAGCGCGAGATTCAAGCGAGCACAGCGGCTTACCTTCGTTGCAGAATCGCCCTTTGTATTCCGTTTTGGAACAATCACACTGCGGTTCCCCATCCACCACCGAGCAGCTCCCTCCGTTCTCACAGGGGTTCTCCGCGCACAGGCCCTCCATGTGCAGGCGCACCCTCTGGCTGCTGAGCAGCGTGGGCTCCTTGTTGCCGTACTTCAGATCCGTGATAACTCCCTTAAACGGCGGCTGGTCCTTCACCAGGGGCAGCGTCAGCGCCGAGGAGCGGATGTCTTGGGGGACCCCCCCCAGGAAGAGGTCGCTGACGATCTTCATGTACTGTCTCTGCGGCCTGACCTCGTCGGCCTTGGTCTCACTGTCCAGCCCCAGGACAGTCCTCAGGTTGTACCTGCTGAGCGTGGCGAAGTGCCAGTTGCTGTCGTTGACCATCTTGTCGGAGACGATGGTGGTCTCGGCGCAGTCGATGCTGAACTGCAGCTGCAGCTTGCCCTCCACCACCATCAGCTGCAGGAAGTCGCAGTAGCCGCCGTCGTCGAAGTAGAGGAGCAGGGCGGTGGACACGTCGGTCTTGAACTGAAAGCTTAGGTCACTTCTGGTGCTGGCGTCCCAGCGGAGATAGCGCGCCCACTGTCCTGGAGCCCCCGTAAACTCCAGGCCCAAACACAAGCCTATCAAAGTACTGAGCAGCAAATGGACTTTGATGGAACAGCAGAGGAGATTCATTGTAAACTGTTGAAGTCGGAGGGGGAGCACTATAATCCTTAACAGCAAGAGACCATTGGATTTACTTTGGTTCAGAGGGTGATTTATCCCAGGTATATCCCACAATGTGCATGCACTTGTCGACACCAGTGAAGCAATATGTTGACTACAAAAAAAGATCCTTTGAGCTGACGTAGAGGGGTAGTGAAAAAACAAGCAACAGTACTAAGGCCATTCAGATACAGAAGAGATGCTCCAGTCGCTGCTCAGAGGGGAGACTGAGGGGAATGGCGGCAGGCTCGCAATCCCTCTAGAGAGGAGCAGCAACGAGGAAAAGGGGAAGGAGAAAATGGGTCCTGCATCCACGGAGAAGAGGACAGTCTCTGTCCTTAGACTGCGCAATCGATGCTGCAAAGACTCATCAGGCGAGGCCCCACTGAAGTGACTCTTCTGACTTTCAGGCTTAATGAAACAGTCTTCATGTTGGCTTCAGGTTCATTTGGTCCATAGGATTGTCTTTGGGTCCCTCTATGCTGCCACTGTCGAAAGCAAAATGAACTCAGTTGTAAAGACAAGCCTCAGTGCTGCTGTTCAAACAAACAATGTACATGCTGAAATTAATACAGATTCCTTATTTCAGAAATAGTCTCAAAGGGCAGCCTACATTTGTTTTACAATTGAAGGGACTCACCCTTTCTGATCTGCATCAGTGTGTACATATTTTACACTGAATCAAAGAGAGGTGTTTGCTTACTTCACCATACCTGTAGTGAAATAGTTAAAGCAGCTGGTACGAAAATCTAATTAAAAGTTTTCCAGCTATTTTCTCAAAAGGTTCTTTTGTGTTATCGGTCATCTCCTGTGTAAATTACCCACATTATTCTCATGGCAGTCCCAGCTATCAATCAATAGCGCGGTGCCCGTCTTTATCTGATGATGGCAAAATTAAAGGCTTTCTACTGGATATACAATGCAGAGAGAACTTTAAAACAGTCAAACACATGTCTGCCCACTCACACGCTCCCAATGCAACTCAAATCCTTCACAACATATTAACTCACAATGTGATTCCTCCAAGCACTGTCAGTCCTTGACACAACAGCACTACCAATGAGATTTCAGGTAATTTGCATTTCAGGATCACTGACCATTGAGATTATGGGATGGATTCAAGACTGTAAGGATAGCTGATCATGTTTCAAAACATCAGGTGAGGTGTCAGGGTAATACAGACTTCAGTGATTTTCTTATTGAGAAAACAGTCTTAATATAGTCCAAAGCAAAGTGTCTTAATATGATACAAATATGTTGAAGAAATAATACAATGAGAGTTGATCATATTGGTATTCATAAGGCTCACATTAGCATTACAATGGTCTCATACTTGAGCAATTACATAATATGTAGGAATTATACGTACTTTGTTTTACTGTATTGAAAACAATCAGCATTTCATGATACACTTGTGCTTACATTTACATCATACACAGTAATCATAACTGTAATAACAAAGTTAAAAGGCCGATGTAATGAGTGTTTAGCATTAATGGTAGCATTCATTGTTTGTAGTAGCAGCAGCAATGACATTATTACTTATTATAAAAAATATTGTGAAAAGGGAGAATTAACATTATTCTAAATTACCTGCAGGTTATTTATTTTCACTTTGGCAAAAGACTGTCAAATGTATATTATTGTGACACCTGTAGTTGCCACATCTCCTTTGCAAAATTATCCATCTTTTTCAAACATATAATGCAACTTCCATTTTGTTGTTGGGCAAAATTTGATTCAGGACATGTACATATTCATGCAAAGCTAATAGTAAACTGCATTAGGCAGCACTCCCATGTTGTCCAACATAGAGAAATTTGCTTCTCAGTTTCATATGAACATTATATTAAATTGCTTCATAATAAATACACCCCACACCACCTCTACTCCATTTCAATGAACTGCTAGAGGCAATACAAATATTTAAGGATGGGGAACAGGATGTTGAAAATCAATACTATTAACATATCTGGGTTTCTAAAGGTTTGAAAAATCAACCCTTTTAAAATGAGCAGATTACACGAATGAATTCATGTTTGTGTGGAGATCTAATATACCACTATTTACACTTCAAATTGAATGTTGGCTTTTTACCACGAGGCTGACTAAAGCCAACCATTCAAGACTGTCGAACACTGCCTTGGTTCCCCCTCTGTGTAAGCAATGCAAGCCCTACAATGAAGAATATCATATTTCATGGCCAAATAAAAAGTGCAATTTAATATGCATATAATATTCCCTGCTTCCTAGGCTGTGGCCTGGGCAGTATGTTCTTGCAGACAATAGCATCACCAATCAGACTAGCTCCAATGAGGCAGAACACAATGCAAGCCTCTGTAACCACCTGCCTTGAATAGTTAATTTTGCACAAGCAGAGAGCTATTGAGTTCTGGTTAAACGATACCCGTGTTGGCATCACCTGCATCTCCTTGACATCCCTCTGTTTGCTTTGCTCTTTTTTTTTGTTGTAACACGGTCTGCGTGGAGGAAAAAGAGCAGGGAGGTGAAAAGGTTAACCTGCGCTGGGCCCTGTGCTCATTGATATGTGCAGGACGCGCCCGGCTGAGAAGACACACATCATTGCTGGAATGATTGTGCATTTGGGCTCCCTTTAAAACAATAAGGAGAGGAGACAGACCGGAAAACGGAGACCATGAAACCTGAGACACATATTAATGAAAGCCGCATCCAATTGGCCTGGCAATTTATTGGATTCACAATGCTGAGGTTTTTACTGTAGGTGTGTCACACACCTCCAAAAACCTCAGAGGTGCTGCAGCTGAATGCCCAACTGCAGTAATCAAACGATATTAGGAAGAGGAAAAACCATGTAAAAGCTGCAGTGTGTTTTTACACCACAACGATAGGGGGCATTTCTTTAAAATGCTCTAAGACGAACCTAAAGGTTCCTCTTCGTATCCAGTGCAAGAAATAGACACAACATAGCCGCATTTTTTGACATCACCACCCAGCACTCCTTACCTAACCAGTGAGGGTCGGCTGCATGTGTAACAGAGGTACGTGCTCAGACTGACCTCCTCAAAATGTCCCTATGAGAGCATGACTAGGGCTAGGGCACTGCAGGACAGACACCCCTTGCAGCAGCAGTGGATGATTTGCACAATTAATTTTGCCCATTACATTACATTCAATTATGTTATTTATTTGTTAAAAGGATGCATGGAATTCACTATTGCATCATCTAATAGTATCCCTTACCATTTCATTAAAAGAAAAGGCTTTTTTACAATTAGTATCATTACTATTGTTTCCTTTTACATTACCCTGTACATGCATGTAAATATCCAGGGTGGAAACGTTATGAAATACATGATGTACTAAATGTTCACAGCAAATGTGCTCATTGTGGGGAATATAGCAAAGCATATCAAACATTTTAATCACAGTCAAAAAATGTAATTAAAATTACAGAGCTCAGAGATTATCCTCCCATTCAAGGTGCAACAGTAAAATGCAATTTAAATACTGTTATTTCAGGAGACGTTGAGGCCTTTCAATTCATAAGGACACACACTCTATCGGTTTCTCCTCTCTCGTTTTTGGTATCAGTGTTTTCGCAACACCGATTTTTTTGTAATCTGGATAACAGATAAATGTCCCTATGTCACAAAATGATTCTTAATATACGAAGGAGAAGCGTTAAGAATCTACAAAATCTATCGACAACAGTAAAATACAAGAAAAACATGAACTACATAATTAACCAAAAACAACGTTATCAATTTTTGACATTATTACGATATACAATTCTTTGTACGTTTGGCATGAACGCCAATATTTTCTTTAAGAGGTATTAGTTGTTTCTGGTTGGTGTGTCTACTCAGCGAATTGTATAACAAGCAGCAACCAACAACAGCAAAATTATACAAACCATAAAATTATCAGTCGCCATACAGCGTTTTAAATAAATGGCTGATGAAACACACAATGAAATGTCTTATCATCCGCCGCAGATTATAGGAAAACACGGATGTGTCTCCCAAAGGCCTTGCTTCATTTTTTACATAAAATGGCGTAAAACGTGTGTTGCTGTTCAATTACGGTGAAACAAAATTGTACATTTTTAAAATTATGTCGAAATTTGCAGTATTTCCATTGCAATAATGACCGCTTAAATGACGCCTAAAATTCTCCACAAATATTTTCAAGAAAATCTACAATGAAATTGCTTTTTTGATTATTTTTACATCAAAGGTGCGCACAAAAAACATGTGAGGTCCTTCTTCTTTTCACGTCCCTTCCTTTACACTCCTTTTTCAGAATAAGTGTATCTGCCCTTGTTATTTTTATTAAGGAGCTCCATACCTCACACTAAATTACAAAATAGCAATTTCGACATTTAATACGTTTATTATATGTATTTCCAATGAGTCGGTAGTGTTATTATTATCATTATTGTTATTATTCCTGGAAATTCTGATTTATACGTCTATTTGGGAAATAACTGTGTAAGAAATAAGCGCTCAAGTGTAGGCCCAGCAAAGCCGAAATAAGAACCTTATTTCACAACAGATTCTCAGAGGTCACACCCCCAAATTAGACCTGTGCTTTACCTTTTAACAAAAGTGTATTTCTGGTTTTCCCTTCTGGAATAAAAAGACCAAATAAAAAGTCACCTCACGAATACTACTAGTGACCAAGGTGAAAGCGTCCGTCATACTCGGTAAACCGTCGACTCTAGGGCACAAACATAAAATGTAATACGTGTCCTCTGCTACATTTCTTTGTACCCACATTGAGCATATCTGGCAAATGAGTAGAACAAACTTCCAGTGTAAATAACATTTAAGTCTGCATTTAACAATTTGATGTCCTATTAAGAATTTTGCATCAGAATAGGGCACATTTACTTTAATACCAACGCTATATTTCAAGAGAAGGTTTTCCTAAGTATTTCAAGTTTTTTAAATGTGCACACACATTTTAGTAAATACATAACTGACAGGCTAAATTTGAAATAAAGAGTAGTGCATGTCTTAAATAAAAATACGATTTTTTTTCTAGAGCAAACCCGTATCGTTAAAATACCACACGTTTATCACCTATTTATTTGCGGTCGACCCATAAATACACATTTATCATAAACAATGCACTGTGTTTTATTGTAGCTAATGTATTGATGTCAGCCTTCACGTCAACCTCGGCAGCTCTTGAGCTCGTGATAAACTCCTACCTCCTGCAGCGCTCTAGGTCTCCGGCTCATTCCGCGGGAGTGAATTTCCTCCTTCTCCAAAAATGCGACGTTTCATTCTACATCAAGTCAGCTATCATGCCTCTGAAATATATTTTATCCTTGAAATATCCATTTAAACTCCCTAACTTGACCTTTTGCGGGGGCAACACGAAGCCTGCTAAAACTGAGTCGGAATTTCGGAAATGATTCATGCAAAAATCCTTCTAAAACCCACGGCTGTTTGCAATAATAAGCAAAATATATATCACGTAAATATATTTTTTATGTTGGCATCACGCAATCAAAGCTCCATAATATTACGGCCAGCTCGTCTGTCAAGTACATGTGAGGTGTTTAAAGGAATAGTTTTCATGACAGAGCCTGCTTACCCAGTCCTTCGAGATAGATGGAGTCTTTAAAATAATTGCAAAAAACTACAAATTATCACATGGATGGAGTCCTAATGTTACAGTACACTGGGTATTATAACGGTAAGGTCAAGCCCTGAAATTAAATTCCTTGGGACCTTTCCAGAAGTAAACGGTGTTGGGTATGGTAATTACAAAATGCACGGGCGTACTTTTCTTTTTCAGTTTTCATTTTCAGCATATTCCCCTTAAAGATGTACATCGAGGTGACATATGTCACACGGATATGCAAACTGGGGGTTGCCAACTCTTAATGGCTCGTGCAGTTTTAACATTTCCCCTTGCGTTCTTGCAGTCTGGAGAGACGGGACAGCTCCCATTTATTATTTAGCCGGATTTGTTTTAGACGTGAAAGAATTCATGGGGACTGGGAGCACACAGTTCGTAGGCATCCCACTTGCTTACTCGCGACAATGCCTTAAAATAATTCATACATTTTTTGACAGGTCAAAAAGTGAATTGAACGATTGTTTCGCGTACCCACCGTCAGACTGGTGCGCGTATCCAAAAGCTTTGCGATACAAAAGCAGTTCCATTTACCCCACTATTTTTGTGCATTCTTAAGCCAGTCCTACGGAGCGGACCTCAAAGAGAGAATCATCAAGCATTGAAAAACTTCACCACTTGAGATCCTAAAGCTACCGTACAGAATTTACGGAGTCCGTATACGCTAATGTGGGTTATTTTCTTTACAGAAGAAGAAACCTGCAATAACACAGTCTTAACTAACCGAATAATATAACATGATCCTCTTTTGCACTTCCATAAAGTGAACTAGAAAACAAAACATTTCACGGGTTTCCAAGTAGGAAAAAGCACGTCAAGTCAAACCTATTCACATGGATAGCTCAAAGTACTCAAACTATGCTTACAATTTCATAAAAAGTTTAAATAAAGGACAAGTGGGATGTGAACCTCTAATCGCTATCAGTTTAGTATTTCCATGTATTTATTTATTTATTTATTCTTAAATTAAGACTGACCTTAATTATTGCAAGGGTATCCAACGCATATTAATCCATGTTAAATTCCTATGGCAAAAAAGGCTTTAGGTCCAACGTTTTAAAACACATTTCAATGTGATGCTGCGAGGATGCGAAGATTATTACCAACGTTCCAGGCAGTAGAGCGGTGTACAGTCCCTCTGTCTTGTACAGCACGTCACAGAGCGCCGTTCGCTCAGTGCAACTGATGGGCAATCACGAGATTTTCACACACACGCCGCACGGGTCCGCCCTCTACTTAGTACGAAGCACGCCATTTAAAGGCGTAGTCTGTACTGGGAGTGACTCGTTGATGTGAGAACGAAAGCCAATAAAATCCTCCTAAATATGCATCACAGAGGTTGTAAAGGTGTCATTATTTAGTGTAACGTGTTTCATGTAATCTTGGAAAATAGCACTACCTGCACACAATCTAAATATATTCACGCTACACTTTTTCCGTAAAATTCCACTTGTATCACTGCAGTGTATGTGGTTTCCTGCATTAACTATCAAAACGCTAATCCCAAAACACCTGCCATTCGTCTGCGGTAAAAATGGACTACCTGATCCCGATACAGCTATTGTCAATTGCTATTGTCGAAGTGCAGACCTACATTAAAGTTCAATGTTAACTTTTAACCAATAAGGTCAAAAATGACCATATAATTTTACTTTAACACGGTTTCAGCCTAAATTGTAAATGTAACCTTTTTACAGGGAAACAGAAAACTACCAAAAACGACTACGGAATGATGGCATGGTGCCGTAAGCTCCAATGGAGCGAAGTGCATGCGCTCTCCGTGGTGCTGAATGCAAGTCACCGCTACAAACTGGCACGTGGTTGACATCACTTTTTTGTGGAGCGTAACCGTAGGACGCATACCTATTCGTATACCTACCCCCAGGTGGTTGCGTAAATGCTTACTCGAACATTGGGGAGTATAGTGATTATTTGCAATGCAAGGCAACTTGACAACAAAAAGAACATTATAGCCATACTTAATTTGTAACATATATTGGGGAAAGTCACAATAAGATCACTGAAACAAGACTACAATTCTTACAGCATCCACAAACATGATATCGCAATCAATAAGTGTTATTAAGCATGCCACTGATCCATCACGAATCTAGCAGATCTGAGTGAATCTGAGCTCCCGATCGAACTATACAAGCTGCAAAGCAAAACCAAGGCTATATAATGGAACTTGACAAAAAAAAAAAAAAATCTTCAAATGTACCTGCAGACAACCGTATGTGAATATCTATTTCCTAAGCAACACCCTAATCCCTTATGGTTATGAACTGCAGAAAGAGTGTTCATTCAGTGATGTTTCTGCTGTAGCCTTTCTAGTTTGTCTTGTTTGAAAATTAGGAACCGCAATGTCTTTCCCTGGTATAGGATAGAGCCAATTCCACAACCCTAGATGCAACATACTCAATGTTCCAAACTTTCACCAAGACGTCTACAGTAAGACCTAAGGAACCAGTTCATTTCAAGACGCAACATAGTTCAGATTTGTTGGAGGTCAATATCTGCTTGAATAGAGACACAATGCCCTATGTGAATGTAATATAATCTAAACTAGTGCCAGCTTATCAAACTTAAAGCACTGTACATTCAAAATATAATTTACATTTCCTGCATTAATTATGTAGCAAGGGTAAATATAAATCCAACAATTTCTTTGTATAAAATGGCATGAAGTAGCAGCCCAGTAAAATAGATTAATTTAGTTATCTAATCCACATAGGGGTGTGGACATGCCACTGTGTAATTATACCGACCACGCTATGAGACATGCCTACACAACTCCTGCCAAGGCCTACAAGCTTCATGTTATAAAGGAGCAGTGAAGCCACTTTCTGCTATATTTTGCATTATCTTTGACGTCTTGACGTATGAATTGAATGTTGGATTCCATACAGATAATTTTGTGGCAATGAAATTAATATTGAATGCTATTGCTGAATCAGTAAACCAATATCAGAACATATTGGACATATATTAATTTACAATGGCATAAAAAGTCTGATCTTGTGTGTTTTAACTGAATGGTGCATTGCATACTGAAATACCACAATAATACATAATAATAGTAGCTAAAATAATAAATTAAAAGCTAAATCTGTCCACTGGCTCATCTATCTGTCTTTAATCTGTTTCACTGCTAAATAAATGCTAAATAAAAATACTACGCTTGCAGTTGCAAGGTATTTTTATGACAGCATGATAATGATGATTAGAGCACTACGATGACAAACTTAGAGCTGCGGGTTTGAATTTGGGCGCGACCCCACTTGTTATGCTGTCTAAGCAAAGTGCTTTAGCTCATTTTGTTATTACAACTCTGTCAATAGCAATGAGGCTAACCCCATCACCTCTACTGAAAAAAAAAACTGGTGGTGTAAACATGTATGGTTCATTAGTATTGTCATCTGCCCTGGATGGTCTAAAGGCATCAATCAAAAAAATCTCACTTTTTATTTTTGTGAATCAGTAAGGAAAGAGAAACATCGGCTGGGTCAGCTAACTAGCCTATAGAAATTAAATTGCTGCTCTAATGGTGTAGAGTTGAGCATCTTTCACTGAGACCACATGTAGCCACAGGCTGGCCTGTGTACAACCACCTTACCAACCAAGTGAGCAACATTTGTAAAATACATGCAGGGTTAATGTGAGAGCATTTGAATGAGGCTACATTATACTGTAACAGGGAGCAAAAAGCATCCTTGGAACCTTGTATTTATGTTGAATCACCTCTAACTTCTGCTTTTAAACTATTACATCAATCATTTCTTCAAGGTGCATCCACAGTTTATAACTGGAAAGAATATGCCTCTCTCCACAAGCCCTAAGTAAACATATAAAACAGTATTCCATTACTAAAAACCTAACTTATAAAACTCCTTTGCTTTTTGCTTGCAAGAGCGTGACTATGTGTTTTAATGAAACATAAGAACAGTTTTAACCTCCCTTTCATAGCTGATAAAGTGTTTTCCATTTTGATATACTTCTAAACAAATATTACATTCCTCATGGTTAATCATTGCTCTAAATGCCTAACTTTTGGCTCCACTCGATGGCGAAAGCTCACCACAGTATTAAGTACATGCAGTCCTATCTGACATATGGAAGCTGTTAGTAAGGAGATCAAAGCAGATCATGAAGATGATGTGTGAGGTGGGTTAACAGACTAATTAAACCGGGGACTAATGAAAAGATCAGTGGCTCAGCTAATGAGAGTGAGGATCACTCTCCAGGGAACGTGCGCGGATATAATCGGCTCCACCGTGCATGAACACGCTGCCTAAGTAAGTGGATGTGTTTGTAAAAGCAGTGGTCTCTAAACAAGACGGAAAATGCCTGACCTTTTGGGCGAGTGAGGAAAGGTTTGTCTGGAAGGACATTTACATTATAGACCCAGGGTGGTTGTTTCTGATTCCTGCAGGGCTGCGGACCCAATCCATTATTCCCTGCACTTTTCACTTTGCCAGAACTGACAAGTTAAATTAAAGGAATTCATTTAAGACAATTAGCTGAAAGATGTGGTTGGTTTCTCAGAGAGAAGAAAGGAATGTTTAGAGGTAGAGGCTGTGGCTCTTTCTGAATTAGTAAATGACTGTCCATAGCTACATTCATTACATTACATTTTGCTTACCTGACACTCTTATCCAGAAAACCATACATATCTTATAATGTTCATGTTATTACTTTATACAAATGTGTGTGTGTGTGTGTGTGTGTTCACTCACATTTTCATCATCAATTATGCTTTAAATGCATTAAGCTAATTACCCCAACAATAACTGCTGAACTCACCCCAACAATAACTACTGAACTCGTAGGAGCACGGGGCGAGGTGCATGCTGTCCTCTGATATCCACAATCCTCCATGACTATTTCTCACACTACAGTCCCCAGGAGGCAAATGCCATTGGTGGATAGACATATCTTTCTGTTGTTGTCTGGGTAATTCATGGGCAGCAACACAATCCTTAGGGTGGTGAGAGCAAGGTGACAAGGGAACCCTGGCTGACCTACCCATCCCTATCCCTGTCAGAATACAGACAACTTGCTCTACTGATGTGGGCTCCTAGTCATTGTTTGAAAATGACAGTTTCAAACACGAGCCGTACAGTTCAGCCCGTGCTTGAAGCAAATGCTTTAACTCCCTGATTCACTCAGGAGCCCCCCCCAAAATACAGCTGAATATTTAATGAAGCAATTCTGGTTAAGTACCTTGCCCAAGGGTACAAGAGCAGTGGCCCATCCGGGGACTGAACCGACAACCATCGTATTTGCTTGTCCCGTCTTGGCTTAACTTATCTCCAGCACCACAATGCTGCCCTGTGTAATGTACTGTAAAGGAGGCTCACCATTCTGAGGCTGCCGAATATGGTCATTTCATCTTCCTTTTCTTGTTTGAGAGAAACCAGAATACAAAGGCAAAACATCAATGAGATAACAATCCAGCCATAATGTTACCAGAATAAGATGATAAAAGCTAATTGTTAAAAGCTCATAATTATTCTTTTGGGCTCTGACATCAACTTTATTCTTTAAAAACACAGTTTTAAATGAAAATATTTTACATTTATAATTATATCCTTTAAATAATTTATGATAACAGGAAAGCAGAAAAGACAAGGGTCTTTTCTAACAAATTCTCAATGTGATAATTAAATACATAAGTTGCAGTGACAGAGCAACATGCTCCACTTATTGAATAATAAGCAGACCTGCCATATATAGAGCCTGGTCCCTAGGACAGGCTAATTTATTTTAATATTATTATGGTAACTTAGTAATAAACAAAGTGTAGAGCCTATCACTATAAGCACTCCCAGATACAATGGGAAAACATTTCTGTGTGGCTCACAATAGAACAGGTGAGAAAAAATCTCCTCATCAGTTTAAACATAACTGTTACACCCACAAAGCTGTACTGATTATGGTACAGTGACAACATGCTTCTTTAAACTATAGTGATTCAGATTGGATGACTTTGGCTGCAAGGGAAATTTAAACAGTGTTCCCCATATCCTTATGTAAGCCATGGGGAGGGGCAACTGGTCTTGAAGACCTGCAATCCTTAAATTTATTTTTTGCAACATTTGGGATATGGCTGAAGGTACAAAGCTGCATTGTAGACTGCTACATTTGTGCATATGCCAATGCTTTGTGGTTTTTTGGCAAAAAATTGATCTGATTATTAAACATTGCACAATGACTGGAGTTGAAATTATCCAGATATCAGTAAAAGTATGAAACAGTTTTTGGAAATATGACTGACTTTGACATAATACAGCCAGTAAAAATGCGCCTACCATGTGGTTCTTTCTACCACTTTAGAGGCTGGGATCTTGATGCACACAATGGTCTGAAATGAAAAAGATGCTCCCTAGAATGTTCCCAAGGGTGCTGTATTAAAATAATAAAACATCCCCACTACAAGTAAGACAAATGTATACCACTTTAATTGAAGACTGTCTTAATGCATTTGGTCACCATGCCAGGCAGTTGCTGGAGAAGAAACACGATGACCAGAAGGTGAATTAGGCCTATGGCTGTTTATCTTCTCCACTCTTTGGTGAAGGCAATATAAACACAACTTACTAATCAGTAAAAGAAGATAACAAACAAAGGCCTCACTGTGGAGGGGAGAGGACCCTGCTTAATGGCAGTCCAGCAACAACATAGTGGTATCAGTCTAGTGGTGAGTAAGACAGCATACAGGGCTACTGTTAGTGAGGCTGTAGCTGTCCAATGTCCTGTGGCACGGTTGGTCAGCCAAGGCACCTGGAGTTCTGAGCAGACAGTGGCTTTTGTGTCCCAGACGTGGGAGCAGCCGTCTTTGCTTTATCCTCTACTGTTATACAAGAAAAGGCAAAATTATGAATCAGGGAGCCTGGGCCCAGAAGGTGCTCAGATAGACAATAGGTAAAAAAGACATTATGTGGTGCCCCTGGGTGGCTCAGTTGGCAAGATGCTCATCTTGAATGAAATCCTGAGACCTGCAGCGCAGATTCAAAACCAGCCGTGCCATTTGCCGACAATGGCCAAGAACCCACAGCGGTAGAACAAGTTGGCTTCATTCTGCTAGGGATAGAGGTGGGTAGGTTGACCAGGGATTTCATAATTCACCACTTTCAGGCATCCTGCGATTCATCAGGCTGCTGTGACTTGCTCAGATGATGTCAGTGGTGTAGTTTCTATCATTCAATTGGCATCCACTTTACTGCGGTGTGCTCTTTGTAGTGTGAAATACAGCCATTGGCTGTTTGCAAGTGTATCAAAGGAGCGTATTCAGCTGGCTTCAGTGCAAAGAGCCAATACAAATACATAAAAAATAAATAATAAAAAATAAAATGCTCAATAATAATAATAAAATAATTAAAGTGGAATCTAACACTTCTGTTGTAGTCAGTCTTTTCCTTCAGAATCCTTTCTCCGCTTCATCACTTTTCATTTCTCTGTTAGAACTTTTTGTAACATCTCTATGACACTTGCAATTGCTCACCCTTTGGCAACAGTTCCTCAGAGAAAGCAAACTTTTATGGTTGTAGGTCAGGATTGTTACTGTCAACACTTTTTTCACTGAATATCAGTTTTCCTGCAAAATGCCTCCAATTTCCCCTTCAAACACCCCCAACACTCTTGACAATAACAATAAACTGACTCCAAATTTAGCTTCTGAAGTACAGAGGGGGTAATTGCAATTTACCACTGTTTCATTGCATGTTTTGTAGATGTAAAATTCTGCGTAAGCCTCCTGCTTCCCAATGGAAGAGAATAAAAGACCAGCACCTCAGGTAATCAGACAGTTTGAAGTTCACCCTAGAGAGGCACATAGGCTCAGGAAAAAAAAAGACAAAAACGCCCAGTTGCTTATTGCTCATGTGGTCGGCGGCTGCAAACCCCCTCGCTCATTCATCTGCGCAATGGGAAGTCCTGACTGTGCGCTGTGTCTGTTGGTGACTCTCGGTGAACATGAGACGCCTCCTCCGCGCACCTAAAGAAGCCTGTTGTGTGGCCCCTCTCCACATGGCCCAGGAGGCCGTCGTGACAGACTGTCCTCGCCTCTCTTCCTGGGGTTCCTGAGTCATTGCGTAGGTTGGGCCTGTGCCATCCAGGCCAGACTGCTGTGCTCCCGCTGTCCTGCTTTCCTCTTTCTCTCTCTCTCTCTCTCTCTCTCTCTCTCTCTCTCTCTCTCTCTCTCTCTCTCTTTTCTCTCTCTCTCTATTTCCAGACACAGCACACAATAAATACACAATCTTCCTCTGACACACATAGCATATACTCTCTACCATTCTAGTTGTATGCACACAGCGCACAATACAATACACATTAGCTTGCTCTGTTTCTCACACACACACGTATACCCCTCATCCTCCACACACGCATTACATACAAAATTTCCCACATACTCAAACACAACAGATGCATTCTCCCTCTCTCCATACACAGAGTTCACACACAACGCAAGCACAGTGACTCTGTCTCTCTCGCACACGTGCATGCCGTCACATACGCACGCGCGCAAACGTGCCCTCTCTTTCAATCTCCGTTTCCCCCTGCCAATCGGTGCCCGTGCGCCGCGCGGCAGGCTGAGGTGCGGAGTTCCTGCCCTCTCCCTTTCCCTCCCACGCACTCGCCCCCGGCCTCACCTCCCACGGTCTGTGTTCCCTCCTCGTGCCAACCAGTGCCCTCCCCCGGCGGCGTTTGCGCTACCAGCGCCGCCACGTCACACTGAGGGTGACATCATCGCCGGAGCCCGGGCTCCGTGGGACGGTGAGCCCCCAGGAGCTGCGGCAGCCAAGTGTAACGCTCGACAGACTTAATTCTAATGAGGCAATTATTTTCAATTCACTCAATATTTCCATTTAGGTACACTTTCTAATATGTATTGATAGCTGTTTTGAGGAAGCAGGCACGTGTCATACAGTGTGATTCTTTACTTTTCTACAGTCGGGAAATTTGGGCTTCCCTGCTGAAAAGAAGACAAACAGGACTACAGAAGGACAAAAGGCTCGAACAATGGAAGACGGCTCCGTGTAACATCCATTTTCAAGATAAAGCCCGCTGCATTTTATGAAGCGTGACGACAAGACATATAGAGCACGTCTCGTCTGCCTCATACCTCCCAGCGCAAAACGCTTGGTCCAAACCAATGAATGCTTTTCAATACAGCACCTACTGTATATCTCATCTAGATATACAGTAGCATGCAGGCATGCAGGCATGACAGTGCACATATGCCACCCACAAGCACAGTTTAGTCGCATACTGGGCTATTCGCCATCTGTCGTCATTTAAGATCAGGCACAGTAAAGGTGACTTTGATTAATGTTCTCCTCATAAAACAAGAAACACAGGTGCCATTCCTTGGTCTCTGTGTTTCCTGAACAATACCACGGTTATACTACAATTGAACAATGTCTTTGGACACCATCTGGAGTCCAAAGTAATATATAAAATTACATTCATCCTACATTATTGTATGGCACCCCTGCACGATATAGTACAAGCGTTCATTGCCAAGTTTGTTTCATTTACGAATATTTTGTTGGTGAGAGAACTGTACACAAGTGACATAGCTTCTTTGTTCTAAAAGATGGTTATATTTAATAGCATTGCAAATTTGTCATCTGTTCTTTCAAATGCCGGGCTAAAACAAATGCCCTGACATTACTTTTGTCATTATGTTAAACACAAAGGAGGAGATATTGTAATTTCAGGGATATACCAACCATAGTTGCTGCAGGTTAATATGATGCATAATGAAGCAAAGAGCATTTGTTTATTCACTTACATAAAGTATCAGCATAGCGCCTGGAGACCCGAGCTTGCAACTCCAAGGCTGCATGTGCCAGTTCCAGAGGTCACTGCTGCACTGACTGCTTTTGTAAATATCCAGCTACATAAAAGGATAATATGCAAAAAAAATGTCAGCTAATAAGTAAGTCGCCCTGGATAACAGTGATTGCTGAGCAACTAAATCATGTAAATGCACTGCTTTATTGTCTTTTAATGAGTTAACCTCCTCTAGTGTGTTAACAGATCACATTTTCCAGTTAGTGGTGAGGACTGGCGATCAGCAGGTTCATTTGAAGCGGGAGTCTTTTTCCCCCTCGTAATTACTGGAAACCTCTATCAGGCTTGAGGAGAGATTAAGCTCTCCCTTGAGGTCTCTTCATGTCATGGGGAATCAGACACTTTCTCAACAGCTGTATCACAGAAGTGCATGTGAATGTCAAATGCTGGATAAATATGCTCAGATACCCCTCTGACACAATATGTACTCACAGAATCTTGGGAAATTCCACATGATTTTTCCAGGTTATAGTAAACAGTGTCATTTTCTATATGACGCATTGGTAATTTCAATGATGGTCTTTGTTTGACATTTTATGCCATTTATTTTTGGAAATGCATACTACCATATCACAACAGTGTGTGCTCACGTAAAGTTTCTTTGTGATAATTAGAGTACGGCATCAGCATTAATTAACACAGGCCACTATAGCACTCTCTATCCTGCACACCGCTGAAGCTCACAGTTTTATATTTGTCATAGACTGCTGAACTGATGCAAACCTGTGACAGATGCTCTGAGTGGTTCTAATCATTAGCCTGCCCATGCAGGTCTGAGGCAGGAATAATTCATAAGACCAGATGTGTTCCGATCTGCTCCGTTTCAGAGCTGTTAGTTCACACACAGCGGCAGGCAGAGGCTGTCGCCATTAACCTCCTGCCTGGCGATGCGATCGTTTTTCAGGCACGGCGCTGGCAGGTGAGGACTTGGAGTGAATCAGGGCAAGGCCTGGCATCTCTGGAGCCCCCCCACTCCCCCCACCCCACCTCCTCATCCCAGCCCCTGAACAGCAGGGTGCTGGTCAAACAGATCTATTTAAGGTTAGGAAGCACTGGAATGTTCTGCTACTATCCCACTCTGGCCTGCAGACACATCAGACAGACAGAAGATTGGAGGATACTTTAGTGTGGAATTATGTTGCCTTTTATCTAAAAATAACAAGATGGAAGACTGTGTCAGCTCAACATTTCATCCACACACAAAAAAAAATGGTTTTGAGGTTGAACTCAAAACTCAAGACTTGCAGATTCCATTTGTATCAGAATGGAGCTCTGGTTTCTGCAAGCGTTCAGACAGCGCAAAGATGGATAAAGATTGCAAAACAGCCATGCATGTATTTACATCCCCCATCAAAATGATTGCATGGCGCTGGGTCAGACAGCTGCCTGTGGTGTGCCCAGATACCAGAAACTCACATGTACTTGCCCAATATTATCCACAGTGGTGTTATAAGACAGATATCGTTTCTCTGTAAACTCTGTAAAAAATGTTGATTATTGTGATGATTATGATGATCTCAATGCAAATAGTACAAAAAATCATCATCCATCATCATCTTTATTAAAATCATATTCCAGTAAAATTGGAGACAAGGTCTCTTTCTTTTGTTGTCAGACTTAGTCTTCTGTTGAGGAGACTGGCTGAATAAAGTGTTTATTTCAAGGAGGCATAAGGAAGGAAAAAATATTTGAGCACCTTGTTTAATATTATGCCATTTCTTATCGGCAAACTAACTGAAAGGCTTGTCAGGAAAATTGACACTTTTCTTTGGAAGAAGATTGCCTCTAACTGCAAAAAATGCTAGCAGAACTTTGGGCACAAGAGTGAGTGAGAGGAGAGTGAGTGGAGAGAGAGAGAGAGGGGGAGAGAGAGAGAGAGGGAGAGAGAGGGAGAGGACAAAAACACATCTTAATTTTCTTCTACCTTGTGTGGGAGAAAGTGAATTTTGAGCAGGGAAGAGCAGCCTTGAGGAGAAGGTAGAACTGCTGCTGCTCTGAATGCCACTTCCAGAGAGATTCCCACACCCATCAAAGTGAGCTTTCTGTGTTACACTGACACCCCTTGCTGCCCAGTCCCCCTCAGACACACTCTGTGATCAGCCTTCTGTGCACAGCTGCGGAGTCACCATATAGCAAAGCCTTTCCAGCGGGACAGAATTGCCCTCTTCAGTGCATTAATGCCACAGTGGCCAGACAACCTTATTAAAATACTTTTCTTTCTCAGCCATCATTTTTATAAAACAGTGGCATTTTTTGTGATGGCAGACAGGGGGAGAGCACAGGGGCTTTTATGAGCATGTATCACTGTGGTTAATAAGCAAGTCTGATTACTCTAAAATGCAGGCATTGTTAAAAAAAGAGAACCTCTTAATTATGGGGGTCCCTAGGGGTCTTCATCCATTAAATTACACCCCAGCCCTCTGTGACCCAACCCAGATGGGTCTGTGGACCCCGCTCACTGAAGGTATAGCTGGAAATCCGAAATGAAGTGTGAGTCTCGGCTCTGCCTTCAGCGACAGTCACTCAACGCATAGTTATCAGCCCCTAATTTTCACTGGGAGAAAATATACCGCTATATTTGCTACTGTTTTAATCTCTCCTCTCCTATCGAGACCATTCCTTTGTTTTTAAACAGCTCCAGCTCTTTTGTACATCCTCACTCCATGAGTTTTTTACCAAATTGAATAAGTTATTATGGTCTTTAATATGCTTTATAGCCTACCATTCTTGGACCCACTCCTAATCTGTTTGCATGTCCCTGTCTTTGCTTTTGTTTGTTTCCAATTATCTAGCCTTTTTTAAAATGAAGTCATGGCCAGAGTGGAGTGCATGTGTGCTCCAGCCTGGCTCTTTTCTATGGATGGCCAATGCCCACCAAAAACTTGACATGTACAAGGGGGTCTTATACTCTCTGTGGATAGTCTATGCCCTCCAAAAACCTGACGTGGATAAAGCGGTCTTAGAATGTGAATGAGCACATAGAGATTTTTTTTTTTTTTTTTTTAGATTTTTTTTACCCTTCATTCAACCCTTTTGGGAAATGCAATTGCTCATTATGCTTATCACAATGACCCCTCCTGTAACAGAGTGCATGTCTGTTCCATGGACCTTTTTAAAATGAACAGGAATATCCAGGGCAAACATACACGACTCCCGAAGGAAAAGACATTTTATTTCTGTAACTCCTTTGTTTGCCTCCTCCCAAATGCACCCACACCATGGACTCTACAAACTAACAAGGAAACAGGCAGAAATATCTTAACATGCAGGGTGGCCAACTGGATGTTTAAGAATTTCTAAATCTTGGACATTTTTTGTCAATATGCACCTTTTTAACAGCTAAAGAAAATTAAATGTTGGTGGTTTGGGGGAACATGGCCTACCTGTTCATTCAATGGCACCAGCAGGACAGACTCCATCAGCTAAAGGACCAAGGGCTGGGGGCTGATGGGATTTGTAGTATTGGGAGACCACTGGCAAATGGGGCTGAACAACATGGGCTGTGACTATGGGGGAGTTTCCTGTGTTTGCTTTTAAATCTTTTATAATTGATTTGTATAGTGTTTGAAAGAAGCAAAATACATATGAAATATTTTAAATATGGTAGAGAGATGCTGGTATGTCAATACCTGTTGGTTTATTGCCTTTGTTCAGTTAATTGATATATTTGATGCTTCTTGGTTTATTCTAAAATGGCTGACTTCTTATAAAGGAAGAGCTGGCTAAGAGTGCAGTGGTGTCTAGAGAAGCTGTACAACTGACGTATTCTCTTTTTGCCTGCCTTAGGCAATTATTGTTTGTATTTTGTTTGTTTTGTCTTCTTTTTGTTTGCAAAAGTTTTTTTTTTTTTTCATTGTTAGTTTACAATAATTTTTGTTACTTTCAACTGTCACAGGTTTGGGTGAATGAAACACCATCACAGCATCACCAAACTTTTGGTCTCATCAGTTTTTTTTTTCCCCCACCACCTCTCAGGTATTCCAAAACACCTCCATATACTCGCACACAGGCAATGCCTGCATTACAGTGAAGTAAGCACCAATTGGAAGATCACAGCTCCCCTGGAGTTATCTGAGTGGCTCCAATGCACCCAATGAGTCACAAGGTGCCATCTCTACCTTGATGGAAGAGAGAAAATTTACAAACTTATAATTCACTGGCATGGGTGCCATTCTGGACCTCTATTTACATTTTCCAGTTCATATACATTCCGTAATGAGGAAACTGGTGTCAAGAGCAGGAACAAGAGCTTTGGGCACCAGCAATATTCTTTGGGCTGTACTGGTCTCTGATATTAACCCACTTATATGACAGTGCTATATGCTATATGATGTCCAGCACTTGAAAACTGTACCAAGGCCTGCTTAGCTCAGTTCCAATGTGCATCTAATAGAGCTGCATGCATTATCGTAGCGCAATCAATAGAAGAGCATATTACTACAGAGACACCATCAAAGAAAGCCAGGATTGAGGCAATCTGCAACAGGCTCAGCTATAACACCTTCGTGACTCTTTTTAAAGCAATACAGTGCATCACACATGTCAGGCAGGTAGGTACCTCCTCCTGAGCTAAGAGGACACACAAGCAGCAATGAAGTTACACCACAAATAAGACCCACACCTTCTGGCTACACCACAGGCAAATGACATGACATTCAAAGGCAGCCTTCAGTTCGTTGGCTCTCTGGTCTGGAGTCAACTAGAACTTTCCCTAAAACAGCTGACTAAACTTCACAAGTTTGCAAATGCTGTAAGGAATCTTTGTAGGCAGTTATTTTTGATGTATCCCATCTCACCATTTTGTATGTATACCACCCATAAAACCCCCTGAAAAATACATGAAAAACGTTTATGAATGAAAAGGGTTATGCATGATGATGAAAGAAAAGCTCTGTAACTAAATAAACAAAGCACATTTTGGTAGAAAACAAACAAAAAAGATTGGCCATATTTAAGGCGCATCTTTAATTAGGTTTCCCTCAATTTACAGTAATTTGCAATTTGCAAATAGTGCAAGTGGGTAATTGGATAGGACTACTTTAAGGCATGTCTAATTTGCAAATCTACTACTTCTCAACAGCACCTAAATGAGACTGTTTCCCTCTCCAAACAGTGCCACTTCCCATAGTGATGTGTTATCAGCTGTGTGTAACAGCAAACACTGCTGTAGAAAGCAATCTCTGACCAAATATGAACCAGGAAGTAGATGCAGGGCACCTACTTCACCAAAACCATTTCATCACTGCACTCAGCACAGGTAACGTCACCTCTGGCAGGATGCACATTACAGTAAAGCCGTTTCATTGCAGCACTCAACACATGTAACATCACCTCTTACAGGGTGCCCATAACAGCAGAGCAATTTTGTCACTGCACTCAACACAAGTTAACATGGCTTTTTCAGGGCAGGATCATGTGAATGAATTTTGCCTAAATTCGCATAGACATTTGTAGAAGCACAGCTGCTGATCTGATGTCTGTGGTGATAACTTGGGTTATCAGCCTCTGCTTCCATGAATACAATGAGAATGTTTTCTCATTGTTTTTTTTTTTTTGTTTGTTTTTTTGCATAATTAAATGTAATACAAAAATTCACTTGAATTCATAGAAGCAAAGGCTGATAACCCAAGTGATTCCCACTCATTTCCATACATCCTCCTTTCACTTCCTCATTAAATGAACAAGTTCCCAAAGTGAGGACACGCGCATAATGGGACCGCCGCAAAACATTTGAAATTACCCTGAGATAACAGATTCCATTAGATCAACATAATTTCCAACCCAGGGATATTGCGAATAATTGAAAATTGTGAGAGCACAGTTGATCAATGACAAATACATACAGCTATCCACTGAAAATAGTAATAACTAAATAGCAAGTAATACCTTTGTAGCAATGACGAAGATAATGCACTCTGTGTTTTGTTGGAATGTACAGTGTCCTTTGAAGCATTAGGGAGACAGAGGCTCTCAGTGTCTGTGTAATGCTAGGGAAGCAAAGCTTTAAGTTCAGCCACATTGCTCTTTCCATCCAGGGGCACTAACTTCCAAGTTAAGAAAAATACTGACTGGTATTAAAAGCTGAGAAGTAAAGCGATGAAAAACTTTTATACTTTGAACCTGTGGATACCACTGCACATGTCTGTTACAATATATTGGCCTAGACTGAAATGTGTTGGATCTCTAATCCATCTGACATCATTGTTGAAGTCATTAACAACAGACACGGTGTGTTACCTGTTATTACTAGTATTTTTTATGCCAGTGAGATTATAATGGAGCTTCCTTGACAGAGCGGAGCCTCCATGGTATTAACCCCACTCCCCTGGCTTTGGTCATGTTAGCATTCCTTCAGCCTGTCTCTCCATATGTCAATGTGCCAATTCCAGGAGGACAGGTAGCAGCGTCACCATTGTCTCTCTTTCATATGTAAAAATATACAGGGGCCTCAGCGTGGTGCTCTGATAAGATCATTACTCTCTCAGCTGGGTGGCATCTGCTGACAGACGTCCATTATGGCGACTGTGTGCTGACGCTCCCTCTGAATCCCAATCCTCCTCTCTCTCTCTCTCTCTCTCTCTATTCAAACATGCTTAACTGGCATGACTGTACACAGAAATGCACTGTCCGCAGAGTAAAGGACATTAGCATTGAAAACAAAATGATTGCAAAAACCCCAGCATAAGTTTTATTATGTGTAATAATAATGGTAAGCAGAGGTATAAGGAAGGGTTAGTAAATGACATTGTTAAAATGTTGACATATGTATTTATGTTTTAGTGTTTATTGATTTATTGCAGGGGCATATGGTGTCCTTTTGTAAATAGGATTTGCCCACTCAGCGTTCCTCTGGCATTGGCAAGCTGCTACATATTGGGCATCCAGTGCCACTATCTGATCCTAGCAATTAGGGGAGATCTTACAGATCAATCTTAATAAAGTAGTTTTGTTTTAAGCTTATGTGTTTCTCATAATTTAGGAGAACACATCCTCTCTCTCTTTCTTCCCTTGTGTCTGTGCAAACACTATTTTCGGAAAACATTTTCAGGGCTGTCTCAACAGGCCATTCTCATCACACGCTCCATGCTAGAGTATACCTTTGCTGTTGAGATGCTACAAGTTGTTGTCTTTACCGCAAACAGTCACGGGGGATTTTTCAAGCCACCATGTCCTTGCCTGCCTGTGCAGACCGTTAATTGCTCCAGCCCCATTTTTGCCTAGCATTGATTCCATTCTCCCAGTCTCCTCTCTAAAATGGTCTGTGTTCCATTAAAACTCCTCTCTCCACCGCACTCTGGGTTAAGTTGTCTTGTTGTGGCACTTCCTTCCACTCTGCTCTCCTTATCTGACTTACCCACTTCCTGTCATCATTCCCTTAACTGCCACACATTTAGGAAGAATGTTTTTTTCTTCTTTTTTCCTCTCCCCGTGTCTCTCTCCCACTCCCTCCATATTGTTCAGTGCAGTGCCACTGCATGTCTCAGCAGTTATTGCATGTGAAAAGTAAGATCACACTTCACCCTCTAGAGATCATTACAGTCAACACTGTGCATAATAATGGAAGACAGTGCAAATCATAATTTATGCTTAATGTATCACATGTAAATGTCACTGTGCATCTCACGTCCACTGGGCATACTTTTTTTTCCCCTCTGCGCACTGCACATGCTGTCCTCCCACCTCAAGGGTAATTATAATAATTACCATGCCATCTTTTAATATCAGCATCAGCCTGTTTTAAGTGTCCCATACAATTTTAGGCAGGTTATATATTTAATTCTCCAAAAACTTTTCTTAGCAGTGCAATGTGTGCAGAGGGCAAATTATATATATATATATATATATATATATATATCAATTAACAGAGGGAATAGAGTAAGAATCTTGTGAGAGATTATGTAAGAAAATGATCTACCTTTTCCTATTCTAGATCTATTTCTTTGTGCCCTGTTATGCCCCCTTCAGCTGTTTACAAGCATTAATTTGAAGTTTTCCCTCTGCACACATTGCACTGCTAAGAAAACTTTTTGAAGAATTACATCAATGGCACAGTCTGGAGACAGAACATGTCAGTGGCATGAACATATGCTACATGGCAGGCAGAGAGATGAAAGAAAATGACTCCACGCCACATATGAACAACATATGAACAAGCTCAATGACCAAGTGGATCTTTAGCTTTGTGTACGTGATCATGATGTGTGATTTGGTGGCAATCTACACAGTTGGCAGTAACTCTAATGAAGCTTCTTTTTCTGACTATAAGATGGTGGTCAATTTGATGTCTTTGGAATTAATTTTATACTCAATGAGCATTGAATAGTATGGAGAAAGTATTATTTTAGTAGTTATTTTAATTTGTGGTGTACCATGGATTCCTTGTCACATACATATAGAGGCTCCTAAAAAAGCCCAATTGACGGAGAAAGTCTTTCTGCCCCTTCTGTTTTAGTGAAAATGTACCATTACCGAACATGACTAGGTGACTGAATATTTTTTTTCTCAGCAACTGTACAAAATATTAGAGCATGGGATATTCCAAAAAAGCAAAAATCTCAACTGAAAAAAATGCATCTCTTTTATGCATTGGCAGAGCTGAAGGAATTGCCTTTCATTTGAGCCCTCATAAATGGAGAAAACAATGATGAAGATGAAGGCACAACTTAATATGTTGAGGGAAGAACATGAATATCTTGAGGAAAAAATATTAAATATCTCGAGGGAACAACTTGATACCTCAAGGGAACAACTGAAACCAATGATTACATATCTTTAGGGAACAATTTAATATCTTGAAGGAACAACATCCTCATCAAGAGTGAAAGATTTGTAATCTTACAGGAACAACCTAATCTTAAGGGAATGGCATCCTTATCTCAAGGGAACGATTTATGATCTTGAGGTAATGGCAACCTTATCACGAGGGAATCATATAATATATTGAAGGGAAGAGATCCTTATCACAAGTTTTTCCCTTATGAGACCAATGATATTCCCTAAGTTGTTCCCTTGAGATACAAACTCATTCCCTCGAGATATGGATCTTGTTCCCTTGACATATGTCATTGTTTCCTTGAGATATAAATCTTGTTCCCTAAGGTTATTAAGTCATTCCCACAATATATTAAATTATTCCCTTAAGATAAATATTTTTATCCCTGTCCCCTTAGGGGATATATACTTTTAAACCTTGGCACTATACAGTTGCTTACTTTTATTTTTTACACTACAGGTGTTCTCCAGCTTTCCCTCACCAATTTATTTGACTAGGAGGTTCACTTATGTTTCTACTACATTAACAGATGAAGTATAATCTTGCTTGCAGTTCTGATTTGACTGGGACCAAATGCAACCATGATCCATGCATTCTCCTGTCTTCCACCAACAGGCCAGACTAATCGCAGTTGAGAAATGGTGATTCTGTCTAAGCCATGACCACTGAAACCGGACAACATGAGGTGTTCAATTTAGAGCGAATTCACCATTTTTTTTAACCTCTCATCACTTCTGTTTTTAAAGGATTATTTCTACCAAGTTGGTACTGTATACATAATTGATTTACCTACTAAACTACCTCTGGATTTTGCATAGAGAGAGTCTGAAGCCTTTCTTGAGGAACCGTGCAGTCCAGAGGTCATACAAAGCATACAAAGCATTGATTGAGTAGAGTTTAGCAAAACTGGTAGAGCAACTTCTTATTTTTTCCTTGATGACTTTTGAACAGTTGATCCTCATGTCCATCTTCTAGGGCAGTTGAGCGGATCAAGTGATGAGAGAGGCACAGAGAAAAGGTATGAGAGAGTAGGTCAGCACTATCTTCAGCCCAGGGTAAGTCTGATTGTTCTTTGATCTTTGAAGAGCATTGCATGTTTTAGACGGCTTATTGGCTTTTTTATTCTGCACTGATTTAAACCCTTTGTGGCATGTGCTGCAATCTACTTGTGAAACCTCTGTACGACAATTGAGGCAACAACAGCTGAGACACTCGATGATCTTCACTCTGTGCTTACGACACCCTCAAGAGACAGAACCCCTTATTTCTGCTTCACTTGTAAAATCATGCTACAGTAAAGGTCAGAAAAAGACATTTCATTTTGCATTGTTCTGGCCTTTACCTACAACACGCCCCATGATGGAAATGTATTTCTGCACCAAGTGCAGTACCCAGTTTATAACAGAGCTGAGGTTGTTAATCAATCTATGCTATACCATGAATTGATATTATTATTGTATCACATATATTCATGCTTGTTATGTTACACAACCTGCATGCTTGCAGGTTACACAAAAAATTATCTGTGATAAAATGAATTCCTTTCTGTATATTAACAATAAACAAAACTGGATGTACCTCCTGGCCATTTCCCTTCTTGTCTCTGTTCATTGGGATAAGAAAAAATGAAGGATGATGATAACCAAATAGGCTTAATTCACATTATGTTTGTAAGGGCCTTATAAAACTGTGTGGTAAGACTTGCTAGGCTTTCAGTAAAGATCTACAGTGTTTCAATCAATCATGTCAGTATTTCCTGATGCCACCAGCAGATTTAATTTATTATTATGAATGGCCTTGAGTGGATTATTGTATTCAGCAGGTAAACAGGGGTGAACAACAATTATATTAAGGAATTACATCATACAGAGTAACCAGTATTAGAAGGTAGCTGTCTTGTGGTTTAAAGCATAT
Source organism: Megalops atlanticus (assembly GCA_019176425.1). Classification (NCBI taxonomy): domain Eukaryota; kingdom Metazoa; phylum Chordata; class Actinopteri; order Elopiformes; family Megalopidae; genus Megalops; species Megalops atlanticus. The sequence continues at coordinate 24,634,868 of CM032887.1, read as the reverse complement.
AAAGAGATCATTCTTTCCACATATTCAAAGCTGGAACCATAAGAGGGTCTTTAATTTAAATGAAAACTGAGAATAAACCCAGAAGGAGACTTGCAGTTTGCTTGGAGCGACCTGAAGCAGATCACTATGGTTAAATCAGAGAATGCCCACTGTGGTATTTAGGGTAATTAATTCAAATCATTCAGTTCCGCTGCCTCAACGGGCACATTAAAGGACCTTGCAAATCAAATACACCACATTCTCTTATCAGGTTAGGCTTCGAGTTACTTTCCAAACAGCCACTTATTAAAAGAGTGGTTCTCTCAACACAAATATCAGGGCTCCTGCCTCTGCCCCTGCAGTAAGCCTGCCCAATGTAAAAGCACATTCCTGGACAGTCTGTTTCCTCCCATGGCGTGCTCTAATTCTCTCTCACATCTGCCCGTGACTTAGCCCTCTGTTGCATCTCACCACATAGTCTCTGAACGTCATGATATCAGATGAAGGAGTCTGGCTTTTTCTCACTTCAATTTTCATACAAAATTTGGGAAAAGGAGGTCATGCTATAATTACAGCAGCCTTGTTGAGGGTTTTCCATACTATAAGTACTGTTTCTCAAGATGTGTTCATAATACTTATGTAGCTCTAACATTTGTAATAACACATGCTCAGAGCCACTGTAATGTAGTAGTAGTGAAAAGAAATGCATATAAATGAAATTTAACACTGTATTTTCTGTGGTAAACTTTGTCAGAAAAAAACTCAGCATCCTCATGACAAGTGAGAGGTAGTGACCACAATTTTATAATGCTGCAAAAGGTCAAGCTATTATGTATCAATTTAAGTTGCAACGATTTAAAAAATAATAATTTTGAGAGTTCAAAGTTTTTTACACGTGAGCTTCAGACTAATGTAATGGAGTGATTTTAAATTCAAGATGCCAGCTACACACTTCAGTCACCATAGCAATTATATCAATGCATACTGCTTAGCAGCACTTTCTACAAGTTGGTTTCAGCTGTTCTAAGGTGGTGGGTAAAAACGCCTGCCATTATCAGATCACATCATATTACATCACTATGGCCACTGTATGATCTCATCTCTAGTTCCTGCCACCTAAGAGAATACAGAATACAGATAACAGAATACTTACTTAATGTAAATCAATGCTGGATAGATAAGTAAGAACATGTTCATTTGAAGAAGATAAAAATCCCTAAAATAACAACACACCAAAATTTACATTAGAAACGTCCCTGCCACTGAATGGTCTATCAGTAGACCTCTTTAACAATGATACCTCTTAGTTCAACAAATTAACTGGCAACCACGATATCTCAGTTGAATTAGGAAGGAACCCAACATACTAAAGTCTCCTCAGTAACACATTCCCTGGCAAGACCAGTTCAGAGAAGCATAAAACCTATAATTCTCATCTGAGCTGCTTGGTTTAAATTATTTCATAAAGAAGTCTGCATGAGAAGGAAACAAATGAGCCAAAGACTTCCCTAACGTCTGAAGATGGAAGAAATCTCAACAAACACCCAGACATGAGAACCACTTTACACAGCATGACAATCAACACAAGAGAGCCGTGCTCAGAGGACAACAGTAAAACCCCACTGTAAATTTGATTTGAACTCCAGAGCCCAAGCAACATGCCAGATGTTCTGCTTTGACCAATCCAGTTTAAAGTGAGGGAACCATATTCTTTGTGTTCATGGACTGGCTCTAACCTAGCAGAGAAAGCCCTGGCAACGTTGGGAGAAGGATTAGCCCAATTCAAAAAGTGGGTCTTGGCTTCTGCCTATCCTGAATCCAGCTTGGGTGATTTCTTCTTGTTCAGCAGTGGTCTTCCCACCCCTCTAGTGACATGGCCATTATAAGGAGTGAATCTTGAGAGGGAGGAACATGCATGCTCTGATTACGGCTCCCTTGACATTTTGAGGTTAGGAGCAAAGAAACAGTGGTTTAAGCTTAGCTCTAGATTTAAGTGGAAAAGCAGCCATGAAAGACGTTTTTAATCTGCTAATGGAAAATCACATTACATTTCCCAATTTTGTTCCTTTGCTCCACGCTAAAGAAATATCACAGACTCTGGAATGTGTGGACGCTTCGATGGAAGCACTTTTCTTGCTGTCCACACATTTCAAAATGTTTAAAGCCTCACATTTGAAACGGAGATTACTTTTGCCAATGATGAATTTTCCCATGGGATTATCTTTCGATTGTCCCCGTTTGGCCTCCCTTCTTTGCTGCTGGTTGTTCATTTGTGGCAAGGTTGAAATGCTAAAGAAGACGAGCGGTGGATCTCTTACATGATGGGCCAAGAAGATAAACCGGCCAGATATCTGAAAGATAATAAAAGGAAGTACATCAATCAATGAAATGACTCAATCACTAAAGCACACCTACTTTATATATTGGACCATTACATCATTGGGGCTTTGGGAGTAAACATCCATAAGAACCTACTTTAAAAAAAAAAAAAAGAAAAAATCATTGCATTCAGAACAATCAAAAAAATGACAGCAAAATGGCCTGGCGTCCAAAAAAATCCAGCTAGAGATTGAGCAATTGTTCTGTAGAACTCTTCATCTGAATTTGAGGATACAGACCCAGAATCTGAAATGTAGAAGTGTGCCGCTCACCCTTTGTACAATATGCTGTGTTGTGCAGAGGCTGGTTTAAGAGGCATCACAGTTGACGCGCTGCTGTTAGCGGGCCAGATACCCTAGGGACAGCAAGAGGGAAAAAGGTGAAAGAAGGAAACCATTAGATGTTATGAGCAGCGGTGTGGGGGATGCATCAGATCGCCTATGAGGGCTGCGATATCAGTGGAGGCTGGGCGCAGGGCCAGAGAAGACACATCTGCTAATGATCCCTGCTGCCGGCGCTGCGTCTCAGGTTCCTGACTGCATTGATCTCCCATAGATCGGGATCCGCAACAGGTCCGGAGTGGGCTGACCGGCGAAATTGACTGTAGGTGAGGCAAATTGTCTTAATGAATTATCCTTGTACGCCGCGTCGGACAAAAGCGGAGCAGGCTGGCACCAGCTGGGCCTTCAGCACTGTTGGGACCATCCGAAAGAACGCAAAACATGGAGGAGGACGGCAATGCAATTTATGCCTTTGCTTCCTTTCTGTATTGAAAAGAGGATTAAGTTCAGTCAATATGATAAGATTCTATTATCAAAAAAAAACATGGCCATTTTTTAGTTGCCTGTTTTGGCTGGTGTGTGTTTATAATTCCCCGCAAAATGAAAGCAGATGAAACCATATTTGCCCTAAACTCTAATCTCTATAAGCGCAAATGGCTTTCCTGTCACCTTGGATACCAACCAAGATTAGTTGACCCTATTACAGGGCAAGGCTAACCCAGTCTGACCCTGGCACTGCCTGTGATATAACAGTGATGCCTGCCTTACTCCCTATTGCATTTAACCCATCTGTTCAAAGAAACATTCCTGAAAAAAATGCCATTCAAAGTGATTTAAAGGATCTAGAGAACCCCTCTTCTATCTAATGTTTAGGTAAAAATATGTCTAAAAATGCAAGCAAGGCGTGGTTCCTTTTTAGTTCATAAGGGAGAACACTGAATCTGCGTGTTGCAGTGATCAGTCTTCAATAGCATTATCCCTTCTGAAAGCATGAGAGGTGCCAATATGATTTGTCATCATCAAGCAACTTTTTGAATGTGACTCAGAAATGGTAGTTTTTACTGTCTGAGTGTGCAGCTCAGTAAAAGTAGAAGTCGGCTGGACATAGATGGACAGCACTTGCTCCTGACTCCACTCTTGAGGGTATAGCTAAGGCAGGTGTGAACAGTCACCATATGCTTGCTTTGCTAGTTGACCATAACAGGTTGTAAAAGGTCCACTTTGAGGTTCATGACCACAACATGCCTTTGGAGCACAACTTTGACTCCTCACTCCCATTCACAGTTTCAACTTTGAACTCCATCAGTCTATTCAAAAGTCTTTAACCTTAACCTTTAACATTTAGACTGTGCAGGAACTCTCTTTCCTCACTTGGTATGGTCTCTTTTTATCTAGAAGGCCCTGGCTTGGCTTCACTTCAACAGACGCATTCTAAAATGGAGAGGTGCCCTCGGGAGAATCATTTAACAACATCAGAGATGCTCCTTAGCTGGCATTGATCTGAACTGATGATCCCATCGACGAGGTGGACATTCGTCACAATAAGGCGCCGAGGAGACCAGGACATCCCATGTGTCATAGATACCCTGAGGTAACTGAGCGCCTCGCACCAGTGATAGAGTGACCAAGTTCCATTAACTAAGCAATCAGAGGGCTGAACATGTTATTCTTACAATAACATACCAACACAAATAAGGCTGAGCACATTCAATTATCAAGAGAGACAATAGAGCTGGTTTAAACAACAACTGTTTTCATAAAGCATTCACAGACCCAATTATTTCACATAAATACACCTTGATCACAACAGAACAAATATTAAGACTGTCTATGCGCGGATAGGAAATTTCTGTTTTGATCTTGACTTTGAAATAAAAGACAGAAAAGACATTTTAACCCATTTACAGGAAAACACGAGGTTGAAAAAAAACTGTGTTCTTGCATCAAAGGTATGGTACATGACTGTTATTTTCATCACAAGCTTTTGAATATATAATCAATGCTCCTGTTCCTCAATTGAGTGACTCTCAATAGAAGCTGAAAAAAACATAAAGGGAGACTGACTCAATTGAGATTAAGGACTGACATCGTATTCACAAAGATACACATAGATCTGCGGCATCCGTAGTCATTCGTTCTCATCCCACATTTCACATTTCATTTCAGAATGTATTCAAACTCAGAAAAGAGCTGGAGACACACACTGTTTTCACAGCCAATCCAGTCCTCCAGGAATTGGCAGCGTTCAAAGTATGTAGTATATGTATCACTTAAAAATTGAAAGCAATTTTACACGTAGACCACCAAACACATTCTAAGAATTTTTTTCCCCCAAGTTCACACATCGTATAGTGCTCCATCATGAAAGAGCGAGCAGGCATTGGGATTCGCTGAAGACACGTTGACATTTTATATTGCACATTCCGCTCTGATCGATCATCAGAGAAGACTCATTAGCCGCGCTTAACGCAGTTAGCTTCTGCAACAGAGGAAGGCTCGGCGTGGGCGCGGTCTGAGAAAGCAGCCGGCGCGCAGTAGCGCTGCCCGAGAGCACTACGGCGATTTGATCGGTGGCTCCAGTCTCAGCTCCGCTCGCCTCGCACCATCCGCCATTGATCGCCACAAGTAATTAAAAGAAAGGTTGCTTATGCAAAGGAAAGTAAACTACAGACCCGCTAATTAGACTTAACCAAAAAGTGCATTGTCTCTGGCATTTCTCGGGAGATTCCAGGTTGATAAGAGAAGAGAAATGAGGGCAGCGAGGCGAGAGGGATTCCGAGAAGGCGAGCCGTTCTCGCTCTCACGATGGCCGAATCAATAGCAATCTCACACTCAGGCAGAAGCCAAAACCTTTTTCAATAAACATCTAGAAAGCGATTATTCTAAGCGTGACGACACGGCGATGCACAGGGGGTTGTGTTACGTAAGTGAATTTGCGCTCAGGATTAACACTGCTTCAAGCAGTTTACGTAAAGCACCGCCCAAATTCAACAATGTTGATTTAAAGAATTTTCTGAAAATCTTAGAGGGTTTACCTGAATGAAAGTTACTGACATGAACATGCTTTCCCCGTTGATTACAACTCTGCTCCAATTTGTATAATAAATACAGACATTGAAAGTTGAAGGCTAAAATTCAGGGTATTGTAACGATTAGTTGTAAGCAACAGATATTTGAAACTGTTGTAAATCTTTTTGCTGGCTTTCTAAAAAAAAGAGACTGGCCAAACCATTCATATAACGTTGAGCTGCCCTGAAATGGTGAAGTAGGGGGCAGTGGCTTTGGAAGCAAGGCACAACTGCACAGAGAGTGAGGTGGCATTGATTGACAGTCATAACAGTGCAGTTAGTCTTACTGCTGCTATGTGGAAGATGTTACATTTAATGAAAAGAGCAACTCAGCTTCATTCATAATAAGGTAAACTGATGTTGGAGAAAATGTCCTGTGACTTGGCTGATACATACAGTATGTACACATACAAATTGTTAAAATGAAATCAATCTGGAATTGTTAAAATGTTTAACAATTGTTTACATTCAATGTTTAACAATTGTTTACAGACGTGTGTGTGTGTGTGTGTATGTTTATACATGTATATGTCTGTGTGTATATACATAAATACACCAACAGAACATTATTATGAATTGTGCTTTCTGTAGTCTCAGTTTACCTTTGATAATAATTCAAGCCTAGGGTAGGTTATATTCAAACAGCTCACAGTTTTACACAGCGACACTGGTCCAAATTGGACCTGGCATTGGTTCAAATTGGTTTTGCTGGGAGAACTGTGGCGTGTTCAGTTCGTTTAGGGGTGCGCGTGAGCTCTAATAATGGCTTTGTCAGTTTAACTGTGACGCAATGCTGGTGTCTCAGCACCGATTTAACACTCTGCCCTGCTGTAAATCAGGCCTCCACTGCACCAGAGCCCATTTTGGCTGTGAAAAGAGCCCAGTCTTTACAGACAGAGAATCCAGAGGCTCCCTTGACCTTGCAAAAGAAAAAAAAACACACATGTTCATAGGACCTGCACAAATTCGCAGCTTGCCCATCCAAGAAAAATGTATTTTTCCTCAAAGAGCAAACAGATCAAAGAGCAAACATGAGTCAAGGACATCGTCCTAGCTGCACTCCATTCACACTGTGTTCCCTTGACATTACCCACAGGGATCACGCACACATGCTTCCACATGTCTGCATCACTTTAACTGTCCCATGTGTGGAGAGTCTTTTACTCACTGTCACTAACTCACACACTTTTGCACTCACCTTCAAGAAAAGGCAGAACATTTCTACAGCATTTATGGAAAGGCTTTGGCTAATATGTGGAAGCACAGGTTTGAGCACAGGACTCTGAACTGTTGAGAGACTGATGTTGCGCCCTTGATTAGTGTTTCTGAATTCTTTCTGTGATCTGAATTGATCCCATGAATATTCATTTGTAACAATGGATCTGAGAATGTGTGTAGTTTAAAATAGCCTTGTAACTTCATGTGAGTTAGGGTGTCTGCTAAGTATTATGTGTATACAGAATAAAGCATGAGCAGTACAGTCATACATAGGAGTTCTTTATATTTTTCATAGGTGAACATGAAAATAATACATAAACAGGGTTATACCCTCGTGTCACGACTGCTTCTATGAGTTCTATGACACTTTAAGAAACTGCAACCAGCAATACCCTCTTTTCATGTTGGAAAACATGATTTTCAAATCAAAGGTTTTCAATATACTTCTGCAATGCAACCAAATCCATACGCAACACAGAAAGAATGAGGGTTTTAGAGTTTCACTGCTATCATCCATTGAGACACATAGCTCAGGTTTGGACTATTTTTCCTTCCGTGTATCATGAGGATATTAACAATAGCAGTGAGGTTTAATAAAAGAGACACACAGCATACAATACATAATCAATAAACCCAAACAAAGCTGAGACAGAATGACTGACTAAAGAGAAGCAGTGAAATGATACTCCATTGATCTGCCTCTGTATTTTATTTTACTCGTCCTAAACACTTTCTAGAAGCCATTGAGAACAACACGATCAAAGTATAGTTTATTGAGGTGCTACAAGGACTTCTGCTGAAAACCAACAAAGCCACATAAACAAATGAATACATTTTATATGAGCATATCTTTTATGGAAAACCACCCATAACTGTTAAGACCTTTTTCAAAAACCTCAAAACAGCTAATTTTGGTTTTGTGTAGTTTACCTTAATTTCTTGACCACAGTAAAGAAACAGTCTGTCTGATATAAAATTACACGCAACCTTTTACTGTGGTGGAACTGAATGTCACAACCAATTACAGTCTTTCCTTGTTTTTTTCATGTACTTTCCAACAAAAGATAAAATAACATTTTAACTCCTACCACAAACCTCCAATCATTCCTTTCAGCAACAAAATACCTCTGGTTGCATGCTCATTATAGCGTTACAATTCAAGATCAGACAAAGCCAATACATGCTAAAATCCTGCAAGTAATTATTTTTGCAGAGTTTTCTTATTCTTGAAAAACTTCAATGATTGACTTATACTTTTGTAAAATCCATTTATATCACACTGTACAGGTTTCAGATATAATAGGAGACATATCTCAAATACATGTACACATTTACATTAAAAAATATACATGATCTCTCTTCTGTATTCATCAGTTCATAATGCTTCTTCATATCATCATAAAATTCTAGTACTTTACTGTGTGATGATGCTAGCACAGTAGTTTCTGAAATAAGAAATTTAGCAATTATTAATAGCAGCTGACACTGAAATGAAGGAAACAAAGACTGAATCCTGATGATGTTGAGAGGTTTTTAGTTTTACAGCATCGTTTTGGAGAATTATATCAGCTGGATAAAACACATTATCCTTTAAAACACCTGGTTGTTCTTGGATGGGTTGCAGTATATGGCAGCCACACAAGGTAAATGGATAGCGTGAAGTACTGGCTCACATGTGGTCTTGTTTCTGGCTTTGCATGCTTTCCAGGGTAATGTGTTCCACGTGTAGTAGGATAACCAAACAAGCACCTTCACACAGCACAGCAACCCACTGCCAAGACCCGAGTTCATTCAAATGATTTGCAGAGCAAGAGCTCATTTATCTACAGCCATTGAATAATGTTAGTCTATTTAATATGTGAGACATGCTCAGGCATTAAGAAATTCCATGCTAATTTTGCCAGTACATTCTTTAGCATTTAGTTGTTATTAATAATACACTAAATCTAAACATATCTTATATTTTTGCCTGTGCAAAATATTCCTGGAACAGTGTTTTATGTTCATGTTGGACAATGTAAATTCTGAAAGAATACTGAAAATTGCACTGTAGGAACTAATCTGGTAACTATTTCAAGGATAGGGAAGGACAGTCAAAACAGATATTCAAATGTCAATGTATGTCATGAATGATACTTACTCTTGAGATACTAACTGTATAAGGATTAACTTAACATGGTCTGATTAATAAAATTAATGAAAGTATTACGGACCTCTATTAAAGTATGCTCAATCACAAGACATACCATTTGATCAGTTTGTCAAGTTAAATTTTGTTGTTGTAGTTACACAACCTTAGACTCACTCTGTCTGTTTGGACCTGGGGGTACAAATACTTTAGAAGCACCTTTTAAAAGCGATAACACTTTGATCAGATCAATAATACTGTGTCAGGCAACTCTCCTACCATCTATGCCCTGTGGTCATGCAGATTGAGTGTAAAATAAATCCAGCTGGATCTTTGACTCAAAGAACCCCCTGGCAGCTCCTTATTGACAGCATTAACCCTTGAAGACAGGTGATCTATCAGTCATGACACAAGAGCTATCTCAAGTGCCCTGCTAGAGAGACTTGGTTGCAGATGGACACAAACGGACACACTTCATTGGGCTTTAAAGTTTTCAGAATCAACCATTTAATAAGGGATCAATTTTAAAAGAGATCTATCTGTATGTATTGCATATGCCATAGCTTGCATTAATAGTAGTGTCTAATTTTCTGCTATCTCCAGAACTAGACGCTATCATTTAATACTTTTGAAGTTCCAAATTACTATGCAAAATCATATATACTTGCTAATAAACATAAACAAGAATCAGCATTTCCAGTCCTCTGAAACTTCTTATGATATTTTGCAGTGTCAAAAGAGGATTATCCGGTTTATTATGACCTGGCATTTTTCGCATGCTTTGGCTACCTTGTTTCAAAGGCAGGAATGTAAGTAAGCCAAGGTGTCTAAATACTAGCTGAGTTTGCAGGGAACATGTTACCAACGATCAGTTCACAGGCCGGACTCCTTAAATGACACACACAACTGTGTCAAGTGCAGCGCTTCTTTTGCTGTGTGAAACTGGGCTGGCACTGTGGGAGATATCTGTGACAGAACATCTGTCAAATAGCAGCCTTTTCAGTTACAACACTTGTTGATCTTCATCAACACCCAGCGGGAGTGGAGTAACTTTCAGACCTCCATCTTCCTACTAAATTCCTGCTTATTGATTTGCCATTCTTAGTGTCAATGAAGTGTCATTCTTTATATGACAAAAAGCAGCATTATTTTAATTTCTAGAAAAAATAGGAAGGAAATACTTACGAGCAATAACCAGTTGGAAGTGAAATGATACAGCTTTGTAGCTATTTGTTTTGTTAATAATTATAGCAAAATAGAAATTTTTACATACAGTGTAACCCCCTTAATATCTCCTCTACCATGCTTATTAGGTATGTGATATTAAGCAGGTTTGATTTTAACAGGGTTTCAATATAATCGCCAAATGGGAAAACAAAAGATTTGTATTTTGTATAAGATAAGATAAGATAAGATAAGACTTTACTGATTCCGAAGGAAATTGTTGTCATGCATTTTACAATTCAATAAAAATTATGTATGTTTATGTATGTTTATTTGCCATAATTCCACATTTACTGTAACAGCAATTTTATATGGAAATGTATTGCTTATATCCAATGTTTTCTGCAATCATACTTGACTACTCTGGAGCAATTCTGTGCTGCAACCCTCTGGGCAGATGAGGAGCTATATATAACATGGCAGATAAAATGTGACCATTTTTACTTGACAATAGCTTTTAAAAGTTTAAACATTCATTTTAATATTTATTTTTGAGCTTGCTGTGGTAAGAGTGGAATGAACCACTTTGAGCCACGTACTCCCTCTTCATATATATATATATATATATATATATATATATATATATATACATGCATTTCAAGGGGTGGTTCTGGGCCTTGGCTTCCCCTTGGGTTGCAGTACCACCCTCAGGCACCGGTATGTTGCGAGAGCATGTGAAGTGGTTTATTCTGTATAGGTACGACTTATCTCTGAATCAAAAATGCATGTTCCACTCAGAGGAAATAAAGAACATCTGAGGGCTGGGCTGACGAGTTCATATGTCATGGAGGAATGGTGGAATATTCATGGCTGCTCGTCAGTAAAATAAATGTGCTGTGACTCTTACATTTGCTCTTTTTCCATTTCTTACTCTCATTAAACTGCAAAAAAATGCATACATATAGCATGTTCTTTCATTTGTTCAGATAAAGGCTCTATAGTACTGTTCTCTTAATCAATATCACACACACCGTGGCACGCTGAGCATGTCTACATTATAGCAACGACACTTCAGCGACTGCATACTGTATGCGCTTGTTCTTCAATAATCATCATGCTTTGGGAGTTGAGGATAAAGCCATAATGAGCACTCATTTTCCTTCACCTGTCCATGTTCTCCAGTTTCAAATGCCATTATGTCTCATTGCAGTTGCGTATTCCTATCTCATATTATTGCCATGTATTATTAATGTGGGTATTCCTTTCCCTTAAATACATGCAGACCCGATGCTCAGATATATTATCTTTCTAACTGAGCCCAAGAGATCTCTGCAGAGCTGCAGGATTCTGCTGTCAAAGTAAGACCCTCTAAATCAATACCGGATCCCACTTTATCATATCCAAACAAGGTAGTAATAAAAGAGTTTTCACCAAACAATGCTTAATGGTTCGCAGAAGAATGCTAATGACAGCCACTCTTGCAAGGAGAGGCCTTGGACCGGTTTCTTATGGTTGAAGCAGATACCAGAATGAATGACATATAAAATCAATGTCAGATGTGTCAGAAATGAAGATCTCCGCAGAAGGACAGATCTTTTTAATGGCCAAGGCTGTTTGGTTAACCTGAGGAGCACATCACCGGAGGCCTCTGTAGCTCATGCTGATGCTGGCTGTTATTTGACAGGATCTGACAGAGCTCGGGCACTCAGTTGTAGGTTTTTATTCGCATAACAACAGAGATCAAGCTGAGAGTTGGCAAAACTTTATAAAGGCTAAATTGGAATTACAGCAAGGTTTGGTTCTTCAGTCAGACAGAATGTGGTTTATGGATACTTAAACACTACTTCAGGTATTAAAGAATGACAGTTGTATCAATTTCCCTTTTACTGTTGCAGTAAAATGTATCTATTTTTTAAGTAGGTGCAAATTTCACAGAGGCAAAGGGTAAACTTCACAGATTTCTCCAGGAGATAAATTCATTCATTTATTTTTCCTTTCTTTCTCTTTTCTGCACAGCACCATCTAGGTAAACCAACTAGGTACAGCCCTGATGGAGAAAGTTCAATGTTTCATAATTAAGTTTTGAGAGATGAGTTTGGTCCTCTTTTACAAACTCTGTTACTTCATACCAAGACCCAAAATAATTTTAGGCTACATGTAAAATTGGGTTCAGATGAGTGTATAGAGATGGGTGCTCTTTGAAACTTTCCTGACAAGTCTCATATAAGACCATTTGATCATCTTGATAAATAATTCAAGAACTTACCTGGCATTTTTAAGATGCCTTTTCATTTTGCAAGGTAAAATGAAGCCATCTGTCTTGATGATGCGTAAAGTCAACCCAATCAGAGCTACCACGAGCCAACGGAGCCTCTAGGGTTTCTATATTTAACACGTCCTAATGGGCCCTGAGGCAGAGTGAACATGAAAAGAAGTTGGTCACATGACAGATGATGTACTTCCGTAATAATTGACACCATCCTCACCTCTGCTGACTGCTTCTTCATATTGGCATTTGGCTCCATGCTACGGTGATGACGTTTTTGTCAGGTGATGACGTTTTTGCCACTGAGGCACAGGCCAGTTTTAGCATGTATCTGTTTCATGTCCATTTTCTCTGCTCCGTTTCACCATGGCTTACCACAGTACAGTGCCGCCGTTCTACATCGAGCAAGTTTTGCTTTTACCAGGGTTTGAACCTGTTTTGGGAAATTACATTCACGGCCTATTGACTCATGCAATCTTACTTGGGTTTCTCTGGATATTGCTCTTCCCTTCTGGTGCTTTGAGATTTCTCGCTTGTCAATAGTCCTATGTGATTAAAATGACCCTCTTGCTCATTTGCTCTACATAAATCAAATTACTGCTTTACAAAGCAGGTGCAAAGAAAATAGTCAAAATAACGGTATCAGCAGCAATCAACATCGCATGATTATCTGTAAATGAGAGTTTCTAAGCAAGATAGACACCTGCAATATTGATTAAACATGAAGTGATTTCTGTGTTTCCCGAACAGCTAATTGTAGCATAAGCAAATGCAGCATACACTGCTGATTCCTGTTCAGCTTGGCCTGGAAGAAGGAAAGCGATTATTTTAAACTATATGGTACAATTGATTTTGGCACCTCATTTATTTTCAGGAATAGAAATGAACAAAAGCAAACAGAGAGTGCCAAAATAAATGATTGCACTTGCAATAACAATTTAAAGTGGACACTTGTTCCAGAAATGTATTAATTAATTTTAATATATATTTAAACCCTACCCCCACTTAAAGAAATGATAGAAAATAAGAATTACCAATAAATCATATAACTAAGCTTTTCAAATGAAATATTTATTCACATATATTATTTAGTGAGTCACATTTTTACATAACCTCTGGAAGCTTTGAACTCAGTGGATTCTTGTCACAAAGATCCATCATCAAGATGTCAGTCTGTGCGGTAAATAGCTTGAAAAGAAAGCTTAACTGTGCTTTGTGAGTACATTGTACATAAGATAAATGGCACGAGGAGCTGTTTCTGAGTAAATATACCAAGACTGGGGTGGCTGTAATGTGAAATGCAACAGTGGCCAAAGGCCAAAGTGGTTTACTTAAAAAGGGCTACATAACATAGAGCTGTCTGGCTAAATCATATTTTGCTGTAATAATATATTATATAGGGTGTTGAATATTAGATTACCTGAATTTTAAATTGATTCATACAGCAGTCAAGACAACTTGTCAACTGAAGGGGTCATGTTCCTGAAAACAGTAGTAATAATTAAGGTTAGTAGGACCCATAAGGGCAGTGCTTAACACAGATCAAAACCTAACTATATTGCATGTTTGAATACTATGCTGCCACTAGTACTAAACATCACAACATAATTAAAACAATAAGTATTTAAAGAACATAGCAGTCGTACTGCCCTGTAATGAGGACAAACACAGTGCTGTCTGTCTACAGCATATCAGACTGGCTCCAGGCATCTCACTGTTGGCTCTTCATGAGGTAAGGATTGCAACAAATGTCCACCACATCAGGGCTGATTATTATTGGTCAATTAGTGTGACCCTGTTTGCTCACCTGGAACAACTATGTAAAGCACAGACCATGTGACACTTTTATTCAGGGAAGCTCTTTTCAAGGCCTTTCAAACTGTGTACATTTTCCATACAGGAGTGTAAGAGTATTGAATCATGTTTGTGCCTCCCCACATCTTTACAACTAGCGTGCATTTAATGGTTTCTGACCAATGTGGTTGCTATAAATAATAATAATAATAATAATAATAATCAATAGAAGTAGTAGTAGTACTCATTTAAGAGTAGTCATTTGAACATCACTACTTAACTGTGACCAGGCTCATTATATGATTGTACAGTGTACAGGCAATTCTTGGGTGTCTGATAATTTATAACATTGAAATACAAGTCCAAATCTGGCATTTATCCAAGGGGTTATATAATTTACCTTTAACGTATAAGAAAATAAACTTGAAAGGCTTGTGGACTACATTTACTTTATACCTGGCAGAATCAAATGTATTCTGTTCAGCTATGCATTTTTCCCACTAAAAGGGCATGCTGAATATGTTTGACATTTTGCAAAATAGACGGATTGTGAAGTAATCTTATTTCACAGGTTTTTCTGTAACCTTTGTCCTTGTGTAATCAGACGGCGTCACCTGAGATCAATCATCCAAACATTACATACAAATTCAACATAAAATCTGCATATAAATATGGGGGCAAACATACCATATTCGTGACGCGGCGCTGTTCGCACCTTTGGTAACCTTTATGGCTGCGGAAGCCTGCAACATACCCGGTGAGAAAACTGTGCCATTACTTAGATGATTAAATTTGGCAGCTCTGAGCCCTGCACTTTGATCAAGATGGATGGATTTTTTATTCTGTTCAGACATTGGTCCAATGCCTGCGTTACGTTTGCCTACAGAGGTCGAGTCTAATTAAGTGGAGGAGAAAGTGATAAGGGCTGGGTTTCTCCACCGCTGCTGCGCAGTTTGTGCAGGTGACGTTCGGCAAGGCCAGCGATGACCGAGGGGCTGCACCCCATTCTGCACTGCCGGAGCACCCACAGATACCGCCTGTCACTACCCCCACTCTCCGCCCCTCCCCCCCCCTCCCGAAACCCCACCCCCCAATAGGATGACAGCAGGAAATACGTCCTCTCAGTGATGGTTATAGAAGTTTAGCTGCTTAAGTGAGGACATTTTCATCAGAAATGACATACTTTTGTGTAAATAACTGATTTTAGACAGTAAATATAGAGCAGAGATTATCTAGGAAAAGATCATGTAGGAATGGTAATAGAGAGACTTGGTTCCACCACTTTATGCTAACATGAAGAATTAGATACTTTCTTTCCTCAATGTTTCACCTTTTCATGGTAGGAAAAAATAACATGCATACATTACGGCCACAAACTTGCTATAGAAATGTTACCTTAAAACTTGCATCCCCAACTAAGTCTACTATTGCAACTAGTAGTTTTTCTTATCACAAAATCATTCATGAATGAACATAGAAGTCTATTTCTCTCTGCAGCACTTCTAGGGCATGTACTGTAAAATTAATGAAGCTACAGCTTTGCCACTTGCTCTTCCTGAAATCAGTGTTTCTCTACAGTACATGCTAAGAAAAGCAGGCTTTCATTCAGGCCATTTCAGAGCATTTCATGGTTATAAAATCTTAATTACAAATGTGAACTTGGTAAATACACTGGCTGAAATCCATTTCTGTCAGGTTTAACTCTTCATCAAATGACACATTGTAAAAAATGTAGAAGCAAGGAGTCAGCAATTTTGTTTCACCTGTACTTGTGTACAGGAGTTTTACTTAGAAACAACAGCAACAAAGACAACATGTCCGTTACGTTTGGCAACCAAGGGGTGTGCACAGCGGGCACCTGGGATTGGTATAGATTCCCTTTCAGGTGGCCTGTATCTGAGACTTAGGGCATTTCTCTACCTGCTGACGGCTTTTCTGCCCCATTACTAATAAGTCACTCTCCCCTGGGGTGCTTAGATTTGAAACTGAATGAGGAGAAACTACTTTTGCAGAACATGGGACAAAACTCTGTTATGTGCTGAAAAGCAGTCAGTGAGTACATACAGTAGAGAATCCATGTTTTCATGTTTTCCACAAAAGGAAATTACAGCTAATAATTCCAGTGACTGGAGTGGGTCTACTTTGTCCGAAAAAGTTGTTTAGCTGAATGACTGGATGTGGCTATGTTTCTTAACAGTGAGTGTGCTGGCTGGCTGAAAACCTCTTACTGAAAAATGCCCATGCAACAAGTTGAGAATAATATTGCGAACAAACCAAGACAGAAACAAATGATAGGTTCTGATCCCCAATGTTATAGAGTAATTCAAAAACAGTAAATGGGAAACAATCCAAAAATAAGATGCTTATATACCTTTACTCACATTTTGACATAGTTAAAATATCTTGAAACAACTGAAACCAACAAAGTCTTTTTGGAATATACCTCTGTCTGTTGTTTCAAGAAATTTTGAAAAAAAAAAAAAAAAAAAAAGTTGTGTGAACAAAGCTTGGGTCTGTGTACACTAGTTCCTCTGTTCAGAATGGCCACAAAAAGTCAGTACACTTACATTCTACACAAAGCCAATGATCTCATCTTTATTTCAGTGATAACTTATATCAGCTTGAGCTTCCAATCATTTTTTTCTGTTCCACCATGATCAAAAGGATCTTCAAGCATTCTCGCCATCACATGTCAAAATTGGAAAAGGCTAAGATTCTTTCTGGTTAGAGAAAACAAAAAGATAAATACTGCATGGTCTGAAGGTCTAGTTAATAAATAAGTCCAACTCACAATAAGACAATGATGATGTCATGACAACCCCCACCCCTATCCCATATACCCACCCTCCCCATCCACCTCACCCACCCAACCCCCCACTCACCTTACAGCACTCTATAATAAGTAAAACACAAAGGGAAATCAAACCCAAATGTGAATAAAGACAGCAAGATTTTCACCAAAGGCTATTACTACTGAATTTTGTGGACAAAACGCATGTAGAAATGGTATGAAAGGTTCAGTGCAGATATCACGGAGCAGCATCATACTGAAGAATTGTATAGCAGATGAAGAGTGGGAGCTGAACTAGGAATGCCAAGTGCAGGGTTATCGAGTTAGCATGTAACTTTCCTTCCATTTCTGTGGGGAAAGACATGCGCACACAATGTACACCATAGCGGACACTGTTAAAAGTACACAACAAAAGTCTTGAGGCTTGCTGTTGACTTTCCATATATACTGAAAAAATGTCACCTTTAAAACATGTCATATTAACATACATAATTACATAAGTACAGTACATACAAATTGCATTTTGAAAAGTAATCCATTCCAATGTACAGTGAGGATATGTTCTCTGTTTTCTTCTGTATTTTCCATATGGTAACTCATATCACTGCATTCAGTAGTAAGTCCACCTTTCTGGAATGGACAGACAAAAATAGTACTGGACAGAGTGGTCATGCTTTGCATGTATTAAATAGCTTTCATAGACCATTTGGCTCTGTGATGCAAAAATCTTGTACCCAAACATAAAAGCATAACTTCTGAGATAACATCTTTGCATAGCTTCTCTACTTCATCAGTATCTTGAGTATAATCCACACTTACCAGTACCTTCTTACAAACATTTCAAAATGTCAAACACCTTCAGACATGGACACGGATTGTTCTGTTTCTCCACTGTAATGTCCTCCTCATACATATTTCAAGTAATTTTCAACACTGGAATCCATTGGCCTAACCATCTTCATGGCAATGTCAAGTGATCTGAGTCCAGTCAGAATCTAATCCATTCTACAGGATACTCAGTCCTGGTTTTGGCTACAGTAAAAAGACAGAGGTGCAGCTGAGGTCAGTGTGCGTAGTGGAAGCAGCTCAACAGCCTGGCGACCAAGCCGCCCAGTGTGGTGCCCTTGAGCCACAGAAAGAGTTCGTACATGTTGATCTGCCACAGGGTGACGGCCTCCGACAGGGCGATCTGCATCCTCCTGGTCCGCGAGCGGGCCTTACTCCTCTTGTACCTGTGAGAAAATGCAAACGACATTGGAGTCAAGCAGAGGAGGGTGCCTACAACGCTTACTTGTCAGTAGTTGGGCACCCTCTCGACCTCTAACGTTACATTACATCATTATCATTTAGCAGATGCTCTTATCCAGAGCAACTTACATATGTTGCAATTTTTACATGATATCCATTTATACAGCTGGATATTTACTGAGGTAATTGTGGGTACAGCAGCAGCGTCCCAGCAGGGAATCAAACTGGCAACCTTTTGGTTACAAGCCTTGCTCTTTACCACTATGCTACACTGCCTATTACTCTTACACAGAGTTGCATTTACATGCTTTTTGTTATCTGTGTTTCTGTAAAACACCAGGCTGGTTGGGGTGGAAGAATATTTTTTGGTTATTTCACACTGCATTAATTATACAAAAAATGGGGAAAAAATCATTAATATAGGTCATTTACTGTACATCCTGTTTGCTGGAATGAGCTGCAAAGGTATTTTTGACTTTATTTCAGATCTCGATCTAAAATACACTATGATAAAAAGCAATGAAAGAGTTTGGGGGTACTTAGTCATTCAACAAAGAGAGCCTTCAAAATTCACCTTCAGCACAGAGGAAACTATGTAGATTAAATGAGCGTGACTACTCAGTGCATCCACGCTGGCTGGGGGGCTGGTTGCCGGGGAACACTGAAACGCTCTATAATGCGTTGCAAGGTGGCTTTCCATGTGGCTTTGAACTACCGAACGGTATGCAAAATCGTGTTTATCTCTGCAATTTTTTTTTTAAGATCTCTGCCTGTAGAAACGATGAGATTATGTAAATGTGACTATGAATGTCTTTCGGAGAAAAAAAAAAAAATTAGGAGAAGCTTCCCACTTAAAAGACGTGGGTACAGTAGAACCCTGGAGATAGCATGAGACCATCGCTGTTTCAGACCCGAAAGCTCGGCGTCCTGTGTTTTCTTAAATGTCATTAAACTTTCAGGATATTTTAGTGGACCAAGATAGCTAAGCTTTAGGTGGTGGACATGGTTGGTTTTGGTGCAAACGGTGAAGGATGGAGCACAACAAGGCATTTTTTTACACAGTAGATGTAGACCGATGATACAGCGAGTCAGAAAATCACTCCGATTATCATCACACCCGACACAAATGTTTTTGATCTCAGCGGACTGAGGCTTCAAGCAGTAAAGCCTCACTTCACTCAGATCATCTTCATGGCTTGAGCCGAAAATGTTACAACTTCTCTCTAGTTTACTCCACAAAAGGCAACATTGGATATAATGACAGACAAAACAATTTCACTACCTCTGCTGCTGCCATTGTTACAGAACCTAATTTGCTTATCATTATACTAAGTTATTGTCAATTAGCAGATGCTCTTATCCAGACCTACTTACATAGGTAACAATTTTACATGTTATCCATTTATACAATTGGATGTTTGCTGAGGTAATTCTGGGTTAAGTACCTTGCCCAAGTGTATAGCAGCAGTACCCCTGTGGGGAATTGAACCAGTAACCTTTTGGTTACAAGCCCTACTCCTTACCACTACGCTACACTGTCACAAAAAACTTAACTAAACTTTATACTTTTGTTTACTTAATGCAAAATCGTACCATTACTGTTGCTTGAATGTAGTGAAGACATGCAGTTGTATGCCTTGATAATGTCATACAAGGACATGCGTATTGGAGAAAGGGCCATCTTTTGAGCAGATGAAACCACCTGCACAGAGATGTGCTGCTCTAAGAGACAAGTGACGACTCAGTTATCAGCAAGAGTCGGTGGAGAAATGGAGTGGAGAAATGAACAAGTGGGGCCAGCACAGGCCGGACGGTGTCGGCTAAACCACTGCTTATCGCCTGAACAGAAATGTAAATAAATCACGCCGTTGTGAAGGGTGGGGAGGATGGGTCCTCGGGAAGGTGTCAGTTTGGAAGACCGGGGGGGAGCCAGCCAAATCAAGCCCCCGCCAGCTTTGGCAGCGTCACGTCGGACTCCAGCCGGGATAAAGGGACGCGGGCTGCGGGGGGGGAGGGAAGCGCAGATGAAACGTTTCGACGACAAGCGAACGATCCCGGCGGGTGAGGGGGAGTGGGAGAGCCGGGTGTACGCTCCACTTACCCTCTGTCTGTCAACAGGAACCTCCCTGTCCCGTTACATCACCCACCGTCAGCAGAATGAAACACTCTCACTGCTTTCACTATCTGCAGGCTGGCCAGGGCTCGAGGAGGATGGGTCACATCATTCACTCTCCCTTTAAGTGCTTTTTGGCTTCTGGATGTTAGCCCTTGCATTAGACAGAGCAGTACCTGAGATCTTAACGCACTCTCCTCTGCTGCAAAACAAGCATTACACGTGTGTCTGTTTGTCCCCATATGAGGTTATGCGCGTAATTATAGTTGTGTGTCATTTCTTGTGATCATTTCGCTGCTGTGTTTTCCAAAGCGCTCTGTGACAATACCATTGGGGCGGGTGTCAATCAAATCAAGTTTGACACGCTTTGACAGACTGATTGATTGACAGATTCGGATGTACATGAGACCCTTGCAGGGTACATTCTACAAATCCCTGTGAGGAGGAAAATTTGTAAATACTTTACTGAACTGATGCTAAAGACATGCCCTCTGAGATGAAAAAAAAAATCACATAGCAGTATCAACAAACAATTTAACACTGCAGTAAATAAATGGGAAAAATCTGGTGACTGTCTGACTGGAGGAGCCTGCTGCTCGTGTCCTTCACAGAGTGTGGAAAACCGACATTGCTGGGCTGTGCTTAACTTAAAGGGAAGCTTGAAAAGGTACACTGCGGCAGAGGGTCTTCTGATAGGCGTTTCTGGGATGTTTAAACCTTTCAGTTAGCTTAATTTAAAGCCAACAGATACCGCTTTGAAATTTTACATGGAAAAGGCATGGGAGAGAACATCTTTCTCACGGACCATGACTGGTAGACCCAACTCACCAGCACCCGTAAAACGCAGGATCATCATGCAGTGAAGACAGTATCAGACTGGGAACATTCTGCAGTTACCATTCACATCTCTCCCTCAAAAAGGACAGAAATCAACAGTGAAGACCATCCACTGTTAATATCACTGGCCAGAGAGGTTTCTTCATTGTAAGCTCTCCTTACATTTACATTATTGGCATTAAGCAAACGCTCTTGACCAGAGTGACTTACATAGATTACAATTTTTACATGTTATGCATTTTTACAGCTGGATATTTACTGAGGCAATTGTGGATTAAGTACCCTGCCTAAGGGTACAGCAGCAGTGCCCCAGCAGTGAATTGAACCAGTAACCTTTCGGTTACGAGCCCTGTTCCTTACCATTATGCTACACTGCTGCTTTACGGGTTTGATCAAGTTCTTCTGATATCTGCGCCTGCGCTGAGGAGCTGCTCTGTGCATGTGAGTCAGAGCTCCGCGCCCGTGCGCATCTTGCCGAGCCTGACGCTGAGCTTTGGAAACCCTCCCCATGCTGCCAGGCAGGACCCGGCTCCCCTCACCCCGCTTCCCACGGATTCCCGGGAGTCGGCGGCGCTACACCGCTACTCCATTAGCATGTCTCCCATTAGCTTAATTCTGCCCCGTAACTCTCGGTGACATTTGCGTCTGTTCGCCGGGCGCGCGGATCTCGGTGCGGCCTCCTCCCAAGGCGCTGGCGTTCACACTGTCCACGTTCAGAGCCTGAGCTCTCTCTCTCTCTCACGCTCACATCACTTTCAGGAGGGCTTGGAGAGGCTTGGAGAGCAGTGTGTTACAGCAGCCCAGAGAGCTATTTGTTATGCAGAAAGATGTACTTTTGCATTCTGTTGCCATGCGATTCCCCATCACTGTCAATGCTGGCTTATAAATACAGTCTCTGAAGTACTTTTGCAGTGAGGGTTGGAGGCAGTGAAAAAAAAGGCCCAGGTCTGACCAATGTCAAGACACTGCATCTGGCACTAGACAAAGCTTTGGCTTTCTGCCGGAGACAGCAAGGCCTCTATTGAATGAAAGCACAATGCACTTTATCCTTAAAGAAAGTACTGCATTCGCTTGTTTTTCCACATGTAATTGTGAGCTCTGTGGACACTCGGATAATGAAAAAAGTTTAGAGGGAATGAAAAATTATAACTTGTTTCAATTCATAGCTCAAATTTTGGAACACAGGGCATGAGAAAGAGCAATTAGATGCCCACTTTAAGCACATCCTCTTGTCATACACACACAGAATCCTAGATTCACTATGGCTGTAAAAATACAATAAATATATCCACCATAGGGGAAAAAGGGAGGCCACACATCACCATTAGCACCTTCCCATGTGTCTTGTCACTACCAGAATCCAGTGGACAGGGTAGCAGAAGTGTGGATCAGCCAAGAGCAGGAATACAAGGTGAAGTCTGACAAAGAGGTGTCTTGCTGTTCCTCTGATACTGCATGAGACCTGAATTACTCAACAGAGCACAGTGAGGACAGGGTAAACATTACACTGGTCCTCCTGCCTCGTGAAGTGATGCTTCTCATCTTACTCGCTGCTGGTAACACACAGAAAGCAGGCTGTAACCCCATCATGTGGGTCTGGCTTAAACCGGGCCTGTCTGCAGTGCTGAGGGCCCTGTGAAAAAAAGCCATTATGCTGAAAAAGGCCTTTTTAAGCATCAAACTGCGGGCTGATAAGTGAGAGGTGAGGACTAAACTGGTGCACTTAAAAGGCCCTTCTCGAGAGGGAGAGAGAGTGAGAAAACTATCAAGAGATTTACCGCTATTCAATATTTTGAAAGTACAGGAGTAGAGAAAAAAAACATTAAAATGCTCACTTAAAAGATCAGCTGTGTGTAGGTGTTTCTGGTAAAAAGCATCAGCACACACAGAGTGAGAGAGAGAGAGAGAGAGAGAAAGGGAGAGGGGGAGAGAGAAAGAGAGAAAGAGAGAGAGGGAGAGGGGGGAGAGAGAAAGAGAGAGAGGCAAAAACATTTATAGAGCCGTTTTCAGCAGAGGGGGCACGGAGGGTGTCGACAGCTTGGTCCGAGAGAAGGGCTCTGTGTCATTTCCGGGACCACAATTGAATTAATCACTTTCAGGAGATCTCGGATTAAGCCCGTTCGCAGAAGTGTGGACTACGCAAGTTCTGAAAAACGTCCAAAAGGCATCAAATAATATCCATACGGGTGGGATGTCAAACGCGGGGCCCGGGAGTGCAGAGCGCAGCAGAAAAGGGAAGTTAGCTCCAGCTCCAGCTCTCCACAGCCCAGAACGCCATTCCAAGAGGCGTGCAAACTTTGGCGCTCTCCAGCCCTCTGCTCGGTGATGGCTTTTTGATCTGCATTCCGCGCTTGGCCGCCATTGGGTGTAATAAAGAAGCACTGATGCGGACGACATTGGGTTTCATGTCTCGATGCTTCTACTTTCAGCTGAGCGCCGACACCCTTTACGAGCAGAGGGACCCTCCAACCACCATGATGCTACGCGCGCTCGCGCACACACACACACACACACACACACACACACACACACACACACACAAACACACAAACACACAAACAAACACACACGCGCGCGTGCGTGCGCATGCACCCACTCATTTGGATTGTAATGATTTTTTCTGAGACAATCATAGAGTACTTCATTAAAATGGTATGAATGAATCAATATGATCAGTGCTGACTGCCACCGAAAGTACAATATAATCATGGAATTCATTCACCCAATTACACACAAGGGCAGGGAAGCAGACAGAGCTATGAGCAGATATAAATAGATGTAAATGTAGATATTTCTCCATCGTGGTAATAATTGTCAATATCAGTCTTATCGCCCCATGAAAATCACATATGTATGGGAGAGTCATTAGCCATTTTGGTGCGTAAACATAGACTAGTCCCTGAGTGGGCTTCCACAATGGATGGATTTCATGTTCAGATCATGAGATCTAACCTATGGGGACTGTTAACACAGATTTGAAAGGGCTAAAGTAGGTCTGAGCAGAGGGAACAGACACCAAGGAATAGTACTCTGGCTAGAGATTAACACGCATGTCGGTCAAAGAAGAAATTGAGTAGATAATCCTAGAATTGGCAGATTTAGTGGCTGGTGGCTTCTTTCTTGCTTGCTCCTCTTCTTTGATTCTTGAGCTTGAGAGCAGCAAAGAGGTGGTATGTAAGCAGAACCTGGTATTGAGGAGCTGAGTAAATCATATGTTTTGAATCGAATTGATCATACCGGCTGTAGATGAGCTTATCTTTGTGAATATAATTATATTTTCGCCTGTGTGTTATTTTTAAGTAAATGAAGCACCAATAACTACTGAGCAAATCCACCTGAAGCCCCTGAGATGAATGAATAGAGAAGCCAAGGGAGAGTTTACTCTAGACAGTGGGGAAACTTAATGCTGTGTCTTAGGAAAACAAACAATCAGATGGCCCTGGGCCCCATGCAAGCCCAAAACTCTAATATGGCTGATTGGGAACATCCTGGGATTGAATGCATTTCAACAGCAGTGTGGTGTAGAGAACCGCAGTGTGGTGTAGTGGTAAGGAGTAGGGCTCGTAACCAAAAGGTTACCGATGCAATTCCCTGCTAGGGCATTACTGTTGTACCCTTGGGCAAGGTACTTAACCCACAGTCGCCTCAGTAAATATCCAGCTGTATAAATGGATAAAAACTGTAGTCTATGTAAGTAACTGCAGAATGTTCCCATGGCTAAAATCGTAGCCTACTGTATGTAAGTCGCTGTGGATAAAAGCGTCTGCTAAATGACAGTAATGTAATGTAATTTAATGTAATGTAACAGTGTGAACCTAAAAGCATGAATGGCCTAAAAGCCCTCAGTGATGTGGGGGCCGGGCTGCTTACGTGGCCACTGCGCGGATGCAGCAGCGGGACATGTTGATGAAGGAGCTGGCGCTCGCCCGGGTCTGCAGCGTGGTCTCGATGCCCCGCAGGAGGTCGTTGGTCTTCAGGAGGAGCAGCATCTGCCGGGGAATCTTGTTCAGCAGCTCGCTGATCTGAGGTAGGTAGAGGGCGGCGTTGGTCCGGATCTCCACGTCCTGCGCGCAAATCACACCAGGAGAGCATGTGAGAGCCTTGCTGTTATCTCAGCACTCTCCCACACGCATGCCCACAGACACAGGCACATGCACAGAGACACACTCATGGATAGCAGTAATGGAAGCACTAATGCACATAAACGCTCTTTCCAGCAATGCATTTTATGACACAGCAATGCATTTTTGCATTTTAAAATGCAAAATAAACATTCCATACCTAATGAAAAATGGGTTTAGAATCATGTCCTTTCATTGGTAGCTTGTTAAAATAAAATAAAATAAAAAAAGGTTTAATAAAATGACAACCAGATGGTATACAGGAATTTCACTGAATCAAGTACAGAGTAGTGTCTTGCCCCCCCTGAATGATGTCACTGAACAAGATATTCCCACTTGTTTGGTCACAGTCACTCCTGTCCACTTCCTAAAGGCACAGTGACTGTGACCTGCGGTGAATGTGATTTAGTCTCAGTGTTCCCACTCTCTTTACACGTCAGCTCGCTGAGAGCCAGTCACTCTGCATGAGTTCCCCGGTGTCAACACACGCTACAAGCACCCCTGCATTTCTCTGCTGCAGCAATTTCTGCTTACTCACGTAACGAAAAAAAAAAAAAAACGAGCGATTAGATTGTGAGGGTGTTTTTTTTTAAAAAAGGGGATTTGGGTCTGCGCAAACGCAGCTTCTCTCCTCCATTGGATTACATTTCCCAGCATCCCCAGCTCTCAGACGCGGGCGACGGCATAATTCTCCCGGCTGGACCCTTTCTGTCACACCGCATTTAAGATACGCAGAAATATATGCCTGTCCTGTCAAGCGCCTGTCAACAGCGTGAGTTAGTGTTCCCTTTTCTTCGAGTAACAGCATTTTACCAGTCATACAATACCAGCCATCCCTCTTCAGACATCCATTTTCTCATTTATTTCCACTGTCACAGTTTCTTCCCTAATGTCCACACTCCAGGATTTAAAAAAAAGAGAGAGAGAGAGAAAAAATCCGAGTAGCTTATTTAACAGACAACTGAGAAACTGAGAGCTTAGAGCTGCCAGTGGGAAGATTAGCTGTTTGGCTTTGTCACTTGAGCGACGAAAGCCCCAAGGCTAGGGACCACAAGCAAATGTTCTGAAAGCAATCAAGCCTGTATTTCTCACCGCTGCCCTTGCGCTGAGAAATGACTTGGACAGTTGATTTAGTGGCTGGCTGCAAAAGGCCCACGATATCAACCAGCATTAACAAACCCTTTTTCTTTTTAATCTGTCTCTATATTATACAGACAAGTAACCTGGCACACAAGTTCAACGCATACTTCTCCTTGGCTTATTCCGTCAACATGTTTTGGGCTGTTTTGCTACTGTGGGGGCAGATGACACCATTTTTGGGTCCGCCCACTGGCAATGATGGCGAAGATCTTAGGGTTAAGACACTGTTTGCTCACACTCAGCAGCATGTTAAACTTTGTGCAGAGAAAGAAAAAGCCCTCTATGCACAGATATGTCAGCGGGATCCTGGTGGCTGCTGGGATTTGTCTGTGAATGCAGACCCTGTCAGAGAGAAGACCAGGGTTCACACGCCCATGTGGGCAGTGTCTGCTGTAGCAGTTAAAGATCGCCAGACTCTGGCCATGAAGACTGCAGCTTCGAGTATCAGACTATTGCGCTCTTGAGCTTTACTCAAATTGCCATAAATCCAGTAGAAATTCAGCTGATGGAGGGATTGTTAGAGAAAATGTATGAAATTGTAAGCACAGCATCTCTCTCTGGATTTGGGTGTCTGCTAAGCAAATAAATAATGTAATGTTAGAGAGGCAGTGACAGAGCAAGAGTTCCTGTCCCAGAGTCAGTCCATTATTGCAGAAAGACTGCATCTCAGCCATTCTTATATCCCTGAACACTGGCAGTTTTCTGTACCTCAACATCAATATTGACTGAGCTTTGTCCTCAATTCCATATAAAACACATATTTAATCAGTAATTCTGCTCACGTGCAAATGTGTCCTGATGATATTTTAAGAAGAACATATCGTACCGCTGACAGCTATAAAGCACATATTTGCTTAAGTCAGATCAGGGCTGGTAAGTAAATGACTACATTTGTTGAGGATTTTATTTTTTTTTCTGCTCTTCTGAGAGGTTCCAGCTGGCGGCTGGTGGCAGATGCCCGGCAGGCCTGACAGGTGGGTTCGGCCCCGATCCAGGCGGCCCCTCACGCTGACTCACATGCGGGACGGGGAGGGTAGCGAGGGGACTGTCACGCTGACACCCCCTTCGCCCCTCAGCCACAGTTATGGGCGCTGGCAAGCGACGCCTGCACCCGCGGACACGGAGGCTGGCAGAGCACGGTGACATCCCGTGTCCAGCATGGGTGTGTGTGTGTGTGCGCACGTGTGTGTGTGTGTGTGTGTGTGTGTGTGTGTGTGCGCGCGCATGTGTATGTGTGTGTGTGTGTGTGCGTGTGCGTGAGTGTGTGTGTGTGTGTATGTATGTATGTGTGTGTCTATGTATGTGTGCCGGCAGTGGCTTGACATGACATGAGGTGGGGTGGGAACTGCAGTGAACATCCCCTCCCCCAATCTGTTGATCAGGGGAGAGCAGTATACAGGGAGGGCCTTCCAGGAAGGGAATAGTGGTAAAAAAAGACTCACAAGGTAGAGGACGGAAACAGGGACTGCATTAACTAATAGTGCTTTCTACTGATAACCACGGTGCCATGGGCACTATCTTGGCATCTGTGGAAAGAGGCAGTGGAGTGTGAGTTTGATGCTGCCTGGAAAGCTGGGAGGTTGTACTGTGACATTCTCGCTGGAGGAAGGGGGGAGGGGAGGAGAGAGGGGGGCTACATACAGTTGCCTTGATTTTATTCTTTTTTCTCTTGAGGTACAGAGGGACTTTACAGGAGAGAATGTGGGATTTTCCAAAACACAACTCATGGATATGCAAAGGAATCAAATGACTGAATTCTTAGTTATGCTGAGGGTGATACATCAGAAGTGGGATGTGATCAGCCAGACAGAGAAACATTGTCAAATTTAGGATCAAGGTTTAAAGGGAGATTTTCAGAAGAAAACTATTTCTAAAGAGTTTACAGGATCAAGCTCCCTGTTATCAGATTTCAGAACAAACACATTATGCGTAATGAAGCTGCAGCTGAAACACTCTCATTGTGGAAGAACAACAGAGCAGCTGAGAGTGTTCCACAAAAGAGTGACCACTAAAAACCGGCCCCGCTGGCATCTGCATGGGGCTGCAGCAATTACCTGCATTTACTGCCCGCGACTACGACCGATGTAGAGTACAGATGCCTTTTTATTGGGATTACATTCTTCCCTTTCTTATTCTTTTTTTCGTGCGGGATTTGAAATGACCCGTGAAATGCACTTGTCTGGGCGTCAGTCCCGGGATTGGCTGGGTGCGGATTGGATGGGAAGAGTCCGCTGCCTCCTTCGGCTCGGGGGGTTAATCTGTCCCACGAGAAGCTGGAGCCAGAAGATCTCCAAGGATCGCGGAGCTCCGAGCAGACGGCGAGCTGCTCATCTGCGCAGGCAGGTGTGGAGTGTGACAGGGGGCCAGCGCCACCTCTGCCATGCAAAACGCATCATCGGAATTGTGGGAAATAGGCACACAGACAGCAGCTCACAGGAGAGAGAGTGAGAGTGAAACTACAACAAAAAAGAGCATAACTGGACTATCAAGAACATATTCACATTCAGTTTTCTTTCTTTCAGCTTTAACTAAAATACAGTGGTTAAAATGTATTAAATGTATCTACTGACTACTGTTTAGTTTTTCTAAAAGAACATAATAACAACATCACACAGCTTTAAAATGCACTCAGCATTCAGAAAATTAAAATTTCCAAAAAGATAATGGGCAATAAAATGAATAAAGAGGAGAGGTTGCAGTGGGTGATGCCTAATTCTTATGAATTGCTACTTTAATTTTGCAAATCATTTGTAAAATGGAAGCCATCTGCGATCTACACTTGCTTTTTGAATTGTACCATCATTTTGTACTTTCCTTATTTTGAAGATGTATCTTGTCTTCATTAAATAAATTAATATTCAAGGGCTATGGGTCCATTTTGTTTCAGCTTTCCTTGTCTGGTCGAAGAACTGATATTTTTTTCTTTCCTTCAGCCCATTATTTAATAACTTTGAAGGCTGTACTAGAACTCAACAGCTGAAAAAATTAAACTACAATATTTTAACCTCATTTATTTTATAATCCTTAAACCTCCATTCCTAAGATTTAGGGAGGAGGAGGATTAGGAAGGGTAAAATAAATTGTTTCAAATTTTTGAGCTCTTGTGTGGGACTTACTGGGTACTGATGGTATGAAAAGTTCTGATTAAAATTTTAAATTCTGTGTTTCCGTGACAAAGTCCACATCATGCAATGGTGGGTTAACCTCCTTCCAGGTTCTCTCTTCCTAGTCTTTTCACACTTCCCTGTGCTCGTAATCCATACAATCCCGCCTGTTCTATCGATTCCTGTGCTTTCTCTTTAAGGAATGAGTGTGCCGCCCGGACTAATGCGTTATCTGCTTGGCAATGCTCTGCTGATTTTCCTCTAGGCCATTTGCTTGAGATATGGGCCTGTTCCATTGCTCTGAACCACGCTGAGATTATGAGTTCTCTGATGTACAGTGCTGCATCTCTTCATCTGCAGATTTATATAACAATGTTAGTTCAGTGTCTACAAAAAATAAATAGTGAGCTCACAATCCCGTGTACGGGGGAATCTGTTTGCAGGGGAAGAAATATTATGTGCACCTTGAACATAATTCCTCCGATTTGCATACGGTTCTCTGTCGCTGTGACTATTTGTTTATTTCAGTTCTGTGGTGGGAAGTGAGAAACAAAAACATGCGCATTTGCATTTTCTTGAATAAATCACTCCGAATGTCAGAGATAATTCATTCACGTAAATAAAAGGAATCGGTGCGGGTCATTTCAATTGGCATCCAGTTTGATTCTTCATTGTTATGTTTCCGCATAAAGCAGCTCCGCGTTTCAGTGGCCTGCCTTCATCCGGTTGCCCCTTTTCTCTTTGAAGTTCCACCTCCACTTCAAGGTTCAGTTCCACTTCAAAGGCAGGGCGCTCTTCAGGACGCTGCGGTGAGCGCCGGCAAATTATCCCCCCGCTCCGCGCGGAATTATTGTCCTCCGCGAACGCCGCCGTGCAACCGGCTATTTTATTTAAAGGGAGAACCCCTCCAGGTGAGCGATTCAGGGGCCAACGCCGCGCCTTGGTTGGGTGGCGGAGGAAACCTGACGCTCCCCCCCTCTTTCAGTTAGACCGCAAATTAGAGGTCATCCGAGAAGGACCTCTTTTGGAGCGCCATGGGGGAAAGGAGACTCCCCAGTCCCCCCTGCTCAGCGTGGGGCGCACTCGCCACCGGCGAGGACGTGACACGGCACTCGCCAATCACAGGGCGGCGCGCCTGTCTCCCGGGATCACAGAGCGCTTACGAGATGCATGATATCGCACATAAGCAAGTGGGTAGTGGAGCCTTACCCCCGTCGAATTACACGCAGTCAAGAGCATTAAGATTGATTGTCGCTCTCGCGCCTGCGTGCCTGATGAAGACTCTGCCGCGTGCCAGAGAACTGAATGGAAACGTCAGGATCTGAGGACAGGGCGCTGACAAAACAGACAGCTTTCCCCCCCGACTTGCCAAAGGAGCGACACGCGAGACTTCAAAGATGAAGGCTCTCTGTGCTCTTTGTCGTGTTTCCATCCCTGTAAGCATTTTGAGCCGCGCTAAAAACGCACAATTCCTATCAGCGGGTCGGCCTTATTGTACCTGTTTCTGCGTCACGGGGGTAAAAAATAGGTCGAGTTTGGATTTATCAGCATTCTGGGTGCGAGAGTTCCTGTGAAGGACATTGGGCGGGATCGTAATACAGCACTCCTGGGAGGCGTCTGGGTGATGCAAGTCAGGCCCTGGCACAGCGGGCTCACGGCTGGCTGCACACCTGACACCGGCGCGCTGATTTGTGGGCTGGTTGGGCCTGAATGTATGTACGGCTGTCTAGTAAACAGCGGGGGCTGAAGAGAGCTCAAAATGGAAATAGCTTTGTCGCGATCAATAAAACAGATGGGGCACCCGACGACACGAACGCACCCCTCCCCGTCATACACATATTTTACTCAACTATTTTTGGATCCCGATATATTTTAACTAGGAGAGAGAGAAGTATGTGAGGACACTGCTAAGAGAAGCATAAGGTTTCCTCGTGACACATCCAGTTCTGTTCATGGTGCAATGTGTGATTGCAAAGGATAAATACTTTTCTCGACATATCCAGACATGGCCTAAATCACTGCACTGAGATGTTCAATGACCGTGTCATAATGTTTCCCATTATAAGGGGGTGGTTGGATACTGCAGGTAGAATGCCCCTGAATGGTGGCACCAGTAACTGAAGGACCCCAGTAGTGAGTTACATTATGAAATGATTTTTCAGAGAGGATGCCTTCATTGTGTCAGGAAATTATTTAATTATAGCTTTAACTAGAAAGCTCTAACTGGAAAAGACAAAGGCCCAGACAAGCTAGTAGAGGAAAAAACACAGTCAAAGGAGTTCACCTTACTAACAATCAATACATGTCCCTTATCCTACTACTCCCAGAAATATATCTCTAGTAAACTGCAATACAATTTAATCAAATCTGTTGCTTAGAGGCATTACACTACTAAAATGTGGAAAAAACATTACATTTAGAGAAAAAAGACATGAATTCAATGTGTAATTTAATAACTCCTGTTCTGTGTTCACAACATGGAAGTCATGTCCTAATTACATCAATGCTGTTCCATGTTATAACATTTAGCCTTGTTCCTACTCCTGTGCACCTGCATTGCACAACTTCAGACAGCTTTTACCCCATGTCATTATGGTGATGAAACCATGCTTAGCCCTTTACGTCGCTCTGGTAAGTAACTGCTGTTTGCCATTTAATTTTGTTGTAATGCTTTGTTTTTTGAATACATCATGTCAGCTGTTTTCTTGGGCACTGCATGCAATGGGGGTACATGAGCTATTTTTACAACAGAGGTTAGGGCAGCAACCACTTAATTCTTTACACATCAGAAATTGATTTAACTGCTTACTGCAAGCCTGTATTAACCCGGAGGAAAAAATGACTATTTTCAGATTGGCCCTCTGACATTAAGCTCTACCAACACAAGAGTTTTCTGCAGCCGTCGCTCAAATAAACAGGAGAAACTGAAAACAGCCAGGCTTAAGTTCTTCATTTTTAGCTGAACGTGTACTCTTAACTGCAAAAGCTCTTGCTTCAGCATTTTGAAGGGAGACAGAACAAGAACTGTCCAGTCAGACTGTGACTGCAGCTTCTCGCCACAGTGAGTTAGTGCAGGGGAAGATCCAGTCACAAGACCAGTGTCGAACACGTCCATCAGGTGTGCCGCTTATTGGCCTCCTCATGCTGGTCTTTTTTATTGTCAGGTATGGGTCTGTCTCTTGGCAAACTCTCTCCTTTCCCTGCACTGCCACCTCCAGGGGTCCATTAAAAACATGGCACTGATCAGCATGGACACTCCAGCACACGACCTAAAATAATCTTTCCTCTGGGACAAACACAAACCCAATTATAGAAGAGGGAGTCTATTGTTCCTCCTTGCTATCTCTGCTATAATTCACAGTGAAGGCTTTCAGGTCTCCCTGCCATGCCGGGTTGCTGGCCAGGTCTTGGGTTATGAGGAAAACAAAGCAATGGTTTGCCTTGGCTATGAGGTGTTCTATAAACATGAATGTGTGTGTGAATGTGAAATATTTCACATTCTGAGCTGAGCCACAAACCTGGGACCGACACTCAGGAACTCTGGCTGGCTGTGAGAAGTGATAAAATGCTTAGTTAAAATGCTTTTCAGAAGTAATTTGGCTGTGAATATTTACATAACAGTATAGATACCAACAACCCCCTTTCCTCCATGCTTAGAATAACAACAGAATAACATTCAGTACTGTCACAATTAACAGTAGAATTCCAAAACATGCTGTGAAAATTGGCCACATTCATTACTGAATGATTAGCTTTTTCTGTTCTTACATAATGAGTTGTTTAGATCGATTTCATGTAAGATTTATATAAAGTTTGTAAATTATCATTTAACAACAAAATAAATAATGTCAGTTAACATGGAGAGAGTCAACATCCAAAGTCTAGTCCTCAGCTGCACATGAGAATGGAGAATAGAAGTACAATGGGAAGGTGTGAATATCACTCTCTTTAAAAAGCAGCCACTGGCTGATTGCATACGCTAATAACATCAGGCAGACTGCATCCAAATCTGCTTGCTGAGCACCAGTGCATTTTTACCTCTGAAGGCGTGGCTAAGTGTTCACACCTCCCCGGGTTCGCGGCTGACCCTGCGCGCACCCCGTTTACACACAGCACAGTTGCAAAGACCCTGTGTGAGAGGTGCGCCACCACCCTGGCCATGTCAGAGCGCACGGTCCCCTCACACCTTTCCACAGCTCTGGCCTGACCCGGACAAGGAGTCATCCAGCGGGCTGTCACATCTCTAATAACTCCTGACAGCATAATGACACCTTTTATGAGGGCGAGGAGAATTTCTCATGTGATGGGGCCGCTCTGCTCCGCTGCCAGCCCTCTCCTGTATTTCCGTTCTGTTTCAGGGGCTCAGATATGGAATTACGGGAGATGACTGGCCTGGTTAGATGATCAGTGTCTGTGCCAGCTCAAGACAAGACCATACAAAGGCGTCCCATGAAGAAATGGGCAGTTTACTTCAGGGTACAAAAAAAAAAGCTTATGTAAGCCCTCCATCACAGAAGCTAATGCATGTAACAGGGACCAAACTTCAGAGCAAAAGGACACGTGTCTAAGGAGCAGAAAAATTAACAGATGAAAATATTTCACTTTTTGTGCAGATGAAATGCATCACAGTGTACAGTTAATTCGTTTTACTTGAATTTTGCCTAAATCTTGCTTCCAAAATAGAAAAATAGAATAATCCTCCTTCATCAATGATGATGAAACCTGCATCAACATTATATGTACAACAAATGGAAGCCTTATCCAAAATGCTTACATATAAACATCATATTGTGAATTTATTGTGGAAAGTTAAGTGTCCATCAAACAGCTAAAACACCAGGGAACTAGGGTTTAGTGTCCTCCTATTGGCAATTACAGTCTGAGATTACTTCTATGTCTTACCATGATGGAAAACAGCACTACTGTCATAGGCATCTGACATGAGCTACATTCTCAATTAGCTACATGCAACTACATACTGAACTGACTACAAGCTCAATGAACCAAATAATCCTCCAGTCATTTTGCAAACTCTTAGTATCGAACACTTAAAATAGCAGACAAGGGGCCAACCCTCATTCCAAAGCACCTGGCTGCTCTGACTGTTTCAAACACAAACCAGGAGTAGAGCATCTCTAAGAGCAGGACTTGCAACCCAAAGGTTGCTGGTTTGAATCCCCACTCAGGCACTGTAGTGGTACCCCTGCGCAAGGCACTTAACCTGAATTACTTCTTTAAATATCCAGCTGTATAAATGGATTAGATGTAAAACTTGTAACCTGTGTAACATGCTGTGGTTTGGAGATCTTAAGAGAGAGAATGACTGGGTGTGTATGTGGGGGGGGGGGGGGGGCCGTGTTGTGCCTGTTAATGTAAAAATTTTGCAGTATAATATATTGCATACTAATGCTGATGTTTGTATAATAAAAAGTCAATAAAGACATTGTTCAAAAAAAAAACAACATGCTGTGGTTACGATAATCTGCTAGCCAACTAAATGTAATGTAAATATAAGATCTGCTTATAGTATCTTATACAACCAAAAAAACAACCATCCATGGATAACAAGCTATACATATAGAAAGCACACATTATCACATTATAACTAAGTGGCATCCACCACTGTCACACTGAATTAAAACACTGTGAATGAACTACTTTATCCTGCTGCAAAACGAACATGTGAGTGCGGGAAACAGGTACAGTTCCCTGCCTTGAGTAAAGAATGATACCAAGCTTCAGCAATGTGGATTTAGACTGCTTCACTGTGAGCATTAACTCATAAAAGCTGGGTTAACACAAGGAAATCCATGTCTCAAAGATCAAGCATGGATTATGGAAAAAACTTCTGAGGTTAGTCCCTGAAATTAATTATGTTGTATCATCGTGGGAATATTATTAATAGATTTTTTTCCTCTGGGGTGGGGTTTCAAAAGCCTTCCCTTCTAAGATGGGGAGGGGGGGAGGGAGGAAGGGTTAACTTAGAAACGTCTTAACATTCATTACCTTGCCAGGGCTAGAGGGTCTTAATTTTCACTTGGCATTCTTTGGTTCAAAGCTCAGCAGTTACTTTTTCATTTCAGAATAAACTCAATTTTAGATAACGGACGCCTCGCCAACAATAAGAGTATGACTGAGAGTCTAAAGGAATCTCCAGAGGCAAAGGTGTTTGTTCAATAGAACATTCTCTTTCTTCTCCATCAAACTCAGGGAGATAAATTTAAAAGGGAAGCGTTTGTGTGACTGAGAAGGAATAGTGGAATGAGGAATCAGGGGGTGAGGGGGAGAGACAAACCTGGGGACATGACAAACTAGCTTTCCTATCACAACCCAACCTATCTGATTCCACAGGAATGGGGATACATTTAAGTGTTCACATTAGAGTACTTACTCTAGCCATGTAACAGTAAGAAAATGCAGGTTTGCTGCTGAACCGAATATAGGCCGCAGGCTGCACTAAACAATTTCACAAGTCTCAACTTAGACTTACGACGGTGCAAGAGAGATCATGGGTGACACCCATATGTTGATTGTATTTGCATGTCTCTAAAGGAAACACTTTGCACCTCTAGGTAACGGCCAATACTGCCAATAATAAAGCAACTGCACTGCAATTCCTCTGGACAAAAGGTAATTTTATAACAGCCAAATTTGACAATTTAGTCAGTTATAAATTGGCTGTTGTCAAAATTGGCTGTCATACAAAATGGAGTGATCCTAATTACACCTCTCCTAAACAGTATGACCCCAACCTCTATCATCCTAAAGGGACTTATTCTATACAACTTCATTCTGGATCTCCTCAACCCAGATTGGGTCTTCCAACTGTTTTATGCTTGGAATGTTACATAACATTCCAAGCATAAGACAGCTAGCTGCTGTTTAGAGCTAGTAAAGTATTTTGTTCACAACACATCAGTAAGCTATACTAGCAGATAAGCAGCCAATTACTAGCTAGAAAGCAACCCACTGTAGACTTTTTTAGCTAGTCAGGCTTCTAAACTCTGTTTTATCTGCTAAATTTTGACAGGTCTTCCAACAGAGACCTGTCCAAATGAGTAACTTAAAGAGATAGCACTGATTTATTTGATAGCTAGCAAGCTATATAGCCTACTACAATTGATAAACAATTGGCGATTCCGAGAGTTGCATAAAGGAGAAAAAGCAGTGAAAAACAAGAGATATTCCTGATCTTGACGTGACATCTGTGTAGGGGAATGTAGAAAACTACTCTGGCCACAAATCTCAACCTCCTTTCCCATTTCTTACTAACATAGTCAGATTAGGGCTTTTAGTTCTTTAACACTGTGTCCATTACTGGAGTGAAATCTTTCAGAATGAAAGAGTCTACTTATTATTTGGCTTTGGACAGGTTTCCAGTACTGGAGGAGGAATTAATGATGTCATCATGAGACAGATCAGTGAATGGAAATCTCCGATGCTTGGAAATAACACAGTCTCACAGTGCACTGACAAATGTGAATTCAAACAAAAATGGTAAAAATAGTTCGATTGTTCTTAAAATATAAACTTCTGCCTGGATATGTCTTAAAGTAGTATGAAAAAAAAAAAAAAAAATATCTGACATTCATAGATCACATATCTCAAAATAAAAAAAAAATCAGGAAGTGGAAGTGAGTCACTGCTATCAGGTGCTTGTGGAGGCTGATTCCTGCATGTCAGATTTATGTCTGATTTATTTTCTGGTGATGACTTTTACTGCTTTCCTTTTTTTTTCTTTTTACCAGGGAACGCTATTACCATAAAACCATGCCTGCCAAATATAGCATCTTAACAACAATAGCTGGAGAATTAAACAAATCGACAGCCGTTTGCACAAGAGAGCCCGGTGTAAAATGTGGCTCAGCTTTGTACGGCAAAACAAATGTGACATTTCTGCAGCCGTGAAGAGGCTCTGAGTGACATCCCGATTTCATGTGTGTTTTTCAGATTTCCTGGCAGCGGAGTGGATGTGTTCTCTTCAATGTTCCATCTATCAGCTCCCTCTTCCCAGATGTCTGTTTCTCCCTCTCTGATTTGCGCACTCCTTTCATGCAGTTAGTGACTGTGGCTTGCATTTTACCCTCAAAGAGCATGCTTTCCTGCTATAATCGATGTAAATTACATTTGTTTCAATCCAGTACTAATGGTCTCACTTTCTGTGTTTCTGAATGTAAAACAAACAAACAAAAAAAACAAAATCTTAACTACAACTGTGTATGTGTCCCCCTAATCATTAATGGCCACATTGTCCCCAAGGCCAAAATCACCATATATTGTGCCAGCGCAAATGATGGTGTGCTACTGGTTTTGTACAGAAATAGTACAGTATGTACTGAAGCCTCTGTACACAGTTGAGGTCATTGATTCAGCTTGGCATTTACTGCAATATGTTGGTGCTACTGTTGCAGTTATGTCACTCAAAATACTTCAACACAAAATCCTCTGTATAGGATTTATTTGAGAGGTTACTTTTTCATAGGAAACTTTGGCAACTCTATATTTGAAGCATATACTCATAAAGTGTGATGCAGCTTATACAACACTTTATAAGACAGGCGTTGCCTGTCATAAAGTGGGATGGCAGCTTCTGTAAGGAATGAGTGAAGACAGATTTTGAAAAGTATATATCATTGAAGACAGTTATTTTTAAAACAAACAGAAATGCTTACATTAATTTTTAAGAAGAATTTTGAGGGAATGATGGGGCTTACAAATTCTATGAATCAGGGTACACAGTTTATTAAGTGATCATCATTTGGAGTTCCTCTTAATAAGGATCTACAGTCCATGGTCTTACTGATGACCATCTCCGTCAGGGAGATAAAGGAGCAGCTATACACTGAAGTGCACACCCTCCCTGAGGTATGAGGCGGAAAAATAAAAACTCACTCTTTTACAAAGGGCAGTAATTCACTGCTCCCTTTGCTGCAGCATGAACCAGATTGAGAGATAATAAGTCTGTGCTGTGCATCACTTTCATTGCTGAAAAACGCAACTAATTACAGCGGTGAGATCCGTGTGATAGCAGTTCTTTCATCTAGGAAGGGGCGAGACGTGAAGTCAGGAGTGAAGCCTGTGCTGTCTGTAATGAGACGGTCAGCAAATACTGACCAGCTTCTCTTACAAACAAGCCTGTATTTAGTGCCGCAAGATTGTCCTTCTCACTGTTATTGCCCTTATTCTACTCACGATCCAATAGCACAATATTTGTTTTCCATAAAGAGACTGAATATAACTCTCACACAGATGCAAAGAATGCATTTTATTTCACAAAGTATTACTACCAATTACTCTCAAATCCAGTGCTACAAAACTTTTTTACAAACAGGTAATAAATGATCAAAGTTTGAATACTGTGCATTAAAGAGTGTTGTCAGCTTTAAAAAAGGCCATTTAAACCAGTGCTCATTATACTTAGATGGCAGTCTACAAGATTCAGGAAAAATGCTTATGTCCAAGTTGAAGGTGAGTGTTTTTTAAACATCAGTGTGCAGCCTGGAAATTGGATGCCTAATTCAGAGCAAGTGCACTTGCACAGGTTCTAGAAATGACAGAATGAGCTTCCTTGAGTACCCCGCTGATTTCTGAAATCACGAAAATGGAATATTTTAATACAAATGATATGCTACATGGACATGAATCTTAATGGCTTGCTATGGTTATGGAATGAGCAAGGCTAAGGGTTCTTTAAAGCAACAGATAAGGGCTACTTCACAGTGTTACACAAACTGGAGAGTTACTCTGAGTTAGCAGAGTTCTATCCTGAATTTTCACACTCCACTGTATTGACATCATGCAAAGCTAAGGTAACTTGTGAGGTTACAAGCAACCATTCCATCTCAAGGTCCCTATCTCCATACCAATTTATCAAACCTTCTGTCAGAAGGCTCAGCTGAAATAAACAGAGTATATAACGTGTGAGTGGTGTTAATTGTGCACTGGGGTGTGTTGATTATCTTAGCAAACAATGTGCTTAAATAACCTGAATTATAGATTGTGAATTGTGTTTGTATATTTTCTGTGAGTCTTTATGGAATTTTGTTTGATAGCACATCTTGTGCTGTAAATACTAACATATGCTTATTACTTTATTTAAAGGGTAACCTCACCTTATATTTAAACTGTAGTACGTTATTCTTAACCTTTACTATTGTAGCTATTCTTACTGAAGAGCTCTTTGGTTGTTTTGATAACTAAGCGCATTAGCCTCTTTGAAGTCCTTTTGTGGTCATGTACCCTACTTCAGAGAGTGCAACACTTCAGGGAAAGCACATATTTTGAAAGCACATTAAAAAAAACCTCTTGATCACTTTGGACACCTTTACTTTGATGGGGACTTGGCTTTAGTTTAATATTTTCAGATGAACAATGGCTGTGCTTGCAACAACACAGATTACATAGTTTGTACAAATTTGTTAATTCTTCTTTAAAAGTAGATAGCTCTAGTTAACATTATGACTAAAGCAGGTTGTCAATGTGTGATAGTCCCTGGGAATGAACAAAATTTATCCTAAGAGGAAACTGGAAAAACTTTTAAGACAATGTGCTTTCATGTGCAGTTATTGTAATGAAAATATAGCAGGTGAAGTTAAGCATTTGTTTCAGCAGTCTTTAATTAATTGTCTTTGTCTTTAATTGTCTAGTATGTTTTAACCAGTTAAAATGGAAAAGTATTTGGTAAATGGCTTCTTAGTTTGATTCTTTGGGTCTTTTGCATTTTAAAATCAGTCTGAATAAACAGCATAGCCAAAATAGGTCCTGTACACAAGGGTGCCAGTCTGTTATTCACTACCTTTAAAATGAATGCTTAGGAGCCTTGTATATGCAGTTAATCATTTATTTGATTCTCAAGATTGCTTCAAGGGGGGTGTTGAGCAGGTTACACTGGATGTTTGTGAGTGCTCACAAATGTGAGAATTTGCTACAGTTCCATTCTAGCAAACAATCACATCTAAAAATAGGAAGTGACGGAGCTGACAGCAGTCTTGATAGAAGAGGACAGCATGGCAGCCATTAAGCACAACAGAGTGTCAGTGCTAAAAGACACTGAAATGGAAAGAATTTCAGTAATTCAGCATCTACTTATGATGGCACTCTTCAGACTTGTATAATATACAAAATACCATCTGCAAAGTAACTAGAGTAATTAAACATCTGCTCCCAGCTAAAAAGACAGCTAGTAAGCTTGGTAACCAACATTAGTTGGAAATTCAATATAGTAGTTTTTATGCAATGCAATTAACATTACTTGTTATTCACAGTAATAGAATTTGCAACAATGCAAATAATATGGATTATCTTACATTTTAGTGCATTTGTATGTTTTACAGTATTTTATGTATATTCCACAGATGCACACAAACTACACTACAAATTAAATAGAATAAAATAAAGTTTTCTTTATTTAATGCTATTTCACTGGTACAAAAAAAGGTTCAGATGTGCTCAGAGAAAAAGGTACTGGAACAAAAATAGTACTGTTGTTCAAAATTACTCAGTAGAAAAAATGTCTGTTTCTGTTGCCCCCTCTAATAATTTTGTATTAACAATCACCCTCATTGTCTTTGGTTACACATATATAAAAGAGAAAAAAGGGAGACCACTTCAGTTTAGCCTCTGCAGAGCTGGATTACCATGTCTAAAGGCAAGCTTTTAAAAGTCCCTTTGTGCATAGTCATAAGCGGACTGCAATATGTCCGGCTAAATGCAGTAACATGAATGACTTTTCATGCCTTTGCACACTGTTGAGTACTGTACATACAGCAAATCGCTGTCCTCCTGCCCTTGAACAACAACCAGCCGAGGTAATTGAAAAGGTGATGGGTGAAAGCATTAGAAATAATTGTGAGCACTGTCACGGATGACTATGTCTATCAAAATCCAAATCTGTCAGACCGCTTAAAGCTGTGGCCTGTCATTACTGTGATTAAATGTGTAACCCGGTGGACAAAGCCCTGCTGCGTTTTACCTCAAGGGATGCAGACAGATATGCTGAACCATAGAATGAATCAAGTCCACCGCAGGAAGTTGTGACAGTGTAAGATAGTATACAGTCCTGAAATCAATTTGTTCCAAAAGTTCTGAGTAGTGCTGGTCTCCAGAAACATGGAATTGTCTGGCGATAAGCAGAAAGCGCACTTAAAGCCGCAACTTGCTGACCAGGGATCAATAGCAGTTCTGTCACACTCAAACACAGGGGACAGCAAGGTATAGAAGAGGCTATGCTGATACAAGGGGTTTAAAGGTCCTATTTAGAAGACAAGTGCGGTAGAGGATAGGCCGTAAGACTGATAACAGTGAGCTTCAAAGTTAAAAAAGAAAATAAAAAAGTTAAGTGGTTACATTACAAACCTAGGTGACTATGAATGGAATCATGAAAAAAATCAACATGCCATCTGAAAACATTGCCACATGTGCATTGAAAAAAAAAACACTCATTCTAACAGTAATTAAACATTTCCTATGCCTTAAAAGCATGCACTTTAAAATGCCTTTGTACACACTAACATTAATTAGTTCTCTTAAAAAAAGACTATCTGAGCAAGTTCCGCTAATGCATTCCTTAAGACTCTTCACGGATGTTTAAATATTTATCTGCTAGTTCAAGGGGGTTTCAACTGATTAAACAGAATGCTTGAGTTAAACCTTTTATTGTCTGAAAAACAAGAGCTAAATCACAGACAGCATAACAATTATTGCTTCATGCCGAGGTTATATTGGGATTTGGGAGGCGATGGAGCTCCCCTTGAGCATGCTTCAGTGTCACAGTGCTTTATGCTGATCATTAGTGAGATTTGTAACCTTTTTAATCACACTATAAAGGAGGATGTAGCAAGGCATATGGTAAGAAACTTACAAAATTCAATCATTAACATCACAAACATAGGACGATAATATTTAAGACAAATTTAAGATAAATCCTAATACCATTTAAGATAAATTAGTCACTGCTAATCTAAAAAGAACTTGTATGGGATATAATCTGCATGTGCTGGATGTAAGCATGTATTGTGTTCATGCGTGTATGTATGTAAATGCATATGACAATATGCCTGTAGATATGTACAGTACTAGTCAAAAGTTTGGACACAACTTTTATTCTTCATTTTTACTATTTTCCACATTTTAGTATGCACACTTTATTATAGTAAAGACATCAAAAATATGAAATGACACAAATGCAATTTTGCCGTGACCAAAAAGTGTCACTGCATAATCAAAACTATCTTATATTTTCGATTCTTCAAAGTAGCCAAAAAATGTTTTTTTAAAAAATAACATTTTTTGAGAGAAATTCATACATTGTCATCACCTTTACCATTTATATTTGTCTAAGAAACAAAATTCAAGCATTTAAGCATATTGAGATCAAACTGTCTTTGAGAGCATGTTTCCCATTTTCTTAATCAGGTGTGTCCAAACTTCGGCGCTGTATGTACATCTGTAGGCGTTGTAATATTTATATTTATGCATGTGTTTGCATTTCCATGTTCACAATGTTTCTAGAAACTACATGAGATAACTGTTCTTGCACTGACATGGGGCCTTTTATTAATGCACGAACTGCAGCCTCTGCTCTCTCTGAGTGCTGCGGGTTGCTTGGCAGCACGGTGACTCTAGGCGTGCGGCGTGGTCTTAGGGTCCAGTAGACAGTTTGACATGTACAGGGGGAAGCAGGAGAGGGCTGGGCCTGTGCCACCCAGTGATTAATCACCCTGATCTCTGCACACCTGGGCTCCGTGATCTCATTACCGCCGAGCGACTCCTGCTCTGAAGAGCACAGCCTCTACCTCGGCCATGTTTGACTCCCACCAGGACATCTAAGGGGAAGTCAACCTGCTGTAATTGGCTCTAATCCTACGGAGCACGGAGGGACGTTTGAGATGTCAATCAAGAGGTTTGGAGAGAAAAAAATGTCCCTTTTCACAGCCTTCCTCTGCTCGTTACCATTGTAAGGGATGGCGGGCATCTCTGACCCTAACGTCCATTCAAAGTCAGTGGCGGGGCTTCTCCTTTCCTGTTTTTCCCTGCCAATTATCCCGTGCTTGCATTACAGTATGTTCTTATTGTCTCTTTCTCATGCAAATGAGACAGCATCCTTGAGAATGTCAATGCTTTACATAAAGAACCAGCCATTATAATTTCCTGTAATTATCTCAGACCAGACTACTTCAAAATGTGAGGGTAATTTGACAGCCTTGAAAGAACGCCGGGATTGCTAAAAGAGTGGCTGCTCGGAGTTTGCCGTTTTGGGAAACGGAGTAGGACTCGCCGTCAGCCGGTCGAGTGGGAAGCTGGGCAGCATGAATCACGGGGCTGTAATCACTTCTGCCGGGGCTCGCAGGCAATAAAAGCCAGAAAAGTCTCCAGAGCCTTGTACTGAAGGAGGCAGCGAGCAATGTCTCAACTGATAATGTCTAACCGGCCAGAGCAGGCTCTGTAGTCAGCTAAGCCTTTGGCTGTCTCCCGCTGAGGCAAAACAACCACCAACTATGAG
This sequence comes from Megalops atlanticus, assembly GCA_019176425.1. Lineage (NCBI taxonomy): Eukaryota > Metazoa > Chordata > Actinopteri > Elopiformes > Megalopidae > Megalops > Megalops atlanticus. Next base: position 24,590,737 of record CM032887.1, on the reverse strand, counting down.
AGGGCATTAATGTCTCCATGTTTTCATGCACCTGCAACACTGAAAGAAATGGAGCTTCAAAGTAGTACAAATCAATCTCAATCAAAACGCGATTCCTGAGACCGTCATCACTGCTCATGGTAAGGAGTCTAGAGACTCAATCAAACTGGCTTAAACTATCTTTCTCTGTATATTTATTCTAACAGTTTGTAACCATTCATTCTTCTGACAAAGATTCAGAAATGGTGAATCCTAAAAATCAGTTTTCAGTAGTCATTACCATCCATAATTTGTTTGAATTATCGGGGACTTTTTCTAAAACTTATCCAAATATTAACAAAATGTAAGCTTGTGTGTGCTATTTTTTTTAAATCAGAAGAAGTATACAAGTAGGTATGTACAAAACTGGGGCATCTTCTGCTTTAGAGGCTGGTGATATGACAAAGCAAAAGCTGGGGATGTTGTTCCCAAAGATAACTGCATGACCTTTTTTGTCCACAGGGAATGCTGTGCCGCTGTGTATACTAATGTGTGGTATTACATGGTTTAAAGGCTAACAGCAGTCATCACCACTTGGATCAGTATCTCCTATCCTGCTTTGTCCACAGGCCCCAGTGTACCAGAGGACTGTGTGCTATATTTAGCTTGGGTCATACTGGAGTGCAGGGGTCTGTGTATTCCTTCAAAAAACATAAGAGCACCCCTAATTATCCTCCAGCAGCACAGCTATCCCAGCAGCTAGAGGGGTGCTGGGGATGATGGGAATTAAGGATTTGGGCTGGTGTGTGTGTGTGTGTGTGTGTGTGTGTGTGTGTGTGTGTGTGGTGGTGGTGGGGGGAGGAAGGGTACAAACAGCCAAACAGGGAGAGACTTATTATTATCAAACATCTTTAACATGATGGCGGACAATCAGCAAGGACAGAAGGTGAAAAAGTAAATGGATATTCATTGAGATATGATTGCTGGTTTTTCAAAGTAGCAATTATTTATCATGGATCTAATGCACTAGAGAAATAGAGCTGGAGAAAGCTCCAAGTGAGACAGCAGAAATTACAGTGAGCTGGGCAGAAGTTAGCAGTGAAAACGGGGGAGGCGTGGAAGACACTATTGACTAGAAAGGAACTGTGACTGTTAAAAAAAGCTGAAAATCCCCCTTGGTGTGAAGGATAAGTAAGAGCAGATACTCCAAAAACAAATTTGCCTGTCTCATTTTAACCAATAGATTGCTCACCACCTTTTTTGCATATGCATTTTTTTGCTTGACTATTTTTTGTGATCACCAATTGTACTACTTTAGGTCCATGTTACTATGACCACCTCTGCATTTGAAGGTGTCTAGCAAATCAAGGGGTGCTGACAACGATTTGACAAGGGGCACAAGGGCGACCTAGAGGAGCCAGGAAAGGAGCCAATTTGTTCTGTTGCTGTAGGCCTCTAACCATTAACTGCAGATGACATGGCTGGTTTTGAAACAAGGCCATAGGGCTAAGTTTGTGCTCAAGACAGGCACCTTCTGACTGAGCCACTCAGAAGCCCCTGTTTCCCATCTTTCTAAAGAAACCACAACCGCTTAGTCTCACCTGATGCTATGCGACTGGTGACAAGCACAACAACACCTCCCACAGTTCTGGTTCCAGTTAGCTGGCACTAGCCTCTTTGTGGGGCTGAAATAGCATGGTTTGCATTCAACCCAACAGAAAAGACAATGGAGAAACATCTACAACCAGAACTTCATAGTTCTTTATGGCTCCAGCTCCAACAGTGGAAAAGTCAAATTGGAGGAGACATGGCACTGGAGCTGGGTTGAAGAGAACCATTAAGTCAATGTAGTCCTTTTTATGTTTTTTCCCCTTTATTCAACCTTTTTTCGGAATTGCACATTGTATATTAAGCTCGTCTCACCACAACAACCTTTGCACTTACGTAGGCGCACTGAGGGGGATGCATGCAATCTTCTGATACGCTTGCGCGCCGCCAACAGCTATTTGTCACAGTGCTAGTCACACGGCGCACTACAGCAGAGTGGGTGCTCAGTGGAGGACAGGCGCTACTCCGCTAACGTCATCCAAGCACCTTGCAGGCGCCTGACGAGTTGCAGGGGTGCCTGAGAGCGGTGAAATGAGGAGACCGTAGCCGATCCACCCGCCACTATACCCGGTGGAACGAAGCCATTTTGTCCTGCCACCGTCAGCTCCTAGTCATAGGCTGATGATACGGCTGGGAGCAGGCACCGTAACCAGTGAGCCTAACTGACTGCACTCCAGTAAGTCCTGCTTTCTCCACCTCTACTTTGATGAAATCCACAGAACAAACTCCCTCCTAGACCGCCTCATTGTTGCCATCTAAACCTGCCTTTGTGGAGAGGCCAGTGTTATTTCTAGAATATTGAGGCCTTGATGTACAGTATGCACAAAAGGGTCTGGACAGAATCCAGGGAGCGCAATCTGTTTTGTTTTTTTTTTTTTCCACACATTTCACACATTCATTTATACATCCAGTGATGCCACTGTAAGGATGTAAAATTCCACAGCCCCTCGTGCGATGATGTAATGCTGTTTCACCGGCGACTCACACACAATGAGGCCCCGAAAGGTTACGTAATGGGTGTAAAAATAAATGTCCTGTCAGTCCGCAGATGGCCGGCCTCCCCCGCAGAGGGCGGCTCCAGCCCCGTGCCCAGGTCCACTCATCCGTGTGCTTTAATCACACCCCTCAGCTCCCTCGCTTTTGGCGGAGACGCCCGGATGTGCGGAGGGTATCCGCTTCTGACAGCAGCAGCGGCCGGTGCGCCACGCGTGCGTGTGTGTGTGCGTCAGCGTCAGAGAGTTCCTCGAAATTTCGTTTCGCCACGCACGCGTGGGGCAGCTCGAACGCGGCGTGAACGAAAGCCTTCTGCTGGCTTCGGTCGCGATGCTTGGCGGCGTACAGAGAGAAGCAGGTAGAGCACGCTGCCGAGGAGTGTTATGTTTTGGCAGATACTTTCCATGCCCTTGTTATAACTAAATAGAGCTTGTATTGCAGCTCTTTACACTGTTACACTGAACACCTGTGTAGCAGAACTCATCAACCTGTTTAGCAATAAGGTGCAAAAGGCACACAACCACAGCAGGAATAGTATTCTCACGTTAAAATGGCAGGGACTTAAGACAGGCCGTAGATTCTATCTACATGCAATGCCTTGTCTTTATTTTTATGAAACACATGCAACATTACGGATTTGGGCGTTGCGGAGTTAATTATCTTTTACGTTTATGTTTGTTTGTAAACAGGACTTTGAAGCATGTACATTAGATCACAATATTGCAAGGCACTGACACAAACATGCAAAGATGAATGTGAATTTAAACCAGCCATTGCAACTTAATCAGATACTAGATGGGTACCTCTGAGTTTGTGATGGGGGTCTGACTGATGCCGGTGTTGACGGAGGTCCAGGAGCGGGCGGTAAGCACACAGGCGAAGAGGGGGTACATGTCCCCCACACCCAGGCGCCGGCTGTACCTCTCGATGCCCTGCATGTCCGCCTTCATCAGGGCCTGCCACAGCCGGCAGTAGTTGAGGCGGAAGTCCTGGTTCAGGACCTGGGGGGGGGATACAGTGACACCACACAGTCATAAAGCTGCTATGGGACCTTTCCGAATGAAAAAAAACCCACTGCCTACATAACCACAAAAGATCAATCAAAGTTAAACAGAAACTCACTCAGCTCAGGTTCCATGTTAAGTGTTCCATTACTGAGATGCGTCCTCACATCTAAATGGGCGATATTTGCACCTCTCCACACACAAAAGAAACTGTAAAAACTGGTCTGCTAACGTATTCGTCTATATATCCGGGTTAATGTGGATCAGAGATGCTGGTGGAGGCTGTGGTGTTGAGGCACGGCCGTTTTGATTCATTAGCTGAACACTTCCACCCTGTTTCATTAGCTGTTAATATTAAATAAAAGGCCAGCTAATCCCCTATAGTGAGACGTGGTTCATTGGCATTCAGCACAAGGAACACACCACTTTACAACTTTACACCCCATTGATATGGAAACAACGTATGGAGGGAAGGTTCTCCCATACCAAATACAAATACTGAAATAAAGAAATTAAAATTCTGAGGGAACCAACACTTAAATCTGAAGTCATTACCCGCAAATTGGCTCCATTATGGTCAAAATGAGGGAAATGGCACTTCAATGGTTTCTTTTTTTATAGAGAAACTCAGAAGTGCATATTTTTCACCAGCAGATTAATCTTCATGAATGTATTTATCACTCATAAATGTATGCCCCAGCTTTTAAACACGCATTAATTATTATTATTATTTTCTTTCTTTTTTTCTGGGAAGAGATGTGTTGTATTTAATGTAGCGAAACTGTAGTGTCTTTAAGTATCCTTACTTCTTCACAGTGACTGCAAATCACACCCCATAATGAAATATGTTTAAAATTCTATCTACTCCGCCAGATAGGAGGGTGCATAGTTTCAGCCTGAAAAGTGAGCAAATGAGTAATGTGCTGTAATATGTGATGAATTTGCTTTCTGGGAGGCTGCTGCGAGCGGCGGCGATGTCTCACCTGATACAAGCCATGATCGAGTAACACAATTTGGGTCTTATTGCTTTCCGGGCACTTCCTCACCAGCACGTTGCCGGGGTGGGGGTCACAGTGCACAAAGCCGTTCACGAATATCATCTCGCTGTATATCTTCCCCAGGTTCCTGGAAATCTGCCGGGGGAGGAAAAAAAAGAAAAAAGGCAAAGTATTGAGATGCAGTATTGGCATCACCTGAGATGACGGTTCTACCTGTTGGCGTTGAGTGGAAGTCGTGTGTGCTTATGGGTAATTAGGAACATGTATAATGATGCGGGCCGTCGGTGCGCTGCGGGGCAGCAGAGGCGATCTGCTGTGTAAAGGGCAAACCAAGTTTGCGAGGAGCATGTGTAACATTTACATAAAGCTGCGCGCTCCACGGGAGGAGATAGCGCCGCTGTCTAAGGCTCCAACCAATATGTTTACAAACACAAACTCGATATAAATCATTTCAACCCAATTTACCCTTTGAAGATTAACTCCGATAAGAATCCTCTCAGAACTCCGGGATAATGGAAAAGCACAAAGTTAATGTAAAATATGTAAATGGAGGTAGAGGGGGAGAGGAGGACAGAGAACAGGGAGAAGCTCCACTTTCACACATCGTAGACCATGACCTACGCAGGGCATGGAAACATAACCCTGAGGTGTCCCAACCTACACCCGCTGATCCAAAGGCCGTTTCATAATTGATGTGTCAACAGACATGGGTACTTTCCATAATGTGCGAAATGCCTGAAATGTGCTATCACACAGAGGTGTAACAATCCCTGACTCTGGCAGCGCTTATCCTAGCATGTACCCAAGCTCCTAGTAGGCCTATACCTACTGCAACGTAAACCCATTTAAGCCGATCGGCAAGGAAAGGCCAGGAGTCATTAGGTGTAGCCAATCCAGTGTTACTCTGAGGGCTCTGTAGGTTACATTGGGCCAACATTTCAAGGAACTTGCAAAAACTTTTAAAGGGATTTGACAAAAAATATGTTTATACACCAGCTAGCTATTGTCTTCTTGATGGATTGAGATTATGATAATTTAGAAAATTTTGAGAAAATGGATTGCTATTTTTTTGCCCTCTAACTCACAATTTTGAAAAATAAAAAAAAATGGAGAGGTGATTATTGCATATCAAAAAAATAAAACAACTTCTGGAGATCAGCCTATGGACCAATCATGCACAATGATTCAAATGATTACATGAACACTGTCAGACGCTGAACTGCAAAAGGGATGATGGATGGGCGGCTGCTTCATCACGCCAGCGAGTCGTTGGCCATTTGCTCAGTACACTAAAAATAACAATCCTATGTGTGTCAGAGTGAGTGTGACAAGCTGCTGTGCTTACTTTTTATTGTCACACGTATGCAAACCGCAAACCGCGGCAGGGGGGAAATTATTCATTGTGAATGAAAATGTGAGAAAAGGCAGTTTTCCAGATCAATGGTTTCTGGTGCAACGTGATCCCTTGTACTTCAGAGATCTGGCATTGGGGGGGGTGAAACTGTTTATGAGAGGCTCATCACTTCCTTCGTCTCCCCAGGAGGAGATCCATGCCCACTAGTCTGTGGGGCTACGGAAGTTTTAAAAAGCAAAAAACAGGACAGGCATATTTCAAGTTTCAAGCAAGCTTCAGGAAGTCCTCAACCATATTACCCTTCTCCATTAAAACACCAGCGCAGAAAATTGCCCCAAGGAGGACTCTCTTAAACGGTCTCTAGAGTATGCTTCTCCTCTTTTTGATTGCCGAGGAAGATGGAAAACACTGCGTTTAACAGCCAGATACATAATTTGGGCTTGTAAAGAGGCCATGGAGAATACCCTCAGAAAAAACTGAGATGCATATCCCAAGGCAAAGCCATCACTCTGAAGGTGCATTAATTGAACACTTACAGAGCTTTCTAGCTGATAAACATGCTTGAGGGCCTAGGCGAGGCAGAGACAGATGCATTCCAAACTTCATTATCTATCCGACCACAGAATCGGATTACATGTGTACGCATTAGTCTGCATGACACTTAAGGCAAAACAAAACGTTAATATTGTCATGAATTTTTTTTTTTTTTTTATCAATGTGCTAACTCTAGAAATTTGACTTATCATAAAGAAAGACATCACAGACAGCATATGATGATAAAACAAATGAATTGTGACAATGCTATAATACAATAACAGCAAACACTTTTATGTGAAATAATACGCATTGCGTGCGTTACTCTGTTCACTGGAATATAAAAACTACTACCACAACTTCAGGGACTGTGAAGGCTCTATATCTCAAAGCGCATCTGAGGTTTGCAGGAGTGGAACACCCCACGTGAGCACTGCACCGTGCAACATCAGAGAGGTAGTTTGTATGATAATGGCGTTCCTTGGAGGAACAACACCTCCAGGAGAGCAGCGGCGTGTGCCGCTAAAGACAGACGTGTTTAAATATGCCTCTCTTGTTCTCTCGTTTCGGAACATTTGTGGTACTTTAATCTTATTTCAATACCTCGCACCTCGAACAAATGATATCATTGTACGCCCGCCACTGCGGGTTCATTAATATAATTACGCACAGACACTCGCACACCTGTTCTGTTTGGAAGACAAAGACACAGGGAATTTAGCATCATGGTAACAGTGGGATACTGCCAGAAAAAGAGAAAACAAACACAAGAACGGGCAGCACTGATTGTGTCTCTGTGAGCGAGACATGAAATACAGGCAACTACCTGTGATATCGCCTACCACCCTATTTACATATTCACCTGTGCTAGGTTTCTTTGTCAAGTACATCTCAGCCAACACTGCTGTTAGGAGAAAAATGCTTGTGTTTCAATGGAAAATGCATTGGTCACTCCAGACATTTCCTTGCCATGTCCCCCTCAATCACAGACGCTCCTCTGAGCAAATCCGTCTTTCGGCAATGGGGGTGGATCTCTTATGGACCAATTAGAGCCTCTCTGGGGAAAAACAAATAATCCTAAAGAGGTTTTAATGAGAGCTGACAGTGAGGGATAAATATATATATATATATATATATATATATATATATATATATATATATATATATATATATATATATATATATATATATATATATATATATATATATATCAATTTGGCAAACAAGACAATACTCTTGGTGCCCTGTAAAATAATTTAATGGGAGATCATCATAGACATGCACGATGAGGGAATATCTGACAACAGATACATAGCATTCAGCTTAATGATTACCTAGCAAATTCCCACAATCATGAGTCCGTTTCTTAAATGCAGCTGGCTTTATTTGTCATGTGTACAGAGAATGCATTGCCCAGTGTCCCCGATACAAACCCTGCACTTGCAACCAGAATGTCGTCAGTTCAAATCTCAAGTGGGGCACTGCTACTGCACCCTTGCGCAAGGTACTGAAAATCCTTTAGCAGATTCAGCCAGTAACACCTCACAGGAGTAAGCTGTGTCAGTTTCACTGGAGAAGGACATCAGTGAAGGAAATTAATACACTTCCACTGCAGAGAAAATGCAGCTGTTGTGCCTCAAAGCCTCAGAATCAGCTGCTCATATTAAATACACAGAGCCAGTCAAAAGCTTGGACACACCTGATTAAGATAATGGGAAACATGCATTCAAAGACATGTTGATCTAAAGACTTAAATGCTTGAAATTTGTTTCTTAGACAAATATAAATAGTGAAGTTGACGCTTATGTATGAATTTCCTTCCAAAAAAATGTAATTTTTTTGCTACTTTGAAGAATCTGAAATATAAGATTTTGTTTAATAGTTTTTTGGTGACTGCATAATTCCATTTGTGTTATTTCATAGATTTGATGTCTTTATTATTATTCTAAAATGTGGAAAATGATAAAAATAAAGAAACACCCTTCTATGAGTAGGTGTGTGCAAACCTTTGACTGGTACTGTACATCTGAAAGTATTGCAAAGCTAAAACCCTCTATAGATACTTTAATGCTCTTTAAACCCCCACATGCTCCCCTCTGTGTACGCATCCGTGCCCGCAAAACCCAATCTGCCTGTGAGAGGCAGGAGCGACAACAAATATTTGTAATTGATTAAAGGCGCGCTGATGGAGTGCAAAATGAGTTTGCGGAGCACCGAGGTCCCCAGCTCTCGCTCCCTCTCCGGCTCTCTCTCCCAGACGATTCCCCCGCTTCCCGCCGCCGCTCGGCGAATCGATGGCGGCAGAGCGCGCGCAGAAAATAAATCATATTTTCTGTCCCATTTCACCGGGCTGATGAGTCCGTTTCCCCCAGCAGCGGCGGGGCCCCGGCGAGGAGCAAGAGAATATAAAGTGTCTGCCGCGCTGACAACTTCACGACCGCGGAATACAAAAGAAGGATAAGAGAGGGCATCCCCGCTGGCAGCTGGCAAATGCGCAAAATTATTCCCCCCCTCTCTAAATATGTATCTGGAGTGTCAGGGAAAATAAAAAGGCGGGAGTTTCGCGGTGGGGTTGGGGGGGGTGCACGCTCTGAGCGACGACGCACCTAGATGCTGCTCGGACCCGGTGAGTCAGCAGCGGGCTCATTAACACCGATGCCTCCCTCTCCGTCATGTGACAGGGGTGGGGTGGGGTAGGCCGGGGGATTTTAAGGATCGACGTGGGACAGCTCCTTTCCTCATTGGCCTAAAAATAGCTGCAGTAGGGGAGTGAGTTGTGGAAAGGGGGACAGGGGGATGGGGGCTTAGCTTCATGCTCGCTTAAGGATGTGGGTCATGTCACAGAACACAGAAAAGCAAGTTTGACTGGAACTGCCAGGCAGGATCTTCCTGAACAGGACAGAGCAAAAGGTCTGAGAGTAGATGAAGGGTTTTTTTCTATCACTCTTGACACACGATGTGCTCCAAACAAACTGGCTTTTCAGAGCTTGTGGCAGTGTTGCTATATCTAAATGGACAGCAGTTACTACAGTGCGATTTTTTTTCCCTTGCAACAATGCAGCCAATTCTCTGTTCCATTCTTGTGTACAATTCCTCACTACAGCAGTTTTATGCACGTTAAATAATAGCTCACTGAAACCATGCCAGACTGCTTAATGGTCAGCTGGATATGCCAATACAAAAACAGCACTACAGTGGTAATGTCTGCTGCTAGCCTATCATTTGGATTACACAGAAGGCCCTCTGTCATTTGAACATATATGCACCTATGTGAATAACTGGCAAACAAGAACTTATTTTTGTAAGGTGTTTGCTTCATGCAAAAAGACGTTTTTTAATGAAAGCTTCATTTAACCAGGAAGGTCAACTGACAACTCTAATATTTTCATATATACAAGCTATCACAACACCCTAGAGCCAGGCTACTCTGCTCCTCTACCTCTGGTCGCTTAGTCATGTCCTCCTGGAAGGGTTACTGATTGCAATCACACCCTTTCTCTACTCTGGTTCCCAAATGGTGACGTGAGCTCCCCACAAAAGTCAAGACAGTGGGGTCACCATTTATTTCCTACACCAAAAACCCACATATTCAGCCTACATTTCGGCTCCCAAACCTCTCCCCCCTCCCTTTCCTAAGAATGTGGTTAAAAATTGTTGTAAAACTTAATTGATATTTAAGCAAGGTATCAGCATTACATTAGAGGTAAAAGCCTGGCATAAATCTAAGCATTTGCTGTGGCAAAAACTCAGTGGTCAAAGCTTTGTGGTGATTTGAGCTTGTAGAGGTACAAGCCTTGCAGCAGAACCTTCAATCGTACCAACGTGAAGACGTCTGGCATCATGTGTCACAGTTCCAGACGCGGCAGCATTGTTTATTCACTGAGACGTTATAAAGTTGTGATGAATGAAATAAACTGCATAAAATGCAAGTTTATTTAAACCTTCCTGTTGTAATCCGTTCTGTTTCTAAGCCTCTTCATGAATCAATACTGGGCAAGACAAAGAAAATCTCTAATGGGAGCTGCACTAAATCTAATCTACGCTGTTTTTAGACGCTGGCACGCGATGGCTGAATCAGCCGATTTTTGGGTGAGATAGCGCGCGCTTTATCCGTCACTAGACCTTCCCCAGCTCATCTTTTATGCTCAGACAACAATTGTTTTTAACAAAAGCTGTTAATTGCCTACTGCACCGCTCGCCTTCCTTGGACGTCGGACAGAGACGGTTTAAACTGACCTCCAATCAGTGAAACGCAGATTATCTGCATTTTGACTGTGAAAACAGAGGCGTTAAAAACAAATAGATGGACGTACCAGAGGAACATCAGACATCCTTCATTATGTACCCGCTGTTCTATGACTTTGGGACTGAGCGATCGCTGGAGAAAGGCATTCTGAAATAATCTTAATGGTCCTAGATTGAATTCAAGCATAGAGAGGAGTGTTCGTTTCAATCTGTTATCATGTCATCCAATTTCAGACAAGCTGTCTTTTCTAATATCTCCGCTCCGCTTTGTCTCATCTGTCCCGGTCCGCTGTTGGCAGGGTTCCTCTTTGACCTATTTGCAGAAGGCTCCATCGTAAGCGGTTTATGGTTTTAAAAATAATAATAAAAATCTATAAGCTCATTGACTGCATTGAAGTCACCAAAAGGCAGGTGCTTATTGTCTGGTTGCCTGCCTGTCCAAGGTGAAAAAATACCCTCATTTGGCAGATGGAAGCAATGCTATTATTCCCCCCCTCATGGAAGATACATACAAATCACATTTTTCTTTGGTAGGGATTATGGAGTTGGTGTTCGGTTTCATCTTGAAAACAATTTTCAATAAATCAATACCAGATAACGCAGTGTGATACTTTCCTGGTCGAGAAAGAGGAATAATCACAATAGCTTTGGTTGTCCTGTAAGCATCTGCTTCATAAGGAAAGAGATGATTGCCACTCTTTCTGCTTGGCTGACCATGACAGCTAATAAATATAAAACTAATAATGATGGCAGTCATCCCACACAAGAATAACAGGTACAAGTATATATGCTTACTACAGTGCATATTTTAGAGAATGAGGCAAAGACATACCACTGCTCGGCATGTTTTTTAAGAGTATCAATCGACAGGAAATAGAACTACTGACTGAACAGGCATATATATTTCCCATCCTTTGAAAGAATATCTTATTTTGTGATGCATGTGCCCCCTTACACTCATGTGTCCATGCATCCACAGGCTATTCTAGTGGACTCCCTGCACCACGGAGCACTTGGGGCAGTGGGAGAAGCTAAAGGTACACAGCATACATGGCAAACACAGTACCTGCAATATGCACCAAGCCTGTGCAGCTGGCTGCATTGCCATGAGTTCAGGATCATAAGACAATTGTTACAGTCCAGGTCCTGAGCATAAAGCTGCTGTTCTTTCTGAGCAGGCCATTGGCCGCCCACATATCATTAATCACTACAATGCCTATTACATAAGGACGCGGATGGCAAACACTTTGCATCAAAGAGGTATGTGCTTTTAGTAATGATGATTAATTGTGCATTTTGCCATTGAAAATGCAAGCAGACATGAGAAAAACAGCACTGAATGATTTGCATATGAAACAAAGAGGAAGATTCTACAAAAACAGTTGTGATGACTAAAAGCCATTGTTTGATGTGCAGCTGCTTTACCCCATGTAAAATCCCTTGCAGTTGTCTCTCTTGCTACAGTGCCAGATAAAATGTTCTCAGAGCAACTTGATTTGAACTGACAAGCTGGTTGTGAGAGGGTTATTTAATAAGGAGCGCACACCACCACCAAGTAATGTGATTGTTGCTGTTCCGAGGTCCAGGGAGGCACGTGTTATTGGGCGGGACTAGCAGGTCTCAGATTTGATGTTCAGGGCTGGGAGACAGAAGGTGACAGGTTTTATTTCCTCTCATGTACACAGTGCAGACAAGTCAGGGGAGGGCTCCACTCAAACAGAGGTGGTTTGTTCAATTGACTGTGAGCACAGAACACTGTTTCTTGACAAGAGTCTTCTACAAGTGTTCTCCTGCTCCCTGAGCACTTTTCATCTATTCATCACTTTCCATTTGCTTGCATAACTGCCATCAATTAGAATACAGCGAGCAGCCGGTGGAAATGTTACACAAGTAAACATCACGTAAGTGTCAAGTCCCTTCTTCCATTTCTTTCCTCCCTCTTTGCACTTCCCAGCCTCCGCGATGAGTTCACAATGTGGGCAGGCGACCTATCCCACACTGCCTTAGGTTCTCCGCTCATGACAGGCCCTGCCTCCACACCGGAGAGAGAGCCGGGGTCAAACACGACTGCTCAGAGTCCCCAGTCAAACTACAGCTCCTGTACTCACTCCTGCTCTGCAGAATCTCAAAATAAAGGTCAAGACAATTATTCACATAGACAGTGGGATAAATGTACCGTATTGAATCACGCACGGCGCTGTACTTGTGCTAGAAATAACACATTTGAAAGTTGAAAAGTGTGTGCAAAAAAGCACAGGACAATGACATCAAAATTTTCCTTGTAACGTGAGACAAACAGCTATTTTAAGCAAGAAAGAAGGATATACAGCCAAGTTAATCACAAACTGGCTACATGGCAAGCGATACAGTGACTTTCTGTTCTCAGTTAACATGCTCAGTTGGTCTTGTGTGTTGAAACAGGCTGTGTTTGAAAGAGGCCCCTTGGTAATGCAGGAACAGGCTGTGCTGACTGGGTGTATACATGATAAATTAATACAGCATTATCCAGACTGCCATGTGCAGGACCAGAGTGGTGTCTGGTGCAAGTTGCTGTTACACAGTATCACTAATGAGGTCAGTGGGAGCAATCTTCCAACAACACAAACCACTTGCAACCACGGTTACGAAATACAGCCCCCTCACTCTATACAGGAGAGTGGAAATTCAGTCATATTATGCAGAGCAACTTACGTAGGTTACAGTTCTCACATGTTATCCATTTATTCAGCTGGATATTTATTGAGGCAATTCTGGATTAAGTACCTTGGGCACAGGGTATAGCAGCAGTGCCCCAATGGGGAATTGAACTAGCAACCTTTCGGGTCATGAGTCCTCCTCCATACCACTTACGCTACACCTCTGCCTGTCTTGTAGAATCTTCCATATGGCTCTCTCCTAAATGTAAACTGGGGCGTACAGCCTCACCGAGCACTGTCGATGCAGCAGTTCAGCAAAACGCTCCATTGCATCTGGTTACACCATCTGCATGCGCTTCCTAAGAGCCTGTGCGCATCGAGGCACGCTCGAGTCTCAGCCCACAGTGACAGCCATCAGTCACTGTCACTGACAATACCGGGCCGCTGAGGCTCTTCTATGCGTCGCTCCTCCGCGGGACGCTAAGATGATGTGAGCTTACAGACAGGAATCACACCGCTTTGTCAGAGCGCCCCCGAGCCAGCGAGGCTCATCGTCTGATTAGACACCGGGCTCTGCAGGAGCGCGATGACCTTTGTCGTCCACAGTAAGCGCTGACCTGGGCGCGCGTCAGGTGCGAGAGAACGTGGGTACGGCCCGGACAACACGCCAGCGGTCGGAACTCCACCGGTTTGCAGGATTTCTGACTGCGCTGAATTTGAGCAAGGGGGAAGGTTTTGGAGATCACTGTGTCCGGTACTTTCCAAAATAAACTCTTACACATAGGGATAAAATGATGTCACTCTTTTGCAGATTCACGAGAGGATAATTGATTATGCACATAAACCCAAAACATATTATACAAGATGCTGAATACCACACTCTTAAACACCTAATATAACAACAATTATTAAAATCACATAATTTTAGATTTCCCATTCATCATATTATCAAGTCAATGTACTGCATTATAATGTGTCCTGAAAGCTAAAGGAAGTGTAATTTTGTTAAGTCTGCCTACAAATAAATTTGTGTAACACTAAAATACACAGACGGGATTGCTGCTGTGGTTCAGCTTCAATTCAAGAACAGGCAACGGCCATGTAATGCACGAAAACAGAGATGGTCTTCAGAGAAGAGTCCACCCACAGCACAAAAGCAATAATCATATCGCAATGGCCATTTCTACTTTTAGTCAACAATGTACCCAAGGAATAACCATCACTTTCAGCTCCTGTTAAAAAAGGAGGAAAAGAAAAGGGCTATACCCGAAGCAGAGTTCAGTCAATGCCTTATTATACTGTATAGAGACCATTCAGGGAACAACAGAACCTGTGGACTGTGCATTTTATTGATTGTGAAGATTATAAGAACGGTAATCATAATTATCACAATAATAATTCCTTAATCGTTCTGTAATACCGCTCTCAAGAGAGGCTCCACTCCTTAAGACGCATAATTGACTGTGAACTTTTTAATAAACGCTCGGCTCAACGACCAGCACTTTAGAGTTATGGGCTGCTCTCCAGTCCTGGCACCGCTCTCAGTGACAGCTGTGTAACTAACATCGTCATTATATTCTTCATAATAATCACATAAATAATAACAACTACAAACTGACAGACTGCCAGATGGACAAAGAGTCAAAACAACAGGAAGGCATGAGCAAAAGCTGCCTAATTTCGAGGGATCAAAAAGGCTGCCTGTCCTTCACTTCCAGTCACTTCACCTGTTCATGTGAGCCTTTGTGGTAACAGGAAGAGGAAGTGAGCAATACACCTTATTTAGTCCAACTTCCAGTCCATGGGGCATGGTTTCAAGGAAAACTATTTTTAGCTGATGTTAGGTGCAGTGTTATGAAACGTCATAGATATTTTCTCTATTTGCAGAATTGTCCAGCTCTTTCAAAAGGTTTTCTGTTTCAGCTCAGTTTTCAGGAATAGTACCTTTCACAGAATTGCTCATAAATATTCTCAACCTTGGTAAATGGACTGACTCCAAATGCAAATCCAATTAAAGCTTAATTAGCTAATTTATTTCCTAATTTGATCAGTAAAAATTGATTCTAGTACCTCCTCTTTTAGGAATAGCATAGTTATAAAAATCCATGCCCCACACAAACTGATAATGACAGGTTTGGTTTGGCTGGAAGTATGTTCCTCTATAACACAAATTGCCTTCCTGCTAACACAAGAAAAGAATGGATTTTAAATGCATTTTAAGTTGCTTTCCATTTTGATGCTTTGATGCATATATGTACATACACATACAGGTACAGACACTCTTTTTGTGAAATGTACCAAACAGCTGGACTGCTGCTAGAGTCAAAACTTGACTAGGACAGTATCCCACCAGGCTTTCAAACCCACTTGTTACAAATCCAGGGCCTTATATACCGATCCACCCAGAGAGTACAAAACAGATTAACAGGTGAGAAATAGCTGTCCTTCACCATCGGGCACCCACAGCTTGTTTCCATAACGACCTGTGGGTTGACGGCCCCAGAGGACATAGTTCTGTCTAAAAAGAACCTGCATATCACTGCATTCCTTACATCATCTTGAGGTCCAGTTAGCGTGTGGAAAGGACCTCCAACATCTAATCCTTTTCAACATAATGCCTCTCTCACCAGTGCAACAGCTAGCTATTTTTAAAAAAAAAAACTAGCATCTAGTCACTTCCTAGCAGTAAGCCAGCTAAAAATTTTCTCATTTTCTCATTTTCATTTTCTTTAATTTACATGTAGCTAGCTAGCAAGCTACCCAGGCTAAGGGCTGCTGGTAAGTGGGGGAAATACTCCCACATGAATAAAATGACAGTTCTCCTTTCTTCTTTCATGCACCAAACAATTTCTTCCTCTGGCTGGACATGTTCAAACTTCACTTCAAAAGATTGGTTCTACTTGTGGTAGATGACATGATTTACTTGACGTTCTATCTGGTTACTTCCTTCTTCCATAAACAAGCCTTGGCCATATAGGGCAGCAAGTAGCCAACTCTAACTGTGGTGACCTGTATTTCTAACTTCGCCACCTTTAAAGGCACCTGGACACATGTGAGAGGAAATAAGGCATCAGTCTGACATGAGTGATTTTGTCGAGCACACTGAATCACAGGCTCTGATTTCTTCAAAGACAACAGTGCAGGAGGGAGGAGGAAATGTGGAAGAAAGATGGGGGGGGGGGGAGCAAGAGCACTCTCTGTGCTGGACAATAATCAGGTATAAAATCAAGGACAAGGGCATGGGATTTAACTGCTATTCACGATTACCTTTTCCTGCCTGAGTGGGCACAAAAACCTTACCGGGACGTGAGACAATGAAAAGACCTAATCAAGATGAGGGCCTGAGTTTTCAAACCCTGGGAAAAGGCAGAAAAAAGTCAAACTACTGTTTGTGCTTGACTGGTTGAAGTGTTGGAATCACAGCAAATTGAGATATCTCCTACTCCCACTGCTTACCCCTGAGGATTGGAACTGGGGGATTTCTATTTAAAGAGAAGATGAGGGTGAGAAAAAAAAAAAAACATGCAGCGCTCATCCACTCACTTTCCACTGCTTAGATCAGCACACTATAGCACATTAACAGTCACACACGTGCGTGCATGCACTCACACACACACACTCACCACATACACACACTCACACACTCTCTCACACACACAGGCACACCACATACACACGCATACACACATATACACACACACACACACCTCAGTAATTAATATCATTATTTTAGCTCCATCTCAACAGTGACTGGCCTCACATCCTTCAGCTGATGTAGGCTGGGTTTAAAATTAGACTGTGTGGGAAAATCCAACATTCAGATGTAAACGAGAATAGTCATGAGGGTGGTAAGCCATGACCCTTAGTTTATTACATAAAGCACTGAAATTCAATCCCAATCAAACAGCAATGCTGCTCTAACATCAGGGCCTGTCTCTTTGCTAAAACCTGCAGCTGGGTACTGCTGTCTGTAATCCCATTACATTGCCTTTCACCAGTCATTAGGGTCAACTTCCTGTTCCTGTCAAGTGTTGATGACATTGTGGAATTTGGAACTTGTGCTCTTCTTACAGAAGAACCTAATTACACACATGCATCAAATCAAATAGACAACATCATTGACATACATCATATCAAAATTAAATTGTACTTCTTTGATCTGACCTAACTTTTGTCTTCCCTTCATATTATTAAGGAGAGGAAGAAAGTGCACAGATAATAAAAACTGCATCTGCCCATGATAGTTGAGAAAACTTTTATTTTCCAGACCAGTTCTCAGTCGGAGAAGAAAAAAAGGGTCCTTTTCACAAATTCTATGCACGTCCACCACTACAGAGAAAAGTCTATTTTGGCCATCATCAATCTTTTGATTACTTACACGCCAGCTCCCACACAGAACCTTGGAGACGCCACAGCCAGTTAATAATTCCATCCATTTTCTGGGGAGGACTCCATCATTTATTATGTTCGATATCTATCTCATCAACTGTCTAATAACTCTCATCATGATTGGCTAATGCCGAAGCCAATCTCTCTCCCAGATAAAATGCTCTCATAAAGCATTGGTTTATTTACTTTGGGAGTAAACAGTACTGTAATGTCGGGCTGTTACTAATGAAAACTGCAAGGAGATCAGTCAAGGTTGCAAAGGCCAGGTTCTCCTCTTATGATGCCCGATATTGCCTGGACTTTAATCATTGTGACTTATTCTGATCGCATTTGTACTAACAGCGTACACACTGTGTTTCTCTAATGTACTCTCTACAGCACTGAGACAAATATATTGAGTGTGTGGTTCTGCTTTGAATACAAATGCCCTATAAAAATACAGACAATGTGCTCAGATGGTACTGTATAGGGTCTCAAAGAACAAAAGTACACTATTCTCTTGCGTAAAAATAAAAACAGCATATATTTGATGCTGGGTGCTGTTGTGTCAGAATTAATCCGGTCCGTATTCCCCACACAATAACGTCTGATATTATTTAATCATCCAAATCTTTCACTAAACAACACTGTCAGATAGTGTGTTCTGAACAAAAAACACAATGTTTTCTCAACAGGGAAAGGAGAGGGGGAAAAATAATCAATCAAGAATGACACATTGAGGAGAGATATGACACCCAGGAAGAGGAAGATGAGAGGAGCTCTTTCTTGCTCTGACCTCTTTAAGGTGAATAAACAGTCCCTGGAGATGAGGCTCAAAAGAGAACCTCACCAAAATCAAGACTTGTCAGACTGTACAGCGCTGGCCAAGGTCCCTACAAAGGCTGCGTCTGTGTTTACACTGGCATTGCGTTACACTGCAGGGCCCTTGAATACAGTTACTGGTAAAGCAACCTCATCAAACAAACACATTTATTTACATTTACTGAGGATATTTACTCCAATTCATCACTGTATCCCAGAATAGGAATTAAACCTGTGAGTTTATATATACAGCCATCCATTATCTAGCCTGCAGCTTGTACAAAATGCTGCTGATAAACAATTAACCACATCAAGCAGAATAAACAGGAACGCACATATTACCTCAGTTCTGGCCTCCTTAGACACTGGCTACTGTTTCCTTTGAGATTAGATATAAAATTTTATTGATTACTTTCCAGGCGTTGCATGGGCTACACACCAAGTACAACTCTGAATTACTGACTCCCTATCTATCATGATGGGCTTTCAGGTCATCAGATATAGGTATTCTCTGTATCCCCATGACCTGGTTAAAGACAAAGGGGGACCAATCCTCCTCTGTGCAGGCCTCTAAACGGTGCTGTTGGAAAACATTAGGGCAGAAAGCCTCTCTACTTTTAAGCCCCTTTTGAAAATTCATATTCAAAGGGGGCTTTCATTATTTTTTTTGTTTTCTGTATTAGTTATTTTTTATTATGTCAATAGCTATTTTCTCCAAAGCTGTGTGTTTGTTATTTCAACCTTTTGCTTCTCATTTTCCACTAATGGCAAGCACTTCAAATGTCTTGTATGGAAAACATTTTTTGTGCACATAAAGAGTCAAAAGGACTTTGGAAACATATTCTTTGTATGTTTATATCAGAGAGCTAGCCATTGGGAAAAGAAACAGTTGATGCCGTTGTTTTTCTACCAGACTTTTGTATTTCCCCATTCATTCTAATAGAAAACTGTGGCTGGAAGTGCATGCATCATTGACTGGAGAGGGATCTGGTTCTAGAAAACACAGGAGGGGGTGAGGCAGAGCACACAGTTTCACTCAACTCACTCACTAAGACATGTCTGGAAAATAAAAACAAAAAATACAAAAAAAAAAAAAATTGAGAGAGAAATTTAAGAAAACATTATAAGATACACCGGGCTAGGACCAAATTACTCTTTATTTCCTCATAAAACCCCTATGCATCCTTAGAGCAGGTTTCTCTCAGTTTCTTAAATACATTATAAAATGAGTACAAGTAATAAAGCAACTGGGAAAAAAGAAACAAATGGAAAAATACAATGAACAAAAACAGAACACAGAAATAGCCAATAATGCGAAGTGGAATGCAAAAATGAAATGCCTTTTTAGATGGAAATCAAGGGGCCTACTTTGTGTGCACATTTCCATATTGATTTGAGCCTGAAAAAACAGGACTCAGCACAGGAATACACCTGTTATTACTTTGTGATTTTCTTCACTTTTAGCTGTGTTTCAAGATTCAGACTCATTCAGAACATGCTAAATGGCTTGATGACTCCATTCTAGTAAAATCTGTCTAAACATATGCTTTGGGGATCAGCGTGTTCTATGCCAATTTGAAATTAAAATTAATTTACTCTCACCAAACTAATTTCCCAACTGAGTTTTTCATGTTCTGCAATGAAATCTGAGCTACTTAAGACCGGTTGACCCAATAAACAGAGCTGTAGAGGCACAAAAGCATTAGAGTACATGTATTGTCCATTAAGAAAGCACAAGGGATGCATGAATTTTGAAGTCATTGTTGTTTTCTTAAATATGTTATAGGCCATTTGTGGGCTAAAAGTGAAAGACTGTGACATCTGTCTGTTCCACTCATGATCACTTAATCACATGCATGTTTCACATGTATGTAACACATGTTAGCACTGCATTTTGTTGCATTAGCCATTTAGCTTTTTCTGCTTGAGTTGTGCTCACAGCTGGATGTAACGGATGGCCTCAGTTTAGTTTGGCTGGGGAGCTCATTAACATGAGTTGCCCAATCCCATTCAAACAGACTATCAAAGAAAAGGGAAACTATCACATTCTCATTTACTGTCTACACCCATGCCTCACCCCTCCTGATCTCCCTTCACCCACTACTGGTAGCATCACACATCTGTTTCAAAATGCTGGTGTTAGCCTACCAGGCATCCAGGGGAATGGTTCCTGCGGATCTCTAATCATCAGACCTTACACACTGGCTGGGCCGCTTTGTTCTGCAACTGGACATCCCTCCCACTGAGGGTCATACATCCCAGTCACCCCCAAATCTTACAAATGCATATAGTGTCATCCGTCACAATTCAAGTGAGCTTATTTGATATGCTTATTTGATATATGATATGACGCACCTCAGTCTGACAGGTGTAAGGTAATGCTACGCAAACAGTATTTTGAAACATGGGCAACTTCCTTCTCCATATTTACACTGTAAATAGTAATATTCATAATGCATACACTACTAACAAAAAATTACTAAACAACAAACTGCTAAAACAAACATTATTATATATGTTAATCTTCTGCCATAATCTTTTTTTTCTTTGTGGAAAAGTAACACAAATCACAATTTACAAACCAAATTTACACTGAGGTATGTGTAACTAGCAGTATGAAGGGTGGTGAACTAGTACTGCTTTTTACAACATCCCCCTGTGATGCTGGGAGGGGCGGAGCGGGAGTGCAGACCTGCTCCCAGTCCTTTCAGCTGTTTCCTACAGGCCAGGAGGCTTCAGGACCCGGGACAGCAGCAGCCACACAGACAGGCACCAATGCCTGTAAGGCTGATTGCTAATCTGTCTGGGTGTGGCTTGTTGCCTTTGTTAGGCTTGTGATAAAGGCAGCCTGGTTGCAGCATGGGAGGGCTAGTAGTTGGCTACTTTGGTTTTGTTAGCAGTGCTAGTGAGCCGTAAGGGTGCTGTTGTTTTGACTGCAGAAGTAAGTTTTTGTTTTTCGGTTGTGTTGTTTTCTGTAATCCCCGGGCAGGGAAAATAAATGGGTTACTGCCAAATCAACTTTGGATCTATTGTGCTCTCTTCCAATCACTACCTGGCACAGGGGCCCGTCCTGTCACCCTGTGTCAGCCTCTTATCTAATTATTATGTGGATCTCGGAAATTATGTAGCAACATTTATTGCGAGGAAAGGGCACCTTCGCAATGATGTGACCTAAAGTTGTCATTTATGAGATTATAGGAGCTATAACTGAGACACTGCTGCAAGCTGATTGCAGCCAGTGCTCCACCGGAGCTGCTTGTGAAAGTTTAACACAAACTATTTCTTCAAATACAATATATTTAATTGACTCATACCAAGTTTCAATTTCTTCTATCTCTACAAATTTTTCTCCACATCTCCTCTGAACTGCCCCCATCTGCCATTGCCACTCATACGTTGTCTTTCCCTGACACGCCCATCAAATTTTCAAAACATCTATATTTAAGGGGGGAAAAAATTCTCACATTCAGCCAACCCTGACTTCAGCCATTATATAACATGGGAGTATGGCTCATCAAGCTGAGCTCCTTGCAGTGCCAAACTGCTTCATCTGGGTTCAGCAAAGGGCTGCAACCATATCTGAACTATGTCTAAGACAAGTCAGAGTGGGATGTTTTCACAATGCAAAAGCCCCATACCCCTGAAGCAACTTTTTGCTCCTGTGCAGCACCTGAGCAACTCTCCACACTGAGACGGCACTTCCTCCTGCTGCTCTGCCATTCCAAGTGCACTGCAGCTCCCTATCTCTCTCTCTGTTTACTTCTTTTCAGCGCGCTCCAATGGGGAACCCTCCTGAACCAGCCTCATTTATCTGCCAGGTGTTGGCAGCGTTCCTTCCATAATACCTTACACTCATCTTTTTCTGAAGGTCTCAAACCATCTGAATTGGCGACACATGCTGAATCTAATACCCTGCTTTAGACACCGAATCTATGTGACAGCGCCGATGTCAAAGGGGAACGAGCAAGCTAAAGACACCTCTAATTACCTTGAATAAATTCAATGAGGAAAAGCGCTTTGATGGCATTAAAAAGATGGGGGGATGCAGCAATAGTGAATCAAAGAGGTATTTTTTTTTTCGCTCCTTTATGTCAGCCTCAACCTCAGGCACTGAAGAGCAATCGCACATCAGAGGGTGCCTTTACATTAAAGTGAATGGAGCAATCTGTGCCATTCTCCACGACGCCCTCTTGAATATCTGTCATTTTGATCATATTGTACATACACACAGATGTTCATTAATTCAGTATGTTAATACCATGTGGGCAAGATTACCTATAAAATAACTATGACACTCGCTGCATTAGATAAGAGTTCCACATAGGAGAAAAGGTAAGGTCAATATTTCTCAATTCAGTCGGAGTAAGACAAAATGAATACCTACGAAAACTTTTGTATCTGAGGACAGCTCCTTATACTAGTGGAATCCACTAGCTTATGGGGCTGACGCCAGCTCATATTTATGAGCCTGTCAAACACATTGATGCCTTAGGGCAAAAGAATAACAAGAGGCTGAGGTTTTAAGCCCAGTGCTTTAGAAAACTATGTGCATACTAATTCTCAGGCAGGAAAAAAAACTGATGAAAAATAGAACTTGAAATGAAATAAACAAAGCAGGTGCTAAAATGAATCCATTCATTCCTCTAACAAAGTCAGTACACTCTCAGGCTTTCAAGAGCGATAGACCAGCTCGTTGGCTGTAAAGCAATGCATGAAATGAGCTGCTATAAAGACTAATGGCTTATTTTGCGGTTGTAGGTGCAGCAAAGAAATATTAATATAGAATACTAGATGTGGGGGGAATGTGAAGTGGGAATAAAAAGGTCTTAATGATAGCGATATTTATGGCACTTGCTGTGTTCACGGGATATTGCATTTATGAGTATTGGACAGCCTTTGTTTTTAACCATTTCTGCTAGCTGAATTTACAGAGGATTAAACTAATATAAAGAATGTGGTCTGTTTAATTAAAAATAAATCAAAACTGGAAACTGCAAAAAAGGCACAGACAAGCAGATTTTCTCCCATTGAGAATATTATAGTTTAGTTAGCCAAACACTGACAGCCTTTAAAAAAAAAAATTATGGGGGTCCCAGTAATGATTAAGTGAATTGTTAGTTTATTATGGGCAAATACCATTACAAATATTAAAACAAAATGTTAAAACAGTCCTGCTTCCCTAGGATTGATAACACAGAGTGGACTGGATGTGTGGACTGGGAGCAGTAGTCACCAAGGACCATGGAATTAAACATTTCAGAGAAACCACTCCCCTTATGAAAAACCCACAGAATCACTTCCAGCACCAAGAAATACACTGAGGATACACCCCAGCTGCTGTCTGAATAAGATCCATGCTGAATAAAATTCCTCTGTATATTAAGAGTGTAATCTGACAACATTAAAGGTGTTGTTTGAATGGTAACAAAGGAGTGGAATTCTGCATTCTGTTCTGACTGTAATGGCAGGACACAGGAAAATAAAAGCACTCCCCTTTCACCAAGACATCTTCTGCAAACAACCAATTAGTGCTTTTTCCCCTTTATTTTGCTCAAGCACAGGCCAAACCAACTTTCACTGTGCTCATAAAACCACTTTTAAAACCCAAAACACTGGACCCCTGATCCTGGTTTAAATAATTATTTGAGTCTTCAATCATTTCACATAGTTGCCAGATTCTATAATAGCTGTTGCTTCAAAACAATAAAACACATAACACTATGCTGTGTTATACACCAAACTGAGTTTGGAGGAGATCTATAGAGAGCAGCTTCTTTGTCACAATCCTGCTAGAACTCTTTGCAGCCATTCTCCACAGTGGACCACCACAACAGATCTTTCTGCCCACTCTGGTGGGAATGGGAATCTCAAGACACTGCCCTGAGAGTCCTACCGCTATGCTCAAGCCATTCTTGCTAAGTGACCTCAAGAGGCACTCTCTCGACTTCTCATTCTCTCAACGAGGGTCCCAAGTGGCTCAGAGCTTGGCGCCCTCTATTCTCACTTTCACCGAATCACTTGGACGTGTTATTTCTGCCCACAGGTTTCCTGCCTCAGGTGTTATCCTTGATGGCAAGCTCTTCTTCACAGAAAAGATCTTTCTGGTGATCCAGTCCTACAGGTTCATCCTCAACAGAATAAAATAACCTCTTCTGTTTCTCAGCAGTTACTCATCTCAGCTCTCTATCCAGGCCTTTGTTCAGAGGGCACTGCTGCAATTCCTTGCCACCAGACCAGTTGAACTCAATCAGAACACTGCTGTAGCCAGTTTCCAACCGTGTCCATGACTCGCCTTTTCTTGTTTCCTTTTGCTGGCTTCTGATCACAGCTTACATCAAATTAAATAGCCTGATATCAGTATTGCATGCGGTCCAGGACATACAGTAACTCCTTCCAACATTCAGTTATTTATCTGACCTTACACCCTCAGCAACAGCTGTAACCTCAGGTCATTTAGCAGCCCTTATCCTTTGCCTCCACTGGTGGAACAAGTCACATGCAACAAGTCACATGCACGCCAAACCCTGAGAGAAATCTGACATACTGTAATGTAGCTCTTACTGAATTGTTAGGGACTATAAGTGCAAAAGAATAATGCAAATTATTTCTGTGCATTATGTGTATGCTAAATCCTTTACTGTCAAATGCACATATTTTACCACTGTGTTTCAGCTTAATGCTCTCTCACAGCCCATTTTCTTGTTCTCGTTGCTCCTATGATCAACAGATGTATCTGGCCAAAATCAATCTGGATAAGAGTGCTTGCTAAGTAATAAATAAAAAGAGCAATTTTCTTTACTTTTTTGATTGGTGGATTAACAACATGACGTGCTATTGAGAGACAGAGAATAACAGGGGTTTACAGCAGAGCCACACTGGAAGAGCTGGTAGCTAGCTAGTATTTGGCTGCTATTATGGCCCTTGTGTTTACCCTTGGTGTATGGGTAAATGTGCTAACATGGCAGCAAGCACGCTAAAATATGATTTGTGATCAATCAAGAACTAATGTGATTTTTTATTACATAAATCTAAAACTACATAACTAACCCATGCAAACAAAGCCTGATTAGTTCATCTTTGCAATTTTCATTTCCACACTGAGTAATGCATATTTATTTGCTATGCTTTCATAAACATATTCCATATTCCAGTCCATATTCCCAATTCATATTTTGCCTTGGGCTTTCTTTAACTCCCTCATTAACCTAATACCCGATTTTTAACCTGTTTTTATTTATGTTTTCAGAAATCATCTAGGTAGCTAACAAGAAAGCAGCAAGTGACAGTACTTTACAACTAACTAGTGAAGTTACAGAATTTACCACCTACCTGCTCTCTTCCTCGTGATAGCAGCATAAAACAAACTAAAGTCCCTCTGGTGCCATCAGATGAAGATGACCTTTATTATATTTATTTATATGGTCAGCATTCACTACTGTCTCTTCCCTTCCCATTGCATGCAACAGTAACTGGCTGAAGGGGCCATTATTCAGTGTCTGATGTTTTTAGCTTGCTCTTTGCTTGTCACTTCTGTTAGGGTTGCTAGGCGGTTGCTAGGGAGTGACAAAAGCATTAAAGTATTAAGCAAAAATGGCAGTTTTCACTTACGGTTATGTGCTGAAAAAGGCAGCTGGCTTGCAGATACAACCAAGTTAAAACATCAATTTATCACTCTAAACAATAAGAATAATGGAAAAGGGGGCTGCCTTTTGATAGTGTTCAGATGTTCAAGGCTGGGAAAATGGAATGGAATGAGTAGACCATTTTTTTCCCCACAGAAGGAGAGGCAAAGGCTGGTCTGAGCAGTCCAAAACAGCAATTTTCAACCTCCACAGCATCAAAAATAGGCCTTACCTCATTCACGTCAATGCCATGCTTCTTCATGTACTCCCTGTCGTTGACCTGTCCCCCTTCCACAAACTCCATGGTCAGAATACGTTTGGTCGACAGATCCCAGTGAATCTTTGGAACCTGAATAAAAAAGTCAGTTCAATTCCAATTATAAACAATGCCTTGCATGTTACATTACCCAGTGGGCCGTACATTGTTGCCTTTTTCCTATTATGTAATTTGCACAGCTGTTTTGGTAAAGAACTCTGGCCTTTACATCCACAACCCCTTTCTCTAGTGCCAAAAGACTCCTTTTTGTTACAAAGCAGTCCACAGTTGCCTTCATCAAGCCCACTCAGTATCAGCCACTGCCAATGCAATGTAGGCTTCCAATGTTAAAGGTCCGGGATATAAAACACAAAATAGACAGTGGGGCATTTGTCTCTCCTATTTTGTTGTAAAACATAATGCAAAGCTAAGAAATTTTTGCCAGTGACAAAAATTCAAAATGGAACAAACAAGCCATTTAATGTTTTCCTTTTTGTGACTCAGAGAATAAAGAGGGATTGAGGGGAAAGTACATGGACAATTTTATCCCCTTCACAACTGCCACTGCTTTTCTGCTCATGTGTTCAGAGTCAGATACTTCAAATAAAAGTAGATGTATGCAATGGAAACACTGCAGATGAATGCTTGGTGGTTTTCTTGCATTTAACATTTTGGGCCAGATTAACTGAGAGAGAATAAAGCATGAAAAGAAACGATAAGAAATCCATATGACCTGATTGCACACACTGTCAGAGATAGATTTATGTCTAACTACACAGTCAATCAAAGAACAATGCTTAAATATCAAGTTCTGCTGTATACACTCCTGGACAAACACAGATCTATTAGGACAATCCAAGAAAAAGGAAACTTGTATTTAGTGATGGGGAGTTGTTTCAAGAAATTGTTGCAATTTTACATCACAATGCCCAAAGAAAAATATGGAGTTCCATATAATGATGACAGCTGCCATGGTCAAAGTTGAATTAACGCCACCTCTGTCGTAAATTGTAAAATTGTCACACAAAAAAACAAAGGTCACAACAGATGAAGCCTTCACTAAATGTGATGGAATATATAATGGACCCAATTACAATAATCTCTCACTGTTTCAGCAGGTTTGAATATGCATGTAAACACTCGCATATGCATCTTGCAGTTTGGAATTACCGCAGAAAATTAGTTCTTAATTGCAGCTCCGATCCATTCCACCTGTTCAGTAAATACTCTCTTTAAGAAACAGTAGCACTGCATTTACGCCTAAAATGTACAAAATGTACAAAAACTATCATCACTAACAGTTATTACTTCCCAGTAAACAAAAATAATGCATTGTCATTTTAAGAACTACTTGTCTTTAATGTTTTTAAAGGGCATAGTAGAAAAGTCCTTGAATGGCATTGTATGCTGATGGTGGCATTTGACTTAGAGATGAGGAGAATTACTGTCACCACTAGTTCCAAGGGCTACATCATCTGCAGTATCAGAACTGTGTTTTGATGGGTTATCTACATGTAAAAGTTACTTTTTGCCCCACTAGTTGCTGCAGATGCCTCCTTTCTCATAATAATCTGGTGTCATGGCTAGAGCAAAATTGAAGAGAAAATGAAGGCCATGTTCCCGTGCTTGGTAAACAAAACCATTTTTCTTGTATGTCCCTGCACTTACTGTGTGCCACATGCTTAGAAAAACAACTTCTCCATAGCGATCCTGCCAGTCCTTATGCTGATCAAATTCGCTGCTTAATCTACCTTGCTATATAGCAGGGGTAAGTCATGAAACATCAGGCTTTCATTTTTGCTCCAATCCAATCGCTGCTGATGCTACACTGTCAACCGATTAGAGAAAGCCATCATTAAACATATATCTCTTGGTGGGTGTAAAATCACACTTTGCATTATCCAGTGAGGTGAACCGGACTGTCTGTGAGCTGTTAAAAACAAAAAGGGACTTTCCCTGCAGCCCTTAACAGCAGTTATGAACAATTATTTACATTGTGAAGTTATTGGGGGGGTGGGGCAATATAAAGCTACTTTATTGCACAGTGTCAGGCCTAAGCAGACCTCTCTTTCACGCATATTTGCATTATCACTCTTAGCCTGTGCTCACCTGTACTACCACAATAACTGTAGGTATATGGGAATCCAAAAACATCACAAGAACATACATGCCCACATACATTTACGTGTGTACACTCAGAAAAATGCATATTATCATATACATAACCTCTTCCACATCTTGCTCTGTTAATGTAAGTTCTATAATATACATCTTCAGGGTTGATGTGTGACTTCTAGGGAGGGAATCTTCATCATACCCTAAAGTACTCTGTGCTTCTGCATTATAATGCAACGCATTCCAAACCATTCTTTTTCTTCTATTTGTTGAACTTCAGTATGGCAGAGAAAATTACTTAGGATTAGCAAAAGTCTAGGGGAAAGGATTTACGGAAGATACTATTGATCGCTTTATTTTTAATTTCCTTGAGATATAATTTGTATTACGTCACTCCGATAGCATCTCTTATCAACTGCTGGGAAAGCCAGAGAGCCTTGCAGGCCTGACCAAAGACTAATGCCTCGATCTCCCAACCCCAATTTCCATCATTCAGAGGGTTAGATAGCTCGGTGTATGTGTGTGTGTGTGTGTGTGTGTGAGAGCACATTTTCATATAGATGTCTCTCCATATGCATGCATGTATATATGGATTTGTGTTTTGTGCCATGTGTGTGATCTGTAGGTGCATGGACAGACATGAGCATTGCTGTGTGATGTGTTGTGTGTATATGTGTGTATGTGCGTGTGTGTGTCTTTTTTGTATGTATTTGTATTGCTGTGTGATGTGTTGTATATGTGGCATGTGCATCTTATTTCTGCGTGATGTGTGTACGTGTGTGTGTTCCAGGCTGATGTACCATGTATGTTTGTGTGTACGTCTGTGTCTCTGACAGGTTTGTGTCAGTGAGTACCATGTCAACTGAGGGAAAAGCATGCAGCTGAGCAAGAGGATCTGACCACTGCGCTCAGAGACACATCCAGCACCAGACTCTGCTATTCCTGATTGAGAAAGGATTAGAGATGTTTATCAGGCAGACTGGGCATGCCATTTTAATCTCATTTATTTATTCACAGATCTGTGAAACCATTTAGTTTCTTGGATGTTTACGGAAAGCGGAGAGCTTTCCCAATGGGATGGCTTTGAACTTCACTGAAAAGGAAATCCTTCTCGTTAAAAATCTTTATGCAGAAAGTCACCATCCAAAATTTTGCTGTTGGTACCTTGAGGAATTCAAACTGCTTCAGCAGCTTTGCCACCTTCTCAGCGTTCCTCCCTTCGTTCAGGAAATCCAGCTCCAGCGGCATGTTCTTCTTGGCCTCCTCTACCAGCCACATGAAGGCGAAGTCGGGAAAGAGCCAATGCACAGCGTGGAGAAGGAACTGAAAGACACACACAGTGTTTCTGTTGGTCTATCATACCTTCAGCATGTCGGTAGCATCCTGCCAAAATCACTTTAACTTAGCAGCATTGTATCAGTTTATTAACAGTTGTCACCTTTGGGTAAGAAATTATTTAAAATCACTTTTTTTTTTTTTTGCTTTTTTGCTTTTTGCTTCCGGACATCACATCAGCATTCAAAGCCATGCATTTTTTGTGTTTTTATACAATGATAAACGACTTGCAATTATGAACTATGAACAAGGCCCGGAGATAATACTGTCATCTTGAGCACGGATCATTCCGAATCACTTTGTAACAGAAAAGAGTCACTATGTTGAATTGTGACTGCAGACCGTGCATTCAAAAAGCCTCTCCAGGACAGTACAACTGCAAGCACACACTACAGACTGGAGATCTGTAGTAGCATGAGGGAATATGAAATGGCTGTGTGAGTATAGCAGAGAACAAAGGCCCCGGTGATGCCACCAGCTGTGAATGGCCATTGAGAGACATCATGTCAGTAAGGCCTGGGGACAGCTGCCGTAATTACCTCCATTACTAAGATGTCCTTGGAACTCTGGGTCTGCACTTTGGGGTGCTGCACCTTGACGGCCACTGTCCTCCCATCATTTAGCACGGCCTTGTGGACCTGCGCCAAGGAGGCCGCTCCCAGGGGCGTGTCTTCAAAGCTCACAAAGAGCTGCGCAATCTGTCAGGGGGTGTAGAACACATGTTTGACAATTCTGTTGTATGTCTCCTGCTCTTTTTTTCCCCCAAAGTGTTACGTTGTAAGAGCATTAACTGTTTTTCTTGTGACAACACTGACAGTAACCTCAGATAAATTGTAGATTGTTTTCCTTTCTCAAAATAATGCTGCTTTGTATGACATGTGCAGAGAGACATTACTATTAAAACACAATCTCCTTAATTTCCCCTCTGCTGCTCAAAACAAATATGCGATATTAGGCTGGCGTAGCCTTAACTGAGTTTTAATGTTATCCAAAGGCACCGCCACGTGGAAGAACAAAGAGCAGTCTTTTGACCATGCTTATTCATGTGTTTTAGAGTTTAAAAAAGTAATTTAATTAGAGGCACTACTGCTGTTTTGTAATTAAAAAAGGCAGAAGACACAAAGAACAAAGCGAACAAGTGGCCAGCCAAATACTTTTCCATTTTTGTGTTTGGTTAAACAACTGAAATAATCTCAGGGAGCAGAATTTATGCACCCTGTTAAATGTCAGCTACACCTGTTTCTGCTAAGCTTGTAACACAGTTTTTCCACATCAGACTGAAAGGCGACTCCAGGTCCTCTGAGGCTTAGCTAGCGATGCAGCCAGCAAACACAGCGGCAGCCTGAGCAAGCTAGTAACATCAGCAACAACATATTGCTATCTGGTGGTAGTTTAGCCAGGTGATCCTTCCTGAGAAGGCTTACGGTCAAAAGTGAACACCAGCTGAAGTCTGACATTCTAAGATGGTGTGCAATGACTTTGAGTAAAGATGCAGACATTTTTGGTGCAGTTATGGCAAGATAACTGACCAGCATTAGTTTAGTTGATGAAACGCCTGGGGTGTTATTTTCAAAAGCCATCCGACCAACACTGGTCGTTCACAATGTTTCTACAACTACAAGTGTGGTATTATTAGATAAATCAATTATATAGTATAATTGGTCACTCTGAAAGGGACAATAAAAGGGTTTTCTTGGCTGTATTAAAAAGTCATTTCATGCTGAAACCAATTGAGGGTGGCAAGTGGTGCTGCTAAAGTGTTATTAATCACAATGTGACATTATGAGGGCTAGGCTGTTATTTAAGGTGATATTTAACATTCATCTGTACTTTATATTTAGCTATCAAAACAGCAGAATTATTGACCTGGATTGATTGACCTGGAATTGCATTGTATTTAATTAATCTAACTGCTTAACTTATAGTCTGGTTTGACAGTGTTTCTCATGGCCTGAAAAAGCCTGCAGTTAAAAATTTTATCATCTTTGCCAATGGCATTTTTTTCTGGAATTTAAAATGCTTTGAATTAAGTTTAAGATATTGGCATATTTCCATTAGCCACCTGTTGGTAAACAGCCCCTGGGGACACGAGTCTGTCAAAATTACAGTAGTCATCTTCCATATCGGGCAGTGTTAGCTATGGAACGACTACAGAGGTACGCCCCACCACTGTACCGGTGGTAACCAACTAGCAACCTGCATCATTTGATTTATAACTTAGATGATCAGTATTTTTTTTGTTGTGCCTTGCCGTCTTCATTCAACTGCTGCTACCAAGCCTGCAGGCAGAAAAAGACTCCAGTGTGAATAAAACCACAACAAAACATCTCTCTTCTTCTGCAGCACCAGCAAAAATATCTCTATCTGGTTGGAAATGTTCAATGTTTACATGAAAAATCATTTTTATGTGCAGGACATCCCATGACATACTTGAAATTCTGCCAGGTGGCTTCTTTCTCCATTGGTTCCATAGGCACAAGTACTTCTGTCAAACATAGTGCAACTACACCCTGTCCAAATCAAGTAATAGGTATCCACAAAGTGGCTCATGTGCTGTAGAGCACAAGGGTTTTCTTAAATTAAACATGACTTATCTAATACGAATCTGGCCATGAGTGACATGACCAACCATCATTGCAGCCTCAACACAGAGAATGAAAGAGGCTAATATGGCCATTTATATGCTACTCCTTACATTCACACACAAATAGCCAATTGAATTAATTATCAGTCTAATTCCCATCACTGTGCCTCAGGTGCATCAATGTTAACCCCTACAGAAATGAATGTCTCCAAACCCTGGAAGCAGCGGTCAAGGAAGACAGAGTTAGGGCATAGGGCAAACTTCTGAATCCTGCTGCCAGTATCCCAGCGTGGGTTAAAAGCATCTGCATGAACTGAGTCAGAGGGACTTCATCTGCCTGCTATCAGATTACCATACATTCATTTTTAATGCAAGGTGATATGACTGACACATGTTTTACATTATACATGCGACATGTATGAATTGAATATATGTGTACTGGTTATCAGTCTGCAGGGAAGGGCGGTTTTCCTGCCCACAACAGACCTGAGGCTATCTGTGAATAGATTTGCAAGTACAAACATGACATAAAAAACAGCAAACGGTATACACATACAAGATCACCTTTCCAGTTTTTACTGTAAAACCACGTTCATCAATCAGGTAATAATCAAAATCCAAATTTGATTGGTGAACTATAAGATGACTTGTCTATATCATGGTGCCCATAGCCTTATATTTATATATGGACATGATCTACCCATAACACAGAGAGGCAGTGCTCCCAATCTAAACACTAATTCTGAACAAGCAGGCTATTTTTATATATCACCACAAACATTACAGTCACCAAGATTAACAAAACATATTGCGTGAGAAGCAAAAAATGTGACAGTCAGAGATAATGGCAGAGCATGATCATGGTTAGATCTCCGTAGCTGTGATTTCTCAGATGAAGTGAGCTGTCTGAGAGGAGCAAGAATCTGCATTTCTGCATTTCTTACAACAGTGCAGATACAGCTCTCTTCTCATCACTGCTGTATTATGACACTTTATTCCCCTGAAATGACAGGGTCATTTTGAGCAGGTTAAAACCAGAGCCTCTGCTTTCTCTGCCTTGTTAACAGAGGCCCAGCGCCCCTTGTGTGAGGTCTGTGCGCTCTTGACTGCTCTTTCTTCACCACTGTACTGTGACTGGAATGAGATTTTCAGAGCGCATTTACAGAGCTCCCGTTGGTCAGGTCCCTCGGTCCGTGACGCATGTTCCCCCGCCTCAGTCTTTGGAAAGGGCACCGGTGCCACGTGAAATAAATCCAGCTTGCAGCAAACAGGAACTGCGGGATGGTCAGGGCTGCCACGCACCGTTCCACGCAGGAGCGGGAGGGGAGAGGAGGGAAGGAGAAGGCCTGACCGACACCCGTCTCCCTCTCTCTCCCCCTTGTGTTCCATCGCTCGCTCCCTCTTTCTCCCTCTCCGTCACCTCTGCGGTGTGACACATTGGCCAGCCATCTGCCGCTTGCCCGCCTCTGCCCCTCGCTGTGTGCGGAGACATATGCACCGGCCTTGGCCCCGCGTGGCAGGCGTGCCGCCCGGGCCTCGGCCTCCGGCCCCCGGGCCCCGGCCCCGCTCCACAGAGCTTTCACTAAAGCGCCGCGCTTCCCCTCTCCGCTCCCCGGGAACAGCACCGCACTTTAGCTCCTTGGTGGTCCCTGTTACGGACGGAAGCTGAGCTCCTACAACAACATGCTTGATCCTACAGAGGTGCTGACAGCTGTGAGACACACAGGAAGCTCAGAGCACCGTCACGGCCCGGAAGTCACACG
Source organism: Megalops atlanticus (assembly GCA_019176425.1). Taxonomy (NCBI): domain Eukaryota; kingdom Metazoa; phylum Chordata; class Actinopteri; order Elopiformes; family Megalopidae; genus Megalops; species Megalops atlanticus. The sequence continues at coordinate 24,556,542 of CM032887.1, read as the reverse complement.
GAAGAACCTCCATTAGTTAGGGCAAACTAACAAAGCGCCCTGCTCTGAGGAGTGAATATTTCATAACAGGAAGAGGGAGAAGGAAAAGAACCAAGAAAAGAAAGAGTACCGGCACTCACAGAACTCCATTGGGAAGACACTTCTGTCCATGCCCAATATGCAATGCTATAGTAAAAGCCTCATCAGAAATAGTAACCTGCATATAAACTCCAATGCAATGCGTAATCTGCCACTCTGTGCAGGAATTACACCAGAAAAAACAATTGTCAGAGGGCCAGGGTTAGTGGAACACTGCTGAGAGGAAGTGACAACATTTGGTGTTCTATTTACAACCACAGAGGGGTGGGATTACCATCCAAAACCTGAGTGAAGGGAAAAAAAAGTAATCAAATAAATAAACAAATAAACAGAGGCATGCTGCTCCGCTTGAGACAAGGGTGTTAGGTCTATTGATCTGTTGTGCTTCCAAGCCCAGCAGAGGCTTGGCTAACACCGGCGAAACCCCCGACTCAAAAGCAGAGAATTCCCAGTCAGAGGGCATCTTGAACCACAACACCAAGCTGCTCAACACAGATCCCCTTTCAGCTGCTGTGAGCAACGATTCGTGAAGGTCAAGAGATATCACTTGGTCTCTTTCCCTCTTCTTAAAATGTTATCCAGCCTTATTCCTTGCACACAGTATTAACATTGCAAATCTCCGTTAAGACAGATTGGTTATGTGATCTGAATGCAAATTAAAAGGGAGACAGAGTCCTCCACCTAAACTGGGAGTGTGAGAGCTATACTGCAATCCGTCCTAGTTTGATGAGAGTTGCCGGACCCTGTATCAATCATGGAGTCGAGCTTCACTGCATGGCTGGCTATTCTTTAGACTGTTTCTGCATCAACATGCCATTCATCTGTCCAGGACAGGTCTTTCCTGAAGGGACAGGTACGGATATCAAGCTCTCTGTCATCCAGTTACATGGGAGATGCACAATGTTCCCACAGCAAAGGCAAAAACGCCTTGTGAGAAGGTGTGAAGATGACAAAAGTATGCTGCACCCAGACATGGTTTGAAAGGATTATGGGACTGAGCACATGATGCTGCAAACCTGTCAAGACACAGTTTGATTCTCACCATATGAAAAAAAAAAACTAAATCACAGCCAAAAGTCTCAGCACTTTTCCTGACTTCCTCCAGAAACTGATATTCCATGTGCTTTTGTTATGGCAAAGCAGTGAGCCGCAGAAATAGATGGAACCAGACTTTTAACATTGGCCCGCGTCACAAGGCTCCAGTGACTGACAACTCCAATCTGACAGCGCACATAACCATTCTGGGGTCTGGAAAATAGTGTGATTTATTCAGCTGATCTTTTGGCACCGAGATTGTTCCCATTGCCTCGCGTCAGTCTAAGCTGGAGCTGGGTGGAGGGTGAGTCCACTGGTGGGCGTGGCACCAGCGTCTGTTTCTGAGGTGTGGAGCCAGGTGAGTCGCCCCGGTTTGCCAGGGACAGCGGGCACTCCGCCCTTCACTCTGACAGCTCACTGTCTCACCTGCACATGGGGAAGCCCCGCCACATGCCGCAGGAAGCTGGAACACACTCAACACTGACTCAACACATGTCTGGAGCACCGCGGAGTATGCACACAGTCAGAATAAAAACAAAACTTAAAATCCCTTAACTGCTACTATCTACAAACCTTCACTAACCAGTAAATTTGGCCTTTTAATTTTTTTTTTTTTTTACGTTTTTAGGGAAATGATTGCAATAAAGACATGAAATAAATACCTGTCCCTGGATAACAATTTGTCCTTTTGGCATACAAATAAATGGAGGAGTTACTTTTTTCAATACAACCACAGTCTTTAATCATGGTGATCAATGAACTCCCTGAACTGCATTTGTGAAGAAGAAAGTAATACTGCGCTTGCATTTAATTTTGGAACAAATGTTGAATGAATCCAAGAGTGACTGCAATGTGTTCCGACTTGTGTTAGGCCAAATAACATTTCCTGAATACATCACTCAATGTTGCTTGTGCCAACAATATGTGCTCTGACTCTTACTCACCAACACGGATCTCAGAACTGCATTTTCTCACTCTTAACCCCGGGCCTCATAACTGGTTTTGAATTCCCTGTACTGTACATGCACTCACTGTACGCTATATATCAGCCAGGGTCCGAGCATCTGCAGAGCAAATGATGGGCTAGTGGAAAAAAAATAAATAAGCAAACAATGTCGGCGGAGTGTGCAGCCGTCCCTGTCACTGTGCCAGGGTGTTGTCTGGGGACAATCTGAGGATCAGCACAGGGGCGGACGCTGTATTGATGTCCTCGCATTGCTGGTGGCACCTGTCCGCTCGCATCGGATTGGAGCCGACTGGGGACGGACATATATTCTGACAGAGAGATATCGCGTCTGATTACTCACTGTGAGCCCGGGCCTGAATAGCAGAGGGGGAGGCGCAGACTGGGAACCCGCCGCTCACAGATACTTCTCACAGACTCCCGTGGATTTGAACCAGCCAATCTGAGTATCTTAGGTAATAAAGGACCACAAATGCTGATCTTATATATACAAAACAAAACAAAAGGTCACACAACGGCTCTTATTGCGGGCTCTGTGCTCACAGTGATCACTTTAAGGTTTGATCACAGGGATTAGGGAGTGAGTTGATTGGGTGGGGGGAATTTTATGCTCTATATCTCTTACTGAACTGCCTTGGTTGTTGAGTGTTTGGATTACCACTGATTAAACACAGGCTGTTTTTACGTGTAGATGTGGGCAGCAATGTAGCATAGTGGTAAAGAACAGGGCTCATAATCAAAAGGTTCCTGGTTTGATTCCCCACTGGGGCACTGTTGTTGTAACCTTGGGCAAGGTACTTAACCCACAATTGCTTCAGTAAATATCCAGCTGTATAAATGGATAACCTGTAGATATCACATTCTATGTAAGTCGCTCTAGATAAGAGCATATGCTAAATGACAATAATGTAATGTAGATGTCTGTTGTGAGTTCATATCCTTTTTGAGACCATATATAATCATCTTTCCCCCTATCCTACATTATAGCCCCTCTAGCCCCTCTCCACCTGCTGAAGTTGGGGATGGTTGTAATTAGTGATGGCACGGGTTCTGGATCAGTCACACAGTTGTGATGATATTGTTCATTGGTTTGTGCGTTATGAGAAAAAATGTCTTGCAGGAGTGATATCATCTGTTCCTCCACCACAAGCCTAATAGCCTGCATTGTAAGTGATATGACAAGACACAAACCGACAGCTACCAGGACATCCACATTTCCTGCCGCAACAGAAATGACCAAAATTCCTTCAGCAAAACCACCCACAATTTACCTCCAGGACACTCTAAGAAACACTACATATTTAAAACACTTTTATTTGCAACTTTTGTTTTTTTTTTCAGCCTTTCCCATCATTTTGTTGAACGGCGACATTCTTGACCCGGGTTGTCCTTTCTAAATTTATCTGGTAATCTGCGCTTCTGCAGGCGCTTATCTAAATCCACAGATGCCCGGGAGCACCGATCAGAATGCGCCTGCGATAACCAGATAACGTCAGCCGACCCCTGACCTCCCACCGCACACTGAAGCCATTATTGTGCCACACTGAAATCTCAATCTAACTGGACTGTGGCAGCGGTTAAGAAAAAAGAGAGTGAGAGAGAGAGAGAGAGAGAGGAGGGAGGGAATGAAAGGAATGATGAGTGCAGTTCATCCCAATGCTGGTGGTGGGAGTGCTAATGTGTTTATCACCGTTTGATCAAGCAGAGTTCTAATCGTGCAGCATGGAAATCCATAAATCATGATTCCCCACAGAGTCGGGAAAATCAATCAGCATAAGAAAACACTTTACAACGTATACCTCAGGGCCAGCTGCTCCTGCTGAAACAGGATGTTCAATGAAATCATCTGGAAGAGCCAACAGCAATGAATAAAGAGCTTCGCTTCAGTTTTTTTTTTTACCCTGTGAAACGAGGCAACTGGAACAGAGGGAAGACAACACCGGTGTCCGAAACTTTAAACAGCCCCCAAAAATCACCACCCCTGCCAAAATACCCCAAATAATTTAATCTTCAGATGGTTACCCCAAAAATGCAGTTGGTAAGCTTAGCAGGATAGGGAGCATATGTATATATGTGCAGCTGATATATATTATACATATATATCTAACCAAATACAGATTTTTCACCCAAGGTATTTTTAATGTTGCATTATGTTATATATGTTATATATTGTCTGTTGCACATTGAAAAAACTGAATGGGGCATCCAAGCAAACCTTATCAGATTACCTCCATTCCTCATGTACCAGTAAACACTAGGGTAAAAAAATGCTTTCTCAAAACACTGGCAATGGCTGCCACACAGATAAACAGAACCGCAAATCTACAGACAGACAAGGTGGACTTATCCACACACCGCCCCACATCGCCTTCAGACTGCTGCCCTACATTTCTCAAGTACAATAGCAGCCACGCTCAGGGACATAACAGGTCTAGCTGCGGAGGTGTCAATTCGAGCTGTCTCTGTATTTGGACATTGGCGGCAATCACATCAGAGCACTTGTCCCTGGTTATATCAACGAAAAATTCTGCATTCTCACCAAAGTGATCACACACTTTCCACATTCCAATCACACCATCGTTTTCAGATCAGCAAGGGTTTCACCCGCTGCTGTTTCTGTTAATGTCGCAAATGTGTTACGTCCCCCTCACTTTCAGACATTTCAAATAATGCTTTTTTGCAGTTTCTCCTTTCAAATTCCCTCTTTTAGGTAATTAGGAGGTCAATTCTAAGAATCCCTTTCAAACCTATTGTACAGACAACATATACATTTCAGACTAAGACGCTTTAGACACTGTCAAATATATGTGTTCTCTGTTCAGCAAATGCTGAACAATGACAGTCTCTTCTGTTATTCATCTTAAAAGTTACAGAGAATCATCATTATAACAACTTTATAAAAACCCAATTAAGGAAATGTTTGCTATTTATACAATCCAATAACACTTTCATGTGATCTAATGTACTGCAGTTACTTTCTTATTCTTTTATCATTCAGGAAGAATAATGTCATTCATTTGGCACCGCAAAGAGTACACGTTACATCTGCTGTTGGAATTCAGTGAGAAGGGACCATTATTCATTAACATTTTTATAGTCAAACATGGCCCTTTCAGCTATTTTGAGAAGACTCTTTCGACCAGATAAGAAAAAAAATACTGTTCCGTTATTGAATTTTTTGAAGATGTTATCTTAATTTTAGCAATACAGAATACAATACCATTCAACATCGAATTGCTCTTGCTTATCTTCAAATATAAATTATTTCCATTTTTTAGGTGCACCACATTTAAATGGATTTAACCGAATGGAATATTTCCATTTTCAATTTTTTTCTTCTATTTTTTGCTAATTGTGTTTGTAAATAAAATTGCCCTTTGGGATCTCCTGGCTGCTTTTACAACTCCCTTGATGTTTCATTTATATGAATTTTAAAATATTATGATTATGAGAATCCTTGCAAAGCACTTCAGTCACTTGCTCCTACATGACAGTAAAAAAATGCCCTGACCCCATAAACCAGAGCTGTCCTGTTGAATATTCCTAATTTACGGTGCTTCAATTTACTGTGGGGCTGTGTGAGAGAAGTGAACAGCGCAACCAGACGACTTTAGACTTTTACTCTCCTGACAGAAGGCTTTAATCAGAACGCAAGCGAGAGACAGAAGAATGGATGCCATCTCCAGCACATTTCAGGGCTCCGAAAGAGTGACAAAAGCACTTAAAGGCTCCGCTTCACCATCTCCTATACTTTTGTCAAATTATAGGGAAGGGGACAAAGCAAGAAGCTCTCTCTCACGCTGTGCTCCACCGGGGGGAAAACCTGTTGAAAACACTCATGTCATTTTCTTCATAAAATCAGGATGTTCTGCGAGGAGAGAACAAGTCAGACCGTTCCTGGGTTCCAGAGACACAGACAACGAGGTCACTGTCGGCACGTCTGCCTTGGAGATCTAGGAAAGACTGACAGGATGGCCAGCTAAATCAAATTTATAAAAGTAATTGTTATAATAGTAACAAACTGCTATTTGTCCATGATCCAAATGTCTCTAATGACCAATCTACTGCAAAGTAGTTCCAATCTACTTTCAAAGTCAAATTCATGGAATCGTGGTCAAAAATCACAGCGCAAACTGTATCGCTTAGTCAGCAATTGTTCTGAAACATTTCCACTCCTGTCCCCTTAGAAACCATTGGAATAGAAGCAAAATGAAGTGTCACAGCTCATCACAAACAGATGGTCCTCGCACCCCGGCGAGGTGCGCCGAGGAGACGCGCACACACAAAGGCAAGGAGGCAGGGGATGCTGCAAACTGGAGAAAGCAGACCGCGTTATAATTAGACGGGGGATGGGGGAGCTGGGGATGTGCCCGGCTCTGTGCGGGGGGAGGCGTCGTTCCTTCGCTCCAGCGCACGCTGCTCCCGTTGCCCCCCTTCGCTCGGCGCCGTGGGGCGGCGTCAATCTTCAGCATCCTCCGGCCACAAGCACCCACAGGGCCTCATTTGAATGGGGGAGCACTTTTGTCAGGGGGAGGAGGGGTTAAAAAAAAAAAAATCTGGATTTCACGCTGGCTAAATCTGATGGCATCACAGTTGTCTGGCTGAAAAACGACACCGGAGCAACTTGGGGGTGGAGGGGGCTGCGGATTGTGGGAATAAGGCGAGGGGACGGAAAACGCGCCTTGGAATCCAGTCCTGCCCCGCGGCCGCGTCCACCTCTTCCATCCGTTCCTGGGCGAGAGGCACCAGGAGCGGCTCCCGAGACAGCAATCACGGGGAAGGAAAATAGCTGCAATTCAGGCTCCGCGGGGGTGCCCGAGCAGCAGCATTCAGGGACAAGCACAGAAGAAGGAGCTGGGGAAAAATAGGAGGACTGATTAAGCCTGGCCATGATTTTACTGTCCTGATGTGTGGCCTCGCTAATTCCATTCATCTAACCATGCCAAAATTACGGACATAAAAGCCTTGAGAATCGCAGTTTCAGCCTTGCTAATCTCAGACAAAATATACACAGTATATGCATACATACATATCATAAATACATAATCTGTCTTTTTTGGTTTAGATCTTACCTGATCTATTTCAGAACAAAGCAGAGACAAATGTGAAATATGACTGATTGCAAAAGAGTAAGGTAGCAATTTGCTAGCACCTACTGATCAGAGCAGCTCTCCTGGGGAGCATGCAATTTATCCATTGTCTTTCTTAAATGTGTGCCAGTGAGTTTCAGCATCCTCTGGCCACAACAGCGGTATTTAAAGGAACTCTCATTTAAAAAAAAAACACCTCTTTCACACGCCGGTACACTACCTCCTCTTGTTTGATGGCGAAATACATTCAGCACTCTTGGCCTCAAAGAGGCTTGTAAGAGTGACACGTTGCAGTGCGATGAACTGTCCTTAGAATATGCAACCTTCATTAGCTGGGGTTAACCTGCAACACCGGGCGCCATCGCCGGGAGTTTCTAAAAGAGATGATAATGTCATCGAACGCAGAACGCAGCTGATGGACACTAACAGTTAGCGGTGTCTAAGTGATATGATATGATCCTGATGCTTGCCCCATTTTTATGTATGTTAAAGGGTACTTATAAAGGTATAGATTAGATGGATCAGTTGAGGGCTCGGCAGCCAAGTGCCGTAAGAAAGCCTTCTGCTCCTTTTGCCCTGGGGGTGGTGATGATAAAAAGGACATTTTTACGTGAAAACGTTTTAGCAGCAAGTGTTTCATCTGGGAAAGTTTAAATGAGCAAATTAACTCAAATCTCTGCCCTCAAGGCTACAGACTAATTTAATTTCATGTGAGTGGATGTGTTTTAACTACCAGACGTTTCTGAAACAGTGCCATTTAAAGGCTTTGTACGTCTGCAAGAATACCTTTTGAATATTCATATTGATTCTGAAAGAAAAAAACTTGAAATATTGATACATTTTGGTATTTTTAAAATGTAACATTAAAAGCCACTCCAAATATGATAATGAGACCATATGCTGAATCATATTTTTGATCTCGACTGCTTTCATAAGGAAACATCTGATGACCTTGCTCAAAAACATCTTTGAATGACGCTATGGAACCAGGTTGGAGCAAGTCCTGAACATTTTTATTTTTATTGAGACTTTATTAAACCTGGAAGGTCACCTGAGACCTCATTACTCATTTACAGTGATTACCTGGGGGATGGGAGGGGGCAGCAAGGCATTAAACAGATAATCAGCTAAAATGAATGATTAGAGGGCTAGACTGAGAGGTCTGGTGAAGGAGCTGGGCCCAGATTATGCGATTGTTTCTTCTTTTGTCAGGTAAAATGGAATTGAGATGCAACGCATGATTTGTTGGTCCCACTTTACATTATCTATCACTAATAACCCAGAAATTACAGTGTACAATGCACTATGTACCTGCTGTGTACATAAATACAGTTACACAGTACTTTGTTATATATAGAACTTTTAAATCTGCACTATTCTGAATGCAACTGAGGCACAAGGACCACTGAATAATTGGCTAAAATCCTGTTGTTTACCAGCATCCATTCAAGCTACTTCTGAGTATGATGTTTTCCTCCATTAATAATGATACAATACTTCAATATATAGAAGTGAATGTATCAATGCATATTATCAATATACATTGACAGCACATGAAAAACATGAATAATGTTACTGACCCCCTGAACCTGGCATACAAGATATGCAATTCAATACTAATTTACTTCCATTTGGTTGATGATGCAACCCCTGCAGTCTCATTTTTTAAGGAGAATCATATGCAGTTACTTTACATTCAGAAATGCTGTATAAATTGAGATTTTTTTATTTCATCTGATGAGGCGATGCACAGTGGGTAATTTGTCTCGTATTGTGAGGACAACAATCTTCCAACTGATTGGCCAATCCAGCCTGATGTGCCATGGTGTGTTTCTTTATGAGAAGCACTCCCAGCTGGCTGACACAGGGAGCAACAGGTGGGAGATATTACCCTCCATTATGAGGCATTGGCAAGGCTCGTTTCACACGCTTCCTCAGCACTCTCCGCCACTTGTGCTGCACACCGCAACCAACTGGACATTTATAGCACTTTGAGCGCTACCATTGCAGAGGTAACTTCATCACAGACTGTTTTTCTGCAACTTGTCTGTCTGAAACAGGTTCAGGTTTGTGATGTCTACACATCGCAAACCTGAACCTGTTTCTGCAACTTGTCTGTGCATGCGCATGTGTGTGTGTGTGTGTGTGTGTGTGTGCGCTCAGAACAAGACATTTTTGTGCAAAAATAATCTAATTAAACAGCTTAGTTACTAACATCTAGGTAGGTCTGATCAGTAAGTATGCAGGCTCACATGAGAAGTTACTCTGAACAAATAATGCTTTCCTTAACTCATCTGTCTTCCTTTTACAAGAATAATAGTAGTGGAAGGACCTGCAAAAACAGCAGTCCCTGACCATCAGCTAATGCCCTGTGAAGATTCACCTCTTGTGCTTGTACAAGTATCTATTCAGAAATCAAATTAAACTGATACTATAAACAAACAAGGAGATGAAAAAGACAAAAAGGAGGAGGGGGTGGAATCTGAAAGATTGAGCTAAATCTAGAGATACTTGTAACAGCTTCTTTGCTACACTTAGTGTTATGTATTACTAAAGTATCGATAAGAACTCAATTTAGTAGACAAGCATTTCCGTATGCTCCTCCTTCATCAATACCAAATAATAAAAAAAAACAACCTAATAATTGAATACCAGCACAGAAAGACACAAATGCATTAAAATGTGCCTCTAAGTAGCTCTTTCACTCAGCTCTTGATGGCACATCTATCAAAGCAATAGGTCTTAGGAGGGTTATTAACAACGTAATAAAAATAAATGCTGAGAGGACGAAAAGGATGAAAAATTGATGCCTCAGTTTTGCCTTTGGATTTCAGTCAGTGCCCGTTCTCGGGAGCACATACGCGCATGCACTTGCAAACATTCGCAGGAAGAAGACATTAAGCAACCCACGGGGAAGGTCAAGCTTGTAAAAAAACGTAAGACAAGCCTCTGACCCCTGGGAGGGCAGAGATTGTTCAACAAGATGGTGAGCCAAAAAAAGAGGCAGATTACATAAAAACAGAGCCTCAAAATACATCTGATCAGGAGGAGACAACTTTGATCTAACATTTAAACTTGCAGTCGAAATGGCATCCAAACATTTCCATCTCAAAGCATTCTTCCCAAACAGAATTAGCATGAGGCAGTAAACCCTACTGCGCAAGACTACTTTAGAATCACATCCTCTTCATCAGGATGTTTATCATCTGCTAACTGACTGTTTAAGAGACACGTGTACAGTCATTTCAGGATGGATGCTGACAATAATAAGTGGCTTTCCAAACAACAAATCACAAACTGTATGGGGAAGTGTGTAATCACCAGTTCCCAATTTCTATGACTGTGAGAAGCAAGGAGCCGGCGCCGCTGGTATTGCTGACACCATAATGGCTATGGTAAGCTTGCATTTCTCCTGTATTTCTACAGTGTAATTATAACATGCCATAATCTTCCCTTTGTCTTTCGAGATGAATATGGCGCAGGCCTCATCTTGGGCTTCGCAACAACATGTGCGCCGCTCAAAAGCTGCTGTAGCAACAGGGGCAGATGAACCAACCATCTTTAGTTCCTGAGTGGTAATTACAGGGTACATGTTTAGTTTTGAAACTTTAATATGAAGTTGTAGTATTAAACAGAATGTTAAACAGCATATTAAGGGGGTTGTTTTCATTTATGAACTCTTTCTGTACTGCAACACAAGAGTGCATGTGTATTGTAATACCCATCTTGAGATGAGATGGTACCAAGAGTTTATCACAGCAGTTCATATTGGTTCATGGTTTGTACTTTGTGCTCTTCTTTTCTTAGTTACGAATGCTTTCATTTAGTGCAATGACCTATAACAGTGGCTGATTACAGTCAGAAACTTGGAAGATGTGGATATTATTATTACTAAAATAATGTGTACATTCATGTGAACATCCAGCTCTGACAGCCAATACATTTGATGAATCATTCAGATTTATACAAAATCAAAAATAGATATACTAGGTCATCAAATAAGAGATATTTAAAAAAAAAACATCTGAAAACTCACATAAAAATAAGAGTGACCAAAAGAACTGATTAAAAATTTAAAAGCTACTTTTAATAATGTAAATAACCCTTAATAATGTAAAAGTATGGTGCTACCTACCGCCTTCAAGAAGGATTAAGTAATAACCTCATTGAGTAGCAAAGGTTTTTACAGTAAGTATGGATTTTGGTTAACTGCATGCGATTAGCTGTCCTGGTATCCTATGCAAGCATACAGTAGTTGCAGGTGCATCACAAATATTACATTACACTACATTATTGGCATTTAGCAGAGCGACTTACATCAATTACTAGTTTTTACAAAGCTATCCATTTACACAGCTGGATACTTACTGAGGCAATTGTGGGTTAAGTACAAGGGCAGCAGGTGTGCCCCAATGGGGAATCGAACCGGCAACCTTTCGGTTACAAGTCCTGCTCCTTAACTGCTATGCTACACTGTGAAGAGTAAATGAAATGGCACACATTGTTAATGCTCCCAAAAGGTGGCTACAACAGATCAGCAGCTTCTGAGAGCATCAGCAGCATGTGAGTACCAACTAATTTGCTGCAGTGATTGATACACGAATTGTGGATGAGCAGCCTTACAGTAATGAGGGAGCAAATTACACAACATGGTAAAAGGAGCGATCACTCTTGTAACATGCCATTCAGGGATCAAAAACAAGCAGTTACCAACAAGAAAATGCCTGGGTGAATTCATTGTCTTAGAAGAAGGTTTTGACGGGAGGGCTGAGACCTAGAGTTACCTAGACTTGTTGGCTAGATAACTGGACATGTTCATGTACGTTTTGCTTGCATCTATTTCATACATATTATGACATATATCTGGTGGAATCACATGGTGGCTGTAAAACAAATAGCAAATATGCCATAGTACAGTTACAGCCATTTGATTTAATTTACCACATATACTGTATAACCTTCACATCTTACAAAAATATTTTACAATGTGTCATCACTTTCATTACTAAACCACCACTGGCATTTGCCTGGGTCACATGCCATGGCAGCCATATTGAGAGTATATTAACATTCAAGTTGGCAAAATTAATTTCTCCAGATCTGTTACTCATACAGCCCTCAGATGTTTCGTGTTGCCAAACCTGTTTGAAAGTGCACTGAAATAATATGCTTCTGAATATGTTCTGGCAGTCATACATAGCATATGTATAAATGTTTTGTGAAAGCCATGTCTTCTGAACTGTGAATTGCAGCATCCTCACATATTACAAGCCAGTTCACATTCTGATAAGCTTTATGTATACCAGTTGTAATTGGTTGGCTCAAAGGGCTTGACATCCATATCGTGCAATGACTCTAATCAATATATAATATGACAGTGAATATTGGTCCATGTGGTTATTTCCATTACTCTTATTCTGTCATTCACATAACTTTCTGATATTAGAAAGTGATACATACTGTGACAACAGTTTAATACATACATTGATCATGATACATGATACAGGAATTGATCATGTGTTGTGTCATATTCCTTGGCAGCCAAAGAGCATATGGCAAACTAGCATATGGTCAATTAGTTAATAACTCATTTTTTCTCTTAGCATATAGTCTTGAGATCTTGCATATTTGTTTTGATTTTGACAGTCCTTTGATATGTCAATTCAAATATGCCTGCTCATGTGGCAAGACAGCCATATTACTTACAGTAAATATGAATGAAGATGTAAAATCCACCTCCCTACATCTGTGCCTTACATACTCCCCTCATGTTGCATGTAGGTGAGACACACATTTATACTAGCAAAAACACATTGTTTGCTATACATACTAGATGGAATGCTTCTTCATATTTGTAGTGTATGCGGTTGGGCCTGGCAGCCTGGGAGGGTACCCACACTCTGAACACTGTCATTGTCAGGGAGCTGCAAGACTCACTCCAACAGATACATGTGCTTCAGCTGGGTTGTTGGATTTCTCAGTTGTAGAGTGAGAAATCTGCTTCAACCTGCAACAGTCTGCTTTAACAATGACCAAATGCAGCAATTCCTCCTGCAAACCAAACATAAGCATAAGAAAACATAAAATATAGAAAAGAATGAGACTGGTTTAATATGTGAATAAATCTGTGGTGAAGTAGAGATTCTCATAAATGTATTAACCTATTGAGTGTCTCAGTACAAATATGTGTACATTTATTCAAATGAAAGCACTACCATATTAGAAAAAAAGAAAAAACTTCAGTTATCCTTGGAAGTTGCATCCTGCTCTTTCAAAAACTGTTGATTCTTTTTCTCCTCAGTGAAGACAGATCAAATTACAAGGCATGAATGAAAAGCTTACAGATCAACAGGGTGGCAAAATATGTGTGGAGAAATCTAAGATGTCTTTGACCTACAAGAAAAGAGCCAGAGAGAGAGAGAGGGAGGCGAGCCCAGCTTTCCTCTGTGAGAGCAGCGCTTGTTTGGGATGTAAATCACGCTCTGAAAGGGCTGTAAACCAGGCAAGAAGACTAAACTCTATGAATAGGAAAGCAGGCACAGCTGGGCTGCTCATAATCAACATAAAAAAACAGATTAGTACTTTAAAGATTAAACATTATCTTTTCACCATACGAAATAAATCAACTGCACTTAAGATACCATTAATTTGGATCGGTATTGAGGGGGAAAAAACTTTGTGCTGCCAACTTTTGCGTCACCTGTCTTCGCTTTCACTTTTTCGATGATGATCAGTAGTAAAAAGACCTTGGAGCAAAAACATAAAAAGGCGGCAGCTTTATTACGCTTGTGCGGTAAATCAATCTCCGAGCTTTCCCCCAGCTTTATGAATAGAATGAGTAGCTTCGGAATACGGCGTCATATATTCAAATTTAGTAGCTTAACCCCTGTGGATGAAGGACTGACACCGGGTGATGGAAAACAATGAGGCTGGGTGCAGTGTGGGGCTGCGTTATACATCATGATCTGCGAGACTGTCAGGTCTTACTACGACCGGCGACGCTGGCCAACTCTCCGGGTGGACTGAGCCAACAGCGGGTGGCTCTGGGTGGTTCCGACCCATTGGGAAGCTCGGTCCTTTCCGTGGCTGTAAAGCCTACAGGCAGACGCTGCAGATGTGCAGACTGTTAACGGGCAGCTACATGCTGTATAGATGGGGAGATACGGCGTGCCGCTAGGTGTAAATGAGAAAGATGCGCGAGAGCAAGATAATGCAGCGCTTATGGTGATATTTTAATCCCTTATCGCGGCACGGAGCAAAAAAAAAAAAAAAAGCCATAAGGCGTTTCTGCTTTAGAATTACACACCACGGGCGTCGTGCTATTCTCTCCCGCGCTGGCGACGTGACCGAAACGTCCTCTGACACCTTGCACACACCGGGGCTGTCAGCCATGATGAATCTCGCCGTCGCTCATTGTCTCCGCCATTAACATTTTGAACCGTTCCTCTTCTGTAGTCCTTAAGGATGAGTGAGCCTTAAAAGGTTAGGCTCAGATTGGTGGCGGTGAGACTCCAGCGGGGCGGAAATGATGTTTTTCCTTTTTTTTTCCCTCTCTCTCTCTGGAGATTAAGGGACGGCGGTCCTCCGGAGCGCCTCCCGGCACAGCGAGAGGCCGCGGCGGGGAGAGCGAGAGGCCACCAGCAGCGCCGGCTCCTGCTCGACCTCTGACACTCTGCTCTTTCTCAGCAGAGAGGCCTTCAAATGTGTCACTTTGCACCGGGCAGCACGAATCCAGCGCTTGAACTTTCAGCCGTTAAAGTTAGTGAGAGATAAAAAGGGCTTGCTGTCACTTTTTAAATGTGCCACGAGTGTAAAAACGGCCTTGTCACATATTCCTACCAAATGCATGCTTGTAAATGGTGATTCCAGGAATCTGTTGACAAACACTCAGGCAAATAGCTTCGCATTGTAAAATACACGCATGTGCTCTGAGTGTTACCTTGACTTAAGATATACACACACACACACAAACCCACATTCACATTTTTAAACGATCTGAATCATACCTCTTGCTCATTTCTACTAATTAATATGCAAAAATATGCAATCTGTCCCTCACCCTGGAGGCGACACCGGTGGTGAAAACAAGAAGCTTGAAAAATGAATTATTGTGCAAATATAGAAAGGACATGATTGGAAAACAACTAAATCTCCTGTGTGACTCTTGGGAGAGGACACTGTAGCAGCAGGTGTTTGCCATTAATCAAGAGATTCTGATATACAGGCAAATACACAGCTATATAATTTCCTTCATATGGTATAGAGCTTCACATCTACAGGTAAAATGTAATGATACACATGCTGAGTATATAAATAAATAAAATTGTGTCAATTTTGAAATATGCTAATTTTCATGACGATTTGTATGCAGTCTCCAGGAAGGAATATGACACAAAAGCAAACCAGGTCATATGTGCTGGTCAACAGTGTTAAAGTGCCAGAGCTGTGGGAAAACTGTGGGCCAGGAGCTGGTGTTAGATCTCAGAGATACTCCAGGTCACCCGGAACAATTGCTTTCTCCTCCCCTTACAGCAAGATGAGAGCGCGTGGTGGGCCCCCAGTTCTCACCCGCACATTAGCACCTCACAGAGAGACCGAGAGGGAAAGAGACAGAGAGAGCCAGGCTCCCGACGGAGTGTTATCAAACCAACCCTGACCTGAGGCTTTCCACAATGTTTTTTATCTTACCCGTTCCTCCATAACATTACCCTTCGTGTCACACGGATTTGGGGACACCCGCACGTGTGTGAGGCTGTGACCGGCCGGGGCCAGCGAAGCACCGGCCAAATGCCAGAACATGTTGACACAGTGGCGACTCGCCCAATGCGAGAAGGTGTTTGCTGTGTGCCTCAGCGAGAATAAACAAAGCCACGGGATGAAACGGGGGGGACATCAAACAGCGGCAGGCCACCACGGCCCTCATGCCACAGCTTTAGCCATATGGAGTGAGTCGATGCGCGTGTGTGAGATCTGAACCGAGCACAAACCAGTATCGGCACGAGACACTGTACCCGCAGCTAGGCGATCACAGTGCTTTAAATGCAGTCATCACAGGGAAGAACCCTCTACATCTGACCATCTACATACAGTACCAGTCAGCGGTTTGAACACGTCTAGTCATGTAAGGGTTTTTCTTTATTTTTACTGTTTTCCACATTTTAGAATAATAGTAAAGAAATCAAAACTACAAAAAAACACAAATGGAATTATGCAGTGACCAAAAACTGTTAAACAAATCAGAATTGTCTTATATTTTAGATTATTCAAAGTAGCCAAAAAATATTTTAGTTTTTTTTTTTTTTTTGGAAAGAAATAAGAAAGAAATACATTTAAGCATAAGCATCAACATGTTTTTCACTATTTAGATTGGTCTAAGAAAGAAATTTCAAGCATTTAAGCATAAGTCTTTAGATCAACATGTTTCAAACATCAAATGTTTCAGTTACAACAATGCAGAAATACCAAAAACCAGAAAAAAAGTCCTGTCTACTACAATCTTAATTGATTAGCTAAACTGATTAGCACAACAGGACAACATTTAATTAATTCCACATCCAGAATTTTCACTCACAAATTTTGGGATTACATGAATATGAATTTGTAATGTGTCAGAAAACGTTTAATCATTTCATAAAACCCACTAAAAATTAATTTGATGTGAAATTTCACGAACCACAGTCACAGCAAAGAACACTTCATAATGCACTACTACCTTTCAAAAATCATTGTCAGTATTTCAATATCCAGTTTCGCTACCGGCAAAACTGAGAAGATGCAAACAAGCAGCAGCAGCAATAAGCAACTTGCCTTAATTACAACATGTAAGGAGAGTTAATGTACTTCGATCTCATTCTCCGCGCTCTCTCAGCACCTACTGAAGTATGTGCAGGGCTGTTGATTCCCCTTAGAGACAGCAAAGGAATTTTTGGGGTGCTAGATGAACTAGATGAAAGCTTCTCTGGAAACTGTAGTGGCTCCTCACTGACTGACTAATTGGCTCCATCAGAAATGAAATTTTACCAACAGATTACGAAAGTAGCAAAAGCCGATATAAACTGTACCCACTCAGCCCTTAACTTTCCTTCCTCCAGCACTGAAGGAGCAGGATAGTGCCTGGGGAGATCCCTACCTAGAAGGACCAGCTCAGGGAGAAAGGCAAAGACATTTTTCTGACTGTGGTGGTGATAAGTCAATGACTTCATGTTGGCCTTCTCAGACTGCAGGACCTCACGTGCGATGACAACATCACAAAGGTAGTCATTTGCACCCACCACTCTTAGTTTCCACACAATGCCCAGTCCAGAAATCAATCATTGTTCTCTACAGTATCTTCCGCTGTAAGCTGGTTTTGTTCATTGAATGGTTAGGACTGATGGGTCCCTTCTCAGACACACATGACGTGTCCAGTTAGACAAAGGCAGAGATGGCCAGAGTCTGTTAATCATTACAAATTAGCTGGGGGCTCTATTAGCAGAGGATAATATGATGACAGACTGTCATATTGGCATACATTGTCCTCCCAGAAGCTGGTCTGCTGTATTTGTGCCTTTAAATCGCTGACGGAAGATGTGAGAAGCTTTCTGGAATTACTCTGTGGACACAAGAGCAATGGCCCTAGCTGAAAAAAAGGGGCCTCAGAGTATTGTGACTTTGTGCTGAATGAACAGTAGCTGTCTGAACTGACAGAAGAGGTCCCACTTCCCTTTTTGTCGAGGAAAGGACTTGTCAAATGATAATGTGTCCCTGTACACTAAGAACACACAGACACACAGATACAGACACACACACACACACACACACACGCACACACGTACACACGCACGCACACAGAGACGCAGCAGGAACATTCTTTAATCTCAGCAGCAGCCAGTACCACATAATGCAAAAGGAACAATTTTCCCTGTTGTTATGTGCAATGAGTTGATTGAAAAAAAAATGTATTAGGGAAGAACACACAAGCGAAGGAGATACACATGTTCTACACACAAATTAAATGCTTCAATTTTTGGTAATGACCAATATTTACATTTTACATTTATTCAATATGTTAGGCCGCCTATATATGAACATAAAGTGTACATAGTCTATGCACACAAGCTCTACAGCCACACTCTGTCGTATGTATGTTAAACGTATGTATGGTTGAGGCGGGGGTACGATGGTGGGGGGGCCATGTTAAAACATCACGAGTGCCCTCGCGTCACTGCATCGCTCCGGTCTTTGCAGCCTGCTGTTGTCCAAAATGAAAAAAAAGAGCCACCTCGGCGAGAGGACCCTGCGCACAGACACACATCTTGCACATCATTAGGGAAATTATGCACGTTTATATGCTCAGCTGGCTGGCATGTAATTGAAAATGCAGCAGTGGCTACAATAAAGCCCCCCCCCCCACTGCCACCTTTACATAACGAGGGAGAACGCAAGGCCGCTTTGCCGGGGCTCGTCTGCCATCTGTTGTTCGCTGGTCTGAAGAAATGGATCGAGGCCCCCACGTTGGCCCCTGCTCTGGACGGGGGGTTGGGGGCCCAAGGGCCCTCTCACCCAGGCCCCCGACTACACATCAGTCTGTGAGGGAAACGCCCGTCTCCTCCTCGCTGCCTTTCCCCGAGATTAATGAGGCCACTCAGAATATAATGAGGCCACCGACGGGGGCACATTAACAGAAAGGCCTCCTCTTCTCCGCTTTACCTTCCAGGGTGCAAACGATCGTGCCTGTGATGACAGCGCCGCAGAAACGCTTGCCTTTTACCACAGGGCCCGCAAAGGTTTTGCGACGACATGCAGCCTCACTATAACCAATTCCCAATCAATTTCAGAGAGGAAGCAATTCAATTTACTTAATCTGCTGTTTTAGAATCCATTCAAGGACAAAAAAAGCTTTCCTGAGATATGTCCTCTTCAAGGACACTGCAGCAGAGGTCCAAAAGCTACAGAGAGGCAGCAAAGCTTTTAATAAAAAAAAAGAGGTAAAGGAAGAGAAAGGATGAGGGGCCTGGAAGCCGATGATGGCTTCTATATTTAGCCGGAGCAGTCTGTGGTTAAGGCCTGTTCTTTCAGCTAAGACGGCATGTTATTTCAGCTAAAGGGATTTTACAGAGGATAATAATATGTGTTTATTATGTTGTGATTACACTGTACGCTGCTGTATAGCAGGGAATACTAAGTGGTGCACATTGTAACTTGAACAACAATAACTTAAAGCAGGTGCTTTGGATAGTGGAAGGTAAATCAGAATTTAAATAAAAGCAGAGACTGTTTCTTGATATTACTAAGATTTGAAGTTTGATGATTAGGGTCTGACTGATCAGCAAGGTGGAAAACAGTGAACTCATGTTAAAAATAAGCATCAAACTGGTGAGGTAAATAAATAGGTGGATTATATGTTTGTTCTTGGTCATTATACCAAATAGCTTAATACTAAGGCAGCAAGCAAGAACACTCAGTCTCACTGTTAATGACAATGGCGGACTGCGATTATAGACTTGACTAAAGCAGAACTGGCCCAACCAAAGAGGTGAGCATTCGTAATGGTCTATAAAAGCAAGCTTGGTTTAGTAATGTCAAAAATGTCAATATCTGCCCAACACACCTTTTTTTTTTACTGCTGTAGAAGGTGATTTCTTTTCAGCTCTTAATGGCTTGTTGGAGAAAGCCAGGCTGTTACTACTTTGCATAGAAAAGAGCAAATCCCATTTCCTGGTGAGCCTTGCCACTTTCTGACTGGCAGTGTGCCGGGCTCCCCCACTCCCGTGTTAAGGTGCTGCGGTGGCTGAAAAAACACCAGAGATAATAAATACCTGTGGCTTTGTGAACAGGGCCCACAATTTCACAAAAGGTTAATTGAGTTTCCTTTTGTTAATGGATGGCAGGGCCCCGGTTTGGTTAACCCGAATATCTTGTAGTGCGCTCTCTGCTCCTTTCTGCCTTCTCGGCAGCGGGCGACCTTTCCTACCACCGCACTTCAGCCTGGCTGTCCCCTCTAAGTGCACCCGTGTGTGTGACTGTGTGAACGTGTGTCAATGTGTGTGTGTGAGACTTTTATATAAGAGAGAGTGTGTGTGTATATGTGTTCATGTAAACCATGTAGTTTGTGTGTTAGCATGCACTGTGACTGTATTAGGTTAGCTGTTGCATGTTGGCTTGAGTTTGCCTTCCCACTTGACAGGGGTCAACTGTCAATCCTCTGATTGGCCGGTCTGTCTGTTGCTTAATTGCATGATTTCTACTGAGGAGAAATCAGGGATGCGAGATGAAAATCTACAGGATAATAGAGTTCAGTCCATCCAAATGGTAGAAAACATAGCTGTGCAGTATCTTAAAAGAATCTAGCAAATTCTAAATATATCTATTGTTAATGCCTGTGTCTGTGTTAACTTAGTCTGAAGTAATGTGGTATACCTGCACTGGTGCATCAGTATAGATAGATTAGATTATAAATACATTCTGTTTAAGACACATGCATGCAGTGCACCCATATTTTCTTCAGATGATAAAAAATTTTTATGGAAAAAACATTCCCTGGAGCCAATAGGTGTTGGCACATTTAGAGATATAAAAGAAATAAAATAATAATTAATGTGTCATAATAATACATCAGCTGTGATTATTCTACACTGTTTATTTCAGCAAATGAAGTGCAAAGCCCAGAAGATATAGTAACCTCCACTGAGCCTAGTGAGGATGAGGTGTTATTGATTTCAGCACAGTGGAGCATTTAAATAGTTGTCACAAAGCGAACAGGCAAAACAGAAACGTGGCAGCCTTTTAAGACACTAGAGGGGTGTGATTCTGGACAGATGTATGTGTCCAGAATCAGTCAAAGCTGTATATAGGGACAGATACATATACAAGCCGAGAAAGAAGTGGCCATTTTTTTGGTGTTGTTGTTACATAATAGTCTCCCATGACTGTCCACTCTGTGTAAACATGTTAACAGACCAACTCTGAATAAGCACAGAACATTCCAGAACCTATCTGTGGCAAAGGTTGGGATCAGATTTGTTTACCTTCCTGTCCCAAATCACAAAAGCCCATGTGAACACCAACCCCCTCTCAGATCCCAGCTCAGGGTGGGAGGACTGAGCAGAGCTCGCACATTGACACACGAATCCTCCACCCACCATGCCCCTGGCCCGGTGGACGATACAGAGAGGTGAGCCGTCCTACCCCCCCGAGAACTGGGGCGGCGGCGGCGACACGGGGCGCGCGTAAGTGAGCCGGCCTCAGAGGGACACCTCCTGCAGCTAGCGCTGACCCACTTCACGCTCAGTCACTCCCCCCCTGACCTCGGTGGTAAACATCGCCAGCGTGGGGCGACAGCCACTGATATTTATGAACAGGAATGTTCCACGGGGGCCGTGTGGGGGGCGGGAAGCCTGGGAGCTGGACGACATACATTGACCAATGCTACATATAAAGCCTTAAATATACTGTCAACACTGGTTGGACAGTTACCGCGTTATAAGATCCTGTCAGTCACGCTGTGAGGCCGACACCTTGCCGATAACTGGTGAAATAAAAAAACATCTCAACATAGTGACATAATTGCGTGTGAAAAACATTCAAAATATCATCCCACTTCCTCTGAAAAAATAACAGACGAGCTTAACAAATGAACACCCCTGTTAACCGCACATGTCTCCCGGCTCTCCTGGGCAGCGCGGCATTTCTTCAGGTATTTCGAGGCGGTGCGAGGTGATCACCTTCCGCGGCTCTGAATGTCACACTCCAATGTCGCAGAGCTCGGCGGGATTTTCAGAGCCACAGTCAATGTCATCCACTTAGCGCCGCGCTCGGCACAGACCCACCGGAGACTGCGGCTGTGACGGCACGTTCATCAGACTGTCTCAGCCGCCGGACGGCCCCGAAATGAACAGGGGGAATATCGCGCCGCGCACGCGGCCCCGCAGAACGCCAAACCTCCGCTAGCTCCACGCTGTACAGCCAGCCGAGTCAAATTACCGAAGTTAAAAAAAAAAAAGGTGGACTGTCTTTCAAAGCCTACTTATTTTAACACCACAAGGTAGAAGAAAATAGATTACAGAGATGGGATGCAAGACATAACGCTGTGGATGTTAAACTGAGAAGCTAATGTTTCAGCTTCTTCAGCACTTTGGCGATATTAATAATTCCTTATCTAAATTGATCCAGGCCTGTCAGTAACAAGCTTGACCTCTTTGTGACTGTGCCCAGCCTTCATAAATATTGAGAGGTGATGTTGAAGATTACCACTTAGAGAGAGACGGCTACCTGCAGCCTAAACATGACTCCTCTCTGTCCTTCATCTGCAACGCAGCGCCATGAATATAGGCCTAAATGAAGGTCGGCCGTGATCGGAGGACAAAGTCTCTCCGCACAACTGGTGCAAATTGAAAATAAGTGATCTTTGCACCTCATTAGAGGCGCTGCAACTGCAGTCCTCCTCCGCCAGCGCGGGGCTGCGAGGGGGGACTCTTATTGTGACACGCGGGCAAGCAGATTATTCTCCCGCTGCACTGAAATCAACGAGGCATGACAGGTCTATCTCCCGCTCCCAGTGCAGCGCGCAGGATCACCATCTGAAAATGGCTTTTATTTTCTCCGCGAAAAAAGCTCCTTTCTGCATTAGCCAATCACAACGAAGCTCTGTAATGAATTACGTAATGCTGCTGCTTTTTTCACCGACGCCACAGCTTTTAACATGGGCAGGTGGGGCGGGAGGGGGTTGATAACTGTGTTGCATGAGGATGAATAATAAAAATAAAACTACAAACAGGCTTTGCTGAAGGTTATGCACAGACGACCTACATTTTGTTGGCTTGCCTTCATGCTACTGATGCAGAATGGTAGGTGCTCTAGTCTCAAGGTCAGACCAGCAGATTGCGAAAGCAGCGCTATTTCCAGAATAGTTCTTATACCATGATAGCAATTAGAGGTATCTTAAAATGGCATTGTGCAGCAGGAAGGCTATTTTCTCATAGCACTGGCAATGAGAGGTTTTACTTCATTTGCACATGTTATGGAGGCTTGGCAAACCATCTGTAAAATTCATGACCTTTAGCTTTTATTTAGGCTTTGAGTCTAGTCACCCAGAAAGTACAGCAGCATAGCCCATGAGCAGGCAAGTGATTTGCTACCCACACCTCAGCTCTAACAGATGAAATGACAGCACACCACCCATGAACAAATGAGCGGTGACGCAAGAACTCAGGATGTACCGCAATAACTCCCACTCCAAGTCTGTGTTTTTTTTTTTTTTTTTTTTTTCAGCGAGCACTACAGCCTCCAGGTTCATTAAAAATGTCCCAAGATGGAAACACGATAGCCAACCTTAGGATACTACAGAGTTACATCATCCTAGCACTGCAATCGCCCTCCTCGTAAACAGTCCCCTTCAAAGGATGGCACACAGACTAAATGATCACGGCCAATTTACCATTAAGTGACAACTATGTCCAAACCTGCCAACAATCCTGTTTATAATTGATCAGAAGTGTTATTATGCAGATATGGTGTTTGGAACATCCTCTGCCCAATGAAAAATAAGAAAGCCACATCTGGGCAATCACAACAACAATGGGTCACCTACTGGGACAAACTGAAACATATTTCATGTGCCAGTGGTAAAGGATGGCAATTTAACCTGTTCTTAGGACAGGCTCACCACAATGGCAAAGTTTATCAATAGATAAGCACTATCACCTCTGGAACGTATACTGAATAGATGTATGGGGTGCAGCTTTAGGGCTATTTCACACTAAACAGATGAGCACATAAACAGATGTTCAATTTTTGTCAGCAAGATTTATGACTTCACTTGCATTCAAACAATCAATAATGCCTTGTTTTGTGGCAGACAACATAACTTCTCATGTTATGTGGACTCTGAAAAAAATGAACAATGAAAATGAACAGATCAAATAAAATATCAATAGATCAATATCGAATGAATGTTGATTACGAACCCACAATGGTCATACGGCTCCTAGCAAGAAAGCAGGTATCAAAAAATGAACCTAATATCTAATCTTTTACGAACCCACCATATCCTTTTGCCCCTAATCCACTACACTACCTGGCTATAGTTAGCAAACCACTTCACTTAATCCAAAGCATCTGTTGATGCATCGGCAGTGTGAATCAACCCTTAGCCAGCCATAACATGCATCCAGTTTACTCAAATCTTAATATTCATTCACAACTTCATCACTTGTCAACTACAGTGAGTAAATTAGTTAATATGCCTATATAGTATAATGTACAATACACCCTTTATACCATACAAAATTATATACTCTAGACAAACTAATATACAAACTAAACCTTAACCTGAGAACATTACCATAACGCAGATGGTGGTGTCGGACAGCACAACATTTAACAGTAAAACGATAAAATCTCTAACTTTCTGAGAAGGGATCAAAACTGCCAACAAGGGAATATAACAATTACAATGCTCAGAACTACAACTGGGAATCTAATGAGAACACCCTTAAAAGTGTGTCAAAACAGTCTACAGCCAGATCTATTTCAAAACACCATTCTGACTCAGACTCTAGTCTGAATTCTATGACGCTTTTATTCTATTTTCTTTTCCTTTTATTCTATTAAACAAACGATTTGTATCAGATTTCAGGATTTTTTTAAAAAAAGCATTTCAGTTTTATTTGAGAGTACAATAACTTAATTTTATTTACTTTTGTAAACATTTCAGTATCAACTCATGGAGGAAATAAAGTTCCCTTGGACTTCATTTGCTCCACAGAGGAAAAAAAAAATGCTTGGTGTTATCACAGGTTACATCATTAAAACGCATTTATGTATTAAGCAGTGTCCTCTGCTGGTGAAACTGGGAATCCACATGAGGAAAGGCTAATGTGGGGAGTGAATTCCATGATTACATGGCAACACCTGGACAGCCACCAAATCACTCCATAAAGCAGAATAAGAATACAGCAGCAGTCACTGCACTCTCTGAGCCATAGTGCTTCCTATATGTGCCCTACCTGCCTCAGCCGATGTGGAGAGAAAGTTTTCCAAAGTGGCTTCATACGAGACTCCTGTACAGTATCCCTTGAAAATTACATTTTAAGGGTTATTCAACTTAACTACTGCAACACATTTTCCTTAAAAAAAAGATATTTAACATATTTATTTATGACTTGCATAAAAACATAGTAAGAATTTAAAATAGAATACTGCTTAAATATCATTCTCAAAGGTAAGGGCAAATCACCATAGAGGTTAGGCCCACTTGGGTAAACTTAAGAGTATGCCCAGTGCAGGATTTCATTTGACAGTACAGGTGTTTCACTGAATTATTAATCCAGGCAGGTTAACCAGCTGTCTTTCTACAGAAATATTGTTTGCAGATGGATTTCGACATTTCACTGTTACTATATACGTGTAAATAATGCAAGATGTCTTGGCAGGCTAGCTACCTAGCTAAATGACATCAGAATAAATGGGGTTAGATGCAGCTGAATAGCTAAACAGCTACCAGGAAACCCTCTGCACACCTATCATGTAAGGAAATGAACACTTTTCAGTGGAATCCTTTTATCATCCTTCAGAGAGCGCAGCAATACTACAATATCAAACATTATGCTGATTACACCTAAGGCTCATGCACATGTGAAATCAAATATTTGACCAAAGTAATAATTACAATCAAAATAATACACATCTACAGAGGAAAGAGTCTGGTGTCTGCACACCTGAGACAGACAGTCAGAGCAGTTTGAAGCAGGTCAAACAAGGTTGCAGTTCAACATTCACATAAAACCAAAATGTGTCACCAGAGAATTTCCCAACATTCCCCATGCTGGTAACCCAGGGCACCACCCAGGCAGAGCATCACTACTGCCCCATCAGTAACCTGTGTGTAAATGGCCCACCTGCAGGGGAACATACAGACGTAGGATTATCTCACCTCCTTGCCCAGGTCCTCCCGGACGACCTGCTGGATCTCCTCCATGGTGCTCTGCGGGGCCCGGCTGTGGAGCACCTTCAGGGTGCTGGTGTACTCCTCGGGAAGGAGGTAATCCAGGGCGCCCAGGTGCTGGCCCACCTTGATGAAGGTGCCCCTGTTGGCGCAGCACAGGTCCCTGAGACGCTCGGCAGAGCGCCGGTGTACCTGCGCGGTGAGGGATGACGTCAGTATATTGGTTCAACGGCAAAGTAACCAAATAAAAATGACTTTGAATGTCCTTCTTGCTAATCCTAAAATTCCTGAAAACACACTGACTGATGTATTATTGATTAAAACAAAAGACGGATGTAAAACTTTAATCTTACAGCTATGAGCATTGTTAGACTCATTATCTTATTTCTAAGTGTGTGTGCAAATGGGGGGGTTTCTTTTACTGTATCAGTAGCATTTATTCAAGATAACCTCTGTTGAGGAAAGCAGAGATGGACCTAATGTTGTGCTTTGTGAGTGGCACCCTGATGCACAAATGTTGCTCTGAACCGTGGATGTGTCTCATAAACACAACAGAACGGTAAGACAGTGAGATAAGCAGGAGTCTGGCAAAACAGGCATCTCCTTCACACTCTTCCATTTCGTGAAGGGCCATTAAATGGAATGTCAATGCAGACACGGGTAATTTCAACAACTTGTCTCCTCGACAGCTGCTGGAGTTGATAATGTTCATAGTGTGAAGTCCCTTTGGGATTCTCGTAAATAAAGAGGAAGAAACAAGTCTTGTCCCTGTGAGAAAAAAAGGAACTATTTGGCAAACCCTGGGGTAGATTCTAATGTGTGCCTCGTAAGTGTATCTGGATTTTGATAATGTTATTACTAGTGACAGAATTTCATTACAGATCACCAAATTTGGAAAACTCGACATTCATACATGCATTAGAATAGACATTGCAAAACCCCATTTTGATCCATGTACAAACCTTGCTTTCAGTGCTATATATACTATGACATTTTCAATTCCCTACTGACCTTGCCACATATTTTGGTATGTTGCCGGTTCCTTGTTAAGGCAAAAGTAAACACTGCTCCATTTATCCAGGATTACAATTAATCCTGCAGTACAGTGGGTGGCAGATCTGAAATGCTGTCCTGTAGGCATTTCCAGTGCAGTATACAGATCACTGCTGAGTGCGCCTGAGTTGTCCTGCTTGATGCAGGGAAACAAGATTTTCACTGCCAAGAGAAGGCAAAAGGATATGACAGCTACGAGATAATTATCGGGATGAGCAGAAGACAGGAAATTTCAAGACTAATATAATTTCTAAAGATACACACTGTAAACATGCTTTCATAACGTAAGAGCATGAAGGGGAGAAGGGGGGGATAATGATGGTAATGATCCCGGTCTCTAGACAGTAAGCGAGTGCTGGCTGCAGAATCGCCTTGGAGTGTCTGTTTTTTTTTATTTCTGAAGAAGGGGAGGAGGAGGAGGAGGAGGAGGAGGGTTTTTTTTTCCTCTTCGCTGGTTAATCCCCCAGGGAGAGGAATCCGTGCCACCTGTCATCTCCCAGCCCTGGCAATCATTCGCACATGCGAATGGCGGGCAGGCAGGCGGGGAGCCAGGCAGGCGGGCAGGCGGGCATGCGGGCTCTCCCTCCCCTCCCCTCATCCCTCGCCCGCAGCCGGGGCAGAAGCGCAGCTCCCTGCCGGGGGCAACCGCGCGGCCGGGGAGGAGGACGGCCCGCGCAGCGGCGTCGACTTTTATGGGGCGTGAAGGGAACGCTCTTCCGCGATTCGCCAAATCTGTGGCTGCAGCACACGGGCGACGGCCCACTCTCTGGAAGACACGACGTCCAATCCCGGCCTTCTACGGAAAAGCCTATTAGCACATACTAAACATCCTTTTTTGTGCTTATGCACAGTTTGGTTGCCTTGAAGCAATCGATGTCCCCCTTTTTCCATGTTGATGATCAAAGTACACGGAAGGGAACTTCTGGCAAAATAATGTTGATTGAAAGCAGAAAAAAATACAACAGCAGAAGAACTAATACACTGAATACTCTCGGTATCAATGCAGTAGTGATCCTGAGACTAAAACACTGTGATATTTACTATGCCTTATAAGTGAATTACCCCATCACCATCTCAGTATACATCAACGATGAGATTTTCTTCAAAATCCACCATGTAAGTATCAGACTTTAAATTTATGGCCTTTTCAACAACCTTCCTCATGCTGAAAGTCATTTTTGAGGATTGTGGGTGAGAAGCTAGTGAACAGGTTAAAACAACAGCTCAAAAGCTATTGGTCCAGACATCTGTTGACCTCACAGCAGCGAATCAGGAATCAGGAATCAAACAGATTTTTACAGTGTGACATAGTGTAGGTTATATACACCAGGCCATTTGGTAAGGAGCAGGTTGTGTTCTGTAGGACCCCTCTCCCTTATTAGGTCATAGAACAGCACTGTGCCATCTGAAAAGGAACTTGGCTTGCATTACACTTAATTGAAGACAACAAAGATATCCTGGTGCCCATCTGTAAGTGTTACTTCAAAGGATGGAACTCCAACAATGGTCACTCAGAGCCTACTGGAGATTCTCAGGTCCTACATCTCTCCTGGCTACCACTGTCCAATCAGATCATGTGGCAATTATACGAGGCGTGAGTTTTTGGTCACTAATGGATTGGTGTGCACATGTGGAGTGCCTTGCCTTTGATGTAGTGCTATATAGGTGCAGCAAGAACAATATGAGATTGCTCTGAAAGGGGACCCTCCCTAGGTGTGATGACAATGTTGACATTGATGTCGACAACTGCCTGGCAAGAGAGTCAGAAGAAGCAGACATCCAGTGATGGACATGGTCGCTGTGCTTGTTTTCTTGCACCTTGCACACCTCTCTCTCTCCTGCAACAAACCCATAGACCTCCAATGGGCATGGCCTGCAACCTTTTGCAGACAACCACTTATGAACTTTTAAGCTGCAGATCCAATGAGCTGCTCTTCCTCGGTCATCCCTAATATAAAATTCTTATTTAATACTGACATTGTGAATATAGCCAATGCGATCATGAACGAGATATATCTAAACACATCCATTATTAGTTCAATGATATTTTTTTACTATTGCTTGTATGAGACTGATTAACTGATGAATAGTTAAGTTAAGCTTGTGTCACATCAGCTAAACAGTACGGATACACACAGATTAATGGTTTGTCAGCTAATGTGAAATGACAATGGTCATTTTATTTATTTCCTGTAATCTTTCAGCTATTAAACCTCTTCAAATTCCTACTCATATAATTTTCTCTATCATTTGCTCTCCTATTTTTATGTTGTCTTGTTTTCCTTATACCAGCTCCTTCATTCATCCATTAATCCATTAATTTGATGTTATTTTGATTAGTTTCCCAATGAATGTGTCTTCATTGTATTTAATTAAGTTGCTTTGTTACTTATAGGCATGACAATGAAGTATTTTGTTTTGAAAAAAAGCTGTCTATAACAGACTTAAAACATCTTGCATTATTAAAGCTGGTATTCCTTTTAGAATTTAACTATCCTCACCAACTGTCCAGTCAGTGCCTATCAAGAGTTGGTATTATTCCCTACATAAATGGTGCCATCTCTGAGGTGAGCCATATCCACAACATGGTGCCCTCTCTGAAGATAGGCATGTTCCCCACAATGGCATGAGTACTTATAAATAATAGTGGGCAGGATAGCCAACTGGGCAAATGTGCCTGACCAAACAAAACACAGCAGTGGGATAGATGCTATAAGAGCTGAAGAAATTAACTTAAATTAAATTAAATTAAATTAGACTGTGCAGAGATAGCAATATCAACTACTATTGTTTATTGTTGTACATAAACAGCCATTTTCAAGAGCTAATTTGAAATGTTGATTGACCAGTAAAATGTCTCATTTCGACCCTAGGACATTACTTGCACAGTAAACAATACAGATTACCTTGTCTAATGCTAACACAGTCTGAAAAGCTCAAAACCTCTTTATACACAAAAATACTTTGTTCCAAGTTAAACTCTCCCTAAACTATTAAATAAAATCAGCTCAAAACACCCAGACATATTTTATCCCCACTGCTCAAGCCTGTTCTGAGATCCCATCCTTTACTCCATGTATTTCTGCTGTATTAACAACCATTATGAATGTAACCTGGGCTCGGCACCGATGTCTGGAGGCTTAACATGCAGCTCGTAAAAACGAAATGAAAGGACCTGTTCTTTCTGCTTCCTTGTTGCATCACATAACATCTGCTACCTCCATGGGTTAAACACCTCTCTCAAAGTCAGACTCCCTTTTGGTGGGGAGACAATGAGGTTCAGCTCAATTAGCAACCCCAAGCCCCGCCAACCCCCAGCCCCCCGCCCGCTCCTCACCGCTATCATCCGTGGACCGAGCCGCACAAAGCCCCGGCTCTGACAAGCCTAATAATTGCCGGGGACATTAATGACATATTTCAGCAGCAGGCAGAAGCCATTAGATGGCCTTTGAAAAATGCTTTGTAGGGCCATCATCAGAACAGATTTTTTGTGAGCCGGCTAATAGGAGGCCCAAAGGTCACTCTAATGCCGTCCCCTTTCAAGTACAATACATGTAAAAAAATTCTAGGAAAAATAACATGGTAATGATAAAAACAACAACAAAACAAAACAGACTACTAACATACGGAGATCTGACTTGGACTTTTATTGTTGATTCTACTGAATAGAGGTGAGGATGAACGAAAGGGACAAAAAGGATGCACAAATAGGGCTGCTGATATTTAATGTGTTCACTCACGCAATTCCTTTATTAGTAAAATATGGATTATTTTTTACCAAAATAAGTCACAGCTCCCAGTTTTGAGCCTGTAAAGCCATCAAAGTTCAGTTCATGCGACACAGTTTGATTTTATTAGCAAAGTGTGAGTGAGACACGATAGCTAGCTTGCCATTACAGGAAAATATACTGCTGGTGCCTAAAAGCCCGTTCACCACATCCAGTGCGTTCTAAAACAGTGCCTTGCAAATGTTTTGTTTCAATCTGTGGTAACATTCCACAGATAAAGGACACATCATTTTATCCTCTGAAAATGTAAATTAGCTCAACTGTTTCAGCAAGTGGATTGTCTTTGAAAGGTAGCTGCATCTCAAAATGTTTCACATATATTATGTAGTAATACCTAAACAGGTCAGGGAAAGGCTGTAATGCTTTTAGAAAAGTACATTTTGTGAAATGATTACAAAATAATTAGATTAAATAGAAGAATAAAGAGAAGATGCAGATAGATACATAATTTGTCGTAGGCTTTCCACTTCAGACAGGTGAATTAATTCCAAGAAAAGCTTGGTACTTTCCTACTAGGAAAAGACTAATAATTTGTAACTCTACAGTGCTGCTGTTTTCACAAAATAACAACTATGTTTTTCTCCACAAGCATTACTAAAAGCAAAACATTAAGACTATCACATGAAATTTATTATTATTGTATTACTCAGTACATTATTTAAAAGTTATTAAAATACAAATCACACACTGAAGCATTACTGTACACATGCTTAAATGCTGTGACACATAATTAGTTATTATTACTTAGATCATTAATGCTTTTAACAGGAGAGGTTAGCAAGGCAATTCAAATCCTTTGATAGCCTGACACACACAAACAGATTGCTGAAAAATGCCATGCAAACATTTGTATGTAAGCCTTTAAGCCAGATGCCTGGGTCAGCTGTAAACACTTGGCATGTAATGAGAAGACATGATGAACAGCAGTTCATGTTTACTAGTCATGGAAGAATGTCCACTTACCAGACAAGCTTGAAGCTATTAAGAAGTGCCAAAAAAGCTAATTATTTATAATACACAGTCTCTCTAAATCCATTTACAATTAGGTTTGGTACGTAGCTCTGTTTAAGATCTCCCTGTCCTGATCCCATTGGCCCCCACACAAAATCTTGAGGTTTTTATACTGCAACCTGCAGATTTATCTCCATCATCAGTAACATTGGTGCATCCTGTTGATGTCTCTGTCTGGATGAGATCCTTCCCAGTCAACCTCAGCTTCAATAATTCAACTTGTTCTTCCATCCCCCAAACTACTCTTGCACTCTGTCTTTTTATACCTCTACAGTGCTGATTTGAGCTTTTGTTTCAGAACTCACCACATGCTTTCAAAGCTTCACTTTTCCTGTCACCCGTCCAGGCCCTGTCCTGTCCAAATGTTGCTTGTCAAAATCTCTGCCTATGACAGTATGACATATACTTAGCATTTGTAATGTAATCCTCATGTGGCAGAGTGTTGTTGGACAACAACAACTGGGACTGCAGTCCTACAGAAATCCCCATAAATGGTGTTTATATATACACACCATACATATGAAAATTTCAAAGTGTGTTTATAATGATGGCCAAAAAGCTAGCTACGCTAACTGGTCAGGTCAGAGTATGATTCCAAGCAGCACTTACTGTATGCTGGCTCATGGTGGTGGCAGCCATGATCCATAGACAAAATGTTACGTTGCCCCATAAGCAAGTTTGGCCAAATGCTCCATTTAGTGAGCCAGCTGCATGTATAGCGAACTGAAAACAGCTACTAACCGTGACTGATCATATTGTCAGCGACATCATAACCTATTATGATATAGTGTCTTAATTGTTTGTATTGTATGGTACATGTCTGGAATCAAAATACACAATGCTGTCAGTTAAACTCAGTCTTCTGCCAGAATTGTTTTTGAAGTATGTGGCCCATATTGCTAGCTTCTACCTTATTTAATGAAGCCATGCCCAAAAAATTTGTTAAGCACTTCTTGTGACAAATATCATTAGTTTCTCGTTCCTCTCTTTTCTCTTCTGTGCATCAGATTGGTGACAGTACATTTTAGCTGCAAATCAGGAATAGCTAGCTAACAATTTAGCTTGTATCCTCACTTACCAACAATGCGCCATGCAGCTTGACCAGAGCACAAAAAGCTGACAAAGGGTTTCTAAAGTTAAGTTAGCCAACTTGTTACTGCTTAGCTGCAGTAAACTGATGATTAAGAGCACGAAACTATAGACCCTGGCCTTAAGGCGGGTATACACAGTGCGATTTTGGGCTGTCCCAGACGAAAGATGATCAACGTGAACAAAACGTGGCGATATCTTTGGTCGTGGCTCCAAAATGGTGGTCCTATGTTGCACTGTTTGAGAGGTTCAAAGATGGCCATTGTCATGGTCTTCCGACCAAAGATAGCCTGGGACAAAATTCTGACAGTGTCAGAAATTTAGGATTACCATCTAACAATGTGACTGCTGCTACGACCTACGTCTACTAACCAGCCAACAGGAATGCAGCATGAAATGACGCACTGATGCATGATCTTGTATATTGATTTGCGTCGTAGCCTACGATTCAGTATTTGTTCGTCTACATACATCAAACTTGATGTCGTACCCAAGTTTATTAGATCCATGTCACACAGTGTGGCTTGCAATAAACTTATAAGATTGCTGAAATCTCACAGTCTGTAGGCACCGTTAGGGATGCACATCTTAATAAACTAACTGGTTCTGATTAAAAACTGCTCAGAATCTTCTTTTTTTATAAAAAAGGGCTGGGGTTAATAAAGTTGGCATGGCAATAGTAGGGTTAATTACAAGCATTTGTTCAACAGCTGATGTTTCAACATAAAAACACAGTGCCATGGTCTTTCACAGAATGGAGCCTGTGGGACCATGCATTCTTACACAATGCTAAAGGTCAGAAAGTGTGATTAGACAGATGTCACCAATGCCTGCAGTAAGAGACAGCAGAATGTTGGAGTGTTGGACGTATCAAACCCTTACATCCTGTACCCTTTATACACAATTTGTAAAGCTTAATGATCAATAATCAATCAGTGCATTTGGCTGTTTCCCTGCTCCTAAATGGATGAATTTTATCACCAACGTTCCTCTGCACTGACCGTGAGACTAAGGGTAGGGTGAGACTAACTCATCATACAGGCAGCTCAGCTAGGAGTACAGAGCAGGTCTGAGCTCTGCCAAGCTCACTTAACTAACATTACATGAAAGAAAGGAAAGAGGGAGAGAAAGAGAGTGGGAACAGCACTCATCTGAGCATGAGTAGGCAGCAGTGAGAGAGGCATCAGACAGTTACTCAGAGGGTAGTCTGTAATGTTCTGTAAAACTTCTTTTCAAAAGGTCTCCAGATGGTGACAGTTGAGTTTTAGTTGTGTAAAATGTATTTATGTGTGTAATTAAGAGCGATTAGCATGGTTAATTAGACTCAAGCATGCTCACTTTACCTTGGGAGTCATACCACGGGAGGACAAGAGGTTGAGAAAACCACAAAAGGGGTGATCTCATTATAGCTGATTGTATTTTTTTATTGGAGCTGTAACAATAAAACAGTGAACAGTGAGACAAGGGTTGAAATATATTGAAGTCCTAATCTGAAATCAGAGGGGTCAATATTTTCTGGGTTTCACATGTATTAAAGCCTCTGGGTTGTGAATATGGGTTTTGCTTACAGTGAAGGATAGTCATCTGCATTAAGACGTTTTGTAATCCACAGCTTATGTGAAACTCATCTGGGATGGTAGAAGAGTTTAAAAGTATTCTGTCTTATCCCTGGTGTGATTGGCATTGTGTAACTTGCAATCTCTACAGTAGTTACATTTGAAAAATAGGTCTGTCATTAAAACTACTAGGACTGGTTGAATTTGGACTGGCTAAAAACTAGACAGCTAGCTTGCAATCAAGAGCAACTCAACCTCATTTGTTAGCTAGCTGGTGCGCAAACTCCATGCTGATTGTCAGAGGACTGGCTCTGTTGTGTAATATATTAAAACACTCACTCACCCATTTATTCATAAAAAACAGCAGAAGCAGCTTGATGTGACAGATGAAGGCTGATCCCTTTACCTTGGCATCAGTCTTCATTATCTTCATGCGGTATTACACTGCAGCATTATACTGTATACTACAGTTAGCAAGTTAGCTAACCAAGGAACTATCAAATTGGCAGAAAACAAAATTAGCCAACTAGCTGGTTGTAAAATACAATACTAACTTACAGCTTAACAATTCTAACTTAATACTAACTTAACAGCTCCCTGTTTTAATCCAAATCACTATAGTAAATTCAGAATTTCACAAAAAGCAACTGTAATCCGATTTATAGGAAATATAACTCCACTTGTCCCATTTTGAGAAAAAAACAACAACAAGCAAACAAAGGTTTTAAAAAATCACACTGGCTATTTTTGTAATGCAAAAAAAAATGAAATGACCAGTAGGTTGCAGCAGTTCATGACTCGCAAATCGAGATCAGCAATATTCAGGAAAACCTATTAACCCTGCCACCTGTCGTGAGTTAACATACAAGGCCATTTTGCTGAATCAGAAATGACAGGGAAAGTTAAGTTTTTGAAACTGTTGAAGTTATACTGCTATGTTATCATTATTAATGTTTTAGTCAGGAGTTTAGCTAGATTAATTGGAAATTAGGGCTTACGTTAGTACTTAATTGGAAGGGTATAGCAACACTGATGACATAATGTGGCAGGAAAATCAAGAAAAAGAGGACATGCAACACTAAAAAAAGCATCAAATCCAAGTAAACCAATAAGCACCTCACAAATGCTATTTCAAATTAATACAAACCATTTGACACATTTGCTCATATCAGCCTTTCTCATTCAACATCAGTGTGGAAAGCAGCATGCCAAATGCTTCTGCTTTAAACCACTTCTCTGATCACAGCTGGCCCAAGTGTGAGAGTGAGAAGTGAGCTGAACTGAGAGCGAGAGAGGAAAAGAAAGGAAGAAATCCTTTTTATTTCCCCCCATAGGGCAAAACCAAGTTCTGGCAGCAACCTTCATGGATCCTGCGAGGGGCCTAGTATGTTGTTATTCCATACTGAACCACTCATTTTAAGTGATGTCTGTATTGACTTTCCATTCATACAACAAATGGGCTGAAGGTAAGAGTGCTAATCAATGACTTCTAATGCCTCCTTTTTTTCCAAATGGGGCTGCGGACAAATTAATGCTCTATTGGTCAATACACCATGATATTACACTCTTTGAGGACATGTGAAGGCTCAGAAACACTTTGTCAAAGCCTCTCAATGACCAGGACCCACTGTACACACAGCGTACCAGAAAATACAGAAAAATATCATTGTGAGATCACAATATGCCTTCCTATCAAACCTGCAGGCTGTGTCATTATTTGAAAGTATTTTATATAATATTACATGCATATTCCCGGAAAACACTGGTGATTATTGGTAGGCAATGCAGTTAAATGACCAAAGACACAATTCCTGGTAAAACAGCAATTGATTTTTTTTTTATCTTTCTGCACTCTATTTAAAGACTTAAAATATACGTCTTTGTGCTAGTCCATTATTATATGACAGCATTTGAAGTTGGTTATTGTAGGGGGGAGCTGAAGGAAAAATAATACCTTGTTTAAACAGGAAACATCTACAGTTGCTTCCTGGTTATTTTTATTTTACATTGGACCACCAAGACAGTCCCCTAGGAGTTCTACAATGCTGCAGTTGGCCTATCCTGAAGTATCTCAGGTCAATAAAATACACACCACCATGCAAAAGCCTGTATCATTTATTATTTCTCTTTTTCAACCTTTCACAGTTTGACATTATACAGCAAATTGAATGACTACAAGGTCTCTTTGGAGAACTACTTGTGCAGCTGTGATAACAAATTAACATAAAGTAATGAGTCACCCAAGGGGGAACTATGCATTTAGGTCAGAAGTTGTGATATGGTTGTGTACACACCTGCGATATGCAAAGCTCCAAGATTTAGGCTTTACAGCAAGTTGTAAAAGCATCTATACAATGCCGAAACAACAATGTTCCAAGTCTTTTCC
This sequence comes from Megalops atlanticus, assembly GCA_019176425.1. NCBI lineage: Eukaryota > Metazoa > Chordata > Actinopteri > Elopiformes > Megalopidae > Megalops > Megalops atlanticus. Next base: position 24,519,570 of record CM032887.1, on the reverse strand, counting down.
CATAAATATTAAATAAATTTCACTCCCTCTTTAAACCCACCAAACATTAAATGCTTTAAATCAAGGAACAAAACAAGGAATTTAATGTCCTTACTTTACTGGAGTTTTGAAGTTGAAGTTATTATTATTATTATTTTACAAAAGTCACCTGGGAAAAACCAAGAAAAAGTGAGATGCTGACCTTCACCAGGAAAATATTCACTCTAAGCTTGGTTTTAACTCCGTTGAGCTGTAGCAATCATAGCAAAGCACTCCACTATATTTGTAATGACTTGTGATTTCCAGAAAAAAAGCACAAACAAAAAACTCACATTTGAGAGTCAGTCAGCTGATTGGTTAACAGACAGAGTTTATTCCAACTTCAGGCTCATCCTTTACCCCTTGGGGGTTATGTGGATTCTTAACTGGGTTACTAACCCCAAAGAAAGACAAGCATTTCTCAGATTAAAACTAAAGTCAAATAGAAGCATAATATGCTGGTGTTATTATTATCTATCCAATGAAGTACAAGAAATGTGTGTGTAGTGAACATGTAAAACCTAAAAAAACTTACCTGAAATTTCATACAGTTAAAAGGTGAGGGTTTTACAGAGGACGGTATTACAATCACTCATTTAATCTCTTTTTTGTAAAATAAAAAAACAGAGAATGCATTCAGAATAAAACATAATGTAGTCATCTGAAAGTCCGTAAGAATTGAGTGAATTGAAAAGTGGCGTTATGTAACATTCATTAGCCCTCACAATAATTTCTCCATGCCATTATCTGCACTGCAGCCCGAGACTGAGAGCACTCAGTCATACCACTGTCTTTGTGGGAAAAGGCACTGACAGTCATATTCATGAGGATCTCAGGTTGTTAAGCAGCATCATTACCATGAATGCCGAGCGATAAAGTTTATCACTTTAATAATATGGGGACACATTCATCATCATATTCGTTGATGAAGTGTCCACATTACATTTTTCCATAATTAATCAGTCGGCCAACTGCTTAAAGTTGTCAGCGTGCTGCAGCTCAAAGTCTCTCCATGCCATTTTTACTTTTGAAAGCCTTGCCCTCAAAAGCATTCTGTATCACCTGAAGCATATGCCTTCTAAGCAGACAGATACACAGTAGATACTTACTTCTCAGTCTGGCGAGAACTGCCCATTTCAATGCGGAATACTACATGGTAAAAGTTCAGTCTCTGGGCATTGGTTACCCATGATAGGGTGACCTTTCTAAACTGTAGCCCAATCCATGGTCTGATGCCTACGTTTCTCTGTGCTTGCTTTCCCCGCCATCACATCCTCCCTGTGAGGTACTCACAGGACAATAATCAGTCAGACACCACACACTGAATCCAAGCACAGTGCAGGCGACTAAATGAATGACCCATAACAGGCAGAGGTGTCTTAACATACAGCATGTACAGGGGCAGGCTAAAATATCTGCATTGCTGAGAAACATTCTAGACTACACCGATACTCCCAGCAGGCCACTACGTCTACATCTACCATGTAGCATAAAAGCATGGGCATGAAAGAAGACCTCTTAGCGAAATCATCTCATTTGAGGGAAGAGCAAACGCCGGTGATCAAGTCCAGCCAGTGAGCTGACCTCAGCCCCACAGCCCTCCCTCCCTTCTTGCGCCACTAAATAGATTCACCCCTGCGAAGCTACTGAGTGTGCCTCCCACAGGGAGAGATTTCAATCAATGCACCCGTGCTGCGACGGGGAGAAGAGGTAATGAGCAGGCACAGTGGCTTAGAGTCCATCAGGCATGCTGCTTTGCCTTTATGCAGAAGCCGCTCTCTGCATCCGGAATGCAAATGATCGGGCTTTTATACTCCATATGAAATGGTGGGCTGTTTCTGCTTTAGTCCTGATTATGAGGTATCGTCCACCTCTTAAGTCTAAAAGCATATGGGTGCAAGGGTATAGCATAACACATGACCCGGTCGATTTCTAGTCTTTTCGAGATCCATCAGCTCAGTGCAAATTAAAATGTCACATTCGCACACATGAACACGTGCGTGCGCACACGCAGTCCTTCAACATGCTTAAACTGAGCTGTGTAATGTTGACCCGGGTCCCGCCTTTTCCAAATCAGCTCCTTACTATTCCAGGCCAGCCTGTTATAACAAGGTTAACAAGGCTTTTTTGCCCCATCAACTTGAGGGGCAAGACGTGATGTGATTAAGAGGATGTGGGGGGTTAAACAGTGCTGTGGAAAGGCATAAAAAAACCAGCTTGAGTCTTTGGCTTTGCTCAAAGACTAGGGCATCACTATTCAAGGATGAAGCACTTGTTTAAGCCCTCATGCAGGGCTATTGGGATGAGCTGTAAAGATCTAAGCTTTCAGTTGCAATTAACAGTTCAGGATAAAGAGCTAATAATATTGTAAAAACATGGTGACATTACACTGTGGAGATGCTGTTGCCACCCCAACAGTGACTGCATTGTCACAGAGAAGCAAGGAGCAAAGATAAAATTACATCAGAGCTGTAGAGGTATGTCCTGATAAAGGCCATTTCTAAGTACAAATGTGTTAATACTTTATTGCATGTGTCTGACATTCTGGCCAGTGGAAAGAGACCAATAAGAATTGCCCTAACAAAATGAGATGTACTTACAAGGGCAGCAAGGTTGACTCCACAGGGAGATGGTAAGTGGCTGTTTGAAAAGAACTGTAAATTCACAAGCTTAATAATGAGCTTCTTTATGGGCTGAAATCAATTTCATTATGTACAATTGCCCTTTGATAGCATAAAGAAAATTGATTATGGTAAATGCAAAGTAGGCATTTGCACATGTGGCTTAATTGGAGCAGTAAAGAGGACTGGATATCATGGTTTAGTCGCAGGCCACACAGACAGCTGTACTACAGCATAAAAAATCAGCTAAATATCTTCCTTATTCAAAACAAGTATTGTGATAAAGGTTCTTTCAATGGGGTCATTAATTACAAAAGTCGATCAATGCTATTCTGCCAGTACGTGTGCCCTGTAGTAAGAGGTTGCTACTATGTACATTTTAATTTGATCATTAACACTTTGCATATCTTGGGTTTCAAAAGGAAACAACTGCTCCTGGAGGCATTCATATTGATCATCAGTGGGATGGGCATACAGAATGGATGTACTCTACTCAACATTTTCATTGAGGAAACAAAATTCAATACGAACAAGAGGTTTTAGTTATTCAGCAACTACATCCACACGGTGAATCCACTGTGCGGCGACACACACATAACGACCACCCATAAACGTGTGCAGCCCTAGCTATAATGTCTGTGCTCACAAAAAACATTATTCTGTTTCCCTCCAAAATGAAATCAATAGCATTCCTGTCAGACCGCCAAATGTTTCTACCTCTGAATGGAACAGGCTTGGAGTTGGGCCCAAATTAAGCCGCTCACCTGCTAACTCTTCCTCTTTGGTGTAATAAGATGACAGGACTGTGGGCCGTGTTTGCGAATTGGGACCTGAGGTCAGTGCCAGAGTCGTCAGCACATGCTATTACCAGACTGTGATTTAATAGGCAGTTTTAAAGCGACAGGGTGACACGCTTGCTCTAACATGGCGCAGTCTCTTTTAGTTCACTCATTATACTTTTGTTGGAGGGACATGTACCGCAAGCGACACTGTATCACACCTTTGTCTGAAGCACCGAGAGCCCTGTCCCGTGGCCATCGTGTTCCCTGAGGCGAAAAGCGTAGAGAAATCAAATCAGCAGCATGAGCTGGGAAATATTTTGCCAGAACATCCAATCAGACTACATCTTTTAAAGGTTCCTCTCCTTCTCGCAACTTTGTTTGGACTAACCAGTTACAGACAATCTCTACAAAGAAACAAGTTGGACGTGCAAATGTGCTGAAACAGGACGAATGTGATCCTCAAACACGCTTGCACACAGCCAGCAGCTATTTCTCACACCACAGGCCACAGAGTGCACCACAGTGAAGTGGATGCCAAGCAAGGGACAGGCAATACTCTACTGACATCACCCGAGCAATTCGCAAGCACCGACTAAATTTCAGGGTGCCTGAGAGTGGCGAGATGGGGAAGCCCTGGCCAACATTCCTACCCCTTCCATCAGCAGAAAGAAGCCAATTTGTTCTGCCCCTGTGGGATCCCTGTCTTTGTCGGCAGATGACAACCAAGACTATATCTTTATTGCAGGCAATTTTTTTTTTTAAATATGCAGCTGCATCACATATACAAGAGAAGCTACTGTACAATATTATGACTTAGCCTTTCATCTAAATAAGGCACTCTCCAGAAATCCTCCTGCAACTGTTCTCCTTTCCCATTACTCACACCTTTCAAATGTATTAAGAAGCAAGCGCCTGACATTAAACAGGTGTGGATTCCCCGCTGACCGGCAGATGCTGACAGCCGCCCAGACGTTCTTACCTCACACAAACTGGAACACGCACACGGGAGGGAGCAGCCTCAACAGGCTCACATTTTCAAAGCGATACTCAGCCCTGTTGAGACATGCTATGTTTACTGAGCTCATTGTTTCAATGATGACTGCGTGTTCTACATAATAACAATGCAATAACGAAATAGAGAGTCCATCCTATAAGCATCTGCAGGGTTTTGTTGTCTATCTATAGCTTATCTCCTTTCTGTGCTTCCGTAAACGTATACTTGCATTAACTGCAAAAAGTCTGCTTTTGTGTCAAGGTAGGCCCTTAACAAAATATTTCCTTCCTTTTACCACTGGGCTGACTGAAACAGTCACAGCACTCTGTTCTGTGTAGCAGATGTTACTACTACAAGCTAACTTGCATTATGATGACACATTTTGATGCACTTAGTGTCATTTTGTTATGAAAAGCTTTGTTGTGTCATTTTGTTCTGAATAGTGAGCTTTTCCATGTTCTACTTTTTTCAGTGAGATCTGGAGGCCTCAGGCTGTTACAAGGCAGAGTAGACAGCCATTTGGCACCAGGCAATTTCTTCAGGAGATATCTGAGAGAGGTAGTAACAAAAAGCATATATATCTGTGTATATAAACACTTTATGAATACTTATCATCAACTAATGAGGACTTGGACCGCCCTTTGATTTCAGAACAGAACTTCCCATCAAGGTTTGATGTTTAGATGCATTGATTGGGGAGGCCATGAAAAGTGTGACTTCATCCTAGTGTTCATGACACCACTCTTGAATCCATTTATTAATGTTTATGTGGCATCATCATCTTTGGAATGTGGAACACCTTGAGGAAACAATGTTTGCACCACAGCGTGCATGTGGTTGTGCTAAAATGGCTTTGCGTTCCTTGGCCATAATTCTACCACGCAGAGTAATAATCGCACCTAATGACTCCGAGGAGATGGCTGCCCATAACATAACTTATCCACTACTATGTTTAAAAGAGCAGCACAGGCAGTGTGGGGAATGAAGGCTTCCTTTGGCCTTCTCCAAACATAAACCCATCCAGATGTAGGAAAAAGAGTAAAACACAACTCATCAGACCATATTACTTTCTTTCACTGTTCAGTCCAGGCTTTGTGCTCTTTACAGCAGGTTATGTGTTGTTGTGCACTGGCCTTGGCTCCAAGTGGCTTCTGAATGGAAACCCTGCTATAAATATCAGCTGTTTGAATCTCAAGACGGAGGTGCACATTCAGTTCTGTGGTAATTGTTGAGGCTGTTCTTTTGTGATTTTTTTGTAATGATCCTGTCAAGTGTTTGTGAGGTTGGGACTTGTAACCACTGTTCCTTTTTCCCTGATGCAGTTTTTCCTGCAATAATGACATTTGCTGTCATTATTTTCTACACTGTGTCCCTTGATACATTAAATAATTTTGCTGTTTCTGCGACTGATGCACCTGCAGTTTAGGCATCAAATATTTTACCTTTCAAAATCGTTTGGATCTCTCATGTTGCTTTAGAAACTCCCATATTAAAGTGTTGATTTTTAAAATACCTTTTATAGCAGAAACATACTGGAAATTAGTATTAACATTTATATGAAACATGTGTAGACTCCTTTTTAATTGTAATTGTAATTTAGCTAATTTAGTATAAAATAAAAGCTAGTCTTCATCAGTTTTAAGGGAATCTAAGCAGATGCATAGCTAAGAATTGCCTTCTCACATGTGTTTGTCAGCAATGCAATGATGAAAAGGTTATTCCTAAAAAGTCATTTCTCCGATTGCAAAGGTCCTGCTGTCAGAGTAATTTCCTTGAATGGCTGTGAAACTCAGTACAGCCTTCTAATTAAACCATTTGCTCCAGCCCTGTATTGCTGGCTGACCAGAGAGGCTTCAAATGCTATTAGGCACAGATGGCAAATTGTTTCTCTGAATTCACTTTCATTCCACTCCACTCATGTGAAAGGTGCCACTGGGAAATGTGTGGGAAATAGAATATTAGTACCGATTGTGTTTTTGGAGATGTATAGGTTTGTGTCCACATGCAAATAGTTTACACACAAACACATATCTTCCCAGGTACTGGAGTTATTACAATTGACTTTCAAGAGGAGAAATAAAACTACATTCTCAAATTATTGTTACTGTATCTGTCCACACTTTCAAACTGACACCATACATATTTGGTTTGGACCTTCAAAACAGGCAAATGATTTAAACAAAGCAGACAGGGACAGATCCATGGATATATATTTATAAATAAAATCAAACGTGCCTGCAAGTGTCACAGCTGTGCCCTCAAGACAGATTAAATGAAAGCGTGTGATATCCTAATAACAAGGAAGGCACATCTCACCTATCAATAGTCTGACAAGTTGGGCTGGAACTTTCTGCACGCTTCTGGTAATTGATTTCTGTTGCCAGAGACAAAATTATTTTGATTACTGAAGTATGAACACAGCCTATTTATTATCATTATTAGCTCGTTAGCTGGGTTCACAGTGGCCCTGCTCACTTTGTGAAACTGGATTGTTCGGAGCTGTCATTGCTGTAGCTACATGCAGGGGGGGGGGACAAATGTACAGTGCAATGTAATCAGCAGTAATAATAATAATAATAATAATAATAATAACAATAATAACAATAATAACAAAGCAGACCCAGAATAAATGAGATGGAATGTCAGCACGGGGGCTATTCAGTTTAACTGATAACATTAAGCCAATTTAAGTAAATGTGTTTTTTTTTCTTCCAGCACTTACACATCATCACAAAGTTACACCCATGGAATACATTTATTTCATTTCTGTAAGAAAGAACAGCAGGGTCCAAAAGAGAGCTTTAGAACTTAAGTGGTGTCAATACATTACATCCTATAAAATTTAGATTTTGGATTATCACATAATCACGGACTGTGCCTAACAAAATGTGCAACAAATTAAGTACTTTTTTTTGACAAATACATGCAATGTCTTCCACCTGCGTTAAAGAATTACGTGCACATTCTTTATACAGTATTTCCTTGGAATTTTTGTTAATCGTGATTTGTTAAAATGGCAGACAAACTTCTCGTCTACCCTCTGCTCACAGAATGCAGACAATGTAAGAGTACAGGTGTACGACTGAAGAGCAGCTGTGCGCTTTTACAATGTAGCTCTGCAACTGAAAAGAACCACACGTAATTGTCTGTGTAAACTCCACAATGTATGCTGAGCACATCACAATGGCACACGATACTAGTGAACAGAAAATAGTAGCGCTGCAGGCTGTCATGCACCGCCTCCAGTTGTGTTGCAGTGCATGATGGGATATATATCACAGTTTTCTGTTACTCCTCTTCAGAGACGGATACTGCCAATAAGAAGTTAAAATCAGAGTAAGGTTGAAAAAAGAGAATAACATGCCAGCAAAGGTGCCATTTTTGGCTTTACCTCAGAGAGCAAAATTAGCTGCGGTAGCACAGTTTTCCTTATTCCTTCCACAGCCTACACAGCTTTTAACAAGCAGCACATTAAACAACATGATCACTTCCGACTGATTACCGCAGCTGCTCACCATTACCTGCTACCCACTCAACACTGACTAGTAATTTAAAGGTTTAATAAAGCCTGTCTGGATGTGTGGCTTATACTGCTAAACACTCTCTCTGCAGAGGTAGCAGGTGAACAGATTGGGGGAACTGTTTTTTGAATACATTTAGTGAGTGTTAGGGGTGGATTGACACAAAAATATATAACACAAACATATATAGTTATTCACACACCTCATAGCATATAGCTTATAATTCTTTAAAAAACAAGCCTGTTTCTATAAAATATAATTTCAGAAAAAAATTAACATAAGGTCCACTCATCTGCATTTTTTTGGTCTCCTCCCAGGAGGAGTAATCAGTCTCATGTAAAATTGCACCAGAAGCAAGGAAAAACAGCAGCCTGTTCCGCTAATGCAGGAGTACAAACATTACAACGAATAGCAATTAGCCGCACATTCACAGCTCTCACTCTGAATGGGAGTTCCGTTTGAAAGCAAGCACTTCAGTGTTTAATGGGTAAAAAGTACGTTTCAGCCCACATTTGGGCGCCCAGTTGCTGCAAATGAGTTTTTGGAAAGCTTCCATCGAATGGCTCCAGGTCTATTTGTTAGCAGATGTTTGAGGGATTGGCTTGGCTTGAATGTTTGACTGACTCTTATCAAGAAAAGAAGCTGCCGATGCTTCGAATGCCAAACAGACATTTTGTGAACAAAGACTTTCACCTTCACAGCTTTCTGATATCCCATTGTTCCCAATAAAAATAACACAACAATGACTACACAATATGTGCGCCCACACAGTTTTATACCAGCTCCCAATAAGCAGACAAACAGTATGTCACTTGAAATGGTATGACATGCTACAATAATCAGTTATAAATATGACAGTTTTTCCACGCTCACACGTATATCTATCAATATTGATACATATCAGTGAGAGCATTACATAACTCTCATAGATACGACTTTTACTAGTGGCGTTTGAAACGGAAAGCAAAAGCTGTTTTTGCAATTCATTCCGGGCCTGGTGCTGCTGCTCTGTAATGGGCTTTCAAATGTATGTCTGCGCACTTCAGATTTCTGCCATCTCCTCATCATGCTAGATTAGCTGGAGCGTTCCACCTCATTGGCTTCGCTCTTCATTAATTACTGTAGACTGAAGCTAAAAGGCAACAGAAGACCAAAAGCGCCATTATGGTTGATTCAGCCATTGTTTTGTAAACAGACTTTCCTTCTCTCTGGATTAAAAGCCTGTACCCCCATATACACAGAATCAAAAGATAACCGATGCTATTCAAAGAGCTTTTTTAGCCCACGTTTTCCAAATAATGTCACATGTGCCATGCAGGCCTTTTCTCAGACACTGCTGTTCTCTCTTATAGAAATGGGGAAAAAATACACCCATGAATACATTACTGAATGTCAGATGTGAGAAACAAAGAAAGGAAAAAGAGAGAAAGAGAGAGAGAGAGAGAGAGAGAAAGAGAGAGAGAGAGAGAGAGAGAGAGAGAGAGAGAGAGAGAGAGAGAGAGAGAGAGAAGAAGAAATGAACAGTAGCAATTTACCTCTCAGCCACAGTTAATTTCATGCCCTGCATTTTACTGTCATGCATCAATAATTCCAGGCCAATTCAGAGCTGAAATATTCCTCCTGTGTTTCTGTAGCTGCCATCACAGACAGCCGCAGAGAGAGCCGGTGGAGGTGCCCTCTCTTATGGAGTCCCTGTAGTGCTGCCTAAGAAATCCATACGCTGTCATGTCCAAAATTTATGGAGGATGAAAAGTATGGTGCCGGGCGACTCTCTGAATTCTTCCTGCCTGACAGCCTGACTAAAGCCTCTATCCAAAACACTGCTGTATCGTGGCAATAAACTTCATTTTGTTAAAATGGTAATGCATGCCATGGGGGCATTATCATTTTCATAAATCACGGTGAAAACATTCAGCATTGTTCGCAGCATCTACAGGGAAGGATGGCGAGAGCTGTGATTTTTATCTCCCCACAAAATGCTTTCAGCATACAAAAATGGCAAGCTATTCATACGTACAAGCCACATTATAAATCAGTAAAAAAGTGTTTCTTGAGATGGTAAGATAAAGAAACCCAGGGTCAAGTTACACGTAAGAATTTAGTAAGGACTGAGTAGCAATGCTTGGGTATAGTGCTTGTTAAGCATGTAAGATAATGTGGGCCAAATTGTTTAGTGTAACACCTTGTGGCTCCATTTTACTAAGAATGATTGTAATGGTAGACCTAATTTTGTTTTTATGGACTTGTAAAAATGATTTTTTCTTGTATATGAATAACTTGTGATTTTATGCAATGAAAGCAATCTGGGGTGGTAAGAACACAATAACTTCAGCAAATTAGCAAAAATAATTATATACCCACATATAGGCCTACACGTTTCACAATATCTAGTTGGTGTTTAGGTAGTTTAGATTTTTTAAATGCCACCATTAAAGTTACTAATATTGGTAATGAAAGGCTGGTATTCAACAAAATATACCGTTTCCATCCCTCTCACCTTTTATTCTGTGGCAGTTGGGAGTTTGTATATGAATTTTGTACATTCAAAAATGTGAATGGTACAGTAATAAATATTCAGAAGGACTAATTTCTGCAGTAGACCATAAAAAGGACCATAAAAAGTCTCAGTCCTTTACCTGCCATCCCAAAATCTAATTTTTTTCCAGATAAATTTGTCACTTGCAGTCCTAAATGTACTGACAGAGGCAAGGGCAACTGGCAGAGTCCTTGCATTATCTTGTCATCACGATGTAGATGCTTTTAATCTGAGGATGCACTCCTCTCCACTGCGTGCAGTCCACAGCGCCACACTTTTCCTGCTCTATAGTGGGATAATCTTTAGAATGTGTTACTTCACATTGAAATTTCACAAGCATTTCTTCTTTACTTGTACATCTATCAGCATCATAAGACTGAAGGTGTCATTAAAACAGAAGAGATGAGCCTCCTATGTGTCCCCGTGACCTGGGAATCTGTGACTTGTCACTGCAGTTTGAATCCTCTGATGGAGACCTACTGTTTCACAAACACATGAGCGTACAACAGCTGCAGCCATAGATTGAGTAATTTGGCCTCAGAGGAATGTTCTTTCCTCCTCTAAACCAAGTGCATGGATCTCTGTTATTTTTCCACTGAAACAATTCCCTATTGGTCCAGTCGGGTTCAGCACTGAGGTCACACATGGTCTCCATGCCACACAGCATTTTGGTATGTTTTGTCATTGACTGCAACATGTGAACAACATTAATTTTTGAAAATATAGCACAAACTCCAAAATGTACAGCACCTTACTTGACCTTGCACCTTTTTAAAAGTCAGCTATCCCCATAGAAACTGTGAGAGCAAAGTTTACAATAAACACAGCATATCGACAACAGTTTGCTAGTAAACATTGGCTCACAAAATGATGTGAGGTTAGCTGTAACTAGTTATGCTCATTTGAGCTACATCTAAGTCCGAATGAATTTTCATTTCCAAAATATTGATGGAATGTCATGTATTGATAAGGCATCTAGCTAGATAAAGTTGGGCTTACGCTTGGACAACCAGTCAAAATGTTAGTTATCTAGCCTGCAAGCCAATCAAATATACAGTGCAAGATTTAAAAAAGAAATTCATTTCACGAAAACAGGTATGTATGTCTAACTAACTGGGCTATCGTACCCTGTTGATCATAGACATCATAGACCTAATCATGGTTCAATGTTCAATGGTAACAAAAACACTCAATACCCACCACCTTCACCAACACGCTGCAATACTTTTTGTTTATGCAAAGTTGTTGTTTTTTCATCTGGTGGGCGGAACTGTTTTGTTTACATGGCAAAAAACAATACACACAGCTACTTTCTCTAAATCTGATTTGGCCACACTGAATTCTTCATGGCAACTTGAGCCATTTGTGTTAACAGGCCATTTTAATTGATGCTTGTGAAGTCTCGTAAGAAGTGGTCCCCCTAGCCCTAGAGGGAAGCTGCAATTTAAAAAGACTCTCTTACATTGTTGAACAAAGGCCTTATTGTAAGGAAGATAAATTGGGAGCAAGAATACTTGAGCCACAAAAAGATTAATTAAATCTCTGCTATTACTATTACAAGCTGCAACAATTTATTTGAATAGTACTGTGGGAAATGCAGTCAGTAAAATGACACTTTTTATATCTCAGGGCTATCTAATGAAATGCTTTTCAGTTGCATATGGATGGCTGCTTGTTCTGACCTTCACTTCTGGACAGGAATAGCATGCAACTAAAAAATTAATAGAAAATGTCTATGAAAAGAGTAAAATCAGGAGAAAATAATCTAATTTGCATCAGGTGACCACATGGACCATACAAGATGAAAATTACAATGTTCTGTCATTTAATTAGGATGAATAATATTTTTTTTTCACTTAAGATAAAAAACAAGGTTTCATTTTAATTAATCTAGCATCAGTGTTCAAAATGCATTATTCAAACATATAGTTATATGGAGCTTTCAATAAACACAAAATCACATCAAATAGGGTACCCCAGATAAGGGTCACTTCTATTACAAAGGAACATCTTTCATTTATGGCCAAATCAAATGGATATGAAATTGTGTTCCCATCAATTACTGTGTTTTCATCGTGTATTGTGATGGGGATAGCTTTTACTGCCTCCTAACATTATTGAAGAAAATTACACCCCAACACCATCTTGCAAGCAATTTCAGGTGAAAATAAATCAAGTAAATTCATCGCTATCTGCAGAATGAAATCTAACAATAACACAGCTGTGGTGAAAAGTCCTGTCCGTAATGTCTCTTTTATTCATTAATTATGAACCCCATGCTGGCCTTACAGGCAGTTGTTTACTGCGAGCGAATATACAAAACATCAAGTCTAAACAAAATGCCGCTGACAGTGAACACCTGCCTGTGGAGTCGTCAGGGGGCCGAATTCCCACGTTCCTACTGCACTTCATGGTTTCCCACAGTGGCTGACAATGTCCCCTCTTTCACTGCCACAACTATGACCAGGCAAAAGTGGGATTGTCTCTCTTCCAGGCACTTTCTTCTCCTGTTAAGCTGAGCAAGAAACGTGATATGGAAACATGCTACCTCAGTCTAGTATTGAAACTAGTGATACACATATTACAATTTTTAGCAATTTCTGCAGTGAACATTTTAAAAAATGTTCTTTTACAAATCTACTAAGCTATAAGCAGAGTTTTTTTTAAATAGCTATGAGCAGGGTTTATGTTATATGACAATTGTCCCCCTTTTACCAAATTTTGCGAGCAAAAATAAAGCCTTCCACTGTGTGTACTGACAAGTAAAGGCAATATGTATCCACCAATACAATATGCATACATTCCATGTCTGTCCTACATAGCTAACTACCTGTACACCCCTCTGACTCCCTTCTCTTTGTGACCTGTCAATCCCTCACAATCTTCTCACTCTTTCTTATGATGAGACAGGTTCAGGACAGATGGCATGCCAAACTAAAATGTACAGAATCACTTATACAGTGGGCTATCAACAGTGCTACAGTGAAATAAGTTATTGAAACGCCTCAATTTCACACCTATTTTTTAAGTGGTAACAAGGAAATGCAAAGGGACATGCAAACTGGACAGACTTGGCTGCAGAGGAGCATTACACAAACAAACAAGAAGATGGAAAAACAGTAACCTTAGACAAGATAGAGTCAGATACTTAGACAAGATACAGTCAGTTGTAAACCTTGTTTAAAGTAAAAACATTTTCTTTTGTTTTATGTACTTTAGATGGTTTCTAATCTAGTTCCTGTTATAAAACTGTTCCTGTCATGTTTTAACATCTGATTTAACTGGCATGCCTTAATTGTTCATACAAAATTATACCAAAATGTTTTGCCATGTTTTGCCATGTTTTACACTGTTGCTTCGGTTACTGAATATGAAACTGTTTGCTGGAATAAATATGAAATATTTTTCAAATATTCCCTGATTCTTTATTGTTGTTTGCAGCATTCTTCTAAGGGTGTGAGGCAGCTTTTCTTTTAAATGTTATTTATTTGGATCAAATGCATCGAAATTATTTTTTTAAATCACAAAAAGTTTTAAAAGCTTTAAACCATAGTGACGGAATTTGACAATGACAGTCCAACCTTTGGAGCCCACAGTGGTGGCACAGGCTGAAATGGGGTGGGTAGGTCAGCAAGGATCTCAATGGTCAGCTCACCACTCTCTACACTCTCTCAATTTGATGGGTGCTAACATGTTGTTTGGATGACATCAGTGGAGTCGCGCCCATCCTCCAATTAGTGCCCACTTCACTGTATGGTACTGCAGGACTTGACTATGAAAAATACGCAGGCGAGTGTAGCAGAGGATTGCAATCATCTCACCTCTGTGATCATGCACAATTGTTGTGAAAACAGGGCTGGACAAATGGGAAAATGCATAAAAAAGATAGAGGCATCCTATAATGTGCAATAATTAACAGAATAACTCCACAGAATGTTCCATATTTTGCACTGTTAAAATTGCCCACCCATTCCACAAGTGCAAAAACTGGTTGTTGCAGGTAAACAGCAACAATCCCATTATGAAAATTAGATCACTTTCAGAGTGGGAACTACTAGTTGAGTGCCTGGGCTCTGAGCCCCAGGCATTTTCATGCATAAAGATGAAAACTCAGAACGTCTCTCCCCTGACAAATTGATAAGACAACGGTTAGACACTGTTCAAAGAGGGAGTCAAGGGCCTGACATTCCTTTGTTTGATGCAGTAATTAAAATGTCCTGATTTAGAATTTGGTCAAACAGAAGTCAACGTCAGCATCAACGTGTGCCTGACTCAAGTGATGAGGTGTGTATTATGCAGAGAAGAGTTTATTCTGAACCTGAATATGTGGACAAAGGCATTTTTGTGTAATGTAAGCAGTTAAGAAAAAAAAAAAAACTTACTGACCCAGTTTTAAAACCGAATACAAATGGAACTCTGCATTTTAAATTCATAAGAAATCCCTATCTGCCTGCTTCTTCACACATGCTCCAATGTCTAATGAGTCAATTTGGCCTCCACTTTGAAGGGTTTCTTCTTTTTTTGGATCCCAAACATGTCGTGGGCAGAATGTTTTTCGGTTTGTAGAATTTGTTCACAACACAAAAAAGCAAGTCTTTATTCTTCCAATATTCTTTAGCTCAATTTCTCTAAAATGAATTAATCCTGATCACATATGTGTCAAGCTTACTGTCTGTTAAAGCATTTATCTTTTAAAAGCTATCTATAATTAAACAGCTTAAAAATGGGCAATTGAACACAGAATGAAATGCATCAAGTAAAGCAGATATCTTTTAAAGTCATCAACATATTCACTGCTACTCAGAACACATAGCTCTGTTGTGAAAGCAGCTGGTTTCACTCTGCAGATTGACTGCCCTCATCACCTTGGAAGGCACTCTCAGCTGAACTAGGCTACACCAGATTGTAGTCTCTGCTGGAGGGGGGGCAGAGAAAGAGACTTATACAGCCAATCAGTCTGCCTTCTGAGTCAGAGAGTGCTTATACATGAGCTTTAGTACCACTCCCAAGAAACACTCCGCATTTAGCCTGAAAGGTTAATGTTCATTCAACTCAGTGTGGTTGGCGGCCTGTATCATATCTTCTACTTTAATGGAGAACTACAGGACATCAACACCCCTAAAATGTACTGGCTCAAAGTTATTTACTTCCTGTTTTCAATGTTGGTATCATAGTAACACTACAGGGCCCATAGTAGGAGGCATCACCTGTCAAAATGAGGCGCTCCCCAGTGCCTCCACTGGAACTGCCAAACTGGTGCAACTGCCACACAGTTCTTACCATGTTCATGCATGACCAATTTTGCTAAACAACAAGATGCAGCTGAGTTCTGAACACTCTAGCGTGCCATATGTGAAAGCACCTGCAGATCTATGTGCTTATGCAACCCTGAACACCTGAAGAACATAACCGAGAAGAATGAACGTCGTCCGCATAGGGTCAAAGGACTGGGAGAGAGAGAAGTTCTGGGAACCTTATGGTCTTTCTAATCACAAATGCTTATGATCAATCAGTGAGCACCTCCATCCTCCATCCACCTGAAGGACAGCAGAGCACAAGATCAGTGCATTGTGTAGACAAGAAACTCCTCAAAATAGAAAATGAGCATAATGTATTATTGTGCTTCTATCAGTTCAGTATCGGTATTTACATAAAACAACTGTTTGCAGCCAATGGTGTGATATGGAATATTATTCCGACATGTATTGTACTGTCATCAATGCACAAGATCAAAAACAGCATTCAACTTGGTTCTCTTTACTAAGATGGGACCTTCAGGCTGAGTTCCCTCCAGTTCAAAAGCAGGAGAGAGGGATTCCAGTTTTGACTCATGTTTGGGGATGTACATAACACACAGGAGTTTAGAGTAAAGCTTGCTTTGGGCTAAACCTTTACCTGTGTATCTGTAGTCACACCATACACACTGTACAAGCCCAAGTGTTAGCGTAGCCTCGCTGTTTGTGCCCACACTGACAGCATTCCTCAGAATGAAGAATTCTCAGAGGAACTGGTGAGTCAGGCAGCTCACTCAAACTGCTGGTCTTGATCCCACCAGTGACCAGTCAAAACATTTAGCCTAATTCCCCTGCCACTTAATGACACACAGTTAATGGGCAACTTTTGGATCTGAGTCTTTTTTCCGCTGACGAATCTGACAACTGTGTGGTGCAATAACCTCATCTCACAGCTTCTCAAACAAATGACAATAAGCATATAACGTCACTTGTTCTCATTCTTTGATGATATCACACTTTAAGCTCTTTGGAGCGCCTGATGCTTTTGACATGATAAACCAAGCAAATTAATCTCCATATGGAAATTAAAACAGGCCAGTGAAATTCAGCTGCTGTTGAGGATGCCTCTTATCCAGCTATGAAGAAAGGCAATTTCAGCTCATCATGAGCACATAGCAAAGGGAAATGTTAGTTTGACCATGCTGTAAAAGGGCACATTCCCTGATACCATATAGCATTTTTATAAAGGAGGGCATGGTACTCTGGGACACAAATAGCTGTGAGGTAGACACAGAATTCCCTAGGACTCCCTGCTCTCTGTGCAGACAGGAAATGAAACATAGCCACTTTAGAGACTTCTTTTTTCCAATACCAAAAACTTATATTAAACACAATTTCCAGCTTCAGAGCCCAAAAGGTTCAAGACAATATTGCCCTCCCTGCCATAATGGAAAAAGGGTTACCCTAAGTGCTGATTTTGCCAGGACTAATTTGAATAGAGGCAACATAAAGCATTAAGGGAAAAAAATCCTGTACTTATTAGTTGAAAGCATTCTGATTATGTTATATAGTCATCTATTAATGAACACAATCTCGGTAATGAAACAATTAACTATTCATTACGAGGAGAATATTTTTTGGCAGTTGTGAGAGCTATTACAGTTTCAGCTTTGTACCAAAGTATTTTGAGTTGCTTTGTTTTTTTTTTTTTTTACACTGCATCAGTTGTGGCTTGTGTTCAGATTGGCAGGGGTAAAAGTGCCAGAAAAATTAAGTATTTATGTGATTTGCTGGAATTCTGGTTGTCAGCATTCCTTTGAACTTGCGCCGCGCAGAAATACAAATGTTTAACGCTCCAATTTCCTGCATCATCTCCCATAAGGCTCCCTGTGCAGACTTGTTTGCAGAAACAGTTTGATATGAAGTCTGGGGCCACACTGTCAGAACCCCTTGAAAGGTTATAATCAGTGATGTTTTGAGATATTTACATATGTCCCACGTAACTGTTCGTGTTCAGAAGTGACACATTATGCTTGCTGAAAATTCAGTCATACTGACGCGCCACGGATTCCAGCAGGACGACTTTAGCCAGTGCTGCCATCTAGTGCCTGAATGATCAACTGCAACACAACCTTCCCATTCTGTCAGTCCCAGGTGGACAAAATGTGTATGTATTTTGGTACTTGCTAAAATTCATTTGCAAAAATCTTCATGTAATACATCTGTGCAAACAGGATAATAATTCATGTGAAATAAGATTAAATATAGCCAGGTTTCACCGCAAGATCTTTACAAACTAGGAACACTTCTGAAGTCAAGATGGCTTCCTGTCCTTATACTCCTGTGAGTTCAAATGTAAGAGGTGTTTTCTTCAGCAAGTATACCTCCGAGTATTGCAGCATCTCAGGCATTTGCGATCACTAGCTTAGCATCTGGCATTAAGGCAACTTACACAAATATCCTTGCCAGGAGGAACAACGGCCTCTAGAGACAACTGTGCAAACTAAATGACAATTAAATATTGCCACTAAGAATGCTCTCACATCTAATGGTCCTCATTAATAACTGCAGCGGAGAATCCAATAGGGCAAATAAAAGACTCTCTCAGAATTTCAGGCAAGACTCAATCAATTAGGGTTTGAAGCACCCCCTACATGCAAAGGCATTGGTTTATTTTTATTTAACTCAGCTACAAAGCCACCAATTTATTTGAGTGATCTGAACATTTATGGTTGGAGATGCAATGGGCACTAGATAGACATACAGACATAGTCAGTACCTGGAAGAAAGAAAGAATGAAAAGAAATATTTTGATCAAATATCTATGATTTAAACGAGTTCAGCTGTCTAGCCCTGCCAGCAATTTTCCAGCATCCCTTACTGGCAACAAAGGGGAACACTATAAAATGCTGTAATTCTATAATTCGCAGTCAATGATTTTGATGCTCCCATGGCCTCTGAGATTTGCAAAGTACCAACGAGAAATTCGTAAAATATCAATGACAATATTAATCATAAAATATCATTATGCAAAAATATATGTACAATACCAATCACTACTTGCCTTGCCCAGTCAGTTAGACTTTCAGTATTGCTGTGTCAAATATTAAACTCATAAACAGAATCAGACTTCTTTACAATCTAAAATTCAGTATGCAGAAAGCAGATAACACAAAGGCAGCAGGTTTCCTAATAAATGATTACAATCACAGAATATCCAATCAGACCCAGCACAGCGGCTTATCTGTTCCAATCAGCAAGCTAAACGGTTGTCATCAAAGACCAAGTCTTCAGTTTTCTCTTGATATTTACCTCAAAACCACCTGAGTGCTGACTGGAATGCAGCTCTAAAATGAGCCAGGTGCCATATCTCCTTATTCAGATAACAGAAGATCAGCTGCAATCCATTTTGTTTCTAATTCTAAGGAGAAGAGGCAGCAAATATTCTTGAATCAATGTCGCATTCCTGCGGTTAGATTGAAGTGCAGTGTGTTCAATAAGCTTACCTATTCAATCACTGAAGATGATGATTAAACATTGAAAATGTGCCTTCAATAATCTTTTTCAAATACACTCAGGGGATACACTTTGGGAGAGATTCTTGTTTTTATAGCAAACCTTTTTCTCAAAGAGGAGTCAACATGCCTCTGTTCCTGAAAACACGCTGGGCATGGAATTGGAGACAAAAACCTTTCACCTCCCCTAACACCCCCCAGGTGCGCAGTGAATCAAAGCCCTGAAAGGAGCCGAAACATGGGAGATCCAAAATCAGCAGCGCACTTCCTTCTGCTTTTTTAACACAGCTCAGGCAGAAAAATGGCAGAATCAACAGTGTCTATGACCTCTATTCCATGTTAGAAT
Source organism: Megalops atlanticus (assembly GCA_019176425.1). Taxonomy (NCBI): domain Eukaryota; kingdom Metazoa; phylum Chordata; class Actinopteri; order Elopiformes; family Megalopidae; genus Megalops; species Megalops atlanticus. The sequence goes on along the minus strand of CM032887.1, from coordinate 24,500,003 downwards.
CCACACACAGGCTTAGATTCATTGCTCTCTTCGTGCTCGGCAGCATCTGAGTGGACACGGCCCTGTATCTTTTTCTCCCCAGCAACGTCACCAGGCTGCATTAAGATGACATTTCAAGTACTTGTTATTGGACAGGCGGTAATCAAATGCCGTTTTTTCCCCCAGCTGGAATACCGAAACACATTATCTGATAGCCTACCCTGTAACCTAAATTCATGTAAGGGGGGGAATTCAACACACAAATAAATTTGGGCAAACACAATTTCATGTGTGCTTCTGACAGACCCACTTCAATTTTCCAATAAATGTCACAGAGAGCGCAGTCAAAGGGCCTCAAAGATCACTCCTCAGTGACGTTAAAATAAAACGGGGGAATTCCTGCACCTCGAGGCTTACCCTGCACATGACTTGACTGACTGAGTGAGGAGAGTGCTGGTGGTACCAAGGGCCATTAGAAACCATTTCTCCGCTGCATGTGCCTTTGTTAGCCTGCCCTCTCCTGAGACCAAGCCCATTAGAACATCCATGAGCTCATAGACAGTAATCACACCACAGCCATTCTTTACTTTAATCTGCATGCAGCAGATGCAAGCTGCCCACAGTTACGAACGCTTAATTGCCTCTGGTGTCCAAAGAGACAGATGATCAAAACCTTTATGATTTAACAGAAGAGAGGGACAAGGTTGCTTTTAGTGCGTCTAATATGTGCCGTGCGCATACAAGTGTGCAAAATACCCAGCTATTTGAATATTACCATAAGACAAATGAGTCCAGGTGCAGGATAATGCATTTAATAACAGGCATTATGTTTTATAAATAGCTAATATTGCATTTTGAGAGAAAACTGGCTTGGTAGCATTTGCTTAGGAGTTAATATAATCAACAGTAGTTATTCCCTGGAAGAATGCTGTCTGTGGAATTGCAGATGAAAACCTTACGGGCATAACCCCGTTTGCCTGCAAGGGAGGGGGGTGCAGTCACCTTAGTGGAAAGATTTGCAGAGCCGTAGATTTACTGGATGCTGGAGTATGGATGCTTTTCTGTGAGTCACAGAATTTATAGCTGTAATGGCTCAGGCTAAGCAAGAAAAGGCTGGGATTTCTGTGTCACTTCCTACACATGCTACAGGAAACTGTGACACAGCCTTTAAGTTTGGCCCCATGACTGGAAAAGAGAAAAACTATGCCTACCTAAATAAGGAAAACCAACCAACAATAACAGTCATTGGTATGGCTCACACATATTAAATTAGTCCAGGGACTGTCTCATTTCTATTGCGACAGCCTTTAGCCAAGGGTTATCTCAAAGACACTCCACCATGTGCATATCATTATTGACCACAAATTTGCAGACGCTTCGCAATTGATGCGGGTATCGGGCGCTAACATCTGGCAGAGTTTTTTCTTTTTTTTTTTTTTTTGATAAAGCTCTTCTGCTTTGTGCGCGCCTCAGCGCTCTCTCTCTCTCTTCCTCTCTTCATTTAGATGTTGCTCTGTCACATCCAGCCATTGAGCAAACATGAGAGAGGAGCCTCACAGATGTGTCATAACCGAAAGGCCTGGGCGGCTTCCCAAGCTGTCACACAACAGGAGGCTGGGCCGCTGACACCTCCCTCTGCTTAACAGCCGGTTGATCACTTTAGTACATATTGCCATTTCATTATCATCAAGGGCTCACATTAAGGCCTTCAAGGCTGCATGCAGATGCATGTGAAACAGCACAGTAGACTGTTAGACCCAAACACAGAGGCCTAAGCATTTGGAACACACATGGAGCCTCTTTCAACCTTCTTTTTTTCCCCTTCTAATGAATGTCGTTCTCGTCAGCAGATCTCTTATTTGATATGTATAATTCATTATGGCTAAGTAAGCTACATTTAATTTGAAAAGCGGCTCTTCGCCTATTTCATAATGATATGCTAATAGCAAAGGAAAGTGAATTCCCATAGCTGCGGTCTCCTGGGTATGAAAGTGTTTATGATTGCATAATGCATAATCATTCCACGATAACTATATTTGCATTAGCAGTTTTGTCTTCTTTTTCCCCTCGGTTGTGTATATACCTTTTTCCAATCAGCATTGTCAGCGTGATACGAATGTTGTCTCCAAGGTTGTTGTGATTTTTAATGCAATACATGCAGCGCTAAATATAGTTTTCCGGTTAATACAAAAGTTATGTTTTAAACAGAAGGTTCAGATCACTCAGACACAGACAGGGATACAGCCTGCAGATGGCAGTGAGAATTTTGCAGATGCTTCCATCATCAAGTTGAATTAAACCTGACAAGACTGTGTCCGCTGCAGACCCCAATCTGAAGGTGACCCCAGTTTAGGCAGAACTTAGTGAAGAACTACGTACGACAGGGTAAACCAAAAACTCTTAATCTACAAGTGAATGTCTTATGAGTGATGCCTTTAGAAGTGTAATTTCGTAAACTTTTCTTGTAATTCCTGGCTTCCTGCAAGAATATTTTGAGAAATTACACTTCTAAAGGCATCATTCATAAGACAATCACTTGTAGATTAGGAATTTGTTGGTTTACCCTGTCATACATTGTTCTTCACATTGCTGAAATCATTTAGTGCACTTCAAATCAAATACAGTGTAAGACAAGAAAAAAACAGCAGTTTTCAGCTTTTGTCTTCATAAGATTTCAATATACACTATTTTTATATACCTACAATTAAGACACTTTAAATGAATGCATTTATCATCCCTTTCTATGTAATTAGCATGGCAGAGGAAATTATATTTATACCTGCAGATGGACTTTGACAAACATCTCCAATCTACTTAGAACAGATTTCCAAGGTTGCAGAAAGCATGTTGACGATAGCTTTGAGGACACCTAATGGAATGCCTAATGCTTTGAGAAGTGCGGTCTGTTTCTGCAAGTTCAGGGTGACAGGAAGCCCTTGATTTCCTCTGGGTAAGTGGTACTGAGCAGTAATGCAATTTTCAAAAACACTCAAAACCTCGGCAAGGGGAACCGAGGCGGCTTATGATAAAAGAAAATGAAAAAAGTGTTCAAAATGTAAAGTGTAAACTGCAATAAGGTGTAAAAAAGGACGTGTAATTTCAGTTTTGTAAAAAAAAAAAATAATAAATAAAAAAAATCAATAAGTTTCTAAGATCTCAAATTGTTACATCTTGGCTATATGTAAGGAAGTTTTTTGTAGTTTCCATTTTTACATTTGGTTATTCAGTAGATGTCCTTATCTAGTGAAACGTAAAAGAAGTACACCTAATAAAATTGTAGAAAGAAATACGTAGTGTAGTGATAGTTTATCCCAAATGGACACCATAGCACATCATATGCAATGTTCAAAATGTGACTATGCTACTATTACTGCCAAAAACAATGAATCCTTTGCTAATTATTTTTTAACCTCACATAAGAAGAGATTCAATTCCGCTAATGTAAGTAATTCTAATTTTAAGAGTCTTGACTGCAGGACTCTTAAAATTAGAGGAGGGAGAGAAGAATCTTAAGGATACCTTCAGGGCCACAAGCCCACACACACACGCACATACAGGCACATACATTTGTACGACAGTGTATAATTGGATATTTCCCAGTGGGAGGTTAGCAGGATGAGGTCAGAGCCATGATCGGCTAGTTCCCTGTTCAAACAGTTGGCCTGTGATTGATATTCAGCATCGATTTCCACTTATGAGCTTTTAAACCCCTGAACTGCCCCCGGTAGGCCTTGCTGTTTGTTTTATTTCATTCAGACATGGGTGTTGTCTGTGGCTAAGTACTGCTCACCAGGGCGAGTTGAGGTTTGTTAGATCAGCTCGACCCCACACGAAACAGGTAAAGAAAACACAGAGTCAACCCAAAACAGACCTTCAAACGGGCAAGAGCTCTCCTCCAACAGAGTTAATTTTTCACGGTGGAGCTGAGCCACATCTCACGGTGCCTCAGAGGCCAGGCAAGCTAATACTGTGGCATGCTGGGAACAAATGACTGAGCACTCAAGGTTCACCTTGGAAATATGGGGGAAGATTAAATTCACATATGCTAACATATGTATACTTTTTTCCAGTGAACTGTGTACTGTGTTCTTGTTCCTAGCATAAAATTATCAATACACTGTATCTATGCTGATAAATATTTCATACACTAATTATTCAATTTTACATGAACACTTTATTATACAATCACATCTTTAAAATACTCACCACAAAAATCTGGACAGATGTCCTTTTGATTAGTACTTTGGAAGACAGAGGACAGAGGAATAACTACATTTTACCTATAATCAGACAATTGTCTTCATGAAAGTTTGTTTATGGAAGTGATTTACAAACTTTGGGTAAGAAGGACTGGGGTGGGGTTGCATGATACATGGTATTACATGCACATATTATAAAAGCACATGTTATGCACCTTTTAATTGACACAAGGATCAATGCACTCATTGGTGCACAATATACACTAGAATAGAGGCAGTAAATTTGATACATAATTTTTTAAAAATTCTATCATATTTGAATCTTTTACAGGGGGAAGGGGGCTCAGACAATGTATTCACTCATTAAAAGAGAGTTGGGGGTAAGTTTCTAAACCCCTGCTTTAAACTAAATTGATGGTAGCATATCAGAATCAAAGAAAAGATAATCCAACAGAAGTCACTGATGATCCGCATGAGCCGCCCCCTTCACCATTACTGACGGCTAAATTTCCTCCAAAAACACTCAATTTAGTCATGGGGGTGGAGAAATGCATGTTGGTGCCCATTCATTACAAACCGGTTTAAATGACAAGGAATCTGGGTGCCAAAAGAGATCATGGTTGCACATAATGTTCTTTGTCTCTTGTTGGTGCAAACTGCTTTAAATGTAGAATAATGTTGCCATCTGCTACCTGAAGACGAGAAATTTGGCCTGGAATCATATTAATTCCAAAGCAAAGGGACACTATAAGGGAGTCCTCCCCTAGTCTTGACCAACTATAAGCAGTGAACGTGCACCCCAATAAACACAACCACAGTGCTTTCCAAGAACTCTGTGACTGCAGAGACAATGCCAGACATGCCCTGTCCAGCTACTATGCTCAAGCACTGTGAAATGAATAATGTACTGGCCTTCAGTTCAGTCTTGAAAATAAGAAAACATCTCTGACATATGTGGTTTTCAGGAGAGCCTGTGGATGGATCAGAATGGGTTCACTTTCCGATGCAGGCAATCATCTTCTCCCTGCTCTCATTTTCTTTTTCAGGCTCTAAAACCTACTTGTTTTGTTGAAGAACTCATTTTCAGAAAGAAGAACTACCACATATTAACTCCTCCCCACTGTTGATCAATACAAACACAAAACAGACTCATTGGTTCACTTTTCACGGTGTGTCACAACCTCTGCACATCTCTCCTTTTCCTTTCCCTCTTTTTCTGCATGGCAAACATGCCTCAGTCTTCCAACACCAGCTTCTGCCTTCCTCACCACCACTCAAGCAGCACACCAAGACCAGGCATACCTACACTCATAGAAGGTTCTCAGATCTCCTTGTCTACATAAAAATGCAGGCTTGTAATAAACATTGCAGAATGCACAATTTGTATGTAATCCATACATAATGGACTTTGGTTTAAAATGGACACAGAACACAACACTTGTCTTCCCTTTGTATGAAGTATTCTGGCATGGTCATGTTTCAAAACACAACAACACGGTGGATTGGAAATCATGATATAATGAAGGACACAAGACATATGGTGAGATAGAGATATGGATGAGGTGTACACACAGAGATATAACTGAACGTGTATCGGTAAACGCATACACTAGATACACCAGTACAGGCTTACCTTTCTCATTGACTATGGTGAAGCATCCCTTTTCCTCAACCAACTCTCTCTCTAAGACTTCAGTATCTATTCCATTTCCCATCTTCTAAAATTTTAATGAAGTGTAAAGATCTAAAAATCCATGACAAATTAGTGGTCTCAAAATGTGTCTATGTTAATAATGATCAAAAAAGAAATAAAAAATCTCTTCTGACCTTCATCTCTTTTGCAGCAACCTTAGCCATTAATCAAGTTGAGAAATGGTAGCTATTTTATTATCAGGCTCCTGTATCATGGCTGCTTTCCAATGTGGGTATCAGAGCCAAGTAATTAATTATACTGCATCACACTGCTTACCTAATTATGATGGGGTGGGGCAAACACATGACTACATACATGGAGAATGAACCCTGATTGGCTCAGACCACTGTGGGACATGATTTAGACAGAATACAGAGGGGAGGAAAGAAAAGGCAGGTGACCAAAAACTTTGCACAAACATGAGGTCATCAAAATCAAACAAATTAAACAATTCATCCAGTTTTCTGGTCAATGCAAATTTGCATTAGGCAAAAACCCCACAAGAGTTACTGTTGAAAGATTTTGTTTCATTACTTTAAAAGAGCAGTATGTATATATACACCCAAAAAGATGCACACACAATCACTTACAACTTTACAAAGCAAACATAACGTATTTGCCTTTGAGGTTATTGCAGTAGTAAATATGTGCCAACATTTTTCAGGAAAATCTGGAAAGCTGGTGCCACAGTTGAGCCACACTTTGATTTCATTACATGACATTCGAGAGGGCCATTTGCCTTGTCAGAAAGCTATGTTATGGCACATCGCTGCCCCATACCCACCTCAATCTCTCTCTCCTCAGATCTAGTCTTGATTACTTTCATCAGATCCAACCACCTGTGTTGTTTGTTAGCACTGCAAGTTTACAGTACCATCTCACTGCCAATGCTGCCCATAGCTGCCACCACTGGGCGACAGCGCTTAATAAAACACATATTCAATTACCCAAACAGCACTTTCACAGATTTACAGCTCCGCAGTCATTGTATCCTCCAGCATTTTCATTAGGCCAGTATTGACATTACAGGCAGCTCCTTCACTGCTAGTTTGTTGCATTGTTTATTTTCACTTCCTTATCTTCCTAAACGCCTTCTTTTTGCACCTCACAGCACTGGTTTATTGATTTGTTTACTCTACTTATATATAAAATAGAACTATAATTAAAACACCTTTGTGAGATGCAACTTGCGCTTGAAAACAAGAATCTGTATTTTGTATTTGACGTTTTGGTTGGATTAGGCTGCGTATCACACAGTGTATGCTCCCTCATTCTCCTTCAGCGAATGAAGACAAAGTACACATCAGTACAAACTTAACCATTTTGTTTGAACGCGTGATAAACAAAAACCACAGCAACCTGCAAATCTTTCCAATGTCAGCATTAAAATAGCTACCTCGCCACACAGTTAGGTTATCAGACGTCGACGAGAGCTGCAAGCTATACCGTATACAACCATAAATCGTATGGGGGAAAAATATTTGGGGGAGAAGGTGTGAGGATAGCATACAGAGTCTCAGATGAATTTTTTCATGGTTAGGGTTATATTCTGAATAGCTTTTCTTCAGATTTCAGCCACCACAGTGAGTGATGGGCTCTTGCTGGAAACAGAAAACCAAGCGCTTTGTCTTGCAGAGCAGCTGGGGATGATGCATTTGTGACTGGGAAAAGGCATGATGTCTCGCAGCGAGTGCAGATGTTCTCCCATTGTCTGATTTGCATACAGCTGAGAGAGGGGCTGTGCCCTTACCTCAAGACATGGTGTTTCCTCACCTTGAGGAGAAAATGAACAGCCTATGTAATTGTGGCATAGGAAGTGATGGAAATTCCATTTAAAATGCCCTCAAAAATCTACACACTGAATGCCATTTTTGTATATTTCCCTTAAAAAGAACTACCATCTCCATGGTGTATTTCCTTAATCTGTCAGTGTACGTACATGGGTATACCCAAGCCACCTGTGTAACCTATCGAATTTAAATGTATGATTCCCACTGGAGTACAGTTACCTTCAGAACTCATGTGCTTCAAGATTCTACTTATTTGCCTAGAACAGGGAAAAAAGTGCATAAGTAATTGCAAGATTTTTGTCATGTTTTGCCGTATATATCTGGTTAAATGGTGTTGCTTTATTTCAGAACCTTGGTGGCCCGCCTCTCAGAATCATAACATAGTTTCTGGCAAAATTCTCTGCAAAAGAGAAGCTGCCCCAATTTGCTGTTCTTTTTTTTCCTTCTTGCTCCACAAGCCAAGAGGGTGACTGCCTGGGAGCCCCGGCCTGTGTCAATGAGAAATTCATCATCTCGACAAGGAAGCCGAGCAGCTATGAAATGAAGAAACAGGGCAAAGAAACACAAAAGAAAAAAATTGTTTTGTTTCAGATTTTTATCAGAGATTTCAGTTGTGATGGGAAAGAGAGGCTTCAAGAACCTCGTAATGGGTATAGAGCTATCATGTGCTGTTAAACACGGACTTCGCTGAACCAATCAAGGAAAAAAAAACCTCCTCTCCATAGCAAAAATGTCATTGGCTCAGATCGATGAGTCAGTCATAGCATATGATAGCTCCGCCCATTTTGCAGTACTGAAACTTCATTCTCTCATCAGTAGGTTTCAGTAGATCAAGGGCTCATATAATGGTGTCAGTTCTGTCAGATGATTACCCTTGAACTCTTATGTACTTTGTTTACTTTCATGAAACGGTCATCTCACCTACGAGGTGAATGTAGTTTGTGACTAATTCTGGCACACACAAAATCATACAGCTCTGATTTGTGGATAAGGTGTAGATGATAAAAGTATTGTTATACTTTTGTTATTAGGGTCGTAGAGCAGTTTTGCAACAAAAAAAAACCAAAAAACATTTTTAAAAAAAAAGGGACTGTTTTCACTGTGTTTATTCTGGCTCACATTCTATTTGAACCATGATGTCCTAAATTTTTGTTCCACACAACAATCAAATTAATTTGCAATTAGCAGTTAAACTTCCTGTCTGACTTAAGGATGACCTTTGTTTTTTCACTAGACTGTTACCCCTGCATAATGCAATCCAAATCTGATATGTGTGCAATGCATGGTGTTCATAACAAATATTTATGTCCATTTTTAGCGACTCATATCTCTTTCCCACTAGCATGACGTGGAATACCAAGGCAGTTCCAAAGTGAGCCTCTCTTCCCTTAGGAAACAGGAACAAACAATTGTACATCTTTAAAGACAATCCAAGATGGAGAGAACTGGTGGGAGGGGAATAATGAGAGGCGAGCCACAGGGGAATAACATTGGATCACAAGGTAGAAAAGGGAGCATGAAAGGATTTCATTCCACCCACAGAGTTAATCATCTGCCTGATTTGCAAAACAAACTCAGGTCTTCTTGTCTCCATCAGCAGATGCTTCGGTGAGACATATCAAATTGCAGGGTTGAGGTCCAGGAGGAGAAGGTTGCTGCAGCACTGACACACAGCCACTGAACTCTAGCCAATGCTCCCCAGCATGGCCGCCTGCCTTACAGTGATGGGAAGCCAACTGAGCCATATCTCCATCTCACCTCTTCTACAGCAAAGGGAGGGAGGAGACACTGGTCCTGCAGCCCCACCTGGTGGCTATCAAGGATTAGGAGAGGAGGGAGAACAAGGGGAACTCCTAGTGCAGAGGATCATGCACTTAACCAGATCACAAGCATCTTGAGCTGCTCTACAGCCTTCCTATGATGGCCCATATTTACCACCAAAGACATTCTCAGAGCTGGTCACCTCAAATGGGCCACAGACAGTGTCCTGTCCTACACACAGACATCCTGAAAACCAATGCACCAACTAAAATATGTTGTGGGGAGCCTCTTTAAATATGACACGCTACTTTGTAACTTGTCAAGTTCCTTGAAACAGCACTTTATGACAGTGATCATCAGGAATGAAATAACAGAAACTATTGGAATTACAGTCATTGTAAGGATGAAATCCTGTAATGGACAAAGTTCAGTAGAATCAAGACTGCACTGCAGATGCACTTTAAGGTGTAAAAATCCCAAGGACAGTGTAGGAAGATCAATGTAGGCATTACTACTAAAATAAATTTAAACCACCAAGGCGTCTGAAAGGAGCTCTTAAAAGAACAAAGCAGCTTTTGCCCTATGAAACCATTTGTTGCTGAAATATTGTACGTGTTTCAGTATTTCAGTGATGATTTTGTTACGATTTTAGACAGACATCTGCATCCTAACGCAATCTTTTTAACCAGAAAAACCCCAGGCGACCAAAACAAACATCCCAAGGTCAGACAACAGTACCTTTCCTCCCCATCCTCTTACTCTGACCCCGCACACTGCCCCACCCCCACCGTTCGCCAGCATCTCACATCAGAGCAGCCATATTTCACTGAGCGAGTGCTATCTGGACTGTATCTACCCCTTTCTAAATGAAGTGGAGTGGAACTGGCTATGTCTGAAGCTTAATTTGCTGTGCAAATGTCCCATGCTGCCCTTTGTGACTCACACGGCCAGCCGTGGCAGAAGGGAACAGAGCCAGAGCACATGAGCCTCTGTGGCTCACACACACACACACACACACACACGCACAAACACACTGGTATGCACATACACACACAAACACAAACACACACGCACAGATACACATGAGTGCACTTACACACAAAAACAAACACAGACACACACACATACATACACATACACATACACACACGGGTGCACATACACACAAACACACACACAGATACACACAGACACACATGCGCACACATACACGTACACACACAAACACACACGGGTGTGTGTACACACAAAAACACACACGCACGTATGCATGCACACACACACACTCACACACACGGCCCCTCGCAGAGCAGGCAGGAAGTCCGAGCCATGTCATCCTGCATAAGGCAACCTCCGCCGCTTCCTAGAGAACGGCAGCTGGTGCCAAGTCATCCTTAAACGAGAACAACTCACGCCCGCGATGGGGAGACTCACTCAGTCTCAGCACGGGTCACAGGGGGAGCAGGAACAAGGTCCAGGAGAGTGACCTGCTGTCGAGGAGTGGGGAAACTACCCATGTACAACGCAGCATACAGACACTTAAACACGTTAAGGCCACATTATTTGAAAATCGATATACAGAATCTTTCCTAACAGGAGCAAATGTCTTGCTTGTTCAAAAAAAATTCTGTCATCATCAGAAACCAAAGCTGTGATCCACTTTGTTTAGGGTAAACACACCAGCATTGGCAGGGTTCTGTGGTCACCTGACAAACACAGTCAAAATGAAGCAGGTGGGTTGCTCCTGTGATTCTGTTTTTTTTTTTAATCACGTAGCATAATTGGGAGATGATGAGAACTGTTAATGAAAGAGCTGAATTTTACTGTGCCACATTATCAAGCTGGAATTGACGCTGCCTCTGGCCATGGCATGTCTGTGTCAGCTTTCGTCAAACCTCAAGCCTTCATCTAGGCTGGGTGTTGGCGGTATGCGAAAGGTGATCTCAGGAGGGGTGGGTGGGTGTCAGTTTAAGCAGTTCAAATGATTACCTTTCCACAAGTGACAGGGGAATTGGATAGGCTAGCAGCACCCCTCATTCCAGACCGAGCCCCAGACCGCAGACGAGTTCAACAAATCATGAGTCCTGACCTGAGACATTACAATGGAACAGGGCATGTTTCTAGCATGAATTGGGAGTTTTTCTCCTGTCATTATTGTTCATTCGTAGCTTAAAAGGAACAGATTATGTAGTCTTGTGTGCAGGGAAAAGGCAAGTCAATGTCTACTAAAGGCACTTTCCTCCCCTGCCGCACTAACGTGATGGATCTGATCTGACACATCCTTTTATTCTTTGTCACATTAATAACTGCGTTTCTCCAGAGAGTATGACAATCTGCCATGTCTGAAGTAAAGCACACATGCAGTCATCCAAGGTTACTACATACACTTACATCAGAACTGTGACTTGCCCTCATCTAAACACCATGATAAGCTCAAGCACTGTTGTTTTTTCCCCTTTACAGAAAATCTACTGAGTATTATTTGAGCTGCAGCTTTCTCACTCTCACTAAAGAACAGGACATTGATTGTCCAGAAGATCTTGGTAACTTCAGCAACAAAATGAAGAAATGCATTAAAGGATTAAAGGAAACACATACTATCTGAGCAGGTCCTGCCTACACCATTAAACAGTTAACATGTTGCTAATAATATCAACTGCTGGGGAGATGCCCACTTTTAGTCATCACAGCCTGAGGCAACAAGGTGGCGAAAATATAAAAAATGACACCCACACAAGAGCATGCCACAAATTCTGCGTGATTCAGAGCCAAGAACTGCAGGCATCTCATTGTAAACATATGTTTGAAAAATAGCAAAATTTTGAGAAAAAAAAAGATAAATAGAAATGAACAACCACTTAAGAGTCATTTATTTTAAAGCTGTGCCAAACAACCACCACGTCCCAAGCGATCGACCCTTTTTTAGACAGGAGTGTCTCTCGCCTCTCATTTCTAAGCCTTTGAGTCATTCATTTATATGCGTTCATATTCATTCACACCACTGCACGGTGGTACAAGAAGCACAAGAGAAGCACAAGAAGTGCCGGCCGCCGCTCCAGCTCCAGCTCCGGCTCCAACCAAGGTGACCCGCGCGAAACCGCTGAGCCGGGAGAGACCGGCGCTCCGCGTTCCGCCGCGGTCCCCTTCCGCCCGCACGGAGAATGGCCCCGCCACTCCCACGCGAGCAGGCTCAGGAGGATGGATGGGCGGGAAGGAGCTGGAAGCAGCGGGTGGGGGCTAGTGTCTTTTACCCCATCCTGCGTGCTGGAGGGGGAAAAAGAAAAAAAAAAAAACAGATTACATCCGCGACGGCTCAGGCGAATGCTTGTTGGGGATGAGCGGCACACCTGCCCACTCGTCTTGTCGTCATAAATAATTCAGCGGGCCAACGCGCAGCGTGCCATCGATGTACTTGCCACGAAAAAACCCCAGGCGTCCCAAGACCGTAATCAAACTAGGCCGGAGCGTGGGCGATTTGCGATAATACCCGATGGCTTAGGTGTGATTGTTTCCAGAGTGCCCTGACTGAAGGGGGACGCGTGCCCAGGAGTGTCGTTCGTCTGAGGGAAACAGCTGTCCTCAACCACTTGATCAGAGAGATCACCATTATTACGGCCCTGGCTTCGTATGAGATAACGGTGGCCACAATTGTTTCGGTCGTTAATGGTCAATCTGGCCAACAGAAAAGGGGATTATTTTCTCTTCTGTGCTTATTATAGGGGTATTGGTTTTAAATCTTCATATTCATCTGAGCTATTACAGACGCCTGCTGCATACAAGTCATCCACGCACAAACAAACAACACTGGGAGGTCACCCTTCCCTCCCATTGTTGTTGCAGGCCTCTCATTTACAAGCCAAATTTACGTGCGACAAATAACACATCCCCGACAACAATGAAACCAAGTGCACTTCAAGAGAAACAATAAAAAAGTACTTAGTCTTTTAAAAGCAAAATGACACATTGGTCACCCTGGAAGGCCACCTCACCTAAGGCTGTGATAGGCCAGAGAGAACGCCGCCATTCCCCGGAGGCCATTTCAGAGGGGATAATGGCGGTTGTCTTCCCTGTTTAAACTGCTGAGCTGCTCTTTTCAAAGTGGGGCTGGAACTGAGAGGCTGCCACAATGAAAACTGTTTCTCCTAGCACATAATACAATAGCCCTGTGAATCGATACACCATCAGAAGCCATCAGGCAGAGGTTAAAAGGGGCAGAGAAGGGGCTGCTGAGAGACACCAGCTGTGGGAGAAATGATTTTTCACTCTCCTAGCTGTCAAGGATAGCCATTCCGCCACCTCACACCGTCAGTTATTGACTTCACTCGTAAATGTGAATGAAAAATTGGATATCATGCCCCAGAGGAGAAATGGCAACAGCTGAAATTTTCATTACAAAATCAAATGCCGAGGCAATTAAAACCAGGCATTTCGCTCTGAGTGTTATCTCACGGCCAGGCCTCCATGGCACTGAATATGCAAAACATCGGAGACCATTTAATTTACGATCTGGAGAGTCAAACTCACGAGAGACATTTCCCTCTCTTGAACAGTCAAGGTGAAAGTTGCATTTTATTCACTCTGGCAAGCTAACAGCCCGACAAATTAAACCAAGACTTGAGTAAAGATCAATGCGATTGTCTACGACAAATACTGGATTCATATCCGATTTCCATAAATGATCGCTTTCTGTGAGCCATGCGATGTACCCCTGCCTACTCAGTTACTCCACTTTGCAAATGCAGACAACAAGATGTGAGAAGGAATCTCATAATTACCATAATTACCTCAGGAAGGCCTTCGATATATCTTACAACCTTTAATGAACATGGTATTTTCATGTGCTCCTATTTAATTGCTTTGAAGTAAAGCTTTTAAATGAACAATGAACAGGTGGTCCGATCTGTTAAGACCACAGGAACGCGCAACTGTGTGGAACCATCCTATTTAAGGGAGTGCCAGCACGCATCGCTGATTACAATTTCACAACACCTGCAAGCTTCCTCAAGTTCCACTGCAGTATTCCAGCTTTTATCCAGGATGTTTTTTTAACATTCACAGGTTTAGTTCAGGATAATATTTTCTCATTTCAATGTGAAGAAACATGTGCATCTTTCATTCACCATGAACTCAAACCATCTGCAGCTTGAAAATCTCCCAATACACAAAGGAAGGTGGGACGTCAATACTCATGGAACTGGCAACTAAATAAAGGAGAATGAGGCTTTATTGAGGAGACCAAATTAATAACTCATATTAGCACTATTTGGCAAGGACAATGGCACTGAAAGGAAAATTTATTAACTGAATATTCAATTGTTATCGTTATTTTACATACGTGTATATTCGTATTTCCTATTTTGCATTTTGTGCCTCATTCTATTCAACGTGATGAAAATATTCAAAAAAATATACTCAGCAATTAATCCATTTTCATAATTTGCCCTGCCCCTAATAAACACAAATAATGACTCTGACTGAAGTATGCTATAATGATCTTAAAAAGCCTCACGTGAACAACTGAACTGCATCACACCAATGACTTCATAATAATTACGGAGCAAATCTCCTCTCTGTATTAAATCAGAGAGCTTGCATTAATTCTAATCACTGTGTGTAGCCAAGCTTGACGGGGGGCCCGGGGGGAGGCACGGCGTTATCCTCCACGCCCCTGCACAGGGGCCGGGGCAGCCAAGTCGAACCCTGCTCTTCAGGGTTCAGCGCTTCTCTCTGACACCTGCCTCTGCTGGCCCATTCCGTTTTATCAGACCAGGTGACACTAAGTGACCTTAAAGGTCACCGGTCTTTTGCATCTACACGCTACTGCTGGAAGCTGGCCTTTTAAACCGGAGGGAAAATGCCAAAACGAATGTTACATGGTATTCGCAGTTAGTAGCTTAAAACACATGTCTGTGTGTGTGCGCAAGTGTACGGGCCCATGTGTGTGTGTACATGTGTGCTAGTACTTTGTGTCTAACCTGAGCAATCTTACAGTAGGAGGCAAAGTCTTTTCAGGTCAAATGCCACTTTTCCTGAGAAATATAAAGTATGCTTGGGTGGTATCTATTTTTTCATACCGTCATACCTTCCCGACATTTCACCAGGGTATACGGTATTTGACGGTATTTGTGTAAAAAAAATAAATATATTAAAAAATAAACGTAAAAGCTGAGCTGGTGATATAAGTCATTGTAGCATGTATGACATTGTCTAGCTAGCCTACAACGCTGTGTGTGAATTATGCAATTAGCCTACTTAGACAACTCTTGCTGGGTTAAAATACTTATGGCCCACAGAATAATGAATAGATAGGAAATAAGCGCCCTTCTTCCAAAGATTCAGCATACCTCGCTGGAGGACCCGATGACATTGCCGCGGCGCAAACCGACACATCAGTGGGCTGAACGGAGATGATGTGCGGGTGGTGGTGGTGGCCGACTGGCAGTTGAATAAAATCATGGGGTTAATAAAATGCTTTTGTAGATGGAAGAAGTCATCTCAAGATAAAGTCATTTGTGGCAATATTTTCATGATTCCATATGTAATTATATTCAATTGATTAGCTAGGAGACCTATAGACTAGAGATGAAACGGTATAAAAATTTAATATCACGATTATACTGACCAAAATTTTCACGGTTATCAGTATTATCACGGTATTGTTAAAATGTGCTGAAAATGTTCAAAAAGATACACAAAGTGAAATCATTTCACCAAGTTTTATATTGAAAACCACAAATAAAAACTGCATAGTGCTGCTAATTTTATTTGCATAAACATTAAAATAATAACATAGCCAATGAATTGTACAATAGTCTACTATGTCTTTTATAGATGACATTCCTTTCTCAGGCTACAAAAACACTCTAAAATGAAGTGTAGATAAGTGTTTTTAAATGCAAAACTTAAGATACCTGGTCCAACATTAACATGCACGGCTCCAGTTGCTTCAATGAGCATGTAAGGAAGACGTGAATTTCCGAGTGAGGACGCTAAGGAAGCGCAAAGGGAAGAGTCGAGTCTGCTCGTGCATGTTGTTTTCTAAAGGTCTTGGTATAATATAGGCTAATTTGTACGTCATTTCAGAATATCATGATAATGCTGAAGAGGGCAAATTAAACAAGTGTTTTCCAATGTTCAGTTTCCCCTGACAGCAAAGTAGGCTAATTGACTCAAGACTTCGTAAGAGTTCAACTATTTACTGAACTTCAGACAAATACAAATAATGCTGTCACATCGAAGTTACGCTGGAAAATTCATACAGAAGGAGGAAATAAACTGGTCTAAACAGTGTTCTATTTCAAGAATATGCAAATACAAATGTACACGGAATTCATTCTTAATAGCAAGTTAGTCCTCTTAGAGGCCATGTTTTCAGGACACACAACAAACCCACGTTGCATGCTGCGCCTGCGCCTGCGCACTGCGCCATCCCACATCTAGAAACCATTTGCAGCGAAGGGCGAGAGCAGTCACCCCACCCGGCCTCGAACCCGGGTCTACGGGGTACCAAACAAGCGACTTTGACCACGACGCCAAAGAGCCAGGCACACTGCCCTCCCCTTCGGAAAGCGCGCCCATGCGCTTCACGCACCAAGGCGTCCCTCACACATTCCCCTGCCATACTTCTCCCATTCCAGGGTGCCCCACTCATTTGTGCTTCACCCATCTCTGGGGTCTCTCACACCGGGGTCAACCTAACCTGGGGGTCCCTCATAGGACTCACACACTGGGCACGCCCCCGATAGATGTGGGATGGCTGGCCGCAAGGCTAACACTATTTGTAGCGAAGGGCGCGAGCAGTCACCCCACCCGGCCTTGAACCCGGGTGACTGCTCTCGCCCTTCGCTACAATACCGTTGAGGTATACCTTGAAACCGGCAACCGTTTCATCCTGTCACAGTGAGTTTTTCAAAGCGCGGTAATCAACCGCGGTTTTAATGATAATTCAAATTTGAAACGGTAATACTAACCGTTGGGAATTTTACCGCGGTTTACCATGAAACCGGTAACCGTTTCATCCCTACTATAGACCTAGAGAAATGACCTAATTGACCTAATTAAAACTGCCTTAGCCATCATGCATTGTAAACTTCGGAATTGTCCGAGAGTAAACGGGGTCACCAGCGCTAGGGAAACGCGGAGACAACTGCTTGTCAAAGAGTTAAAAAGATCACCCTTTGTTTATTTCAACAACACCACTCCACTTCCTCGTTGTCGCAGAACACACAACGTAATCACGGCCTAGGGTGTATGGGAAACGTAGTTAATCTACTAACAGTAGCGTGAATGTAAACACATAACAACATGGACGAGATCGCAGTGAATTATATAAAATATCAGTCCTGCGTGCATGTGGTCACCACAAGCCAATTATTTCTTTTCTACCGTATCGGTTTAATAGAAAGAGGAGCATCTGTATTTTTGACGGTATTGAAAATCATACCTTCGGGATTTCTAAATACCCCCGTATACCGTAATACCTTGATACCGCCCAAGCCTAATATAAAGGCCACGCAATCCTTGAAAGTATGACTGCTGTTCCGACTGGTTGTTGTTAATGCCTACTGGCAGAGATGGAGCAGAGAACACTTAAATAGGTCAAGTAACAGGGGTGGCAGAGGAAAATGTTTACAATGCTTCTTTGACATCACAGTTTTAAAGCATTTGCTGTTATCCTACTGCTCTGACATCAAATGCACTTCAGAAACCACAAAGAACTCTGCCTTTTCAAAAAAAAAATCCTTTCATGCAGTGGTCTGGGTAATTATACGATTTGCAAAAATCTGTTGAGACAGCTTATCAAAATTTGAACAGTTAAAGGTACATCTGTAGAAATGCATTTGAAGGTACATCAGCACTGCAGAGCTGGGCTGTAAGTCTGCTGTGAATGTTACAGACAAGCAGTTTTCCTTCAAACAGGCAGAGTCTACACAAAGCATTGATAGCGAACTTCTAATGACCCTGTCAGGAATCTTGGCAGCTCTCTGTGTCAAAAACGTCTGTATTAATCTTGGCAGAATATAAGAAAGAATGTAGTGCAGGTCAGAGCGGTGTTGTGTTGTGTATGAGGCACACATTAAAGCAAAGAAGGTCCTTTCTGGAAATTAAAAACAGGGGGGTTGATGGTTTGGGAGGTAAATGTGTGAGCAGAGCCCCCCTTCCCCCACACTAGTGTGTGTTGACTCTTCCTTTTTGTCATACTGCGTGGAGGTTGTGGTTGGGCATCTGAAAGCACTCCCCAGGAGGGAGTCTTTCTGCACTGCAGAGAATGCTCTCTGTATCAGGACAGCCAGTAATGGAGAAAGTTATTGAGCTGTGCCCTGGGCTCTGCGCAAAAAAATGAGCTTTCCGTTTCATCTCAGCCAGCAGAACACCCAAAACTTAACTCATAAAATTCATCTACATATCTACATACACTCTGTATTTGTAGAAGTGGCTGCTCTCTTGCATGTGACTGGTCAAAACCTACATCAGTGTCAATTCTTTTCTTTGCACTTACATGCTGTGCAAAGAAAATGATGCATTCACATGGATTGTGCTATGAAAAATGAAACATATAACAATGGACTACAATTATAATTATTATATGGACCAGCATATTATAACATGACAGCATGACTGGCATATCACATAGGTAGGTAACCAGACCGTAAGTCAATTTGTTATTTTCAGGGGTGTATGATCTCACCCATTCCAATAATTTTTCTGGAAAGTTTTGATAAAATCCACTTACAAATTTTCCAGTCATACAAATTCTAGAAAAATACAAAAAACATTAGAATTAAATATCAAATGCTGAACATTAAATATGAAATAATTCTCTTCTTAAATTTTTTGGACAATTTGTCACGACAGTTCTTTTGCGCAACCACATTCAACGAAATCATATTTTCCTTTTCAAAATGTATGGTATTACAAAGTGCATTTAATTTTATCTTATCTTAGAAATGTAAGCTAGATAATTGACCAGTAGCATGGGGTTCACTCTTTGGAAAATATGAGTATAATGCTGACTAAACACAGATAAACATCCTAGCAGGGCAGCAAGTGATTTGGAAAGGCTTGGAAACAGTACAGCAGGCCTGAATATCTAATTCACTGACAAATAGCAAGATAGGGAGTATATGTTGTCTGGAGTGACCCCACATACAACACCATATCAATAAAAGCAGTATGTGCCAGCAAGCTTTGTCAAACCTTTTGTCAAGAAAAGACTGTAGTGCTACTGAAGGAACTTTCATTCTTTTTCACCTTTTGTGTACTGTCACTTTCACTTAAAAAATACCTTTCTGGATTTAATACAGATACAGTGAGGTACCCTTACCACACATGAAAACATTGTGACAAATATGAAGGCAAAGGACAGACCCATATTCCCTTAACCTGATCTCCAACATCTCTAATCTGATTGATGTAAAAGGAGTGCTTGGATAAAAAGCCTTACCTTAGATTTGAGGGCCCAGTATTCCTCAGTCCCATACTGCACATTTCGGAGGGATGTCATGTAGTCGTAGCTGATAACAGCAGTCTTAAATCAACAGAATTAATAATGACATATTAGAAATGTGCTAAGACATTAACAGACATAGAGAGGTGTAATATGTATTTTTATTTATTTAGCCTGCAACAAAGATTTCTCACAAGGAATATATGAGGAAATCACTGGAGCGAGAGTCAGTCAGAAAGATTTCAGGAAGCACCAAGGAAAGGGTATGGCAGTAGCTTTCACTTTAGGTAGCTGCATAAAAATGGGGACATATTTCAGTATAGCTTAAGAACAGTTAAATAGTCTCTGCAACTTCCATTTCACTATAATAGACATGAACTAGCCCGTGGTTTTCTATACATGAAACAGAAGTAGGACCTCTACTATATTATATTCCTTCCTCAGACTCATCCATTCCTTTAGCTGATTCTTACACATCAGTAGTATTATAAATCAGCTTATCTACACAGTCAAGAGAGTCTGAGGCTACCTGGGGAGGCGAGTGAGGGATTCAGTTTGTGAGGCAAGGTATAAGACATGGAAGGTAGCAATTAGAGAAAAAACAGTACTGCACTTTGCATTAAGGTTTTTTTTTGCTTAATTGTTCCATTCCATTGTATATTTCACCCTGCCAGAAATAGAATTTCAGAAGAGCTAGTGACGGCCTAGTTTGCAACAAAACTACATTCTTCACAGAAAAATTTGAATGGAAAATTACCCCGTTAATATAAAATGAAATCATTACTTGAAATGATAGGTTACTTTTGGTGCTGGTTTGTAGTGCAAGATAGGGTCATAGGTTACTTATAATCACGATATTGCAATTGATAATGCGCCCACACGCGCGTACAGCTGCCTTACCGTGGCTGCAGCTCTTCCAAACCTAATGAAGCTGATGTCGCTGGGATCCACATGCTTGCTGTACAGATAGAATCCAGAGGAGGCGAACACAGCCGTGGCCACAGAGGACACCTTCAACAGCCGTCCAGCCATGGGAGGCACTGCAATGTGGAAAACAAAGCGCACTTCTGCTAATACAAACTACTGAGCATCTTTTGACACATACCAGCTACACTGTGAGAGCTCTCATCTAAATCCATGCATTTTGGGCTGGATGTTTTGCAAATATCTACCACTGGACAGTGAAGGAAGGTCTTGCTTAAAATGGCAAGTTAGACCAATTAATGTTTATACTTATCTATTTTACTACAGGCAAAAGAACTGAAAAACAACTAGTGAAAAGTGAAAGAAAGTACAAGCCTCCAAATTTAGACCAAAACTATCAGCAGGTGGAAAATCTCCCTCCGATACTGCAAGCATGGCCTCCGGCAGGCCTAGAAGGATCCCCAGTGGTAAGTGCGCTCCCTTTAACATCCCTGGCACAATCTCCTCTGCTCTTTGCACAGCCCTCAGCAACCCTGTCAGGCTGCAAAGGTATGGACACGGCCTGCAGCGATGCTAACCCCTCCTGCTGCTCCCAGGCCAGGTCTGATATCCACTAACAGCCTATTAGGGCTGCCATCACCCACCAGAATCCACAAGGACGTACCTAACCTGCTTCCGAACACTATGCATAGCCTTAGAGACATCCTAAAGGAATTCATGTACCCCTTCCAGGCACAGCAGCAGAGACCGGCACTGTGAGTGGAGTGTTACAGGAGCAACTCAGGTTTGCGTAATCATTCATGACAAATACGAATCAGGCCCCTTATTTGTGTGCCTATACACTTCCCCTCAGAGGGAGCGGTGGATGTTACCATGGATTCCAACTTAAAAGGTGTCCCAAACTTCCGTTTACCAGTAATGTAGGCTTTATATGGCTCCCTTTGGCCAGGCCCACATAGGCGTAGATATCTTGAAAGACTGCTTGTGCTGATATCCCAGAATTCATTGTGCCAAAGGCTACAACAAGTGACATCACTCCACACTCTAGGCAAATTTGTATTTGTGAGAAAAAACATTTTGCCCATTTATTTTTAATGTTATATTTACTTTTTAAGGAGAGAAATACAAACTTTAATGATAATACATTTTTGAATAACAGAAAGAGCAAGATAAACAAAAATGTTGGCTAAAGAAAAATCTGGAAGACTTTATAAAATAAAAATGATAAAATACACAATATACAATCATGACAGTAATAAATTGCATACTCTAGTGCAGCAGCATACAGGAGCATGCTATGGGTCTGGTCAACAGAATATACAGATGTTTCATTGCATCTCAAGTTCAAGCAAGGGTGCTTTTTCATTCAGACAGCCAGAGGTGAATTTGGGCATGGTCACTATACAGTTCAAAGTTGCATTTGACGTTTCTTGTGGACTCAGAGGTAGTATCTAGGTGCGATTTTTAACTCCAACTGATTTTCATGCACAAAACGCAACCAGATTCGAATCAACTGAATTGCAGCCGGTGTCCTTGACGTCCACTCCTTATATATCATTTATGTCATTTATGTTTGCGGCGCACAAAACTCTGCAAAGTATGGCCAAACTCAAGAAGGTGAACAGGAAGTTGAGGAGGAAGAATCCGGAGGGAATGATGTCAGACCACCTACTTAAATTATTTAATGCATGAGACAGTGTATCATACAGCAAAACATAACACAAAGTTGAAAGCTTAAATATTTTAATGCTCTAGAAATCAGAGGAAAGAAATCGATCAAAATGGTGAAAGGTCAACTCCTTCTACTCAGTGGCTACAACACAAATGCAAAGCTCGCATTCTCATCAAGTTTATCACAAGACCACTAGCTCGCAATCTTTTTACCACAAAAAGGGAGGAGGGTATTTCATGTGACTGTGTTTGAATCGCAATCCACCTTTTGCATGGTAGCGATTTGGCACGCTTCCTCTTCAAAAGGAAAGGCAGCTGCTGTACAAGCAGGCTGTGCCACTGAGTTTGAAGACAAGAAATTGAAAAAAGCTGGTAAGACTGCAAAGAGGGGAAGGATGAAAACATGGGCAGGTGAGAGACAAGGGGCAAATGTCTCTGTTCAGCTCATACATCTTATATTTCCCCAAAGTGTTAAGAGTAGAATTTCATGAAACACTGGGATGAGTGAACATGGTATGGCGTGAAGATGAGACTGCATCCCATGTTTATTACAAAGCTCTCTCTCAGTTCTTGCTCCCTTAGTCTTAACGGTCAGCAGTGATGGACACTGAAGGGTGAACATTTTTCCATAAATGTCAGATATAATCTTGTTCAGTCAGAGATGATGATAGGAATAGGTCAGTGGGAGAGCTCTATTAAAGACCAGGGCAATGGAGAAACAAACTGCATACAAAATTGTTAGCCATTATACAACAGAAAAAAAATTGTTGGTCAGGGAAGATGTTACTTCTCTGTAAGCTGTTAACAGAATGTCAACACGGTCTCAAACAATTTCAAATGGCCTTTGCCATGATTGTACCAAAATGAAGTTTGTTTAAAGCATGGATGTTGCTTAAGATGATGACTAAACCAAAATGCGTGAACTACAATTCCTTATTGTCATCTTCATAATAATATTTATTCCTTAATGTTGGAATAGCTGGGAAAGTACAAAGGAAGCTAAGAAGAGTCAGAGACAGAAGACTGATTCCATATGACATCATGTAGAGGAAGCGTTCAAAGAAAATATATCCAGTCAGAGCAGAATGGGACAGAGATCAATAACAAAATTAGATAGCAACATACCACCTCAAGCTTTCAGTCTAATTTGGAAGATCTTGCACAATCCTGTGATTTCTCTATTCCAAATTAATCATATTCTCTCCACTTGGCAGAAGAATCTTGGATTACAAAGTGGAATTGAACACAAAACAATATAAGGAGTATGCCACCTTTACTGAATTGCCATGAATTGATCAAGCTGTGGGCAGCACCTAAAATGTAATGCTAATTCCAATGACCACATTCACAAAAGTCCTGCACACAATATCTTTGCATAAAGATATGGCAAAACAATTCAAACTGCCTTTATGACACTCTGTTCCCTTTCTAAACTATACATACTATAGAGCATAATATACAGACCTGTTTTTAATATACAGACCAACCATGAGCTGAAATATTCAATCAACTTTTTATTGCAAATGCACTTTCCCCATAAAAATATTTTTCCAAGATTGTGAAATGAATGTATGTAGTGGGAATTAAGGAGTGGAGGTGTCTACTAAAAAGGCTTCACTTTATGTGTATTTATGGCTAGAGATTTCCACAGATCTTTAAAGAATAGAATAAGAAGTCATTAATGACCTTCAAGGGTCAGAGGCAAGTCATCAATATGTCATCAGCATGAAGGAATGACCTTTGCTCTTTCCCATCAAAATGTGCTAGTCAAATGGCGGTTGGTTGGCATGAAGGGTGACTGAGAGGGGCTCAAGGAATCCTGCAAACATCTAAGGAGGAATGGGTAAAGTGCACAAACAGAGCCCTACCTGGACCCCTGATGACAAAGAATATTTGGAGCATTTTTCATTTGTGTTAAGGGACACCAATAAAGACATTCACTGTAAATTAATCTAAGTAAACAGATTTCTAAATATTTCTGTAAAATATTTTCTAAAATAATTTTTCAAAGTATTCAGAAAGAAAAGAGCATACAACCTCATCAAAAAACCTTTTTACTGTATAAAGAGATGACTACTTCAGGGGGCTGAACCACATTTAGCATGGAAAAGCTGTCTTGCTGTGTTTAGCAACAGATACATTTTCTACACCCCATCTGATATTATCTAGGAAATTATATGCGAGAAGATTTTAGATGCACAGCTTGATGTTGGCTCAAAGCAATACCTGCACATTTAGCACAGATCAGGTGTGCGCTCTGCATGCTTAAGGGATCTTTGGTTTTCTTCAACAGTGGCAATTGCCTCAGAGAAAATCTGAGGTAAACATATTGCCAAAAGGGATTCTGCAAACTTACTGATTAGTAGGGGATTTAACTTGTCTGATCATTTTTATAAAACTAAATGGTGAAGCAATTTGGTCCAGGAGAGTAGTTATTGGTGCTTCCAACTAAGCTTTCGATTCTGAGTCATTGGTTGGAATGTTAAGACAGTGAGAAACAAATTTAGCCCCAGAGGAGCCAGAGAGTCTCTCAGATTTATACAGAGAAGCATAACGCTCTCAGAGCTGGGTATTTACTCTTGCCTGTCAATGTCTGAAATTATGCAACTTGTACAAAACATGCTGCAAAACCTGACAGATTTGATAGGTTAACAGTTTGATATCTTCATATTCATATTCCTCATCCCAATAATTACGACACATTTGTGAATCAAGGGTTATAAGTGATAACATATTTTGCACTCCTTTCTAAGCACCATAAAACACTTTACTATTAAGTGTATTAAAATAAAGTCACAGCCTCACCCTGATACACATGTCAACATATTTATTATATATGTGTGTGTGGATATGCCTTTTAAGATGTTTGCACAAGTTTCCTCCTCTATGTCTCTGAATATCCACTTGTCCCATAAGAGTGAAGGTGCATTCATATGCCTACTACGCCCCATTGCATAGGTATACTCTTTGTGTCAACAGATAGATCAATGGAAAATCTGCATTTTTCCTTGCAGATTAGAAAATCAGGTGGATAAACGTACACAAATAACACCACACAACAAGCTAAATGAGACTCAATACCAGTACGCGATTAACTGTAGATAGCTAAGTACCAGGCAGCTACAAAGATACTCTGCCTATTAGCCAGTGACTTCGAAACAGTCAATAAAACATCACGTTAATGGAATTACCGCATCGCTGGTTTCATTAGGTAGATACCGGACTCAGCATTAAAAGTATAACGTGATGCAATTCATTTTTTCCTAATCACGTCTGTTAAGTGATCAAAGCCTGGCATACCATCTCAGTGACAAGAGAAAGTCACCATACTCATGAACTTGACATCTAACCTGCAGAAGCTCCCTACCTTTGGTCTGTCGTGACACAATACCTAGCTCGGAATTGCCAATACATATGTGTTATTTGGCATAGGCTGGTTTTTCGTCTACACTCTTCATAACATAGGGTATCTAGCAAGATACCTGCTTATTACTGTCAAAACTCAGATTATGCAAGATGTTTTGTAACATTGTATTAGGAGAACGACCGTGCTGGTGAAGACAGCTATCATTATCTAGCTCGTTTAACAAGGACGTTAGCTAGTTTCAAAATGAGACTTAACTGTATAGTTATATATTTAACGACACATAGCTGAAAAACAACGCAGACTATAAAATAATTCCCACAAGGTGTCTCAATTTAATTTGAAAGTTCACGTTACTCACCGGTTTCTACTGACCTCTCAACTCTCGCCTTCTCCGCTTGACTGGGGATTCGCATGGCATGACGGGTAAAGTAGTTTTTAACCTTCCGCGGCCCTAAGAAGCTTGTCGGTAAAGTAACGACGCTTCGACGCTTCTTAATTTCCCCCTTTCAGAGCGAAATTATTCTCCTATCACACACTTAACAGTCGATTTAAAATGTGATACTGCTTGAGAATCTGAACAACAGATATGAATTTGTAAATGGAGAGAACGTCCCAATATGCCACACGGCTATGTGACGTCAGACGCGATCGGAAGTCGTACTGGGAAAATAAAGATGTCGCTAGCAAGGTGAGTTTCATGTAATGCGGGTTTCGCCTGTCTTTTTGTAGAAAAAGCTTGCTGACTGAAAACATGTTGTTGTGGCTTAATACACCAACACTCATTGCTTTCATTTATATAATCACTCTGCTGCAGTACAGCTAATTGCTACTTAATCGTGTTAACTGATTGCGTCGTATTGTTCTCTAACTAGGCCGCACAACCAAGCTAACTAGCTGCTAGCAAGTCCCTCGCGTTACATGGCTAGCGAGATACACTTCTGATTTTAAATTGCATTTTGAATGTATAATTGGTTAGCTATAAGGGGTGTGTTTTTTATAATAATAGACACGTATCCACATTGTATTGTATTCTGGCAATTTCAAGACAAATTTAGGTCCTGCATTTGATTGCACGAACTAGGAGCTAGTCCATGGAAACACAGTGAATATGGCACGTTAGCTGTGTAACCAGTTTGCTCGCGAATGTCCAGCAAATGTTCTTTGTCAGTTCTGCTTGAAGTAATGCTAAATAGTTAGCAGGCGAACGAGATCATGTTACGAGTTAGGTAGCTAACTAAGGAATCTAAATGGACGTAGCTGGTTTGATTGTGGCATGAGAGTGACATGCAATTCTTTCTTATTGTAACTGCTTAGCTAGCTGGTCTGGGTTTTGCATTGACCCAAAGGTAATTGTCGTTAGCGAAATGGCTATGGGTTAGCATTCTTTTCAGCTTATATGTAAGTAGCCAGTTTCGTCGCTGGAGTTGCCACTGTCTGGACTTTTAAACTGATAATGTAGAGAAGTAAAGATGAAGATAGTTAAGTGAAATCATGTTATGCTAACATTCAAATCGGTGTGTGATGTGGTATGCAGCTTCCTACCAGCGCCTACGCAGCTGTCCCAGGATCAGCTGGAGGCAGAGGAGAAGGCCCGAGCTCAGAGGTCCCGATCGACAGCACTGGTGTCTTCACGCAGAGAGCCGCCCCCCTATGGCTTCAGAAAGTCTTGGGTGCCGCGGACCCTGGAGGTATGGGTGTAAACATCCTTACAGAAAGTAAAACGGCAGACATTTCTACTATGATGAATTATTTGCTGCTGGTCGTAGCTTCTGGACGCAGTCTCTTGAAAATGCCCAATAACAAGGAGTTTGTGTCGAAAAGCCAGTTCTAATATTACATTTTAAGCCACCCATGCAACCCGTGTGCAGCTGCATAGTTTTCACTCTGCCTGTATTTTCCCACCACCCCATACGTGGCATTTTAAAATGGCTACATACTGCAATTACTTAATCTCAACAAATCAGCCAGCCTACCAATTAAAATGTGATCAGTACATTAAGGAGCATCTCTGTTTCTAAGTGCATTTAAGTGGATCGTTCTCCAGTTGGGTCCCTCCCATCCTGTTTAATTATACAGCCTGCCCTTTAGCTGGCTTTAACTGTAGTATTTAACTCTAACAAACAATTGAATGTCATTGACTAATGCTAGCTAAATAGCATTGTTCCTTATTTGCCTCTCATGAGCTCTATATTTTCACCTGGGCTCCACTGATCCCTGATCATAATGTTTCTTCACAGCATTTTGCATTTTCTCACGATTGTGTTCTTGTGTTTTTAAAATAATACTTAGAAATGTTCAGCTTTCCTGGATGCACATAGTAAACTGTCATTGGTAAGAATATTTCAATGCAGAGTGACAGCTGTATGATCTGTAAAGACACGAGGACCATTGCTGTATCTGAAACTGGGTGTCATGCTTGTGCATATACTCCTTGATTCAGAGGTCATCCTTTATACAGAAGGGGTGACAGTAGCCTTTCTTGTCACTTGTTGGTTACATTTGATACTAACACTGATGTTTGTGCCTCAGGACTTTGGGGATGGAGGTGCTTTCCCAGAGATCCACGTGGCCCAATTCCCCCTGGACATGGGCAGGAAGAAGAAGACCTCCAATGCTCTGGCAGTTCAAGTGGATGCAGAGGGGAAGATCAAATATGATGCCATTGCTCGGCAAGGCCAGGGGAAGGACAAGGTGCAGTTTCTTTCTTTCTCTCAATTTTCTTCTTCTGTATTCAAGAAATATTTGCACAATTCAAAATTTCATGTGGTGTTTATTTTGTGTTGGTATATGTGCAGATAGAATTTTGTGTTTGCAACATTCAGGAACTCACAAGTATTGCCTGATCATGCTCTCCATTGCAGATCATTTATAGCAAGTACACAGATCTGCTTCCAAAAGAAGTCTTGAATGAAGATGACCCAGAACTTCAGAAGCCAGATGAAGAGGCAGTCAAAGAGGTGAGAGCTGTAGGGGAGTGTCGTAAAGAGGAAATTTTGGGTTTATTCAGATGGATAAGTTCCCAGCTTTGTAGTGTTGCTGCAGTCAAAGGCAAAGGGCCCCTTGTTCCTGCAAGGATTTGGTCTTGAGATTGATGGAAGCAAGTAAATGTCAGAGGAATTCGACTGGTTTGTGCATCACTGGTTATCGTTTCCTTTGATACTTTATCAGATGTGAACAGAATCAAATGCGAGCCTACTTTGGGCCCCAAAGTGTTAAAGGGAATGTGTGTTCTTCTGGTGTAGCTGACAGAGAAGACTCGCGCGGCGCTTGACAAGCAGGTCTCCCAGAAGATAGCTGCCGCCATGCCTGTGCGCGCTGCAGATAAGCAGGCTCCAGCGCAGTACATCAGGTAAGAGACACAAGGCTTCTAACACATGCGGGTCTTTGTGAAGAACAAAGCAGCAGCAGGCTTCTGTTGCCTCTGGAACTGCTGACTAACAGTTGAGTCATGAAAGGCTTGCTAGTGCTTGGTAAAACTTCATCTGCCCTTTGGCTGAATGAATCCCTTTTATATATTTAGCGATAAAACGGCCCCAGATTTTGAGAGCCGTTTCTAAATGTTCCCTTGAATGGTGTGTTTTGAAGTACAAACCTTTCTGGTTCCGTTTATTTTACAAATATCTTCATTTACTGTAGTAAGATGCAGTACAGATTTTTTTCCCCTGACTTAAATCCTAAGATAGACATTAAATGTTTTTTCAGGTACACACCATCACAGCAAGGAGTTGCATTTAACTCAGGCGCCAAGCAGAGGGTTATTCGGATGGTGGAGATGCAGAAGGACCCCATGGAACCACCACGTTTCAAGTATGTACAACAACACTGGTTGTCACTTACTGAACATTGTGTGCTTGAAGGGGACAAAAGGCCCTCTTGTGCAGAGGTTCATGCAATGTAAATGTTCATGTTACAGGATCAACAAGAAGATTCCTCGTGGACCTCCCTCTCCCCCTGCACCTGTAATGCATTCCCCGAGCAGAAAGGTACAGTTTTTCAGATGAGTTTATAATGCAGTGAAGTCTGTCGAAAGCTGCTCTTTCACAGCAAAATCTTGCTCTGAAGGGCAATTGCACATGTACCGTTTGAATACCATTGTGTAAATGGAGTGAATCAATGGCATTCAAATTCTTGCCTTCTCCTGGAGAAAATTCCTTTATTGTTAGGTTTTGCAGTTTTCATTTTTCAACAAAACAAGGGAGCTGACAGAGTGTAGAGCTGGTAGAGTGTATTTGCATGCTGGGAGCTGTCTTTCAGAGCAGAAACTACATCACATTTAGGGCAGCAAACAGCATTTTAACCAATGTAAACCAATGTAACCAAACAAAGGTGTCACACCTTTTTTACATAGGAGCCCTCCATCAGATCAAGTTATCAATGCCATTTTTAGAGCTGCTTGATAGCACCCAAAAACCCAGTCTCTCATCAATTGACTGACAGAGCAACTGACTCCACTGAGAAATAACAGTGCTGCTGTTATAGTACTAGATGGCAAAAATGCATTAATTAGTCAGTCCACTTAAGTGGTCTCAGCCTCTGAACACTGCCACTTTTTTCTTGTTACTGATGTATGATGTCTTTTCAGATGACTGTGAAGGAACAACAGGAATGGAAGATTCCACCATGTATTTCAAATTGGAAGAATGCTAAGGTAAATATGCAGTCTGTTTTACCTTAAGAGCTGAAAGGCAATTATGACATAAACCAGTTTATTTACATTAATTCACTGTTGAATTTGTGTTTTTTAGGGGTACACGATTCCACTAGATAAGCGTTTAGCTGCTGATGGCCGGGGGTTACAGACAGTTCACATAAACGAAAACTTTGCCAAGCTGGCCGAAGCCCTCTACATTGCAGACAGAAAGGTGAGTTCCATACATTTTGTTGAAAACCTTGGTCTGCTTTTAGGGATTTGTTTGAAAGGGACATGATTCATTCAATGCGTGCTGGTAACACTGTTTGACCCCATAGGCTCGAGAAGCGGTGGAGATGCGTGCACAGGTGGAGAAGAAGATGGCACAGAAGGAAAAAGAGAAAAAAGAAGAGAAGCTCAGAGAACTGGCTCAGATGGCCCGAGATCGCAGAGCTGGCATCAAAGGCCATGGGGATAAAGGCACGTACAGATAACGGGAAAATGTACCTGAACTATGTGCAACACAGTTCAAGTGCAGAGAAAATCCCTCTTAAAATACTTGCATGGATTCATGCTTTGCAGCATAGGTGGAATAAAGGATAACAGTCGTTTTTTAGCTGTCTGTCCCCTTTATGTTTGAGTGCACAAAAGGTAACAGATGCATGTTGACACTGGTCTCCCAGCTGATTGTTTTCCCCTCTCTTCTCAGGTGCAGAGGACGGAGAGGCGAGAGAGCGTGACGAGATTCGTCATGACAGGAGGAGAGATAGACAACATGACCGGAACATATCCAGAGCTGCCCCCGATAAGAGGTATATGTACTTTTTAACACATAAGTCAATTGTTCAAAGGCAAAGCTAATGAGAACAAAGCTTAATCTAGTTTCAGTACACTGTGCTTCCATGACACTAAAATGTTATTGTGTAGGCATGTGTGTAATATATGTTTTATATATATATGTGTGTGAGCATGCACATATAGGTATACACACCCATACACATTGTTTTCAAACACCTAAATATGATTTACTGACAGTTTGAAATGAGACCAGGAAAAACTAATCTGATCACAGTTCAGAACTGGTATTGAACATAAGTGTGTGTTCCATTGTCAAGCTTTTAATGAATTAGAACAGTAACTACAGCTACCCATTGAGAATGGTTTACATACATTTAATATAAGCTAGATAATTGCAAAATAATTGTCATCTCATGAGTCTTCAGGGTGCAGAAACGGTTCAGTGCTAAATTGCATGACTGAACTGCTGTCTCACTGCTGTTCGTTAGCATGTTGCTGCTGTCCTCCATTCTGCCAAATTTTGCTTCTCTAAATATACAGGGATTTAACATATAATAGTGTTTGTATTCAATAATTTTAGTATAGGTAGTGATTAGGATAACATTATAGCAATAAGTATAATACTCAGTGAAAAATTATTTGACTTACAGGTGATATTGTAGGCTGTAAAAGGTGCAGCTGTACACATTTAAAATGAGGACAGATTAGATTTGTTATCTCATTGATTCAGCTTGCGGTACATTTGAATTTGTCGCTGTAGCATTGCAGAGTATGTAATGTGGGTTAAGAGCAATGGACCAAGAAGAAATAGGTAATCCAAATTAATAAGCTGCAGACAAATGAAAATCATCCAAATGGAAAGTGTCACCTTACTTTTATTGATGACATGGTTTTGGCATTTATTCAACACAGCCTCTGAGATTCTGCTTCATATTCATGTACTTAATTTGGAGGATTGTGTCACTCAGATGTGTTTTGACATAGCCATGATTTGTATTTGTTCACACAGGTCAAAGCTGCAGAGAGATCAGGACAGAGACATCAGCGAGCTCATCGCACTGGGTCAGCCCAATCCACGCCCCTCCAGCGAAGCGCAGTACGACCAGCGCCTATTCAACCAGAGCAAGGTACAGTGGCAGTGTTGCCATGGAAACATGAGGTTAGACCGGTCACGGAGGATAGTCAGCCTGAACCCGCATGCTCAATGTGCCCGATCTCTTGACCACAGGGCATGGACAGCGGTTTTGCCGGTGGAGAGGATGAGATCTACAACGTGTATGACCAGCCCTTCAGGAGCGGCAGGGACATGGCCCAGAACATCTACAGGCCCAGCAAGAATACAGACAAAGATATGTATGGGGATGATCTGGACACACTCATGCAAAGCAACAGGTAACGTATGACAAGGATACATAATGGTATTCAAGTGGTACTGTCTGAGAGCGTATGGAATAATATGGAAGAAAACAGTTAAGAGTTTTCCCTTTTTCCGTTAATGGTAAATGTTGAAAGGTAAGCATAATATTACATGCCATCTGATGTCTGTTTTCAGGTTTGTACCCGACCGAGAATTCTCTGGAGCTGACCACAGCTCCCGTAGAGATGGCCCTGTTCAGTTTGAGGAGGATCCCTTCGGTCTGGATAAGTTCTTGGAGGAGGCCAAGCAGCACGGTGGATCCAAAAGGCCCTCCACCAGCGGGCGCTCAAAGGATTACGACCATGACAAAAAACGCAGAAAGGAATAAAGTGTTTGTGATTTTCACACTTTTTCTATCAAGTGGGTGGGGTCTAAAACAGCGTAGGTGACCGTTGTCTTTTAACACGTACTCAGATTTTATACACAGGAAACGCCGTGGACTTGAATTCTTTTTTTTTTATTGGTTAATTTTGCTTTATAATGAATTGGTGTTTACATGCTGTCAGTGTACTGGATGTAAATGCAGTTATAAGTATACCCCTGTGTTGCATTGTCAGCAAAATAAAAAAAAAACCTGTCAAATATGTCATTCCCATAGTTAAGCTCCCTTTAAGTCAGGCACCATGAAAATGGCCAGAGTTTTGTTTCTGCTTTTTCTTTCTTGAGTAGAAAGGCAATAAACCTGTATACCAAGGTAGATTGTATTTACGAATATTTTATGTACAGTATCACAATAAATATGTTGCATATGTGGAAAAACATTCAAATGAGGGCTTTATTCATATAATGGTTTATTATGTTCACAACAACAGAACCTTGAGTCGGTAGCCAGTTGATTTGTGTCTTTGTAGCAGAAGATTTAGCTTCTGCTACAAAGCTTCACAAAGATTCACAAATCTTAAGCAGGGTACATCCTGTGTAACATTTCTTCAAATAACTCCTTTTTCGGTGACATTAAAACTGAGAAACTGAGACCCATGCTGACATGATATGACATCTGTAATTGCTGTTGTACAGTGGTTCTTGACAGAGCTATAACTCTGCTCCTTCACCTTCAATGATTGGTGGTTTCATAATAGGGTGCACTCTGCTGCCCTTGCCTCTCACAGTGGAAAAACTCAATCCCACAGAGGCCTGAGTGGAAGCCTATCTTTGTCCCGTAAAAACCAAGATAAATGCAGAAAAGGGTGTTTGAAAAATGAAAACTGAACTCAGTTCCCGTGTTTATAACGTGAAAACCCGCAACATTGCTCGGTGGCGTATCTTGGCTAGCTGTCTAGCTTGTGTGAATACAGCATTTCAAACATTGGCAGTTTTAACTACCGTTCGCTACATCTTTCCTACCATTTGGCAATACAACTGGAAAAAGTCCCTAATCAATTTTACTATATGAAATAAAGATGACCTTCATTGTAGTTTTCTTAGATTTTTTTTTTTGTAGCACACTGGACAGTCACTATTATCACAAATCCCAAAATGCCCTTATGCTAGTCTATGAATCTACCTTGCAGAGTACAAGGATACAAGCTAGACAGATGGCCATCCACTCATCACAAATGATCCTCACAAATTTGACACTAATGCATATCTTGACTGCAACAGCATCAATGTGTTGGATTACAATCCGAAAGGAAGAACATCAACACTTCCCCTGTCTAACTGGCTGGCTAGCGACCTAGCTAACGACCAATGTCACACCAACAAATAGTGTCTTTTTTCTTTTTTATTAAAAATATGCGTTCAAAACAATCATTCCATCAATTACTGCAGGGATCAGTTCTGCGCATGACATCTGTATGATAACTGATCATCATATAAACTGGATGTTGCTTCCAGGTTAAAGTCCATCTATTTGTTGTTAAGATCGGTGAAAATGCGCTGATACAACGCAGAATACTAAATGAAAATTACGGTATATTGTGCTTTGTTTTCACGACGAGGAATCACTAAAAGTGGTAACGATATTTATTTTAGGGTGTATTTAAGTAATTAATATATGATGCGTCCGTTTATCCTGTTTATGTCTTGCCGAGTTGAAAGTTCATTTAAAATGGCAAAGATGGCAGCCTCCATGTTGGAGCATGGGGAAGATGCCTTTCGGAAGTTGTTCAAGTTTTACAAGCGTAGAAATCCACCGCCGGATTTCAGCGAAGTGATCGACTTTTCAAAAGGTTCAAAGCATGAAAAGGTCAGTTGTGTGTAACAGTTTATGACATTCCGCTTAGAATATTGCGCTTGGTGGATGGTTAGCTAACTTGCTATACGATAGTTTTCTCATTGCTAGCTAGAGATCTTCTTCCAAAACACAATGACGCCCCTTTTGGAGCTAGCTAACGTTTGTTGACTAATGCCGGCAAAATGTCGTCTGTTTTTCGGAAAGTAGTCTCTTGACATTGGGTACTCTGCAGTATTTTATTAGAGGTAATGTAAGATAGCTAGCCAGTAGCTATCTACGCTATGTGTCAAAGTTTAACCAGCAGCATCAGTAAAAAGGTGACAATCTGATTTTAAAAAAAAAAAAACCTACGCCAACGTGTTTTGTTTTAGTCTAGCCATTCTCAAAAAATTTAAAAGCGAGAATGTTTAGTCTTTTCAAAGACCAAAGTGCAAAACTAGTTATAAAAAGCAAACCTGGCATCCCTGATCGTTAACTAGGGCTGAAAGCAGGTCAGTTTGGCCACGTGGGTTAGTTTTAGAGATTCATTGTAATTAGGGCAATGCCACGCCATCAGTGGATGACGATGGTCAGCTAAATTATATCGCAACAAGGAGGTTTGTCTTTTTTATTACAGTGTACTTGCGTCACGATGTTAGTATAGCCTTTGATGCATTTACTCTACAAGTGTAATTTACTTGCTTGCACATTAGAGCAGCCACGGAGTCCCTTAAACACGTATCCTCCATCCTCCTCATCCTAGAGAAAAAGCTGACATGGTTATAAACCAGCAAACGGTTATATACAGCCACCTCTGGAATAACCTAGGTCCAAACCAGGAAAAGCCAGCCCCTTCCGGGCAATTACAGCGTCTTAGAAAGATCAGTCGCTGGGGTCAAGCCAGATATGCAGCTGGCAGCAAACCTGGCCTGTCTTTTGTAGTTTGATCATCATAGGTGGTCTGTGGAGCCTTGGAAGTTTTGCTGTGGTTTTGTAAATCAAAATATGAAACGTTCCTGAGAGAAACGTGTGCTTATACGGCAGAATGTCTCCCAAGTCACCCCCCACCTCCTCTTTAAATAACGTTGATCTCTTCACTGTAGCTTGCAGACATTAATAGATGAGGAAGTTACAAATTAAATGTCATTTCAATGTTACATAACAGCAAATGAAGTGAACAGTAGCAAGCTATAACCAACTATTTTGTGGAAATTTTTACTTGCAAAATTATATTGCTTTTGCCTTTTAAAAAGTTGCTAAATAGTTATAGGACAAGTTCAATGTGTCAGTTGCCTTTCTAATATAGAGAGGTGGTAGCTGATAGGTGATCATTCTCAAAAATGGGGCATGGCTTTAGGTGTTAAATTAAACATGTTACAAAGGTTATGTTGTTTACAAAAGCTGAATTGTTGAGATTAGACATTATCTTGCATGACGTTTGGATTTGGGCACAACTTGCAAAATGCATATTTCAGTTAACCCATAAAATGGATATTAAAGTGTTTACCTTGCAGACTGATAGCAAATGCATAAAATGTATATGAAAGTGTTTTGTTGTACATTTTAGCATAATTGTTCTGTCATTTTTCTAGCATGCTTTACATATAGTTTAGCAAAGAAGTGACTTATTGTTCTAGCTCTCGCTAAGCTGCCTGTACTGCTCCACATCCTGGGATTCTGAATCTAGCAAAGACACATTCCTTATGTATAGATGAAAGGGGCTCGGCTATATGTGGATGTTCTCACTACAATGATATGTCCTTGGTTATAGTTCAGGTAGTTTCTAGTGTTTAGAGCTCTGTTTTGCTTCTCATTAACTTCATTTCAAAACCAGTCATTTGAAAATATTTGTTGAATCATCACAGCTCTGTTTTGATGCATAATTATAAATGTAATTCCTCTCTAATCAGGTTTTTTGTGTTCAAGAAAATTACTGTCATGGATGTTTAAGCACAGTTGTGTACAATATATTTCTGGAAAAGCTTTGTTTTCGAAGAGATGCTTTTGAATTTCATGTGCTGTTCAGGTTTTTGTTTCTAACTCGTTCTGCATTTTAATAGTATGCATTTATGTTTTTGTGTTGTGAATTTTATAGGTTGTGTAGTGAATCATTCTATACATTTATTGTGAAATTTCATTATGATAATATTGGCAGATTTGTTTTTATTTTTATACTTTGCTGTCATAATAGTTACAGCATTCAAGCAATGTGTTGTAGATGTCAGATGTACCATATCACCTACTCAGATGATGAACTTTACTGGTAATCTCTATTAAGCATCTCCGCTGCTGTTGAAGCCACGCTTGCCCTCTATTTTCAACATAATCATGTTCAAGGCTACATTTTCAATTTGCATATAGCATCATGTATTGCAAAGGTATGGAGAGATATCATTAATTATGAAAAATTACCAAGTAACCTCTTTTATCATGGGAAAACAGGGATGTGTATTGAGATTTATGTGCTGATTAAAAAAAGAGCCCGGCTACATTAATTATCATTACTGATGATTTATTAAGTTGGCATTTTGCAAGCATCTGAGTTTTTAGCAGTGTACCTACTGTGTGTATTTCCAGAGCAAGTGTATTGATATATCTTAGGTGATGCGTAGCTGAGGTGAGATTGGTACGTTGGACATAATGCCACAATTGACAGCTTTTCATTTTGCCAGGTGTTTAGTACTGAACTGAGCCCAGCAGCCGTCGGTGAGAATGAGGCTCGTAAGGCCGGCCTTCAGCCAGTCAGAGAATGGAAGGCATTTGGTCTGAAGGGATATCCAGGTAAGTGAATCTTGCAGCAGCAAACTGTCTGGCGTCTTCAATTTCAAATGGTCCTTTCTCAAAATAGTTTGAATGTAGCATTTGTGTGTTTTCCCAAACCATTGTGGTTATTTGGTCATCCTTAATGTTACATTGGCTTTGTGCCTTGATTCCATTTGGTAAGTGCTGTTCAGTAAGGATGTACTTTCATAAAATCTGCATTATGTTTTTATATTTCCCCACAGGGTTCATCTTCATTTCAAACCCATTCCTCCCTGGTTCACAGCAGTACTGGGTGAAGCAGTGCCTGAAGGTGTACCTGCAGAAACCTAATGTGTGCAACCTGGACATGCACATGACCGCAGCAGAGACCGAAAACATCTGGGAGAAGAGCACACAGCTCATGAGGTGGGTGGGTTCTTTCATCAGAACGGCCTCTGTTTCAGTCAACCATCATATTGTTTGCAGAAAATAACCTGCCTAGCTGTCAGACTTGCCGACATGTGTTTCTGAGTTTCTGCATTTCTTCTCCCAAGTTGTGTTGCATTTTCACCGGCTTTCTGTAACCTCTTCAAACTTACAAGTCCTTAAAACCCTTTTCAGTAATACACGCAGTTTTACTGTGGTTTAGTGGGAGACCACATGCTCTTTACAAAATTGCGCACAACTCTGTGGCATTAGGCTCAGTACTCTGTTAAAGTCTGGCTCTTTGTGTTCCTCAGTAGCTTGTTCCAGATGTGGAGTGGTATGGGCGCTTAGTCATAAACAAGTCTTAGTGATGAACAGTGTGTCTTGTTGATGTCTGCTTTTCTGAACAAGGCTTTAAAAGCACTTACCTCTGCAGACAGCCATTTGAATGAATTTGCACTTATTTACCAGCTGGGCTATACCCCCAGGCCAGAAACATCACCACTGTGTTAGTAATAGCTGCAAGACCGCTGGGCATTGTAGGAAGACCTGGAAAAATGAATCATTTTAGTATGTGCATTGTGCATTTGTCTTTCCCTTGATGGAAATGCAACTTCTAATCACCACAGGAGCAAAGGCTCAGGGAAAAGAGAACCCAAAACCCTGCTGGAGAAGCTGCGCTGGGTTACTTTAGGTTACCACTATAACTGGGACACCAAGGTAATACAGTTTGTTTATCATTCACATCCAGTGCACTGATATACTATGAAGAATTACATTCTCTTTTTATAAAGGCATCGTGCCGTGCCATGCTTAACTAAATTGTCCCTCTGATTGGACAGCATATTTTATGCAATTGTTGGTGATGAGGATCTTCTTTCAAAGTTTGATTCAGACCTGATAAACTTAATTTGTGCACTGTCAACTAAAAACACTGAGCTATTCTTTATTCATTTCTCAAGATAAAAGTCACTGAATACAAATAGCTTTTTGTTCCCCCATATTAATGTATTGAATATGAGAATGTATTTCATACGTTAATGATTTGCATGCATCTTATGCTAGTTCACTCCTCCAAGGGAATTCACTGACTCTTGGATCTTATTAGGGTTGTTTGCTCCTTTCGAGACAGTTCATCTCTAATTGTACAGGCATGACGCCTGTCTTGTTTATATGCTAATTGCACAAAAGTGTTTAGTCTTCTGTCGTATTAAATCAGTCAGGAATTGCGCACTGGATTCATTAACTGTGATCTCAGTTTGACATTGCCAAATGTCTGACAACAATCTGTGAATTTTAAGCGGAGTCTCCTTCGGCTCTGGCAGAGGAGAGAGGATTCGGCCCCTGTTAATATCAGAGGCATTACGGACTAATTCAGCTGTTTGGAGAGACAGCTCTCACACGATTATTCGTCGATTACACATTTATGCCTCGACGCTAACACAGAAACATGTTCAAAAGCTAAAGAGGAACAGTGAAAGGGGAAATGCTTTCACTATTTGTGTAAATCATTGATTTGGGGTGGGTTTGTACAGTAGTGGACAGATTTCTGTAAGGGTATGATCCTTTCAAGGTTGCAGTGAGTTGCGTGTTGCATACCTCCACTAGTAGACATGTAAAAGTTGAACACATAGTGCACCGCACAAGCTAAAATGCTTCTGTTTCTGCAAAAGCACATGCATTTGATATTTGATCTTTGCTCTATAAGGGATACAGCTTTTTGGCAACTGATAATTTAA
The DNA here is from genome assembly GCA_019176425.1 of Megalops atlanticus. NCBI lineage: Eukaryota > Metazoa > Chordata > Actinopteri > Elopiformes > Megalopidae > Megalops > Megalops atlanticus. The sequence continues at coordinate 24,460,265 of CM032887.1, read as the reverse complement.
TAATTACCTGATAACATAGTAATTCATCATAACACACTAACTTGTCATTCACAACATAATGAGACTGGGTAAGGGAATAAATTGCTGGATAACGTGAAACTGTAAATGTAATAACTTACCGTGTTATCAGGTAATTATTGCATTATCCACTGAATAACAGTTTTTTACTGGATAATGTTGGCCTAATCATTTATAATAACTGATAACAGCTGAGAATGCAGTAACTGTCTGAAGTTACCCCAAAATTAGCTTCTATTACATGTAATCTTTCAAAATGGTAATGATTTAGTCTTCTGTTTTTCAAGACAATTTCAGAAGCTGTAAATTTCAGAAGATGTAGCATTATATGTTGTGAGAAATATATAGAAAGAAAGATATAACGTCACTAAACAGTACCAAGTTGCTGGGCAAAAATTGTTCACAGGCCCGTTCTGAAGCCTATTAATGACACTAATTTAATTTTGAATTGAACAATAACAGTATAACAATAGGTGGTCACTGTCAAGTTTCAGTCCTAAAGTAATCCAAAAAACATTGATAGTGACATAAGGATTTAAAAGAAATTCTCTTTATAGAGAGATGAGAATTAAAATATGAAGTTAGCATTAAGATTTCATTGCATTTCATTTTTACTGAAGAGTTTAAAGTTTCTTAAAAGGATGCATTAGTTGTACAAACTAGTGGAAACCTGTAAGTAATTTTACATCATCTGAATAATTTATTTATGTAACCAAAATGAATTGCAAAATAGATCACTGAATTAATGAATAGAGATTGTGATTTACATTTACATTACCAGTTATCTAATAGCTTATTACATTATCAGTCAAAAAGATCCAGTTATTTACCAGATGATTGTTCAACAGATAATCTAATCCAATGAACCGATGACATTATCAGAGAAAAAATAATTGCATTGGATCGGCCAAGCATCTACCAAGGGTCTTTTTAGCCTTTAGGCTTTAGATCGGGGCCATGAATAAATGTTGTAGTTAATAGTGTGTGGTGTAGTCCAAATGTATTTGTGAATTTCCTATTTAATGAAAAGGTAGTATAAGTCATCCTAGATATAAAGAACTTTCTTAATATGTTGTTTTATTTTTGCTGTAAAATGGTGAAAACATGAGGAATAATCGATTTTACAGCAATCAAGTTAGTATATAATCGTATAATGTTATAGAATCATAGATTATGATGATTATGATTTTGGAGAGTAATTACATGATCATTTAAAATGATTATATTATGTTAAATGTTATTTACCAATTAACATATGAACTATCCAATAACATACTAAGTTGTTATATTCTCAGTATAAAAAGTTATTAAATTATTTATTGTCTGGTTTTATTACAAGTTTTATCAGATGCAGGTGAGTTTCCAAAGCTGTGGCCCCTAAGGTTAACAATAAGTGATCTTAACAGATCTGTTAGAACTTTGCCACTTTCAAATGTGAGTTATCTGAGTGGCCAGACATGTTTTTATTTCTTTTCTTTTAATTTGAGCTATTTTATCATCATTGTTTTCATGAATTTCTTTGTTCTTAACTTTTATCATGTGTATATTTCACTGTCACTGTATGATTTGTATAAATTTGTTCTTTCAGTACCAGTCAAAAGTTTGGACACACCTGGTTAAGATAGTAACCAGAAGACATTTTGTTCTAAAGAATATGCCTAAATGCTTGAAGTTTGTTTTTCTAAATAGTGAAGTTGATGCCTATATATGAATTTCTTTCCAAAAAAAAATGTATTTAAAAATATTTTGGCTACTTTGAGTTTTGAATTGTTGTTATTATTTTCTGGTCACTGCTTAATTCCTTTGTGTTATTTCATAGTTTTGATGTCTTTACTATTATTCTAAAATGTGGAAAACGGTACAAATAAAGAAAAACCCTTCTATGAGTAGGTGTGTCCAAACTTTTGATTGGTACTGTATATCATATTTTCTCCTCAACCAGTTTAGTCCATCTGTATGCTCTCAAGATTTTGACCTGCCACTTGGAATGTTGTATTCCTTGTGATTTTATGTGCAGCAACTGTGGGTTGTAGAAGAGTACTGTTTATATACAGTTTTTTTAGTAGGGGCAAAATGGTGCGATCTTATCTTTGTAACTGCTGTAAATGTTGGGATGATTGTGCATCTTAGGTTGTGACAGGATGGGTGCGGTCATGCACTTGTATGTAATTGCAGACATGTCATTGCAGATGTACTCCGCAGAGCACCACACCCCCTTCCCTGCAGACCTGCACTCTGTGTCCAAACATGTAGCTGCCGCCTGTGGGTTTCCCAGTTTCACTGCAGAGGCAGGGATTCTCAACTACTATCACTCTGATTCGTCGCTCGGAATCCATGTGGATGAATCAGAGCTGGACCATACCCAGCCCCTCCTGTCGTTCAGGTGAGAGTGGGCCGTGGGAATGGCTTTGCAGATTGATGTGTGTCTGTTGGACAGAGAACAGCCAGAAGGCATTGTGGGTATGGAAGGTGTTGAGCAATTACTGAAGTTGTGGATTTTTGAAATTAATTTTGACTAGCACTATACTGATTATGCTTAAGGATTGAAGTTTCATGAGGTGACATCTTGTTTCATGTGGGTTAAAAAGGAAGTGAGGACAAGCTGTGTGTGTGGAAATTCTCCAAAAAACATTTTTAACTTCATACAATAATGAAGTTAATTGTCACAATAATGTAAATTTAAGTGCAGATGAACCTGGATGCAAAATATCAAATGGTCAAAATATCCTCCCCTCAAAGCTTAGCTCAGTAAATGTTTTTTTCTGGTTAATTTGGAAGTAATTGATGAAGAATAATTCATTCTTTCAAAGTCAAATGGCATTATTGGCTATCCACGTGACTCTGTGGGGGCCTCACACAAGTTGACCACAGTGCATGGCAGTAATCAATAGTCTCACTAAATCCAAGTGCTTCACAAATTAAAATTTGGATGTCAGCAGTGGCTTGTTCAATGATGTAAACTTTGTAGAGGGCCTGTAGTTTGCAATGAGTAAGCAGCCCGAGGATGTGAGTCCAGTGGTCCTGACGTCACTGTGTTTCGGTGTCCCGGTAGTTTTGGACAGTCTGCGGTCTTCCTGCTCGGCGGCACCAAAAGGGAGGACCCTGCCACCGCCATGTTCATGCACAGCGGTGACATCATGGTGATGTCGGGCCACAGTCGCCTGCTCTACCACGCCGTGCCCCGCATCGTGCCCGCCCCCGCAGCCGCCCCGCTGCCCCCCTGCCTGCTCCAGGGCCCCGAGCGGAGTGCCCCGGAGGACTCGCTGGTGCGCAGGGTGAAGGAGGAGGACTGGGAGGTGTGCACCAGGTACATGCGGACATCCCGGGTCAACATGACGGTCAGGCAGGTCCTGGGTCTGGGACAGGCCTTTCCCTCAGGAGAGACCCGCATACAGACTCTGTCCGCATTCAGCAAGGACTCTGCAGAGGGAGGAGAGAACATCAATTCCAAAAAGAGAAAGAGTAGCTCAGATGGTTATGGGGAGTCATGACAAACATCTGCAAATGTTACTTTGGATAGGAATCTCTCTTGTGTCATCAGTTCTGTCCAGTATCCACAAAGGTGACTACTCTCCATCTCTCTTAATTTATTTTTGCAAATGACAACTTTTAAGATAAAGTATGCATTAATAAATGCTTCATCTGTGTGTTGTGTGATTTGTTTACAATTACATCTTCCTGTTTCACTGTGGGAGATGACCCCCTTCTCTGTCTCTGTTTCTCTCTCATGATATCTCTCTATCTCTTACTCTTTCATTCTTTCACTCTCTGGCTCACACCCTGTGTAGACTCAGAATTGGACATCATATCAGATTTCTTTGTTGCACTGTTCGATGGGAAGGTCACACTTGAGAAGGTAAAAACGTCCTTGAGGAAATACAGGGTCTGTATGTTATTTCATTTCCTTTTCATTGCAAACCAAGGGCAGACCTCTTAGAAAAAAAAGAAGACTAGGTCATCCTTCACATCAATAAAAAAAAACGTTCAGACTCAAGTATGTGCAACATACTGTATTTATAAGATGGAATGGCATTTTCATCAATACCCTTCTCATCCTCTTAAGAGGAACGGTTAAGTATGCATTATTGTGAATTACAGGTCCTCCCCTGCTCTTTGCCTTTCCCACAGGGCTTACCTTGTTTTTAAATTAATTAAGCAAATTCAGAAGTAATCTATGCAAACGAGTTAGCGTTAGAATTTCAGTCATTCCTTTCTTTACCTTATGAATTCTAGATGCATTTTGACAAACCCTTGAATTTTTTATTTATTTTTATTTTTATTTTTAAATGGCTATCTCTGTCTTATAGACCACCCACTAAGCAACACCAGGCATCTGCCCTTTGAACCGGCAGGTCTGCTTCCAGTGAGATTTTTAGAGCCATCACCTGGCATTTCACTGCAGTGTGTGTCTGTGTTAAGTAACACTGCCACGTGCAGTTACCCTCGACAGTAACACTAAATGGACTTGACCTTTAGTGAAAGGCCAGGGGTGCTGTATATAATCTTTTTAATCTGGTCAACCAGTGTCAGACGTGTCAACGTGGGAGCGAGATCGCCTCTGACAGGCCCCGAGGGACGCAGGTTGACAAAAGCATCGAGCCGGAGCGCATCAGGAGTTCCCGTTACCACGGCGATGGAACACTTCTGCCAAATAGGTCGAGGGGATATTGCCAGGCAGGAAAAAGCGACATCAGAATTTGTTTCATAAATCTGGTCTCTTTGATTAGCCGTCACGTTCTAATTGTATGTGTTCTCCGCGCCGTCTCATGCTTTCACTTTGCGATAGTCGGCTGCTTTTGAACCATTCGGCGATTAGACATCAAATGCAAAGCACCGTATGTTGAAGCAGTCTGCAGCTGACTCAAAGCGGCACGAAAGCTTCCTTCTTTGAAAGTTACGAGTGGGAAATTTTCACCTGCCACCGTTTACAATGTCATCCCATCTTTTAGTAGCGTTAGGTCGTGGTGTTCAACTGTGAATCCATGACAGTACATGAAGCGGGAACGGATCTTTGGCGCTAACGGTGAACCGATAGCGCAACCTGTAATTAATGGGGTTAATGCTGTGAATATTTCCTGAACGTGTTTGGAGGAGCAGAAAAATAAAAGCATTAATCCGCATTGGCTGTACAATGGCATGCAGATGTGTATTGGAGCGAGTGCATAATTTCTAATTTTGCACTTCTCAGAAAAGCGCAAATGCAGAATAACACTGGAATAATTACTGGTTGTCATTTTAGTTATGAAAGCATCAGATGTGGATTGCGAGGGGAAAAATAAATTGGTTATATAGCAAGCTGCTGTGAGGCTTTTTAGACCACGCTAAATAGAAGTCGCTTCTTATTAAGCAGAACAATTGTTACTTCCAAGCAAGCTTTGGAACATTTTAGCAAACTAATTACAGGAAACAAAGAGGCATTTTAAATGTTTGGAGTGGAGGATCTGTACATTTTAGAGGAGAAAATGGAATAAACAGATAACACATTGTTTTGTGTTGTTGTTTTGTCTGTTGACATGGTTATTTCGAGGAGCATCGTAAGATAAAGTGTAATAAAAACTCTGGCAGCATAACTTTGGTCCACTCTGTGCCCTGTTTACTTCTCTTTCATGCAACAGTGATTCTCCCTCGCTCTTACTCAGACAGTGCTGTTCTCATTGTCTCTTGGAAGGCAGCCACATTGATTTTTCAAAAGTGCATTGTGCTCATTTGTTGGGTTTTCAAAAAGAACAACCAAAGACATCCATCAATTCCAAAACCTTCTCTTCAAAAATGCTGTCTAGCGCCCAGGGCATTAACGATAATAACAACAATGACAATAATAATCATAATGATGACAGTTTTCTCCCAGAGGGTGTCTAAGGCATCAATGGTTTTTTTTTCCTCCCTCCCCCCTGCAGGCTTGAGAAGACACCAGGTACGCATCAACACCATTTAACAGGTCAAAGATCTGCCTTGCTGTTATTCTTTACATATACCGTTTATAAGCAAAGTGTGTGTGTGTGTTTGGGAGAGCGAGTGTGAGAGAGAGAGAGGAAACAAGCAAAAGCAACACCATCTTTGTGACAGGTCCTTCTCATTCTTCCTTGGGGCCTCAGAGGTGCCATTTGTCTGGCAGCCAGGGCCAAGCAGTGTTAAATAATGAAGCAAACTGACAGGTATTACATGGTATTTATGCCAGAAAAAAACATCCTTGCTCTGATGTCCTCTTAAGAAGGTGCAGTGCCTCCCGATGACCACTATCCAGCAAGCATGCTCATGTAGTCAAGCCTCACCCAATCATGTACTCTTCCTTAGGTGTGTGGACACTCAGTCTCCATAAGCCCGACCTGTGGTTTTAAATGAAAGTGAGGCTGTCCCAATAACCCTAACTGAATTTCTGTGTCTGTTGGAAATGAAGGTAGAACGTGGGAAATGAATATGTGCTATGGGGTTTGCACACTGCTAGGATTATGCTGTGTCATCGTCTTCATTTCAGTCTGTGCTGTAATGAATTATAAGAGTGGTCTCTCTCCTGCCTGTCAAGATGAAATTCAGCACTTATTTCCTCCATTTCCGGGCCCCGTCGTCAGAGATGTGTCGAGACAGTATCTCGGGAAATCAATGGTAATTTTATTAATACAGGAATCCTGATAAGCAGACTCATGGTGGTGTGCATCCAGTTTCTACATACACATGCCAAATACTGAACTCAGTGATAGCGTCTCAAAACCTTCTCTTCTGTTTGCAGATTCCTCTTGCTGTTAACAAGGGGCTTGTTCATGTGTCTGTGTTTGAATGAGGACTCTTTGAATTATATTTGGAGTACAGGGGAATTAAATGTTGATATATTTCTCTCTAAACATCTCTGTCTCTCGCTCCCCCTCTTTCTTTATATGTGTGTGTGTGTGTGTATGTGTGTGTGTGTGTGTGTGTGTGTGTGTGTGTGTGTGTGTGTGTCATAGCAGTCTGAACCATGGATACACCAGGTAGGGTTTAATAACCTGACAGCAGAAAGTCCGACATGTCAGATAGTGGTGATGTCATTGGTGAGGGTATCTCTGTTAGACTTCGTTGCAACAGTAATAAAGCAAACAGATTGAAAATATTCTGCATTTAGTCAACTATTTATTGACTAATTTATTAATAAATACGGATTCTGCATTGCCTGGTGCAATGTAAATGTGGTTAGCCACATCTAGTTTTAAATATCCATAAGCATGACACTTGTAGGGAGATAATGCTAAAGCAATTTGTTCCCTATAATTATTTTTGCTCGGATCTAGTTTGTATACACATCCCAATAAAGTCATATGATAAACCTTTTCAGTTGTGCTGAGACCATGAGAAATGTTTGCAATTGAGTGAAAACATTATATGGAAGGAAGTGATGTCAGTATCATGCTCCCCCAGACATCCACTGACATCCAGACCCATATTGCCTTTTATTTCCTCAACTCTGGTTTGATGTCACTCTTTGATACCTGTTATGCAGTTTAATTAGGAGTGGAGCTTCTGCGCTGGGCTAGGTGTGGTATTCCTGCCAAAGATGAAAATGCAAGAGCGTCTCAATCAAAGCTTGCATCTACTTGTCATAGATAGGGTTTCAACACAGCAAAGCAGGCACAGGGGGACCAGGCCAATGACCATGAATACTCACCCATCCAATCACAAACTGTTTATCCAGGTTAAATGAAGTTGTGAATCCACTGCTTTAATCTCCTGTTCAAAATTCAGTAAACATAAGGCATAATATTGTGTATTATGTTTAAGTGTTTTTTTTCCACCTTTCACCTTTAATCCATGTCTTTCAGTTCCCATTTTCTCTCCTGGCTGGCTCACCAGCACTAATGACAAACAACAAAAAAATCTGCCAGACTGCTGTCCTGTCAAAACAGGTATTTCAAATTCAGAAAGTTCCCTTCACACGGGTCCTGGCATATCAAATCCTGTAAGCATACATACAAGATGTGAGCAAGAAACTGACTACCTTTCTGCTATACTGCTGCATCTTGGTGTTATTGTTTCAGTTAAAAGGTCTGGCATACAGATTAACCTGTGCAGCGGAGCAGAGAGGCATCACAAAAATTCTGATTCCAAATATATCGCCCCCGTGAGGCAAGGGACGTTACGTCTGGTGTCTCTGGCCTCAGTTCTTCTGATATCTACCCTCAAGTAATAAAAAAACTCAAAAGAGTCATCTTACACATCCTCTGTACTGCTCAATAAAAATCATGGCAAAAGTAACAGTGAATTAGAAGTGAGAGACTTTATCCAGGATGATTTTTTGTTTGTTTATTGTGCTGAAATGGCTCATGCTCCCCTCTAACACATGTGTACACACACACACACCATGCCAGTAACAAATATAGAACGAACAATGTACTTCTCAGCAACACCTCCACAGTGGGGCTTATGGGTGGCTCAGACAGTAAAAGCTCTTTCAAGTGCAGGCTGAGCCCCGCGGTCCGGGTTCAAAACCATACACAGGAGCCCAGTTTGGTGTAACAGACTGGCCTCATTCCACTGGGAAAAGGCCTGGGTACATCGGCCAGGGTCCCATCATCACTCTTGACACCCTAGGACTCACGTGGGCACTTATGAGTTACTCAGCATCGGAAGGATGTGCCTGTCCTCTGATAGCAATTGCCTCCTAATGCACCGTGGGACTTGCAGTGTCCCACTACAAGTCTTACAGTATCAAAAAATAGTCATGGTATGAATATATATGCATCAGAGGGCCACATGTGCTTCACCCCACACAGCAGTTGTTGTTGTGGTGGTGAGGAGCTTAATGCAAAATTGACCGCTACCAAAGCTGGGTGAAAAATGGGGAAAATGAAAAAAAAACAAAAACACCTCCACACCTCCTTCCAATGTCTCCGCTTTTGCACGCACTCCCAGCAACCCCTCGGTAACACATTCATTCTGATACGTGCAAAGGCCCTGCATTTTCAGATAAAATTGTGCACTGGCAGGATGATGTATGTAGTCATATAATTTTTATTGCTGCCACTTTATCTGCTCTTCCTGGCGGCTCAGTGTTTAGCCCCGTTGTTTCCTTTCCCACTCCTATTACTCTTTAATTACCAGTCACAGGCAGGTATGACGGTATGAGGGAACGGGTGCACCGGACGAAAGCAGCTTGTGGCCAGCCCACTCATCCTACCTTCCAGTCCGTCTTAAATTAGCAGCTCGACAGAGAGGCCGAGTCGCTCCACGAATTATTCACAGCACACAGGTTTATGGAAGAATTCACACACACGTGCATCCATCACAGGGCAGGCGGGCACACCTTGTTAGATCGGAATGCAGTTCATTAGCATCAGAGCGTTCCTTTCTCATCAAAATGTTCATCTTTAATGTGGGGTCTTCTGTGCCATTTTACAGAGTTATGTTGGCTGCGCTGGTTAACATCACATCTTGCACTGTGTGGACATTGTCTTAGATTATGTTGAATTCATATTAGAGGGAAAATAGATGTGTTTGTTAGCTGAGTATTATTTTGCCACAGGTGATCTGGTGAGCTAGGACATCTTTGTCAGTTACATTTTTTTCAAGTATACAATCCCATCAGGCTGCAGTACTAGAAAGGATTATGATCTGTTACTGCTTCAAGATCAGAACAGATTTAAATGACAAAACAGACAACAATCCAAATTAGCAAGAGGAAGAGAAGGAAAGTGCTCACCTGTCATACTCTGTGCATAACTATAGTGTTCTCATGTATTATTTGTATGTAGGCTGTCTAATTTCAAATATAATTTGAGGGGGGGAGGGGAGGAAAAGGGGGTTTGCTACGATGTATTATTGCGACAGGACAAAAGATGGCTTTCGACTGCTTTGTTGATTTCACCTTCACAGCTCTCGTTTTGGGAGATAATGAGGGAACATTAGCTTTGCAAATTGGGGCAAAATTGCATTTGCTATGTCATTTTTATAATCACTGCCATTACCAATAATTGCTGCAGTCACATTGAAATGCGGGATGCTGCTGAAAAGGTCTAGTAAAATGGGTGGTCCTCCCTTGCTGCTGGAGTCCATTACCTGGGTGAAATGCTCCCCCTAGTGCCAGAAAGAGGGACTGCACAATCTCCACAACAGCACTGCTTCTGAGGTCTCCTAGCTCCTTTTCCAAATTCGGATGAATATTTTGCCCCGTGCATTTTTGTCTTCTATTAATCCCACATAAGTCCTTGAACTACAATTGGGTGATTTCATCTGCATAATCTCGTTGCCTCCTTTGCCGTGTTTATCTGTTAACCACACAGACGGTTATTGTGGGAAGCTTCCCTCTCCTACTGGAGCCAATATTCAATTCCCTGCTTTGTAATTCAAAGGGTTTGGAGATTTTTCATTTAAGAAGCTGTTCACGTGACAGCTAGCCCTGAGAGATAAGCATGTTGTAGCTGGGAAATTTAAATAGGAGTGCCAGTGCAAGGGATCCCCAGTGAGGGGGTCTTGCTGGGGATGTGATGTGCTTAGGCATGATTGAAAATGTGTACATTTGCACCAGTCACCCAGATTACCTTGCTTTTCAGTGGAGTCATTAAAAATACCAAAATCTTATACTCCATACTCATGACTATCAGATTAATCTGTGCATTGCAAATAAACATTTGTCATAAGCAAACTTGACTTAGGAAAATATAGCCAAGAAGCACTGAAAGGTCCTCCACTGTAATAATACACAGCACAAGGAAATGAATACCTGATCACTTCAAAGACGTTTTCACATTTTAGTACAACTCAGAACCACAGAGCCATACCTCCTTTTGTCAAAGGAAAAGAAATAATTGTGAAAGTGAGACCAACAATTGGCGTCCTGTAGTCATTTTTGAAATAAACAAAGCTACTTTGCCCTGCGCCAACATAGCTGTCAAGAAGAACAAAAGCTTACTGAATGTGGCTCAAAATACTCCATTGTGAGGCTTCCCCCGGTCTACATTGAGATAATCACTTACCTTCCCCGGCTTAGGAAAGCAATTCATCTCCACATTTGTCTTTGTCCCTCTTTTGTCCTGACCAGCTCTTTCGTCCCAGTGAGATTGTCCTTAGTCATTTTTAATAAGGTCAAGCCTACTTAATGTCAGCCAACTGTTTTCTGTCCGTATAGTGCATCTCCACAGAGCTGAGATGTATGTGTGTTAATCTTTTGCTGTATTGTACCCAATATATGGCATGAGTGACTTAGTCTAATTGAAGAAAAAGGTTGGAGCCAGTGAGTAATAACGGGGGTATGGCGAGGTGAGTTGGTCTTCATTAGTGTGGATGTTTGTTTGTGGGGGTGGCAACCTGGCTTTTGAATGATTTCTTAAAGGGTCTTTGAGAAAAATACAGCATGACTCACAAGGTGACATTTCCAAAGTTTTGTTCAATTCTGTGTTCACCAAACACACAAAGGGTTCAGGGTGCAGCCTGTTGACAGTTTTTTGCCAAAGTAGTTATATAAGTAGAATGCCCAAGAGATGACAACTTTGGACTTCACCATGCTTATATGTCCAACTTTCAGCTGCATTTCCAAAGACAGCTATGCTCAAGTGCATTCTAAAATAATGATTACGCAGGGACCTGTATCCTGCTTTGGATCTACTTTGTGTTGGTGTTATCAGCTTTGCCCTCCACGGGATTCATTTGTCCTCCCCAAAATTCTCTTTCATAATCCTTCAGTGATTAGATATTGACTTGAGTTGGCCCTGCAACACGCAGAATCCTCCACAACATTCTAAATATGACCACGTATCTTATCAACCGTCCCCAATTGTTGAAGCAGACACTCAGGCGTTCTGAAGTTAATGATATTAACCAGCTACTCGTAAAGCCCGGATCTTAATCCCATTGAATGTGTAAGAAGAGGCTGATCACCGAGGAGAGCCGTCTGAGCCAAAGTTGACATCTGAATTCACAATAGGATCTAAAATGTACGAGTTCACTCCTACTGATCTAAATGATTTTGTTTCTGTTTTTGGCTGCAATATCATTAAGTGATGTTTTGCTCTTGATTAATAAATTTCTCCTTCTGACGGTAATCTGTACAGGAAAGAATTATGCCAACTGTGGCTGCTGAGGATGTCCATATAGCTTTGCAGATATTAAGTAACTGATTTGCCTGGGCCTTCAAGGGTTTTGACAGGACTTTGACATGTGAGTAGAGGGACAAGTAACCGCTCCCTTGGGAGCATCATGTATTACTGGGGTATGTTTTCCCTTCCATACCGAATGGAATGACATTTTTATTCAAAGTCATTGTCTGATGCCTTTGTCAAATGTAAGTCAAAGTCTATTTTGATCATGTTACAGCGCTCGATTCCTGATTCAGAAGGGGATGTAGACATAAGGTTTGAATTACATTATAGTTAGTTTGTCACAGATGCCAAGTGGATGGTGTATATTTGAGCCTAAATCCACATTCAGTGTATAACCACAATGCATTGTTCTAAACTCTGAGTCATGGTTTTAAGCAAATGCAATTTTCTATTAGTTTTTACAGAATATTTCTTCTTCATTTAACTGCTAAATCATGATGTTGTGCAAGTATTGAAACGATATATCACATATTTAAACTAGCTAGTCATACAGAGCGGACAGCCATTAATTGAGTCTGGGCTGTAAACGAGCTCTGAATCTAAAAACCCCCACTATCTTTTTTGCTTTACACTGTATATGGTGTCTTTAAATTAAGTGTTGCAAATGGTCTCAAGGCCAGACAGCTCTCCCATTGCCTTGTTAATTTTTAATTGCAAAGTATCAACAGGCTACATTTTCTCATTCCAATATATTTGTGTGGAAATTATTATTCCAGAACTCAATTTCAGTTGAAATAGACAGTGACTCCTTCAACATCTGTGCTCTGTGCCTCCAGTCCCCAGCAGGCATAGCAAAGTAGTTTGAGCCTTTTCTCTTTATTTTAATTCAAAATGCTTGCTGGGGTTTGTATGAGACGTTGATTACATTGGTCGAGAAATCAAAAAAGATTTCAGCTGAGCTCATTTTATTAATATAAAGGATCTTCTGTGTGGATTCCTACTATTTAAAAGGTGAGAATGTTAACTACAAATGTTTACTAAAATAAAAATTTTTTACTGCATGGATTGCTGTGGATACAGATGGTAATATTGTGGTGCAAGTGATTATGTAAAAGTTATAAAACATTCATCTGTCATGTAGTATCTGAAGCTGTAAAGGTTATTATTGAATTCTCTATGAGTTACGTTTTCAAAGGTGATTAAATTAGATTGGTGTACGTATTTTTATTACATATTGTAGTTGTGTGTGAATTATTTTTTCCCGTCTGGGCCTGATCTTGTGTCATCTTTCAGAGGTTCCATTATCTCACATCATAGAGCTACCCACTGAACTCTGAGATTGTGTTCAGCCATGAGTAAAGTTTCTACAGTACTTGCAGAGAGTGAAAGTCTCTGTTTCCTTTTTTCCTCTATAAGATTCTGAACAATAATGTAAAGGTGCACTTAACAAAAGTCAGTGACTGGATGACCCTTTGAAGTAACTGACAGTACAGGGCACTAACTGTTCCGCACTTGTGAGCTAACTCTCCTTCATTTGCTTTCTCCCTCCACCATTCATGCTATAAGTAAGTCAGGCATTGGTAAAGGTCAGTGCATATGAAATACCAAATGAACACAAAGGACTACAGGACATAGATGAATGATTACAGAAATTGGATATTGTGTGCTTTTATCAGTCTCATACTCCAACTTCAACATACATTATCCCTTGACTTTTGATATAAGCTTTGTAGAAATGGTATAATCAAATATCTAACTCTTACATATTAAAAATAAGACAAGTTAAGAACAAAATGTAAATGTCCAATGCAATTTTGTAAAATGAGTAAACGATCCTATTTAATACCACATACTGAATTACCCATGTGGACAGCTCCACTTCCTTAAAAATACATTTACAGATTATGCACCAATAGATAATTAAAGAATTCCTGTGCAGTTTAGTAAAATATTTAAGGCATACTTTATGGAGTTCCATAAATTCAGGGAAAATGTTGTACAGGTAAGTTGAATACTCCAACCAACGAACAGACAAGTTTGAAAATGATAAGTGGAAATTCATTTGAACTCTGGAGATGGGTAGGCGAGTATTCAGCAAGACTGCAAAATGTCTTACTCATGTGCCAATGACTCCAAACAGTACATTCTGGTGATCTCTGAGTGTTTACTTCTTTTCACCTGAATGACCCTAACATTGGATTTCTTACTGGATGGAAAAACACAACCACTAACAGTTATGAGAATAAAGCCTCAGTCACTGAAAATCTGGACTTACCTGAAATCACTTAAACAGCATTTAAAAGAAGAATAATTGTATGCAAATCAGCTCCTAGGCATGTTATGGGAACTTGGGGGATTAGGATTTCAATGGGGGGTTCTCAGCATCCTGCTGCGGAAATACAAATATTTATGAGGAAGCAGGCTGACACTGCACACACTGCATAGAGAGGGGAAAATTTTTTAACTAAAAAGACTGCATCACAAATGATCTGAGTGTATTTTCCATTGCCTGGAAGATTACAGCTTGGCTTCTCGACACACTGAAACATTGAGCCGGTACAACATATTTGACTGTTCTGGTCTGAGTCATTGTAATTCATAAAGCTAAATCCTTCAGTTAATGTATTGCAAAGCACAAAATGGTGTCGTACATCAGACCCATTTGTATCCTATTTTCTATTGTTATTAAATATCTATCAGCCAGCTGTGATAAATTGCCGGCATTCTAATACTTTTTCTTATACTTTCACTACGAAAATGCATGCAGCTAACAACCTGTTTATGAATATTGATAAGGAATGGATTCTTATAATGGATAAATAAGATCTACTCAAAGCCTCCTGTGTTTTCTGACTTTGATGTGACAAAATGTATATTCTGGACTTACAATAAGAGAAAGTATTCATCTTTATAAGACTCTGTCACTTGAACAAAAAATTGCAGCAACAGACAACATTATAACACTGATAAATAGTCCAGTAGCATTTACTTGTTAACTTGTCACTCTTATTTATTGTCTTGCATTATGTGGGTGACAAAGAAAATTGAAGCTGAATGAAATGTTGATATTGTGGCTATCCACAAATTACAATCTGTCACTTCACATGTGAAATAATGGCTTTTTGAGAATTTATCACATAGAAATCTTTAACTGTTGCTTCACAGTAATGTCCAATATAAACGTGTTTGAGCACTGTCTGAAGCTATGGCATTTGCCTTGGCCTCAAAAATGAACATTAGGAGTTTCCCTCAGGTTTCTGCGCAGGTGAGACCACTTGGTAGTGGGGAGCAAACGTCTGAGGGAAATGCAGCTTTACAACTCCAGCAAGATATTGTATTGCCTCATCATGCTACATTTCAGGGGTTCATTTCAGCTTTTGCTCTCACACTGGCATGTGTGAAATGAAGCACAGCATGTCGAGTGGAATCCGTCTGCAAGTCACAAAGCTGCGTGAATTACGAAATGAAACGGTATGCACTCTCAGGCTGTGGGCATACACCTTCTGACAGTTTCCCAAAAGTGACAAATAAGAAGACGGATTGCTCTCCCCTTGCATCTGAAATACTATCAGCCATCACGCCAACCAAACTGTGCTGTCCCGTTCCATAAAATACAACCCTCCAAGGTGCCTTGGGCTGAAATTCAGTCCAAACCTCAAACCATCAATTCATCAGAAGTGACCAAGTCGCATCATAAGGAAACAGGGATTAGACTTAACATGCACTGTTCTCTTTATGTACATTTCTAAAATACATATTTATCTTCATATTAAAAATTAGTATTTAATTGCAAATAGTATCCATCCTTCCTTGTGGCTACTGGCAGATCCTGCATATAATTGTGCAAATGATAATGTTTGCTAGGCTATATGTTGTAGCATTGCTGACCTTGCCATTGGAATGTTAATGGCTTATACGTTTATCTACTGCACAGGAATATGTATCTGGGACATTGTGGAATCAAATGCACCCAGATATTCTTAATTTCTCTCACCAGGGGCTATAATAAACCTTAATACTGTTTTACGCAAAGATCAACAGAATTGTTATTCCAGGTGTTGGAGGCACAATGTAGAGGTTCTCATTTATTATATGTGTCTCACAAAGCATTTAATTAATAGGCCATACTTTTTTTTTACTCTTTGTCAAACAAATGATTGAGCTTGAGAAAAAAAACCCTGCTTTCAGTGGGAATGGAGTGCAAATAATTTCTTAAGAATTCCAAATTGTGTGTATGTAAATTAGTCTCAGGTCATTAGTGTTAATAATTTTGCATGCATAAAAAATTAAGATCCTTTTGTGTACATCTGTATACACTATTGAATGTTAGTATAGTGAATCATAGGTGAATAGCATATTGAATAGTAAGCCCATCTTGTTTGACTAGTGTTACCACAAGAAGGAAAACTGAAGTGTAAACACAATTCTGTTTGTATATCGAGTAAGCTACTCGCTGTAGTAAAGTGCATGCAGGAGTTAACTGGTGTGTCTGATTTGCACCAATTCAGCGGTGTAGTTGTTGACAGCTCCAACGAATGTTCCAGTATACCTATTAGCCAAAGTGATCATTTAAAGAAAAATCAAAATCACAGCCAATGGATAAACCCAGTAAACCAATATCTTTTTAAAATCCCAGCTTGGTAGGCATCCCCAACAATAGAGCAGGTAGTCAGGGATGAAGGTGAAAGCAGCCATTTGTACAAAATCTTTATAAGTACTGTCTGTTTTAAAATTAGTCTTGAACTGATTATTTCAATCACACGATCCACTACCTGTGAAACAAATGAAGAACACACTGCAAATAGCCTGTATCCTTAGCAGTAATATTATAGATAGTAATTAGAAGATTTAGCATTATTCCAGGATATTTAATCTGGAGTGATCACACCATTTTAGGCACTCCATTCCATGATGAACTGCCACATCTACGGTAATTATAATGATTAGATGGAGTCATAAAACATACAATTAGGACTATTTTTAGAATAATTAACCGGCTCTGTGTTATCTGTTCTCGGTTTTTGCATTATGACTTATACAACCCCATTTATCAGCTGAAATGTTGATTTGTGGCTATTTTTTCAACTTCCATTTTCTATCAAAAACAGGAAAAGAGAATGTGCCCGGATGACATAAAATAAGATATATTGCCATACTCTAGGATTGTCCAGTTTAATGATCTGTTGTGTTCATTGTTTACTATGCATTGACGACATAAAGATATATTTTCAAACCATCACGTAAGTGGACATTTCATGCCTTTGCACCAGTTAGCTACTGCATCAAATATGTGCAATGGGAGATCACCTCCAAATTCCAATAAAACCAGCAAATGGCTTTCAAAGAATAATTCAAACCTGGTGAGAGGAGAATCTAACCACCTCCCTAATATGTATGCTGCATATGGGCCAGTTCTGTTCACATCAGTCATGGGGGTTCTCCTTAAAATAGTGCAAACTTTTAAAAAATCTTTTTTTCCAGATCATCTCTTCTGTAGGGATTATTAATGATTGACTGTTGGCTCTTACAACTTAATCGTGCTTAAGAACACATATAGAGGAGAGTGAGTCCAAGCAGTTAAACTCACCAGATTACCAGGCAACAATATCCATCATTTCTTGACATTATGTTTCTCCAGTTTGCAGAGATTTTTTTCAAGGCATCTGACTCAGTCATTCTTATGAATATCTAGGGATGCCATGTTGACAAAGTATTTATGTCTCAGCTAATTTTGTCTCATAGCTATACTGAAGAGTTTTGTGTTGGCAGTTACTTTTAAGAAATAGAAATTAACCAAATTCAATGTTCTCTCCAACTTTTCCAACTCCAACACCAATTCCATGAAGGGGTGACATCCTGTATTAATTCTGAATCAAAATAACATGCCCCTGTAACTATGAATACAGCTGGACCATTGAACACCTGTTCAGAACCAACCAGGACATCCATATCAATTTTTATAGCATAAATTATTGAAGGATCTTTAAAGGATGTGCCAAATTCCTTAGCATGGCCTAGTCCTGCTTAGAGGGTTTTTGTGATAAGGAGGTCATTCAGATCAAAATCCCCTGTCTGAGAACAACTTTGTTTAAAAAAACATGCTGAAGTCTGTTGGCGCACCTTATGTACCAATGTATTTATATGTAATAGTGGAAAAGCTAGCCAATGCTTCTCACAAAAAAGTAAAATAATTTATTGTAAAAATCTACAAACAAAAAGAATCAGCCTTGAGCACATCAACAGGCCAACTTTTGCTTGATGTTTTTTGTTTTGTTTTGTTTTTTTTTTTTAATAAAAAAGTGCCTTCTACTCACCAGCCACACCTGTATTACACAGACATTCAATTAGACAAGTGCAACTTGTTAACCAATGGCTGGCTTTTCAACACAGACAATGACTATTTGTAGTGAAGGGCGAGAGCAGTCACCCCACCTGGCCTTGAACCCGGGTCTACGGGGTACCTAACATGCGACTTTGACCATGACGCCAAAGAGCCAGGCTCGTTGGTATGGCAGTCAAAGCACATACTCAACTGTAGTGACGGCACTCCGTCACACTGCCCTCCCCTTCGGGAAGCGCGCCCATGCGCTTCACGCACCATGGCGTCCCTCATGCATTCCCCCCGTACTTCTCCCATCCCAGGGTGCCCCACTCACTCGTGCTTCACCCATCTCTGGGGTCCCTCACACTGTGCTTCACCCATCTCTGGGGTCCCTCACACCAGGGTCAACCTAACCTGGGGGTCCCTCATACGGTGTCAGGACTCCGCCCCCCTGGCTGTGTGTTTGTGTTCTTCCCCTGTCCATGTGCTTTTGTTTTTCCTTGTGTTCCAGCCCTGCCCCACTCTCCGCCCTGTCTCCGCCTACCTGATCATCTCCACCTGCCTGCCTGCACACCTGCTTCCCATCACCTCATCAGCCCTACCCTATATTTGCCCTGCTTTTCTTTGTCTAGTGGCCAGTTTGTCTCAGTATCCTGTTTCGTCCTTGCCTTGTGTTACTCGGTTTTTCCACGGTCTTCTGTCTCCCGCCCTGGGTCTCTGTGTTTGCCCGCTGTTCTGTCACGTGAGTTCTGTTAGTCTGTTTTCTGTTTCGTCCTGTCTTTGTGTATCCCTGTTTGTGCGAGTCTGCTCCCACCT
This sequence comes from Megalops atlanticus, assembly GCA_019176425.1. NCBI lineage: Eukaryota > Metazoa > Chordata > Actinopteri > Elopiformes > Megalopidae > Megalops > Megalops atlanticus. Next base: position 24,441,107 of record CM032887.1, on the reverse strand, counting down.
GCTGTTCTGCCTCCGCTCCCTGTTGCCGGCCTGCCCGGTTCTGCCCCTGTCCAGACCCTGTTTCCCGCCTGCTCAGCCCCGGTCCAGCCTGCCGTTCTGCTTCGGCTGCCTGGGTTGCCCGTGGTTCTGCCCCAGCTCCCTGTTGCCGGTCTCCTGGTTCTGCCCCTTCCCAGACTTCACTCCCGTTTCGTCTGCCCTGCTCCGGACCTGCCTGCCCAGTTTGTGACCCCTGCCTGGCCTTCGATCTCGTCTCTGCCTGCCGCTCTGTTCTGGTTGCCCCGCTGCCTGCCTGCCCGTTGCCGACCCTCGCCTGTCCAGACCACGTGCTTGCTCTCTGTTCGTTTTTGGACTGACTTCCCTGGTTTTGACCCTGTCTTCGTCTGCTCCTGTTTTGGGGCTTTAATAAAGTCACTCTGCCATTCACCTCCGGGTCTGCGTGTGAGTCCTCACCCCGCATCCCTGACATACGGCTCACACACTGGGCACGCCTCCGATGGCCTCGTGGCCGGCCATCCCACTCTGACACCATTTGTAGCCTAGCTCTTTGGCGTCGCATGTTTGGTACCCCGTAGACCCGGGTTCAAGGCCGGGTGAGGTGACTGCTCTCGCCCTTCGCTACAATTGCAATTAATCAGGCAGTTAACAATGAAACAATTAACATGTTTAGATGCAGCTGAATGAAATAAGCAGTTATGAATAACACTGAGAACTTAATGGCAAGGATCCTAGAACACACATTTAAGAAATTAAACAATTACAAACAATCAGTGGTTTTGGGGAACAGGTGAAAGCTCCTTCATAGTAAAACAATGCAATTCTCACATTCACTGGACTTATTTACTTATTTACATTAAGTCAGTTAGTAGACACTCTTATCCAGAGCTGCTTACAAAAGTACTTATGAAAAGGTTAATCAAAGAGCAGAGACAATACAAAACCATCAAAGTCAATATAAAGTCACTGCAACCAATAGTTGGAGTCATTATATAACATACAACATTTATTAAGTGCCATAGCAGGTGCAAGATTTAAATTTAGATTTAAGGGACAGTAGTGTACCTTAGTGGTAAGAAGGACTCAGCCAAAAGGTTGATGGTTTGATTCCACGCTGGGGCACTGCTGCTGTTCTCTTGGGCAAGGTACTTAACCCACAACTGCCTCAGTAAATGTCTACTTGTGTAAATGGATAACATGTAAAAATTATAACATATGTAAGTCACTCTGGATAAGAGCATCTGCTAAATGACAATAATGTAATGTAAATGAACTGAGACTCAGAACAGGTGGGCATCATTCATTTACATGATTGCCATATTCTTGTATAACATCTTCGTGTTTGGGGACTATAGTTTGCTATAGTTGCACCTTTATGTCAAAGTCAGTCAATAACCATAACAGAAATAAGGCCAGTGCTCTGAGCTTAGCTCCAGTAAGGTACAGAGAGGCTCTCGCTGTTCCCAAAAAGCCAGCCACGGCCTGAGAAATGCACTCGCTCTTTAGAATGCACTGGGTACTGTTGTTATGGTGATGAGCGATTGCAAGGGAATCAATGGCTTCCTGGTGGGTTGATTGCAGCCCATTATGTTATTTGCGCCAACATTACTGTTTTAATCTGTGCAGACATGTTACCATGGTACCATGGGCAAGTGAGGCTTCTAGGACTCGGGCTGCATTGTTGTTGCTGGTTTTATGGGCCTCCTGCCTGGCTAGTGTGGTCAGCAGTCAAGCATGAAAGTGCAATGGCCTCTGGTCATTGATCTTTCCACATAAATCACAGTGGAGTTTCGTACCACATGTCAATCAAAAACCTCACCTACAAGCACTTTCCACATTTATTCTTAAAAAATGATGCCATGTTAAATGAATGTCTTTTTATGCAAATATAGCCAAACATAAATGCAATTCATTAATAATAAATATATTTATTTTATATTACAATGCATGATACAATGTCCCTTTTCAATTCATTTTCCCAGTTGCATCATTTCACATATTCGTTCCCTTCTTACATTGTCTTACATTCTTCATGTATTGGTTTCAACCCACAAACCCATGTTGTCAGTCCTCAGCTGACCCACAGAATTTACTGGCACTGTAAGTAAATACATGGTGTGTAAATGGAATTCCCATCTTTACTGTATATCTACTGAGAATGAGAAAAGAGAAGAATCTAGCACTGCCCTTCCTGTAAAATGTAGGGGCACATCCCTGGCCTCTCTACAGTGACAGTAGCTTGAGAGAAGCCGGAGGGAAGGGAGAAGTGAAAGGACCTGTGTTTACACTGAACATAATCTCCTTGTGTGTGCAAGTGCTGAAGCTTGGCTGGCAGGCCCCTCCGCTGCACACAGCCTTTTGGCAGTCTATAATTTAGCTTTTTCAATCGTGCTGGCTCCCATGGCAACTCTATCTGCTGAGTAGCCAGACGAGCGTTGTGAAATTGTTCAAGGGCTCCTGTAATTGGGTCCAGGTTAGACAGAGGAAAAACAGCCCAGCTGTATTCAGATGCATTTTTGCAGTGCATCTTTTTTTCCACATGTTATTTATGCATAGATGCTGGGGACTTTTTTGGGGGGGGGAGCAGGGAGGTTGGCTTGATGCTATGATGGCATTAGCAGTTATCTTTTTACTCAGATTGGAAGATGGCAAAAGTTTGGAATTAAACACTACACCTGTTCTCCGATCAGTTTTTTCTGTAAACTCTAAATACTGCATCTCAATTCATGGCAAAACAAATACAACGCCAAGAAGCTGATGTTTTTTCTTTTAATTTCCTGCATACCTTTGAGAATAATTTTTGGTGAACTGAAGTATGGAATTTGCTGTTTTAGATAAATGTGAATGACAAAATAATAACAATAATAATAATGCGGCTGTAATAGAAGAGCTCTTCCCCACCCCTCCCTCCCATTGGGAAGGACCAGCTCACCCAGAGAGGACAGAATTAAAGAGGAGGGCTTGTTGCAGGCTTAAGTAAACCCTTTGAAAAATGTGAACCTTACCGCAATTAATTTAGCTGGCTCAACAGAGCTCTTATCTGCGACTCCTACCAGCTGCAGTCCTCTGAAACGCAGATGACCGCAGACTGGAGGAGGCCACAACAGGATTGGATATCAATGTAGGAGAGCTGGAGAGCAGGAGAGCCGCTGAGACTCTGGAGGTCGCAGGTACTCCCACCTGCTTTCTCAGTTTACCACTGCTCTGGAAACTATCAGATCCACCACTTTATCTCATGTACTGTTATCTGTGATTCTTCCTCTAAGGGAAAGATAAATACCTCATCAATGGATATCATTCAAATTTGCCTTTATGTTTACTCCTGAGTTTAGCATCAGGAGCCAATGGGAGAATTTTTGAACTGCAACAGACAGACCCATCCCCATTGATTAAAAACAAACACTATCAGGTCAGTAGCTGATTAGTTTGTCCCTTTTGCACTGAGCAGAGTTTCACATTTTCATCTCAAAATTTTATTTGCTAGTGTAAAAGCTATTCTGTCCTTAGAAGAGTGGCTTACCCTTGTGTCTGTTACAGTCCAACAGCACCACCTGTGGGACAGTTAGGGGATGGAAGTGCATTAGTGCTGCACAGAATATGTTGTCCCCTTACACAATGGTTTCTGTGTGAGAATTCTGCTGTGCCCAGAGGGGCGCTCAGAACAAGTCAAACCAGGTTTTAAAAGGTAAGACATGTGCAAGTACAATAGACCTCTGTGTGAACGGCTTCATTCCCAGAGGAATGGAGCTCTGTACTTGATCCTAATGATATCAAGATTCCTCAGAGCAGAAAGAATGTGTGGCATTGTTCCATAAAGTCTACTGGGACAGCCATCTTGAAACCACTTGTATTAAAAAATGCAGACACACAGCAGAAGACACACCTGGTTTTCATCTACTTTTTTCACCATTAGGACAGTATCTATTTTAAAAGTCCATGTATTTAAATCCAACTAACCTGTGAAATTATTGATAATCTTCATGTCATAAACTCAGTGTTAAATGACATTGAAACAATTGGAAAAATGTACAAGTTGCTCATAATCTGCAGTTAATAATTCCTTTTTATGACTCAAAAGAACCTTTTTATATCTCTATTTTGAATTCCAGGCATTGATAACATTTCATGCATGGTACAGAGTGTCAATGACATTCTTCCTCGTCTTGATCTTTCTAACATTATAATTCATTAAGTAGCTCAAAGCTATTTCAGAAGCTTCTCAAAGGTCAAACTAAGCAGACCGGCTGCTTCAGCATTGGAGCCTGGGTCAGTGTCTTGCATGATGGCATTTGCAAAATAAGGTTGCAATAGTAGGCCTAAGTTGCTGTAAAAACCTGAGATCAGCATAGGGTTTCCAAACTATGCAGAACCAATTCTCAAAGTAACAGTGCTCAGTTTGCCCTTTTGTGAAAACATCTGGGTCAGTGTCCCCTGATAAAGCTGCTTTGATGTATGAAATCTCTTTTCCACACCAGATGGCAATTGAGGGTCTCAGCCATTAGCCCGGCGCTGCTTATTATGTGAAATCCTCTGTCAGAGCGCTCACTTCGGTCAGGTTGCTCCTGAGAATTCCAGCGACGCACTCCAGAACCCCTTAAAAAAACAGGAAGGGCAGAGGAAATGAATCCTGGAAACTATGTGTGGAGAATGCATCGCAATCCCGCACTTGAACATCGGGGTGACTGTTTTTATTGCTAAGTGCACTCATAATGTTCTCTTACTCCATTACATAACAGTGAGATATTGCAGAAAAGAAAAAAAAAAGATAGAAAAACAAAACACTGTAACCCGTGCCAGGAAGGTTGAGGGATGTGCCCTTGTATTTTCTGCACGTCTGGACCCATAAAAGTTCCCTGGATCTGGAGAGGTGTTTGAAATATGCACTTCACAGTGTGGAGGATCATCCAGCACTGCGGAGTGCCTGCTCTCCTCCCTTGTTCACAGCTGGCTCTACTGTCATCATCTGTGATGTGACCGTGGAGCACACAATCTCTCAGGACAGCAACGTTACATTAGAGACTATTTCTATTCCACGGTTACTGCGAAAAGGGCCCGATGTCAGACAACTTTTCTGCATTTAGAAAAAGCATTAACTCATTAAGTGGCGCGCGACTAACGTTTTTATCATCACCAACGCAAGTACTAAGATGTACTTAAAGGTGGAATTAAAGATGTAGTGGTGGGGGTGAATGTCGCACAGCTACATCTGGATGTAGGGGAGAAACTAGTTTTGTCACTGAGAAGCGCCATATCCTAGGCTGCATGTGACAGACGGAGGGGTGGTTTCAATTAGCGCAACTGCTTCACTCCCCTCGCACGGCCGAGTGTGCTCACAGCCGCACTTCAGCGCATCTCGAAAATGGCTGCCTCCTCTCTCAGGCTCCGCTGAATGTTGGTACTGGTGGCAAACACGAGCGCGGGCAGAGGGAAAACAGCTTTGGTTTCCCCCTGTCTGCGCCTGCCCGCTCCCCCCCCTCCCCGACCTGCTTTATTCTGATCAGCTCCGCGCCTCTTATCGCTCCCTGCCAGATGCGCGTCTGGCGAGAGGCTCAGTAATTAGGTGGCGAGATCTCAGACTCCGATCACTTTGGTGCCTTATCAGCCCTGACACCAATCTCCTTGAGTGACATTCCGCCCAAACAATTATATAAACCGGCCCAGGATCTGTGCAGAAAGTCAATTCTGCAAGAAGATGAAGTAAAAAAAAAGAAAAAAGAGAAAGATTTAGAGCTACTGAGGGCAACTGTTTCTTTTATTTCCTTATTTTTTTTTTAATTAAAAGGAGAGAACTGCTTAACCAAAAAGATGGGGGGTTGTTTTTAATGTTTTTCGCAAGATCCTTGGCCAGACGACTGCAATTCAAGTCCACATGAAACAGCAGGAAGAGATAGCCTGTGCACCGAGGTACATGAGAAAACTGCAAAGTGCATCAAATTGTATTCTCAAGGACCTTTGGAGTGCTTTGTACTGGGGGTTTAGCCGGGGTGTGAGTAACGCAAACAGCCGTGGACCCATATTTTTTTGAGCAACCGCGTGACCATGCTGAAATCTGAGGCATGGATCTGACCTTAGTTTAAGAAGAAAATCTATTTTGTATGGCTGGGTTGAGCTTGTACATTACCAGCCAGTATTTCTGATTCATTGAAAAAGGGGTTCAAATCTCTGTGTCAGCCCCAGTGGTTTGTTATATTCTGTGCACATAGATTAACATTATACTATCTACCACAGAGACAGTGTGAGCCTTTGAAATCCCATGCCAGAATATTAAAGCTCAACAGTATTTTTGTTATCATGCTGAGATATGGATTGGAACTACTTTTCCTTGAAAAATCTACTTGTAAGGTTTTTTTTTCTTCCTCAAAAAAATGTACCTGATTCTCATGCTCAGATGCCATTTTTGGCAGTACAATCAATATTTGGAACTTCTACTTCTGGTGGATGCTGATTGGTTACAGACATTTAGCTTGGATCTTCATATTAAATATTGTTTTTCATGAGTATTACCATGACTGCCTGCTTTTTTCTCCTTAAAAGACAAGCTGCCTTAAAACCATTTTTCTGTCATGTTAATGTATACATTCATTATAGTGCAATTAATGAACCCATCAACAGTGTTATTTATTTGCAAGGAGATGGATCCATGCATGCAGTGCTGTCTAGAACAAGGCATTTGAAAACGCAGTCCCTGTGTATTTTAATCAATCAGCTAAAAACAAACAAGTCATTTAAAACATGCAAGCAAGTATTTTCATTATTACTTTTGTATCTAGGCAAATGTCAGAGGCATTAATGTTTGCTTTGTTTCAGGACTCTTCATATTCCACTGATCCTAGGACTCTGGAACAATCCCATCACAATCAATCAATCAGTCATTTTATTTATAATAGCACTCTTATATATACTCTTATAATATAACACAAAGTGTATTATAAACAATGACTGTTGTCTGAAAACTGACTCAGTTGAGTTACAAAAAAGATTTATTGGATATTCACTCTTCTTGGTAAGCACACAAATTTCTTACACAGATAATTATAAATGCTTAATTTTAATCTTGGTCTGGTCAGTTCTGTTGGACTTAAGATACACAGGGTGGCCCCAGGTCACACATCTGAAAAGCCCTGGTCCTAAATTATTTACATATGAACTGAATAAAATTGTCTTAGGCATGGGTTTCCAGTGTCTGCATTTTAGAGCTGAATGATGTGGAGCATGTTGCTGTCTGCAGTGGGATCTCCTCCCATTAGCTGTGCCATGTTAAAACACGTCCCCCTGAGAGAGAGCTCTTATCTGCAGCTTGGAAACTGGAAAAGTCATCCCCCTTATTCCTCTACCTGAGACCAGAGGGACATGGGCCATCCCTGAGTTGCTTCATTTTTCCAAGAATAGACTCCTCCTTTGCTTGTGATAAAAAGAAAACCATTGGGCTCCAGAGTGGCTCAGCAAGTTAAGGCACTTGTCACTTGCAGGTTGTGTCCCGTACTTCAAACCAATATTCACATGTGACTTCTGTCGTTCGCCCACAATAACCAGGGCCCATAGCAGCAGAACATAATTGGCTTCTTTCTTCCAATGTTAAGTGGGTGTCATCAGCCAGGGTCCACTCTTCTCACCAGTAGTGGCTCATGAGGCACCTGTGAGTAACTTGGATGGCATCAGCAGTGAAGTGTCTGTCTTCCAGTCAGAGTTTGCTTTACTGTGGTGCATTGTGGGACTTGTAGTGTGAAAAACAGCCATTGGATGTGTGTTCATGTATCCGAGGATTGCATTGCTTCATCTCTCTGTGTAAGTACAAAAAAGATTGTGAAGAGGCTAACTTAGTGTAATACAATTGACTTTTCAAAATTTTGTGAAAGTGGGAAAAGGCATTAAAGCACTACAAAAATGAATAAACCCGAGCCATTAGAAAGATGTCCTGCATGTATTGGCCTCTTGATTCAAAACCAAGTAAACTATACTTTACTGTAAAAAACATTGTATCTTTCCTGGAAATATATATGTTTATAGTATTCCATGCAATGTGACAGATATTTTTAGGCAAATGGCTGGGAAAAGAAACCAGTGTTCTGGCATAGAGAAAACAATGGAGGCAATCATTTAACACATACAAAGTTAAGCACAGGCTTATCTTGCCTCTGCAGGGTAATATGCTTTTGTCATTTCACATGCCTTTCTCCAGCAAATTCGCATTAACAATGAAGCTATCCCATTAAAATGGGGGGTTGGGTAATTGAAGGCAAATCTATACATATTGGTTTAATTATGGGCACCCATGCTGTGAAGAAAAGGTCAGCAGACAGGATGTTGTCTGTGCCGTGACAGACACATTAAAACTTGCAGAGTTCTCCAGAGACATGGAAATAGATGAGGTTAGGGGGACACCATGAGGAACACACTTGGATTTATTAGTCAAAAGGCTTCCTCAAGAATCATGCCCAGTTTAATCAAGCCACTCTGCTGACAGTCTTAGATTACACTTGTCGTTCCCTGGTGTTTTTAATTTGCCATTCACGAAAGAAGGATCAGGACTGATTTTGTTAAATCCAAGCATGCTTTGAAGTCTCTGTGTGACCACTTAGACCATTAATACTTTTTAAAACAACTTGTTTGATGTGCCAGTTTGTTCTGCTCAAGCTGAAACATGGGGAGTGAATCTTCTTAAAACAAGACAGGAAATGATGTTTTATTTAAATAAATGTTTAAGGAGCTCATTTTCTTTAAGTATTATTATAAGTATTAGTATTATGGTTATAATTGTTTATGAATCAGTAACACAGTGGTGCAGGGGATTTGAATCTCTCCCTATCTGTAGGGAGGGTGAATGTTCTTCCCGTGTTCTTGTAGGTTGTTTTTGGCGACACTGTTTTCCTCCCACTATCAGATTGTCCAAAGACATGTTGTGTAAGTTAACTACTACAGCAAGATTGTAGCTTTTGTGCCCTGAGATGGACTGGCATTTTGTCCAGGGTGAAGTCCTGGCTTACGCTTTGAGACTGTTGGCTTCGTTACAGGCACACCTCAAGTCACTAAAAATGGACAGACAGATTTCAATTCATTTGTTTATGTTTAAACCAAAATCAGTACTTTTCTGAATCTGAGAGATATGGCCAGATTTTGTTCCTTGATTTTTATGCCCTTTATGCCATGAAAATAGCTTGTGTGCCACTGCTTGTGCTCTTGAACAGATAGGTCTATGACATCAATCAATGCTTTTTTCCTCTTTTTGGGAGTTGCAATTCTATCTTCTCATTTACACAGCAGAAAACATGATGGTGGTCTTATTAGTTACTGATTGGACAGGGGAGTAGGCAAGATGCCAAGATGGGTTAATATAGCAGTTAAACATAATGACAGAAATGTATCTTTGCATATATTGCTAATTCTGTATGAAGAGCTGAGGACTGTATTTTTTGTTTATGCCGTGTCCATTTCCATCACATTTTCCATTCAACATCAATGGGGTTGCCGTTTCTTTTAAAACAATTGTTTGCGAAAGTACATCTACTTCTGAACAACAGGCCGTAAATACTTTGTTTAAAATGTAACATTTCGTTCACAAATTTCTACCCCCCTCTTTTTTTCAAGGTAATCATCTCGCAACCTTTTTCAGATAGTGGTCAACCTTTTGCAATAGTGCACCAGGACCAGGTGAGCTCGACGTCACATACTGGAAAGGGGTCCACACCCATTCAAAGGTTACTACAGTTTATTTCCACTGACGTTTCGAAGGACCACTCCCCTGTTGAATCTGGAGAGTAAAGCCACTCCCGTTCTTCTTGCCGGTGCCGACACTGGGCCATATCATTGGCCGCTTCTAGTTGCCAGGGGCGTTTATTTCCGGTATTGCAAGGGGCTAGATTTTCAGGTTTCTTTGCACTGGAATTTTTGTGCACTGAACCTAAGGAGGAGGTGTTGAGTTTGTGCGACTCCTTTCTGTGTTTACACACACACACACGCAGGTTAATGTAGAACTTTGCGGGATTTATAATTGATCAGTATGACCGAGAGCTCCGAAAACAAGACGGCGAATGGGGAAGTTTGTCATCGCGCTACAAACGGCATAAAACCGGGGAGGAATGGCTTGGTGAAGAATCATTACCTCTACCAGCAGCAGCAGCAACAAAAGTGCTGCCATCCCGACGAGAAGGTGAGGCCCTGTTGTCAAACGGCACGGCTTTCGGTTGAAATCTGGAAGGGCTGGGACTAGCTGGCTAGCTTGCTGTGCATTTCCGGAATACCAGAATTTCACATTGTATTGCTAGCTATCTGACAAGCCTTTATGAGCTCACTAGCTAGCCAGCGATCAACCTTTGCTTGCTAGCTAGCCTGTCCGTATTTTCACCAGTGTAGGCAATTTGATTAGTTTGTGGTGATTTACTATGGTTATCTAGAATCCATTGGGTAACCTTAGATAACTGATTGACTAGTTGACTTGTTATTGCACTCTGCTGTCAGTCTGCTTCATTAATTCCTAGTTAGTTTGGTAGTCAGCATCACATGTGCTTTGGGTGAAAGTGGGTTGGGATGTGCAGTCTTGGTAGCTAATTTGAAATGCTAACGTTTAGGATTTGTCGGCAGCCAGCTAACTAATTAGTTAATTAGCTGGCTGGGTACTTTGCCAAGTAGCGGTGTTAACCGCTGCACGTTATGTTTACCTACCACCACTGTCTTGCAAGTGATAGCACGGGTGTGTTTTTCTCAGGCTGGAAATTACCGGTTTGTTTGGATAACTCATTCATACTGCTCTGACACCAGCCCTGCCCTCAAGTCTTCTCTCTCAAACAGGTTAGCTTGTCGTGAGGGTGGAGTAACTGATGAATGAGTAGTTAGATCGCTGTAGTCAAGTTAACCAACATGGGTTAAGTGAAATGAATGGCTAACCGTATAGCGAGCTAGCGACCGATAAGACAGAATCCGAAACTTATCGGCCTTTGCCAAACAGAGAAGTTTCTTTTCCCCTCGCAAGATCTGTGGCTAGCCAGTTAGCTAATGTTAGAGGTATTTCCCGAAAACGGCTGTCTTTCCAGCTAAGGCTAACAACACGACTGAAATGCACTTAAAGTTGAAACCTATCTGATAGTTCGCTAACGTTAACTAAATGGCTTCAGATAAGCTTGATAGATAGCCGTCAAGTAAGCAAACCAGTTGGTTACTTCTTAGCTTTCAGAAAAAATACTGGCCCCGTTTTTGTGTCTCAATGAAATGTGTGTATATGAGCGGTTAGGGGAGTTAGGAAGTTAAGCAGCTGGTTTGTTTTTATGCTAGAGTCTACACGGTAGCCAGACAGAAGCATGGTGTTTTGCCGTTATTCACAGAATCCAAGGTGTTCTCTTAAAGAAGAGATCACGAAATCAAGAAAACATTTTAGCAGTCAGGGGAGTCGGCCTGCCTGTATTTCACTTGTAGAGCATGGCTGAAGTCTTAGCAGCAGTCAATCACTATTCACACGGAAAGGAAAGCATGCAGCTAACACACCCCAGAAGAATCCTCCATAGGAAAGTCTGAGTCTTTGAACTGCTGCTGTCCACCAGAGAACAGCTGAGAATCCACAAGTAGGATAATTAAAGAGCATAAATGTCTGCTTACTGTACTTGTTTGTTTTTTGATATTCCCCAACTCCACAAGTGCATTAACAAGCTGTAATGTTAAAGTTCGAACCCCGAAGTTAATAGCTCCAGTGTAGCAGTGGAGCACCACCTTAAGTCTTTCACTGAGCAAAGGGAAGTTCATGCCTTTGTACTGTACATGGAGGTCACTGTTGTTTGCCAACAAGGCATTTAAGGGTAGGGCATGACTAGTCACATGAGGTTGCAAAGTAGTAGGTTTTGAATGACTTGCATGATTTGGAAACTGGGACAATCGGACCATGTAAAATTCCTGGGCCAATCTGGTATTACATTACAAATGACTGAAGTGTGATCAATTTTGTTTTACGTCAGCTCCTCACTCAACAAGTTTCAACATTAACCACAAAGTTTTAAATCAAATGAAGAAAAATGCAGGCATATAATGTAAGTCTGAAGTTTGGCATTGATGGCAGGTTTTTTTTTTTTGGCAGGAGGTGCTGTCATTGGTATGATACAAACACGTTTTTCTAGTTGAAATTTAATCATGTTGACAGAAGGCTTTCTTTAATTTAGAATTTGCTCCTCAAGCTGTGCAGTGTGAACTTTAACACACTCAGTTTAGAACCTTCTCAAGGGTACAACAGCACAACAGCAGTGTCCATCCAGGACTTAAACCAGCAAGCTCCTGGTTATGTTTCAGTAATCCTTGTGACCCTGGATTAGGGTGTCTGCTTAGCAGATGTCACACAAAAGGGTTTGAGTGATTCATATAAGGTATGTGGCCAGTCTGTGTCAGATTTTGCAAAAAAAAAAAAAAATATATATATTTATTATATATATATATATATATATATATATATATATAGTTATATTGAGTTCAAAATGTTCAAATACTTTGCATGGAAAGACTCAGGTGTCAATTGCTATACTTGTCCAGAGCCTTTCATATGTCTATGACATTGCGTTGTGTTTTTGCTTGTTGACCCTTCAGCTAATTTTGTGAAGTTCTTTGTCATGTTATGGTTAACATCTTGTAAATGTGTAGGTCCACCATGTCGCCTGCAATGGAGGATTGTACAGCAGGCCCTTCAACGAATCATTTGAGGAGACTCCCATGCTGGTCGCTGTCCTCACGTACATGGGTTATGGCATCCTTACAATCTTTGGATACCTCAGGGACTTCTTGAGGGATTGGAAAATCGAAAAGTGCCATATTGCCAGAGAAAGAGAGGAACAAAGGGTAATTTTTTTGTTGATTTGTTTGTACTTTGTCCAGTGTAATAAAAAATCGTGTTTCTCAAGTGTAGTGTTTTTTGAAAAGGAAGGAAGCACCACTGCACAGAATGTACACTGTTCTTAGTCAGGCATTCATGAGTTACTCTGCTTTTGCAAAGTGAAAGCATAGTTGCGTAGAACATTGTTTTGAATGCGGTAAATTGCAGGGGTGGATATTTGTAAAGGAAGACACACTCTGTAGTAGGATATCCTTTTGCTGTTGCCTGAAACTCCAAGTTTGCATCTAAAGACAAACAGGCTTGAAAATGGAATTTTTCAGTGTTTGGATCAGAATTGACTATCTGCTGGTCTCAGATTTAAACAATGCCTGTTGCTAGTGGAATCATTCACTGTTTTTAAATTAATAAATCACTTTCTGGAGAGTTAAACGAATATATTTCCAAAAACCATCTATGGCAAGAGCAATTCAGTAGTTTTCTTGAGGAAAATGACATTGAGAAGGTCTGGACTTTAAGCAGTGGGATGTTAACCCAATTCATTTGTATGTCCTTGTCTTCAGGATTTTGTGCCGCTTTATCAGGATTTTGAAAACTTTTACACAAGAAATTTATACATGCGAGTTCGGGACAGCTGGAACCGACCCATATGCAGTGTTCCGGGGGCCAAGGTGGACCTGGTGGAGCGAGTGTCCCATGACTACAACTGGACTTTTGAGTGAGTGGCTCCCACAATTCATGAATGCAACCAGGGTGGCAGAAATCAACAGTTTTTTTTTTGTTGTAATATTTTTATTATAAAATAATTTTGTAATAGAATTTCATAATAGGTTATACGAAAATAAGAGAAATGCACAGTTGTGGTGCAGTCAAGAAGCAAAGGGAAGTGCTCAATAATATAGTGGGGAGTTCAACTAGTAACAGTCCTGAAGATACTAACTAACTAATACTTCAACTAAAACAATAATACACATTTGGACAGTTATCGTTATTGTCACAGTTCTGGGTGAGATTTGATTCTGGACCATACCATGTTATGTAACCACCAATGAACAGACATAAGCAGATCCGTTAATAAACATCATGAAATATTAAACATTTTGACAGATTATTTCAAAAAAAGACAAATGCTGATGATGAGCTCTAAAAGAAAAAAAACTGCCTGGGTCTTGTACAGCTTGAGAAGCTGGTATAGACTGAAAGGCTATTGTGGTGTCAAAGGTTGTGGGATATATTATATTGGGATTTGGCAATGTAATTTTTGTTATTGTTCCTCTCAGCTACACAGGGAAAGTGGTGAAAGATGTCATAAATATGGGCTCCTACAACTACCTGGGCTTTGCTGAGAACACTGGGGTGTGTGCTGATGCTGCAGCAGAGGTGACCACAAAGTACGGAATCGGCGTGAGCAGCACCAGGCAAGAAATGGGTAGGTCGTCTCGCCCACAACACAGGAATAACAGGGAAGTTCCTCAGAATCTGACATTCATTCATATCATTGCAAACAACTGACTGATATGAGTGGCCTTGGATTTCCAATGTTGATCGTGCATGAGCACAGCGAACAAACAGTTCTGATGTCTGTTCCCTAGTACCCGGTCCTGACACTATTTGAGTGCAGTGCGCATCACATGATTCTGAATCAGTTTGTATTAGGTGTATTTTTATAATGACACTCAACACCATGCCATTGTATTTGTTTTGGTATTTGACATTGTGTTCTGTGCTCAGGTAATTTGGACAGGCATGAAGAACTGGAGAAATTGGTAGCAAAATTCCTGGGAGTGGAATCCGCCATGGCCTTTGGCATGGGTTTCGCAACCAACTCCATGAACATTCCAGCTCTCACTGGCAAGGTATGAAGGATTCTCCCCACCTCTCCTGTCTGCCTCTGTCTCCATCTCTCTCTGTCCCAATGGCTTCCCCATTCTTCCCCTCTGTTCATTCTTCCTGCTTTTGCCCTGTTTCAAAACAGCCGTAAAGCTTCCTCCTAATTGGTTGTTATAACTTCTCTTGAATCACTTCTTGACCACTGTGTCAGTGCAAGCATAGTCAGCTGTAATGTATTTATAATGTGCTAAGATGTTTTACATCAGCTTGCTCTGTGTCCTGGCAGGGCAGGCTGGCCTACAAGCTTCCTCCCCGTTCTGTCTCCACAAACATTCATTTGTCTAGGAGACAGAGGCGTCTGCAAATGACCTCGAGACCTCAGATCTTACGAGAAGAGAAGTAGATAAAAGCAAAATCTGTGCAGGAAATGGTGTGGCCAGAGAGTCACGAGGCTATCTTCTTTATTTTTACTCAACTTCCTGCTCAGGGGCAGAAATCTCCATTGTGATGTCAAATTGACTCCCCCACAATAGCTGCCTGTGTGATACTGTAGGTTTCTGTTCCTGCTAAGGTTTCTACGTGTTTCAGAGCTACAGTAACGTGTAAATTGACTGCAATATTGTAAGTGTATGTCACATTTACCTAAGTTGGAATCCACACCAAAGAGACATATTTTTTATTAAGCAAACTAGATAATCTAGTTCTTTTGTGGTTCTGTAACCAACTATGTAGTAATCAAAGTCGCGTATAAGCCCCAGAATAAATTTCATCACCTCTCTCTGGCAGCAACAACCTTGCTGTGCATGTTGGGTATCTGAGGCAGAGAAGAGAAATATTTAAGGGATCTTGTTCTGCAGTTTGATTGGCTCATATTCTGTGGATTCGGTCATTTCCTTTAGCATTTGCTTTTGTTTTATGATCTAGTTTCTTTCCTCGTGGCTGCGGCCAGATCAGCACAGGGGCACGTGCAGCCCACACAATCACA
This sequence comes from Megalops atlanticus, assembly GCA_019176425.1. Taxonomy (NCBI): domain Eukaryota; kingdom Metazoa; phylum Chordata; class Actinopteri; order Elopiformes; family Megalopidae; genus Megalops; species Megalops atlanticus. The sequence goes on along the minus strand of CM032887.1, from coordinate 24,425,499 downwards.
TGGTGGTAGGTTATCCTCCATTTCAACTGCCATGTGATGCTATGACAACCTTGTAGAAATATAAAAGGCTTAACTGACCCAGGATAGCAACCTGAACATTCTTTTAGGGTTTAATATTGATGTAGTAAAAATACTGGCTTTTTGTAGGTAATCTCGAATTTGGTTGTGTCCAACTTAAGTAATTTTCCAATGTGAGTGAAATAGTTGTTCATGTTATTTAGCTGTGCAATGTGAACAACAGTAACGTGCACTGGGTTGTCTTGTGTGAGTCTGTTTTGTTGGGCGAGGTGTGCAAGCACTGGTTGCAGTGCTTCGCGACTCTTGCAGAGTCCAGGAAGTACCGCGTGTGTGGCATTGTCCATCACACCGTCTCTTTGTAAGCAGTGCTACGCTACTGAGTGCATTATGTCATTGACGTCTTGTTCCGCCCTCCTTGCCTCCAAGGGCTGTCTGATCTTGAGTGATGAGCTGAACCACGCCTCTCTGGTCCTGGGAGCCAGACTTTCAGGGTCCACCATCCGTGTTTTCAAACACAACAGTGAGTCTGCTACTCTGGTTTACATAACACTGACATCTGCTTATTCCGCCTAGCAACAAATAATATTCCCAAGTCCTCTCAGAACCTGGTATCTGATGACCTGGTGTCTGTCTGTTGACTTATAAGAAGACCTGTATAAACAGTTGAGAGATTTACATCACATCCATACCAGAATATAAGCAAACAGCCGCAGGTTATTACCTCTGTGTTGCTGTGTGTAATGTATGGGTAAATACGCAACTATGCACACAGTAGGACTCTGTTTCATTTTAAGCTGGCATCCTGTACCATGATGCATTTCACCGTGCAGAGTTCCAGACTTTATTTGAAATACAAGAGATCTTCATCTTGCTAAATACTTTTCCATAAAAAATTATAATGTGGTTTGCAGCTGAAATCTGTTAACTCTCCAGTGTACCACTTGCTGAATAAAAATGAGCAAGAGAGAAAATGTGTTTTACTTCATTCACAGTGTTTACTAGAGAGTGGGAATTGATAACAGATTTTAATTAGGCATTGACTGAAATGTTGCGGGTAAGACTAGAGCTCTCTAGAGTGACAGGGAGCAGCTGGCAGCAGACTAGAGTGAGTGCACAGAATGCGTGAAAGCTGCTGGCTTTGAATGTACTTTAAAAGCCTTGAATACAGTTTTTTTTCAGCACAAGATTGATCATTTATATTATTGTTATCCATCCAGATTTTGTAAATTGTGCGTTAAACGCATCATTTGCAATAAAAATACATCACAATGCAATGCTTAATAAAATGCTTAAATTAAGAACTCCTGCAAGTTTTGCCTGCGTTTATATGCTTTGAACTCTGTGCTTGCATAACTAATGTGTGGCCACAAGGAGAGTGTGCACTGGTGTGCTGGTAAGGAGCTGGGAAACCAACGGTTGCCAGTTTGATTCCCAGGTGGACCACTGTTGTTATACCCTTGGGCAAGGTACTTAACCTGAATTGCCTCAGTAAACATTTTGCTTTATAAATGGACACATGTAGAAAAAAAACTGTAAGCTTTGTAAGTCTTTCTGGATAAGAGTACCTGCTAAGCAAAATACAATATAAATAATGTTTTTCCCTCTGTGAACTCGTATGAACTCTAACTTCATGGTATCAGTGCTCTGGAGCTGCAGATGTCTAGATTATAAAATAATGCCATTATTATTGTAATATATGACTGCACCAGCTGTGTAAGCTTAGATGGATAGTTTAAAGACATGCTCATAATGTAAACAAAAATCAACAAAAACTTAAGTTGGAAAGGCAAATCCCCAATAATGTCTTGAGATTTTGGCCCGTTGCACAAAATAAATACTGTCAATCCTACACATATATTCAAATCATTACATCATTTTACACAGTGTCTGAGATATAGCTGTAAATGGACAGACTTATGCTGCCCAACACAAAGAGGTTCATCAGCCTATGATGAAAAATTAGACTTTCCCTCCCCACAATGACCATGAAAGACTGATGTGTTTAATATAGACGTGTCTACAGTATTTGTATAACACAAATATGAACTCCGTCTCAAATATGGAATATTGACATTGGGCCAGTGTACAGGTTAGACACCTTGTTTTTTTTTTTTTTTTTTTTTTTCCAGACAGCGTAATACCCGTGTCCTGCCATGTATCTGAGTACAGCTGAAATCAAGAATGTGGTTTGTTTCAGATATGCAGAGTTTAGAGAAGCTCCTGAGAGATGCTATCGTTCACGGGCAGCCGCGCACTCACCGGCCCTGGAAAAAGATCCTCATCCTGGTGGAGGGCATCTACAGGTATAAGGAGTGGGTGTAACGCAGCCTCAAGCAGGGCCAGCCCAGCTTGCATATACAGTACCAGTGAAAAGTTGGACACACCTGATTAAGAAACATGGATTAGGAAACATGCATTCAAAGACATTTTGATCTAAAGACTAATGCTTAAATGCTTGAAATTTGTTTCTTAGACATTTCATGAATAGTGAAGTTGATGTCTATGCATGGATTTCTTTAAAAAATCTTTCATTTTAATTTGGCTATATTGAAGAATCTAAAATACAGGATTTTTGAAATGTAAGAGTTTTGATTTTTTCATAATACCTTTTTGGTCATTGCCTAATTCCATTTGTGTTATTTCATAGTTTTACTATTATTCTAAAATGTGGAAAATGGTAAAAATAAAGAAAGAAAAGTGTTTCTAAACTTTTGACTGGTACTGTACATGGTTTGGTCTTGAGTCTGCTGAAAGTGCCATTATGAAAGTGCCACAACAGAACTGAGTCCTAACTGTTGTGCTATAACTTCCTGTAACCCCCGTCCTCAGCATGGAGGGCTCCATTGTTCGGCTTCCTGAAGTCATTGCTCTGAAGAAGAAGTACAAAGCCTACCTGTACCTGGATGAGGCGCACAGCATTGGGGCACTGGGTCCCAATGGGAGAGGGGTGGTGGACTACTTTGGGCTGGACTCCAGGGATGTGGACATTATGATGGGGACCTTCACCAAGAGCTTTGGGGCAGCGGGAGGATACATTGGAGGGAAGAAGGTAAAGCTGTCCTGTCAAAATTACACATGAACTTAACTATTATTATTTACTGTTTTGATGCCAGTATAGTAGTTAATCCCTCCAAAACTCACTCTGCTGCTGCTCTTAAATACTAAAAGACATTTTGACTGTCTTGTATTTGTAGCCAAAGAATAATTTCTCCATGCAATGGTTAAACTCTAGATGGCGCCAGAAAGTTCTATGCTGGCATCAAGTAGTCCTTGTAACAAGGAGCAAGAAAATCTCATATGAAGGCACTTTGCTATGAACTGTATGGGAAAACTGATATTTAAGGTTGTGTCTCTTCTCTCCTCAGGAGCTCATAGATTATCTCCGCACGCATTCTCACAGTGCCGTGTATGCCACGTCCATGTCACCCCCTGTGGTGGAACAAATCATCACTTCTATGAAGTGCATTATGGGAGAGGATGGAACCACTATTGGTGAGATTGAAAACCAGCACGTTTATACTTGTTTGTACCATTTTTGTGACTAATATGAGTTAGTCACTTGCAGAGCATCAAAAAGGAGACAATACAAGTGTTGTAGTGCTACCACAAGATGGCAGTATAGGTCTGTAAAGCATTTGGAAGGCAAAGTGAGTGCTGTAATTCAACGGCCTGTCGACTTAGTCTTAAAAAGTTTCACTCGAAGGGAAAAAAACAACAGTGCTTTGTTTTTTGATCTCTGGACTGTTATTGTCTTGTAAGAAATAGAATGCTGGCATGCGCAGCGAGTTAAATGACTCATTCCTGCAAATTTAACTTCCTTTTAAACAATTGACCAATGCACATTTACTGTGTATTATATTTAGCTGTTTTGTGTCCAGTGAAAGACATCAGACAGTCTTTGAAACAAGACTAGTAATTTGCAATGAACTGAAATGAAAACATTCCTCCTTAAAGCAGATGACGTCTGAAAGAGTCATTGAACCAAAATGCTGCTACCTGCAGCTTCTGTATGTCCGTGCTCCTAGGCTCTCACAGAACCCGCTATTGTTTTCCCCTGCAACGTGCGGCGTGTCTGATCCTTATCAGGCCGGAAGATGAGGATAAGCCCTCTTTTAATGATGTTTCTGCTCCAGCCCCTGGCTGACATCAGACATACCTGTGTCGTTAACCAGCTGTGCAGTGAATGCTCGCTCTAGTATTCCTCCACAATCTGTCTTGTAAAAGCGAGCCCACCGTATACAAGGAAAACAAACTCTGCCCTTAGCCAATCAAAATGACACAATGATACATTTCCTTCATTGTGATGATCAGTTTGTCTGTGTTGCCCTTTTTTCTTTTTAGATATCAGATTAGGATCTGCTCACAGAATAAACAGTAGGCCCTGATTTTCGGTAATTGTTGAACATATGCTGGTATTTCACAGTGTTTTTTCCACTGCATTTTGCCATCACACATTAAATAAGACTGATTGGTTAAACAGATGTACATCCCCGGTCCAGGTAAAATATTTAGCAGTATGCGTAAACCTGGGAAATGTGTTAACAATTATCCGGAGCGGCACTGTAATCGGGGGCCCTTTGTTGAGGCTCTCCAAATCCCCCCACTCAATCTTCTGAGGACAGCTACAACAAACAGCGGACCGTGGCGTGTCCACCCCAGGTGAAAGGAGTAAGGCGTTCGCTGTGAGTAATGGGCGTGTAAGTCGGCCTCACCGGAGGTGTTCACGTCTCTCCCTCACGCCCAGATTAAGCCCGCCAGACAAAGGCACGTTGTTCCCAGCTTCTCTGGCCCTTTATTCATTCTTTTTTTTTTTTTCTTGGACAGCGGGGTTTACTTAAGATCCCTGACGCTCTCGCTATTGGTTGCTCGCTGAAGGAGAGTGACTGGCGCAGAAGGTGTCCGCGTCCTTTTGAGTGACTGAACGTAAGACTAGCCACCTCCCTGCCCACTTAGCCTGAGTGGCAACCAAGTTGACCCACGCAGCAGGAGATATCGTGCATATGTATTGTCGCTTTAATAAAGCTTCTCTGCAGAACGCAGATTAAGATGGACATTGTTTTAGCATGTGTCAGTGTAACGTCAGATCACGTCAAACAAATGGCACTATTATTCTGTTTTCCACCAGCGTGAGTCCCTCAACATTCACTTTGTCAAGGGTGTCCCATAATGCAAATTGCAGAGAAATGTAATACGCACCACTTGTGATAACAATTTGAAAGTTTGTAAACGGAAGTGGCCATACGTAGCTTTACGTAACGTGGTGCTAATTATGTGATAAATGAACGCTGAGTTACAAGTGAGAATTGGGTCATTTGCGGCAAGTTAAGGGCTTTGGTAGTTATTGGCCACCTGGTAAAACAGGGTACACAAAGCAAAAGGAATCAAGTGGAGGGGTGTAAAGACTGCATTTCCTGTCTATTCCCCAGGGAGCTGACACCTTTTCAGAACCCACTTGTGTCTGTGTTGTTTTACACTCAGGGCAAAGGGAAGCCAAGCTTTGTTTGAGCCACATTGTTTTATCCCTGTTCAAATGCAGTCGGAGCCATTTGGATGCTTGACCGGCTTTATGTGAGTGTTGTTTTGCATCCTTAAATGGACAGGTGTGGCCACTTACGTAATCTGCAGTTTTGTGTTTCACAGTAATTTATCGCTCGCTTCATTTATTTTCTCCTTCTTGAGCCCAGCAGTAATTTTTCTTATTATTTTTTTTTTGATCAGGGAAAAAAGTTGGGTGGAGAATTTTGACCCATTGCACTGAAGCTCAGTTGAGGTATACCTTACAGCACATCCAGAAAAATTTCTTGTGAAATTAAATATGAAATTAAAACCAGTCTGGAGCTATCAAAAAAAGAGTTTCTCTTCTCCCCCAAAAACATTTTTCTTCCTTGGATAACTCATTTCACACTTTGGGAAAGTGATATTGCCCAGTTAACTGTTTCCTTTTATCTACTGTAAGCAGATTTGATTCAAGTTCCCGGTTTGTTTTGACTTCACCCGCTGCACCTGACCCCTGTACCTTTTGCGTAAAACAGATTATAAACACATCTTACACACTGTGGCCGTTTTTTTTATGGCACCTCGTTTTCAGTTCTTCATCCAAGTCAAACATTACAATTTGTCACCGTAACCCACTGATAACAAACCTTTGACTGTATGGTCTTTGGAGCCTGAGGAAACTGTGAAGCGTTCGCGCTGAGATTTATTAAGACTGTGATCGCACAAACCGTAGGGTCATTCCCTGTAAGGCAGTTCCTGTTTCGGACTGTCCTGCATGTGAAAGTTACCGCGTGCAGCCAGTGGGGTGTAAGGCGTCCCTCGTGCTGTAAGCATGTGCGTGTTTAGTGACAACAGATGCAGGAAATACGGTTAAGTCCAGTGGTCTTACGGGGCTGACTTTAAGTAAGTTCTCGGATCAGGAAGGCAAACCTCAGACCCAAGGTCTGGCGCTTTGTCAAACCAAGGGCTTTGCCTGGTGTTGCAGAAACCGAAATGTCTTGAAGGCATCTGTCGTGAGAGCCGTTTCCCATTTTTTTCCCAGTCATTTGATACAAACAAATGGATACAAAGGAGCGTGTTTGTAAGGAGCCAGGCGCACTCATAAACCCATTCAAACACTGACAACGGTCCCCCCCTTGGTTGTAGTAAACGGTGTTTGTCATTCTCTGGGACAAGGAGAATGGAGTCGTTTAGTGAGGAGTGCTTGTAGGCGTTGTTGATCGCGTCGTTTCACAGTGTATGCTCAGACAGGCTCCGCAAACCACGACCATCCATCTCTGTCTGAGGTGTTGACTTCTGCTGGCCTGGTGTGCAGCTACACATGTTTTAGGTGTTAAAGTGTGTTTGCCCACGAACACCCCTCCCCCCTTAAGGAGCTGGGAGGTACTGTCTTACTCTATGCACAGACACATCCCCTCCCCAAAACTGCCCAGAGATGCCTGACGCTCTTTGAGAGGAATGGTCCATTACAGTCAAGGAGCTAAATGTGCTATTTATGCTTTCTATTCTTCTGCCTTTGTGTTTTATGATACTTTGCAGGCTCTGCAGTAAAACAGTGTTTCATACAGCAACGTGAAATGTTAACTTGAATCTTTTATTTACTTATTTTTTGGAATTCTTTGATTTCTTCTTTTTTTGTATCACTACACATTTTTGGACATTTAGGGTTGAATAAGCTCTTTAGGTAAGTGACATGTCATCTGGAAGTAGTGCTCTAAGATTTCTCTTTCCGCAAATGTGTGAATTTCCTGGTTTCAACTGTCGGCTCATGGAGGAGCTTAAAAGCAGGAGGAGATTCATCCATTCTGCAGAGATTGTTTGAACATGTGTCACAAACATGGCAAATGAATCAGAAAGATGAATAGTCTCACAATTAATTTCAGAAGTACAACTGCCACCCTGCTTCCTGCCCTTCCCCTCTCAGGCCCGGGACCCGCGTGGGGGCGTCCCCCTCGTCAGAAGCCCAATACTCAGCACGGGGCGTTTGTAATTATCTCCCACTAGATGAAAAGGAAGTGAGGAGAAACTTTCATTTGAAAGGAATACAGCTCCCACATCTGGAAGCTCTTTAAGCCGCCTTTTTCACTCCAAATCTCCAGTTAGTGTCTGGAAGGAGTTAAGAATGTGTATTGTGAAACTAGCTGCTGAAAGTGTACCCCAGAAAAATTTATTTTTTGAGGCACCCTTTCCCAAGAAGAACATGCACATTGACTGAATGGCTTGAAGTGGGGAGTTCGAGTTAACCTAAAACTTTATTGCTTTCAGATGCATGCCAGTATTTAATACATTTGTGCTTGTGGTTTATGATACCGGGCTGAGCTTGGAAGGAAGCACCTTTTGTTTTTCCACTTCTCGGAAGATTTAGACTGGATGTTGTCGAACTGTCCGCTCTTGTGCTAGTCACAGGAAAACAGCCATTCAAACTGGAATCCGTCTGTCAAATAAATACCCGTGACCGGTTCAGAAGTGTTCCCTCCTACTCATTAGGCAAATTTGGAGTCCAGACTGAGTTATCATTTTAATATTGCTGTTGCCTATTTCAGTCTATTTCCGTATTAACTGTGCTTGGGTAAAGTGTAACTGGTGAGGACATGTAGAGTATTTTTGTGGCTCAGATTTTTTTCATTTGGGGTTAATTTTATACTTCCATTCATGAATTCTGTGAAATAAGTGATACTTTGCCTCGCTACAGAAATTGTTGAATTTGTTCCCATTAAGTAAAAAATACATGTCTACTCTTACTGGAAATGGGTCAAGCATCAGTGCAACTTGTCACAGTCCTTTGCTGTCACTTTTCAAATGCCCGCAGTTTTGGGGGATGTTTGTTGTGGGGGAGCTTGGTTTCGCCGCTTGACTGTGAAGAGCTCAGAAGTGAAACCAAGTGTTTAAGATTACACATTGCGGAGGGTTACTTTTCAGCCGCAGAAGGGATGACCCGGTCATGACTTGTGCAGTCCGCTTTATCTGTCAGTAGCCAATTTACATGGGGGGATCGCTGGAAGATTCCGATTTCACAGCCAGTCAAGTCGCTATTCACGAGAGCACATCGGATAACCTGCACGTGTCTCGTCCGATTGCCCGTCACGTTGCGCTTTCGTTCAGCTAAGCCAAAGGCTCTTTTTTTTTTCCTCACCCAATGATTACTGCTTTCTTTCTACTCTAGTTTCAGGAATGGCTACATATTGTAAAACAAAACCTGCATGCGGAGCGCCAGATGTTTATATTTTACTGCTGAAAATATTGAATGGAAACACTCATAATTGAGGCTGCATTTGTACTAGTTGAATGGAATTTGTGACCGCAGAACAGCTTGACGGCCGGACCTCTTGTCTCACAGCGCATTGTGCCAAAAATTGCAGGGATTGGTATGAAGCTGACATCAAATGTCTGAACGACATGGGGCGAGAAATTGTTAAGGAAAAGGAAATTCCTCTGAGCAAGTCTTTAGCATGCTTGGAATGTTTGACAAGTGAGAACCAATACTTGTAAATGTAACCTTTTGATTGGATCACCCTGCAGCAGGCCAAATGTTGCTGAATTCCTTCAGGCATGGAGCAAGGCCATGTGCTCTCAGGCATATTCTAAGGCACTTCCAAGCGCTGTTTGTGTTACTTCTTGCAGCCTCTTTTAATGGAAATGCTTCACAATGAGGCAAAATGTAGCTCCAAATGTGAACTGGGTATCACAACAGAAGACCGCATGGTGAATAGCTTTTTTGATTTACTGTGTTGGTGAAGACTTGTGACTTGCTATTACCTGCTTTGTTTTGGGAGCTGATGAGAATATCTGTGTGAAAGACATGAGGGCTTGGAAGCAAAAGTGATATCAATGCCTAATACAGGAGGAAGCCCTACCCATAGTTATTCTAAGGTGCATAGTTTTAGGTATTGTCATTATGGTCTGTGAAGATCAACAGTGACACAGCACTCTGCCTTCAACATATTATGATTATTTTCATAGGCTTGTAGCTGGCTCAGGCTTGATTAAATGGACGCTCTTTCCAGTCCATTATATAGAAGGTCTTATTCAAAAGGTCAAGTGTTTTTCTTTTTCAGGTAGATTTTCAGTGATAATTTGGCTCGGTGTAAATGCATTTTTATCACCAGCAATTGCTCTTGCATTTAAAGAGGGTGAGTAAAGCCACTTCAGTGGTTCTGAAAACAGGCAGGAAACATTACCAAAGGTGGGGGTGAAAATTTTTAAACTATTTCTCCCCAGGTCGTGATCGGGTCCAGCAGCTGGCAGAAAACACAACGTACTTCCGCAGAAAACTCCAAGAGATGGGCTTCATCATCTACGGGAACGACGACTCCCCTGTGGTGCCCATGATGCTGTACATGCCTGCAAAAATCGGGTTTGTTCATCGTTCCTTGCATTGATGCCGTCTTTGAAAGGCATTTCGTTAAGCGTATGAGAGGTTACATCATATTACACTACATTCATTTAGCAGACACTCTTATCCAGACCCACTTCCAGCACAATAGAACCTAAATGTATCCATTCAAGTTGAATAAGCAACAGTATCAGACCAGGCTAACAACACTCCCAGCCCAGTGAGTGTGAGCATAACAGTATTCAGTCCCCACCACAAGTTAACATCTGCAACCTCACTAGACTAAAGAAGCCAAGTATACTTCCATACGTCAGTCACTAGATCACAGAATCCAAGACGCATCACGATACTACACGTAAAGTAAACAACAGGTTAATAAACAACAAAGGTTTCCATTTTTCCGTTTCCTTTTTCCAGTGCATTTGGGCGGGAGATGCTGAAGAGAAACATCGGTGTGGTGGTGGTCGGGTTCCCCGCCACGCCGATCATCGAATCCAGAGCTCGCTTCTGCATCTCAGCAGCACATACCAAAGAGATGCTGGACACGGTAATGCCGTTCGCTTCCCTGCTCTGCAAGCCATACAGCTGAACCTTGCTCTCTTCACAGCACGTGACGGTCAATGTGATCTGCATGTGTTCCAGGAACAAACCAAACAGTAATGAGCCCTTTATTGTTTCGTCCTGTTTTCATTTTCTCAAGTCTCTGTTTTTTAAAACATTTCACTGCCTTTTTCTCTCATCACACCGCTAAATATGCGATGGAAGCTGGCTGACCCATAGCTAAAGCGCTAACCATAAAATAAACACATCACTTGTTAAAACCTAATTTGCTAGCTAAAATGAGGCTAACTGCATCAGCAGGTTAAGTGAGGATAAGTGCAATAATTATGCACTGAGCAGCTGAGAACTTTTTCACAGCACTGAGGTCATTAGAACGAAGCAAGCAACGCGGTTCTTGCTCTTAATGAAACACTCCATTTCAAAGCGCAGGCTTTCAACCCCAGTCCTTCAATTAGGCCACGTGTGTGTGTATTTTTATGATTTTACAGCCCGGTTCGGGAAGTCTGTAATAAAGCATGTAGGAGTGTGAATGCGGCCCTTCTAAGTTGGGAAGGCTGCGTATGACATGAATGAATTTACGAAGTGAGCGCCCCGCTCCACGTGTTAGGCAAGGGCCGTACGTAAGCAGGACTTCCATGTTGCTCTGCGTTTGGCAGGAGATCAAAGAGCATCTAATCTGCCTCCCCAAGGACACTTGATTTTGTCGTGCTGAAAAGTATATTGGGTTTTTTTCCCCCACAAAGCCTTGCGCCGCAATAGAATTGCCTTTGTTGTACGAGTCTTCACATGAAGCCCCACATTTTTCTCATTTTAAGTAAGTCCCCTCTTCACACACATGTTCATGAAATGGTTAACATTTTATTCAGGGCTTTTGAAAAAAAAAAAAAAAAAAAAAACGCCGCAAAGAAAAAAGGCAAATTGCTTCCACATGGCTGGCAGTAACACAATACAGAAAGGTGTCCTCTATTGCTGAAGGAGAATGGTTTCACTTGACTTGACTTTGGTTTGCCCACTTTTTTATTGCAGTGAGCTGTGCCTTTTCAAAAGCTGTGGTTGTAGAGCACTTGTTGATGAGGCACGTCTTTCGTGCGTTTTATTGAAATGTGTTGGCGATCCTCATCTGTCAGCTTCGTTAGCTGCGTCTTTCCTGCATACCGGCTTTGAATCGAGCACTCAAAACGCATGTGAGAGATGCACATATCGCTCCTGGTCTGATCCAGTACTGTAGATGTGCATTATCCTTCCATGATTAATTGTCTGTTAGTGACGTCTTTCCCTTGCGTTCACTGTTGAGCTGTATGTACTTACATGTTTAGAAATTAGCAGCATAAGACATTAGTGGCCTTCAGTGCAGTTTTAAAATGGCCAAAATTAGAACTGTCTTCTTTTACCATGTCCATAACTGGTACGCAGATTTGAGTCTTTTGCTTTTCCCGTCTCAACCTGCTACCGCAGCTGATTCTGCGTTACTGGCTGTTGCGGTCGGGCCTGACCTTTCTGTTCTGTCTGTTTGTAGGCATTAAGCGTGATCAGCGAGGTGGGTGACTTATTGCAGCTGAAGTATTCCCGACACAGAATACTTCCCTCGTTGGACCGGCCCTTTGATGAGACCACATACGAAGAGAGCGAAGATTGAATGTCTTCCACACCAACCAAATGTGCACTGCTCGTCTGAAGCACTCAGTGAAAAGTCACAGAACCACTTAATATATAAGCCCCTTTCATCCTCCTTATTTTAACACATGGAGCTCGTGATGGCATGGCAGTGTCCAGGTGGAAAAACGGTTTTAACTTTTTTGATTTTCGTCTGAAGCGTAGTGTTGGATTTTGTTCTTAACTTATTGTGGCGTTCAGGATTGTTTTTGGAAAACTGCAGATGATATCTGGTCAGTCTGTTTGTATGCTATTCTGGTAATACCTTATCTTATTTGATCACACAAACTCTTTTGTGCAATATGAACATTTTGGAACCTCCTCAGCTGACATTTATGAAAAAAAAACATCTATTCAGAAAAGGCAAAAAAAAACTATTTTTGTAATTGAAACAGACTCGAAACACATCCATCTTGAAATTGCTATTAGCTGAGGTCCCCCTCCATCAAAAAATAGATTGTTTTTCTTTCTCCAAATGAATGCAAATGTGCTTGTTTGTTATATCAAATATCAGATTGCCAGTGGTTTTAGCTCTGGGGTTTGTTTGTTTTTGTTATAGTTGTGTTTTTTAAGCACTTCTGACCTTCTGCCAGGACCATTGTCTTACTTGAACCAAGGCATTATCTTTCTTGCTTTACCAAAGTATTCATTTTACCTAGGGTTACTGTACATAGGGTAATGTCAAGGCAATAGACTTCTCTGTGAACCTTGTGAACAGCCATACACAACTGTCAGAATAGCTTTCCAAATGATTCCAGTTATATCTTTTTGAAAATTGCTAAGATCTTGTCCTGTGATCTGTTTTCTTTGAAAAGGTGGTATAAAGTATATTTCTGTAGGGGACAGATAAGTTCAAAGTGCAATCCTTGTGATTAACTCTTAAGCTTCCTCTTCTGTCAAGAAGAGTTTTCTTCTGTGTCTTAATTTTTATACGGCTGTGTTTTTTTTTTTAAACATTCATTATCAATCCTTGTCTGTATTGTTTGTCATTACCGAAGACAAAGGGTGTTTTTGAATACTTTCCAACCTCTGAAGGAATGTGCATTGACTTCATTAATTTCAGGGGGTCTTAAAATTCTATACATTTGCTTACCTGTATGTGTGGTTACTTTGCCTATGTGTCTTCATGTACAGATTTATTTATTAAGTTTCATGTCTTTCTTTTTTTGTAATAAATGGACTTCATATCAATGGCAGCTCCAAATATGCTCTTACAATGCATGCGTGTTTACACACTGCATGCTCTCAGTGCAAATACTGATGAGTATTTTTTTTTTATCGTTTGTAAAAATGCATGTATGATGTAGTCAACTGAAGCTGCTAGTTTACAGTTAAAGGTGCTGAGTTACGCATACTTCACTTCTCCGTTTTGTGGCTTGTCTTAAAACCAGAAATCATTCCAGATTTGGCTTTTAAATGACCAGGTTTGCGTCTTGAGTTACAGTTTCTCCCTGTTGTTCATAGCGTGATACAGCAAAGTATGTTAAATGCGTTTGGTCATGTTTTTTTCTGTTCTCTTTGACAGGAAAATGAGTACCCATGTAAAAACTGTGGACATTTCCCATAGGATAGGAAAAAATGCAGAAACATAAATAAGAATAAAATCTTAAAATGCCATAATGGCAAAAACTGTAAACTGCTATAACCAATCAAAATAGAAATTTAAAGTCAATTTAATTGTCTTAATGTACAAAGATATATCTATTTTAAATATGAATGATACAAGTCATTCTGTTGCTTTTTCACTTAAAAGTTGAAATGTGACTACTGACATTTGTAATATATATACACATATCTTTTTCATTTTTCTTCTTTTTTTTTTTTTTGCACACAGCAGGACACAATGGTAATGACAAACATGCAACTAGTGTCAAAACTGGAAGGTCTGGTAGAAAAATTGTGCAGTGAGATAGCGGTGTGGATATTGGACTGCTTTGAAAATATATGTATGTGTTCTAACATAACTTGGATTTGCTACCAATAGTGCATAGAGAAGGTATACTTTTTGGATCAAAGAAAAGTGCACTGTTTGCTGCATAATGGTAAATCACCTCAGTTTGTCATGTTTCACTTCCTCCTTAAGAACATTAAAATGTAATGATTGAAAAGAATTTTGTGTACCTAGTGCTTTTTCACATCAGACAGTATTATATTATCAAAGTAATTTGTGGGGCAAACCAATGATGAATGTTTTTTCTTTTCTCAGAGCAATGATATTTTAGCTCATGAGTCAATAAACCACAGAACACTTCATTAATATTAATATCGCCCACACAAAATCTTTTTATATCTGTTTCATTATATTGTATAGCTGAACTATTTTAAGTACTATTATCTATCTGTATATGATTAATTTTGGAAAAAAAAAACTTTGGTTTTGCATTATCAGCCTTCAACTGATTTGCTGACACTTTTTAAATAAACAATTTTACAGTACAAAGTATAATTTTAGTGTATCATGAAGTCTTCACTACATTCAGTTTTTCCATTTCAGCTCTGGCTAGGGGTCTCTCATCACATTAATTTGGCACTTGTTCTCACTTTTTCCTTTATCCGCAAGACTCAACATGATCGTAGTGAAAAGCATCCAGCTTTAGCACTCCTGAAACTATTCATGTGGAGGTTTATGTGGTCACATTTTCCAAGAAATATATCATGTACCTCTATTTGAGTACGTAAATATGTTAAATCATTTTGCTGGCCTTTGTAAAATTTGACCCAACCTCTGTCCATCATATGTGATGGGTCATAGCCTTGGACATAAAAAATTCAAGATTTTGGCCTGCATTAGCAATCAAATTGTTCTGTCTGCATTGCACTAAATTACTCCTACCCATAATGGAGCACATCATATATCCTGCACTATATATCCCATGCTGAAGCTGGCTGTGCTTATACAATAGTGGAGCTAGACAAAGTCAAAAACTTCTCTTAACCCAGATACAAATATTAACATTACAAATATTAGGATTAGGAAGTGACTGTATTAGGAAGTGACTGTAGGATTGTCTTGCATACATATGCAGATAACCAGAGTCTATAGTCTCCTTGGCTGTCCATTTCAACATCCTGGGTAGCTTGTTGTCCTCTTCTGCATCCCTAGGGGGTGCTGAAGTTGTCAAATGCTAAATATAAAAGGACAACCATTGGTATCCTGTCCCCCTTTTCACCCCTTTTCACTAATAACAACTTTTTTATTGCTATGACTCTCTGTTGCACAGGAGTGCAGGTCATGGATTTATTGCCTCACTGATTTCACCTTCTTTATTGGATCCATGTTTGGCATCTAACACTGACACCACAGGCAGCCATCAGTGGAGGTTCATCAGCAAAATCTGTCCATTCTGGGCCACGTGTGTCTCTGTTTCTGTGACAATTATAGAAGGATTTTTTTTCCTTTCATGTATTCTGTCTGCATAATTTTATGATGAAAAGGATATGATTGATTCCGCTTAAAATCAATGAATTGCTCTCAGTAATGCAACAGACATCTGTCCCCCCAAAAAAGACAGTAGCTGGTGTAACTCACTTGTACTGAATAAATGGTCAAATTGTTTTGCTGACAATGTCCATCTCAGCATGTTTGCTCCTGAGCGGCTACAGGTACAAGGGTTTTTGGAACTTTTGATCTTCTTTCTCCAGTGGACGTGATTATCTGACTCACATAGCTAAAAGCAGCAATAGCATGTTTAGCTAAACTCTGAGCTCAGTATGGACTGTTAGGCTGTATGAATGGCAAGCACAAGAGATCAGCTACATACATGATCATGTACAGCTATGGTTAGACCATGGAGACACTGTCTGTCTCAACTATGGCTCTCTTTGTGACCCAAGAGTTCTGAGTGGTTATGAGACTGGTCTTGCTATTCAGTTTCATCCTCCCTTGATTCAAACCTTTTCATCTAACTTTTGGTCCTGTTTTCTTACACTGTGGGATTTGAGAGGCACACCCACTTCATATTCAGTCTGTCCATATGTGCCATAGCTAATCTGCTTCTGGGAAAATCAGAGAAAGCTAGTTCCCAACCTGTGCTTCTCATAAATTGCATGATTTTCAAAGCCAGTTCTGAGCAACCTCATAGATGTTGCTCTAAGGCTCTGCCCAGCCGGCTGGCTGTCCTCCATTGACAGTTTGTCTCATAGAGACCACCAAACCGGTTGCTGGTGCCATGAAGTTGCTCTGGGTGTTATGCTGGTGTCCACTATCATTCTTTTTTGTCTTTCCTGTTTGTGGCATCCAGAGGCCTTCTGGTTTTCCTCATGAAGGCTGACTGGCTAATTACTCTGATAGGTTTCTATCTGATCCAGTGCAGCTCCAGGATGCCTGTTAGATGTACCTGAATGTTGTCTGTTCTTGGGACAGTCTCTTTAAGGGAAGTAAATCAATTGCCAATGTCTTGGTGTTAGAGGCTGACTCTGCCCTTGGTGTGAGCGTGGAGCCTTGCAGTTCCCTTATGTGTTTTTGTTACAGCATGCAAAACCTCCCAGGCTTACTGAGTGTTGGTTCAAGCGATGTGTCTGACAGCAGTTGTCTTACAGTGTGCAATATGTCTCTTCTGGCATTATTGTTCTATGATAGAGAAGACAACATATTTTTTTAGAAACAAGAACCCAAGGGTTGGAACTAACAGCTTGATTATGGCAATGAAGGGCATCACTTTCTATTGTTTCAATTTAAGGAAGTGTTCTTAACATTTATGGCAAGACATTGCCAGGTCACCTTATATCCTCAATATATGTCAGTGACTTCTCATAAATATTGCAGTTTATGTATCTGGTAAAACCATCTCATGTATTGTTCTTCATGCTAACTGCAATGTCCTTCACCCGAGGATCCAAGGTAACCAACCAATAGGTTTTCGTCTCTTTTCTCTTGGTCAGACTTGAATGTGGATTAGGATCTAGGAGCTCTGTGATTCAGGGTGTTTTATTATGAATGTGGTCTATATGGACAAACATTGGGTGATAGGATGCAAAAGCTGTGAGAGATGGTAGTATTCTTAGGCCTACCTAGATGTCCTCTCACCAGCAGGATAGATAGATAGGATAGATAGATAGATAGATAGATAGATAGATAGATAGATAGATAGATAGAGAGAGAGAGGGAGGGACTGAATTTGGTATGGTTCCCTTTGGTAAGGCTTGGGAGGAAAAGCTGTGCTTTGTCAGGACCTGTGATGTGGGCTGGAAAGCTCTTGGAAATCTTTATCATCTTTTGCTGCATCCCTAAGTCCTACCCCTGACATCCAACTGCCCAACTGAAGCAAATAGTAGAGTGTTAAATTATTTCACAGACACATTGTCTACAGTTAATTTCGTTCCAACAATTTACCACCTCCACTAACAGTAACACATTTTTTGTATTATTTTGAGAAACATTTACATATGTCAAATACTAAACTAGTATAGTCATAAACATAGAACATGCGTATTATCGAATGTTCCAACCAAGCAATTTTAAATTTTTAGTTTAATTCTTAAAAAGTTATACAAACAAGGGAATCCTGTATTGTTTCATTAGTCATTTGCATCTTAAATGTATTTCCCATCACGTAGGGTTCGCTAACATCAAATCGTGTAAAATGAATTCTCACACAGCTTTTTGCGCCGCTTGGAATGCACTATAACCTTGAATAATATTAACCGCGTTGTTTAGCTCTATTTGCTCTCCTCCCGTCGGCCTTATCATGTTATCCTTTCATTGTCCCCATTTTAAGGCCTCCCTTGTGAGTAATTCATTCATTTGGTCTCTCATTCATTCTTTCATTGTGCGTCTATCTGGGACCCTCCTCCGCAACGTCACGTAGGGCTGGAGGCAGAGAGGATTCGATGTTCTAGACTTCAAATGCAACCAGGAGATCCGAAAAAAGGGGGTTAGATTGACTGATTTAGAACAAAACTGTAATAAATAAAAGTAACTAGCCAGTAACTCGTTAAATTAAATCTGGAGAAGGGGCTTACAATTTGATACTCAACACAGAGCGAGAGAGTTTGAAAGTTTAACCAAAAGTTAAAACTCCATGTGCCAGTAAATTGGAAGATTAACCAGCCGTAAACTCAAGAGAAACTCTCTGCAACTTTGTTGCAAAAGTTAAGACATAAAAGTGAAACGTGCACCGCTGAGGGCAGGAAAAGAGCGCGTGGGTAATACGATAGTCAAAAACTAGATCAGCAGAGGGTTCAGAGGGGTTCAAAATACAGCGATACGCATAAACCGAGAGACACAGAGTCGTCTTCATGTGAACGGGACTAACATCAGACAGACATCAGAGAGAAGTGGACGAACAATAATGTTAACTATCAGCGCGAAACTTAAAAGGATCTTCAGATTGGCCGAGATGGAGAAGTACCGCTTTTAGTCGTATATTAGGAACTAAAACACGAGTGAATACATTGTGAAAACGCTACACGAGTGTGCTTTATCGTCGACCGTTAAAAAAGCATTGCAAGTACTAAAATATGCGCGCTGCTTAGCACGTTTTGGACAAGAAACCCAACAAACCCTGGAGCAAAACACCGAAAGCGGAGACCAAATCTGAAACCCAAGCTTGCAAGGAGTGATCGGAGCTTTCTTTAAGACCCATCCCTGGGTGCTGAAGATCTCAAAGGGCTGCGACAAACCCAAGCATCACAAAGCACCGCAACGTTAAGCCGCAAAAGCCAGACCCCTTGGTAATTTTATTTTGGAAAAGAAATGCACAAAGTCAGAGGGAAAGTTTTGTTGTTGTGGGTGTTCTTCTTGACACTTTTCCTGGTGCTGGTCAAGGGGTTTCCCACAAAAAAACACAAGAACAGTTCCCCAAAGGTTAGAAGCGGCGCATATTTGGAGGTAAGCCAACTTTTGTTAAAAGATGTAGACGGATAATGTGGTCCTGGGCAATTAATTATGCCAACTTTATGTTTTAACGCAAACCTTTTACTTTAATTTCACCTAAGTTGCTTAAACTTTAGTTTAGGGGGTTGTATTGTAAAGTATTGAAGCGTCGGTTTCCCCCTCCAAACGCACGTGTTTGGAGCTTTTTGCGGGACACAGTTTATCTTTCTGAGTTCTCGTGCGGATTTTGAGTTAAAGGAGATGTCGATTTAATTTTTTTTTTTTTTTGCAGATCAGGCTGTGTGAAGCCAGTTATGCTAATGTATCACACAAGATGTTCATGAAACTTTACAATAAAATGAGGGAGAAAAAAGCTTTGGTATTGACGTTAAAACTGTAGAGCTATAATTGTTTTAGCCAACATATAAAGACATAAATATTAATTTTTCGAGGACAGAATTAAGTCAGCCTTGCATCTTCAAACTCATTATCGAAGAAACTCCAGAGAAACTTTTTGTTAGTTGACACTGCATCAGTAAGTATGAAACGCCACGCAGTATTGCTGCTGGTGTCTATAGCCACATGTCAGACAGAAATTGACAAATGATAAATGGACTACCCAAATATAAATGGTTTGGAGATCTGACATCAACGGTATGCTGCTAGTGTAAAGAAAAATGACCACAAAGCCACAATTCGTTGTCACAACGTTGGCAGGGAATTCTGTAGTTGAAAGGGGGAGGGTGTGTTGGTTGGTTTTGTGTTGTAGCAGTTCAAACAAACCCCATCAGTAATTAATTTGCATAAGGACTTCAGGACACAGATTGACAAACAATTGATTTTGCATCACAATAACCTCTCAAGTCTTGGCACGCTGGAGAAATGGAATTTGCTTGATCGTTCTGATGACAGTTTTAAAAGTAAACACCAATTGTGGCTTATACTCATGGATAGAGACAAAACAGTTGTTCCACAGTTACAAAATTGTTCCTAAGGTGCAAAGGTGGGAGCAATGGCACACTGTTCATCTCAGTATTACCATGGAATCAATTCAATTGCTCACATAGACTGGGGGGGAGTGAATGGTCTGTGATAATGCATATATGCACCAGTTCCAGCAGTGAACTCAGCAGATAGGCGGGAATGGGTGTCGCCTTCATTCTTCAATACACACTAAGGCTCCATAGCTTTTGTGTATTTGGTTTCCTCCTGTGCCCGCAGAGAGGAGAGGACACATTGAGCTCATGTGGTGGAAGAGTGGTGAACACGTGTTTGTGCCTAGTTTCAGCTTGTGTGTCGTTGCTGCTTTGTGGCTGGAGTGATGAATTGGTGGTGTTTGGTAGGTGGGTATGACAAAGGCACTTGAATAACAGCTACGTCATTAATGTTTTTCAACATTATGTAGGTCTGTAGCCCAGTCTGTAGCCCAAGGCAGCTATCAGAGAGCTTTAGTGGGAGTGCATGAGGAATCAACTCAGCATTAGCAAGGAGCCTGACCCCATGGTGGCTTCAAGTGCTCAGAAGCGGCACATCCAGTTTGTGATAAAAGATGATGAATTTCAGCGTTGGAGGGGTAGTAGTCGCATCATATCTCTCTTTTCAAGTCAAAATCAAAAGGGCCTCTCCCCTCTCTGAGAAAAAAAAACACTATGTGTATCTGTTACATAGAACTCTGAGCTTGATCTTTTTTTTCCCTAGACACCTCTAGCAGACATTGACATAAATAATCTGGAGTCATCTCTGTGGAATGATTAAATAAATTTGTGGAACACGGAGTGTAGTGTTTTATGTTAAAGCCCTTCCTCTGTTGAAACGATTGGCTGTCACAAGAGCACTGAAATGGGTTTGCAGGGTTCCCACTCTTTTTTTTTTGTTGCCTTTTTCAGTACTTAGTCAAAGAGCTAATTGAATTTATGAATGTTTTTTGTGCATCAAGGACAAATGTTTGATGTAGCGGTGTATTTGAACTCTGCAGTTCCAGTAGTACCAAAGTACCATCCACCAACACATTAAGTACAGGCAGGATAAAATGCATCGAGCTCCTTTTTTTTGGCTAAACCTAGAGCATCTGTAACAATATGGCCCATCTAGCCCTGGGATTGCATTATGTGCTATTCTGTGGCCCCCTCAGCCGCTTGCTCCCAAGTGATATATGTGATATGTTTTTATTAACGCAGCAGCTCAGGTTCACATGGGGAGAAGCAGGCCATTAAAGCAGGATGTTTGTGGAAAGCAACATGAACCCCATATTTTACACACAAACAGGCATTGACTTATCCAGATTCCTGAATGGAATGTCGACAGTGATATTGACTGTGACGCAGGGAAGGCTAAGAAAGGAAAACAGCTCTGGTAATTGTAAAACTAAATAATCACCGGGTGACCCCTTCTTGGAAGTTTGCGAACGCTGATGCCACATTTTGTGAGGGTGCCAAATTCTTCAGTCTGTTCAGAAGTTCAAGGTTGCTGGTCTTTATCACTGAGTTGGGTAGCTGAAGGGTAGAGGGCTCTCAAATGTCCTGTGCTCTAATTGAGGTTAAGCTGAAACTGTATACCATAATCTGTCTATGAAGGTATATGGTACATGCCTCGAGACTGCATAACCGATGTTGAACGTTACACTGGAATTTATACTCTGGGTTTTTAATGAAGGAACACAAGCTGATATTTCAGCAGAACCACATGTGTGGTGAAGAACACCACACACAACCACACTGTGCACGCACGCACACACACACGTGATTTGAAAGTGGTTGTGGTAACAAAAGTGATGTGAACTGTGCTTGAATAAGTTCAAACTTTGAGGTTTGCATTGCAGTGTTTTAGGATATAAGTGATATTTGGAGCATAATTTGCCTGTAATAATATCTTCAAGACGTCTCTGTAAATACAACACTTGTTTAATCAGTTACTTGGTGTCAAGATGAATTTCCTCCAGGGAGAAGAGTAAGGGGGCTATATAGTGCAAAATAAACACTGACACCACAGTCTGTCTGTCCATTTGAAAGAAGCCAGGCATGGTTATTGGAAGTAATATACATCTCCATGTCCTATTTCTTGGGTTTCACTTCCTGCAAGCTGAGGTGTTTAACTGTATAATGGTCCAATGAGGAATAAAGTAACCTGACGTGATTATAAATACATAACCAGAGGAAAAAATGGCATTTCCTCTTCAGTTAACAATCAGTTCCATGTCTCTTATTGAATAATGAACAGCTGTTCAGTTCCCCTTTATCATGTATGCCACTTGCTTTCTGTATCTGGGGTAGGAAGGTAATGCTTTGTGAAAACATGGAAGAAGTCCATTTCCAAATTCAGTGTACACATTAAGGCATTTGCGCAAGTCTTGCAGCGAAACCCTTTGTATGTAGCGACAGCATATTTCAAAAATATGCTGATGTCAGCGGAACACAGAATGGGGCAAGATATTGTATTAGTTTGTGGAAAAATATGGCATTATGGCCAGAGTCTGTGCCCAATGCAGTTACCATGATGAGAGAATACAATGGGCGTTTGTGCTGTTTATATGTGCAGATAGGATAAAATATGGTGCACTGATGGTATCTGGACTTGCCAACTGAATCAGATTGTTACGCAGTGTGAAGCAGGAGAGGAAGGCCAGTACTCTATCAAAACAAGAATGTGTCAAAAGCGGCAGCAGGTTTAGTTGTTCCTGCCAATTTGGGTACTACCCAACCCCCGTCCTGATTGGTCGCCACACTCATGACCGCCCTTGAATGGTTTACACTGGATGTTTCCATCTGCCACGCCTCTTCTCCCTGTGGACACCCAGGAATGTCTGATCAAAGGATGTGTGCACGTTTCTCTTTTTTGCACAGAATTATCTGTCTAGTCTTTTTTCATCATAGATGTAGTCATTCATATTCAATAGTACTTCAAAAATACCAGCATTTTAATTTAACATTTTAAGTTATACAGATGGGTCTGGAAATAGCTGACAACCTGGTTGAGGTGCTAGGCACATCAAGCCCCAGTGACACAAAGGATAACAGCTGTGAAGAGGTGAACCAGTGGGCTGAGTTGAAGCAGAGGGGTGCAAATTGACAAATGAGATCAAATCATTGGAAGCAAAATGGAAAGGTATGTAGATCCTATGCTTGATGGTAGATTATGCTTAGCAAGTTTGTCGCAGTGGTTGTCTTTCCTCATTCAGCTATTCAAACTTTAGCTAGTGCTGTGAATGCATATACAGATATGCAGACTTGACTTGATTCGATCACTAGCTTTTGTTGTCAGAAACCGTCTATGTAAAAATTTAATAAGTTATATTTTGGGCTTCTCAGATGTCAAACAACAGCAGTATTGTAATGCAGACACTGCACAGTACAGTGGAGAAATGACCACATTTTGGGGTTTGAGGTGTAGGAAATAAGAGATTCATTTGTCTGCTGTACAGTTGTGGCACACAATAATGAGTGCTCATGTAACACACAGTAAAACCTTTTCCTATTTCATTTTGGGAAATCCATCTCATTTTGCCTTTTTTTGGTTTCATGCCTTTTTATTTTTGCGACCTTGTGTGGAGAACGATCTATGAACGTGAAAGAGGGTTTTCATTTCCGTTTGCTAGTTTGTTTGTATTGTCTGTTCTTGCGCTTGTTTTTCCTTCATGTCATGGGCTGATCAAAGGAGCTGCAGTTTTTGCTCTGGTTTATTGTTCTTCTGCACTGACGTGGAAAGGGCTCTGAGCTGAGCACCGGACTTTTGAAATTGGTGGACACATAAATCAAACCCCGAGAGCTGCCCCATACCTGTTTTAGCGACTTTGTCTTCACTGCTACTTGAATCAGAGTGTTGACGATCTGGAATAACTATGCCGTTTTCTGCTGTTGTTTGTCTCTTCAGAGCAACTGCTTCCAGATCCATCCTTGTGCGGTATGTTCGTCTCTCCTTTTATAGTTTCATTAGGGTGGTCTTTGTTTCAAAGGTTGATTTTAAAGTGTCCCATCATGCCTTAGTCCTAATAAGTTTTTTCCTTGTCCCCCCCACAATGACACAATAGATAGACTCTGCCCTGGATCCATGGTTAACCTTCATGTTGAAATATAATAGTATACTGAGGTGGAATCTTCAGTGAGCAGATGCTGAGGAGACATCTGTTTTGTGTGTGCAATAGATGCAGCCAGAGAACTGAGCAAAGGCAGGCTACACATGATCAGCAGAGAGGCCTTTGATCAGGGCACCTCCTATGCCGGGGGGGGGGGTTAGTAAAGCAGAACAGGGATCCAGATGTGCGGAGAGAAGAGGAGAAGCACTGAAGATGTCAAAACATTTGCCTGCGCTTAGGCCAGCCTCTTAACTCCTGTGGCAGCCGTAGCCTGTCTGTGGTCTCGTCAGGGGAGTGGAGAGGAGAGACACTCTGGTCAGGTTCCTCGTGGGAGGAAGGGTCTACAGGGACACTGTCTTGTCCACCGTGTGTGTGCCAGTTTCCGCTCTGAGCCCCCTTGGTTAGCACCCGAGGAAGGCCATCTTTGATGTTGCGAGGGTCACACGGATGGGCCCAGCAGCGGTGTTTTGTCCGTCTCTTTGAAGTGCTTCAGTAATTAGGATTAAAGTGGCCTCGGTGGGACTCATCTGGTCCTAATTGAAGGTGAAATCAGATTTGGGTTTCAGGCATCTCCCTCCCCATTTTCTGATGTGGAACAGGCTGCAGGTATGCAGCCAGATGACACTTTGAGCTAACTTGGTTTAGAAGACTCTGGCCACGTAGAACTTGGCCCAGTAGCGCCTTCCAATTGTTCGGTCAAAAATGTGAATTGCAAGTGCCGCTGATGCGTCAGCAGGGGGAACTGAAAATTCCCCTGTGTTGTGTTTTGCGGTTTTAGGCCAGTGTTCAAAACAAATCTGACTGTGTTAATTCATAAAGTGTTGCAATTTGCAATTTGGTCAGCCTTCAGGGATATATTGAACACGGTAAGAGGATCAAATTAGTTTGACATATGAGTGTTATGTGGCTCCCAAGAATGAATATTCATAGAATCAATCCTTATGTTTCTCACCGAACACAGTGAGAAACACTCTCTTTCTGACTCACTGCAGATACTCACATTTACCCACACTTTCAGGAAACTAATATCAATGAATGCTGGATTCGTTAGCTCTTATTGAATAATGAACAGAATTAACAAAACTCTGGATTTTTCAAGTACATTTTTAAAAGCATTTAAATACTAATCTCAGTAAGACTGTTGTGACCTTGTGGTCAAATATTCAAACTAAATCAAATTTAGATCAAATTTGTGTCTGATCCCGAGTCGACATTCTTATGCAAATGTTCATCTATACATAAGACTCCCACCATTAGTGTCATATGGTAAATTAGAAGGGGATATTTTTTTGAAAGTGGAGCTGCTCTAGATTTGGGACAATGGAGGACGTTTTCTCCTAGACTTTGGGACTCCAGATTAAAGTGAACCAGATGAAGTAGATGCATATCCCAGAGTGTGTAATAATTTACCTGTATGCGCCATCCTGGGTCAGCCTCCAGGAATTCAGAGTCCTTCCCATCAGTTTAGCTGGGTAATACTCTTAACGTCAACCATCTGTTCTTAGACTCAGGCCTGACCATCTGATTTTAACGGGACAGAGTAGCCAAATAAAAGTATGGGCTGCTCTGGGACTGTGATTTTTTTTTTCCTAATGTTTTCACTGTTTTTTAAACACCACCACATTGTTGCCACTCCTGGCACTGTTCCAGCTCTAAAATGCTGTCATATGTTGGATATTTCATTGCAGATGGGGTTGGCTTAGCTGAAATCTAAACTTTCACGAAAAGGAACACCACAGCTGCTTAACGCAGGGAGTTCATAACGGCCAAAACACAATCCTTTTTCTCTGTGTGGTGCGGTGGCCCTACAGGTTGTATCTCCATTGTCTGTGTGGTGTCGTGCCACATTGGGGGGACCAGCCTCTTGGTTGTCTCTGTGTGGCATTGTGGCGCAGCAGGTTCAAACTAACCAGAGCCTCCCTGCGGCCTGAGGCCTCCATCCCCATCTCATTAAAACAGGAAAATCTGGCAGAGTCTCCATTTGTCAGTACCTTGAACCGAGTTTCCTCCAAAAGAAAGGAATTGATTGCCACGAGGGCTAAGGAACCTGGGAAATGTTTCCGGTGCCTGTGTCCTTCGTTTTACGTGATGGATGGCAGAGAGGAGTTTTAAAGTACCCCACAGATTCTTACCTGTGCTAATGCATTCCATATTGAGTCTAAGCCTGCCAAATGAATAAATGTAAATGTCTAAATTATTTTCCCTCTCATGTTTAAAAATGCCTTTTTTTCCAGAAAATTTGAGATGATCAACAAGTTCATCAGAATAGATGGTGCATATATACAATGCATAGATGCCATTTTCAATTGCTGTCTGTTAATTTGATGAGTTCTCATGTCCAGTCTTTGATAAGAAACCTAACGTGGCCTTGGTCTGCTTGTGTTCAGAGGGCTAAAGCTCAAACCACCTCCAGAGATGGCCACCAAGGGCTGGGAGTTCTTCAGCAGCAGAACCAGGTGAAAAGCGTCCCATCTGCTCCACGGCGACACAAGAGACGCTGGTCCCAGCAACGCTACGAGGGAGTCCTGCCAAAGCCCGAACCGGAGGAGGAGACCAAGCCCTTTGTCCTGGACCTGAAGAACTTCCCCGACCTCGCGAATGCGGACCTCAACTCCCAGAATCCGAACATTCAGGTAGGATAAATGCAGCTTTGCCTTTGAACTGATCTTGAGTGAGAGGGCATGGTGTGGAAGTGCTATGAGAGCAGGTTCTGTTTGCTTTGACTTGATGGTTCCCTGGGTTTTGCTGTCCTCCACTCTGACGTATATTGTGATGCTTCTCCCCTGCACACATTGTCTCTCTCTGTACGCTCTCTCATAGCAAAGACTTAGTGATGTTTTTGATGGCATCACTTAAAACAGTGTTTCTCAACCCTACTCCTGGCGGCACCCTGTCCTGCATATCTTCTATCTATCCTTGCTGCTTGATTAAATCAGGTGTGCTCAGCTAATAAAACGTGCCGCTGATGAGTTCAGTCAGGTAGGTAGAGCAAGGATAGATGGACAGGACAGGGTGCCGCCAGGAGTAGGGCTGAGAAACACTGACCTAGAACAATGATATCAAGTAGTTTAATCTCAAAAAGATTCCTTGTATTACGCAAAGACAGAAAATACTTTCATTGTAAGCCGCATGTTAAAATGGCATATTCAGTGTACTCTGTCCAAAAACATGATTATGTACCCCAAATGTCAACAGCTAATGCACATCTACCCCAAACGGATTTCGTAAGAGTAACTTTTGCACTTGATCTTTTTAGCCATAATTTCTTCCACCTCAAGAAGGCCGTGTCCAAACTTTAGAAAATAAATACCCTATGGGGTTTTAAATCGGGGTAATTTATGAGTGTAACATACATTCTTTAAGCCTAACATAATACAAATAAATTCCTAATTGTACAACGGAGAGGCTTGGTAAATGCTGTCTGATGATTAAAATAATAATGGATAATGGCAGGAAGCACGGATTGTCTAAAACAGCACCTGGAGCTAAACAATACAAGACTGCTCACATATAACCAGAACTGGAAGCTGATAAATTGTTTATTTCAAACAGATTACTAGGTGTAAGGAGTGAACGGTTTTGCAGGCATGTTTTATTTTTTAAAGCAGCTCACAAGTCCTTATGGGAATTGGAGTTTTTTTACAGGGAGTTTGACATTATTTCAGTGCGATTTAGGCAGACGGTCTTGCCCCTGGACCATTTAATTATACTTCTGTGCTTCTGAATGCATTTTGATAGGTAGAAGGAGAGTTGTTAGGCTTCTGTTCGTCTTGCATGTGATCACGTTGTGCACATATTGTTTCACACTGTTATTATGAAGCTGGCCGGGGTGATATCTTAGGGGAGCTCCTCTGGGTTCTCACTGGGTCTCGCTGCTCTGTCACAGCTGTTTTCAGTCAGAACAGTCTCTTAAATTACCCCACGCTAGACCTTTACAGCCATGCAGCTGAATTCGGCCACCATGCCGAAACATCTGCATTGGAGCAAAAGAAAAATGGAAGAGGAAAAACTAAAAGGTGAAAGGCCACTATATTATTTTAACAAGGGCAAAAAAACTGCAGTTTTTAATGTTCCGAGTGTGGATCACGATCTCAATGTACTTTTTAAACCGTAGTAAAAAGAAAAAAAAATGGATTTTTTATTTTTAGTAATGGCATGAGGTTTATGTGTGTGGGTGGATTTAAAAGGAAATTAAGTCAGACTTTAGAGGGAAAAATGTAAAAAAATGTAGGTATTCAAATTTGAAAGCATTTCTTTACTAGGGAAAGAGAAAGTATTTCCATCTTCAAAGTGGGAACAGTCCATCTTCTATATGATCCAGACTTTGTCATTTGGATTTACAAGCATTTTTTGTTTCAGTGGCTAATAAAACCCATTGGTTCAGGCCATGTTTTTACCTGAACAGCATTATTTTTTATGTTTGAACAGAGAGGAGTCTGAACATGGCTAACTGGGTATCATCTGCGAGATTTCTACGTGCTGGCTCACAGAGTCAAGAGTTATCCTTCCACGTGGACTTGATGTTAATGGAGGTGGATCTCTTAGACGGAGATCCAGGATGAGTCACCGGATTCACGCGGGGCGTATTTAAGTGTTCCCCTTTTTATAGCTGAGCCAAACTTGAGGAAATGCAGTTCACTGAAATATGGATGTGTCTTATGCTCAGTGAAACTTTTGCGTAGGCAGCTGATTCACAGAGTGTCAGTGCAAGTGCACAGGGTTAAGATGCATTTCTGCACCCAAACACACAAACCCCACTCACCGTGCCTTTTGAAGAATTTCTACTGGATGCGCAACTGTGCATATTACATATCTGAAATCACACGGTGCCATCTTTTTTTGTCTTCAGCTGCACTGTGTTTGACACTTGAACCATGACCACAATGTATAAGACAAGCTGAGCCTGATATTTTATTTATGATGCAGTGGGAGCAACACATTTAACATGATCAATGAGGGTCTGTCAGAATCTTTTGATGAATAGCTCCAAGATCCACAACAGATCAAAGAAACAGGCTTTGCACCGAGAACAGAGCATTCTGACAGTCGTGTGCAGCGTAACCTCAGAGAGGGGTAACAAAACTCACGCCTGATGTGGACAAATATAGTTGCATAACCGCTAACTTTAGATTGCAGCTCGTCTTTGTAAACAGTTGCAGCCGCCATCAGATTGTTATGCTGCTCAGAAAATAAACAAGCACCTTTTTGTTTCTGTCTGTGGAATGGACGACGGGAGCAGTGCTATCTGTCACAGGCCCCAGTTAGGGTTGGAGACAGCATGTCTGGTCATGCCAGTTGCAAGTCAGTTTACCAAGAAAAATGTCTTGAGCAACCCTGCGAGGGCAGCAGCATCCCGGTGTCTTTGGGTGTATCTTGCAATCTTTGTGGCTTTAGATTGTGAATCTACCTGGCACCAGCGGCTGTAAAATATGGGCCGGAGATGTGATTTTTCCTGTTCTCTAAGGAAGGATGTTTACTTACTCACACAATTTCTTATTTCATTTTGGCATTTCTGTATATTGGATTCCATGTGCTGAGTAGTAGTAGTAACTGAATATAAGTAGAAGAAACTAAAAGAGCCTATAGCAAATGCCAGAATGCTTTCCTGTCTTAAGCAAATTCTTGTTCTGCCCTGGAGTCAGTTTCTGCAACTGCCCCTGTAAGAACATCCATCCATCCAGAACAGCCATTGTGCCAAAGGCGTTTTACAGTTTCATTTGGTATTACTTGCTTGGTGGTAATTATGACAGGTAACAATAGCTAAAAATAATTGTCTTGTGGAAACAAATGATCAACAGCAAAAACATCAGTTTTAACCTTTACCCTTCAGGATATTCAACCAACCTGTGGTCAGGTGTCGTATGGCTTGTTCTTGTAAATTAAAGGCAGATCTAGAAGTATTTGTTTCAGGCTGGTGCAGAAATTTGTGGTCAAAACAGCAATTGGAAACTTTTGCAAGCAAATAGTTGGATTTGGGCAAGGTCCCAATCATTCATTTGAGATTCCTGTGTGTTGACAATGAATGTCTTTTCCTCCCCACATAGTTCCCTACTGCTGACCACATTTCTTCTTACCTCACACTATACCACTCAATGAAAAAAAACAGGGCATGTCCTTTGTCTTACAGGTAACCATTGAGGTTGTGGATGACCCTCAGATGGAGATGGAGATGGACCTGGCCAAGGAGGGCCGCAATGACTGGTCCTTGTCCTCCGTGGACTGGATGGGTAACAAGAAGCTGTTCTGGCCCCTTTTCTGGGAATACCCGGACTCAAGCGAGGACGGGACGGGCCGCGTGAGCCTGGAGGACTCGGGGGAGGACTACACCCTGGAGTACGACAGCGAGGAGTCCGTCCTGAGCGGAGTGGGGGGAGACTGGGACAGCCGATGGAACAAGGGATGGGACTCCAAGGACAACTATGGTGAGCGTATGGCGAGGTTCCCCAACGATACCATCAGTGCCATTTTCACAAGTCACAGTGTCTTACACAAGGACGTTTTGCACAGCAGAGACACAAAGGCATTACAGCAGTGGTGTTTTTGTTGTCATAGGCAATGGAACTTTTAAGTTTCACAGTATACGAAAAGGCAGACTGGAGTCCCTGCCCTCAGGGTTTTGTTTGTTGGCACAGTCATTAAAACCGTTTAAACCTGTAGCTTTTGAGGTATCAGTGTGCATGTTTATATTCTGCGGAGTTCAGAGTGCGCATACAGCAAGCTATTTGAAATGTTATCGTTAAAACAGTTTCCTTCTTTCAGTTTAAAGCAGCAGTTCAGGCCTTGAAAACCCTCTGTTCTTTGACATGATTTATGCTTTAAGGTTACAGACGAGGACCGCTAGATAAACATGTTGTTCCCGTAGCAACCCCCATGGATTTTCTTTTGATTTCTATCAGTTGTAAGAAAAAGGAGGGAAACTGACTAAAAGTGTCTGGTAACATATACAATAGCTACTACATTCCTAATTTAAGAGGTACATTTTAATGTGTTTTTTTAACTTAAGATCCAGAGTTGCATGTCGCTGTACATCATTGGGAAAATATCTACTTCAGACTATTTGTGCGTCATTCACTTTATCATAAAAGCAAGTAGACGATGCTGGTAGAGTGGAGACACTGCTGTGGGCACGTTCCATGGCTGTTATGTCAATGTGGGAGACACTCACTAAGGAAACAGCTTTTATTGTTCAGAGAAAAAGGAGGATAAACGATTTAAAAACATTCCTTGAAGCAAATGAAGGCTTTCTCCTTCCGGATTATGCCTTTGACCACATTCAGGTGTAGGTAGGCCGCACTGTCTCGGGTCAGTTTGTATTTTTTGTGTAATGGCCGCTGGTTTACCTGACTCTGGACCCATTCCAGCAGCATCCCAATGCAGTGGCCCCTCACTGTGCCCCTACATGTCAGCTGTAAATGCAGCATTAAAAATTAATGCTTTGGTAAATGATTACTTTTTGCATACTCTTCTGAAGGGTATCTTGTATTCTAGTTGGCAGCAGTGACATAACATGTAGTCTGACTGTAATTAATCTAATTAATAGACGAAATCAAGACTTTAATGTTGGGTAGATTACATTAATACTTCACCAAATGAATAATGTATCGTAGACAGTATGGTACTGTCATAATAATAGTAGAGTGTCATAACAGGCTCTAAGAGAAGATTAGTTAGACTGTCGTCTTCAGAATCTTTTTCAGTTGACTATTGAGTTTCCCTTTGTCATGATTACAGGACGTTTTACGCAGCTACTAGTACCTAGTTCTTTGAGCTGATGAAATCCTGCAGCCACCGCTAAATGGTTTTGGTGGTTTATGTAGGACATTTGGCTTGAAATGGTGACTGCTTCTTGTAACTGGTCACCAGAGGAGCTGTGTTAAATTATTAATAGCCTGTTGTCTTCTTCCAGGAATGTCAGAGTAATTTTTGTGTGGTCTCTGCACTCATCCTCTGAATGTTTAAACCCCCCAAAAAAAAAAAAAAAAAAAAAAAACGCATAGAGGACCAAAGGAAGCAAGAGGGGGAGAGATAGAGGTTGAGGTGGTGAGAGGGGAGGGGGGAAAAAAGAGAGAGTGAGTGGGTTAGAGATAGTGAGAGAAAGAGAGCGAGAGAGAATGAGGCCTGGCTCATGAGGCGTGTTAGTGACTGAGCGAGGGCACTCGACCGTCAGCGCATTGTTTGCCTCCTCTTTGAAGTTGACACTGGTCCTTGGAAGCGCGGCCTTTTGAAGATCCGGCCCAGTCGCTTGCTAATAGCAGCGTGAGGCCGGGCCCACTGGATAAACAACTAATATTTGTGTTCAATTAGACAGTAGATTAGGAGCGCAGGCTGACTGGGGATGGCAGTTGAAGCTTCAGCTATTCTTTTCATGCCGTCCCACAGTCCCTGGCTGCGCTCCGCATCGTGCGGCACAATCTTTTGAGCCGGTTCAAGAATTCAAGGGGGCTTTTAGGGCTTCGCATAAAATTACAGAGCTGTTTTTTTGTGCTGCTATTGGTGGGAAAAGGGCATGGTGCCTTCTGGTTGCACGGATTTATTAATCTGCAGACTGCATTAAATGGGGTGCTAAGCCAGTCAATCCAGTCCGCATAGTTTAGAGGGTTTTTGCCTTGCTCTGCATGGAGACCTGTGGCTTGCAATAGGTTTGAGCCTCATAACTTCTCATTTACAGCAAACTTAAAATGACAGATTCATTGGCTGAACATTTAAGATTTGTAATGAGATTTGTGTAAGATTTGAGTGTTTTCAATGAGATTGACTGGTGATATGGCAACTACAAGTAGTAGTTTGCTCAAGTATTGTACAGTTGTAAATACATGGGCAAGTGAGTCTTGGGTATCTACACGTCCTTTGCACATCATCGTCATTGGAATGATACTGAATAGCATGATTTCGAATGCTTTAATAGCAGAGCTCAGAGCAGCTCATCGGCAGAAATCCTTTTTAATTACTGTGTTGTCAAAGCATTATCAGCCATTGGCTCTAAACCCAGAAATAGGAAGACAATTATAGTTTCCTTGTGGTCATGTAAACACATGCTTTTTATGAGAGTTGAGCACTAAACTCAACCAGCTTCCTTCACCTTCATGTGGGTTTTGAATATAAAAATAACAGTGTGAAACCGTGTGTATGCATTTGCACATGTATGTGTGTGCGTGTGTGTATGTATGTATGTATATATATATATATTATACACACACATATATGTGTGTGTGTGTATATATATATAAAATATACATATACACACATTACGTTTAAGTTAGTTTAGTCTCTGGCTAGTCATATAGTCATAGTTTGGGATGGGACTGAGGAATGCATGCAGTTTTGTCAAAAGTTGCATATGGATAATTGATGAACACTCATATCCCTCCCCAAGCTGCTGTTGAAAGCTCCTACCCATAGTTCACCCATAGGCCCCCACAGGCCATTTTTTCTGCCACCTAGGAGTTTCTGGAATAATACAGTGATCTAATCGATTTCCTCATTTACCTCAGCTTTCACATGTTTGTGTTCCCTCTGTTAGTATTGTATTTCACTTTGGTGGCCATTTTCTCTGGTCAGGGCGAATGTCTCCAGTTGTTCCACAATTGACTTTGGCTTTTCTGGTTTTTCCAATCCCTTTGGAGAACATATTTTGCCCTGTACTTTGTGATGATGTCATTTTGATTGAGTGAGTGATTGATTGATGTCAAATTGATGCCTTTTGTTGAAGGTGTGTTTCAGACGCTGGACATGCAATGCTTTTCAGGAAGGTCTCCCATGTGCAGAATACTTGCTGTTCTTGTTTAGATAACATAACTTCCTCCTGACATTAGACTGTCCCAAAATTTTACCAGCAAGATGGGAGATTCCAAAAAAAATTTCTCTCTGATAAGTGAAGCCCTCTATGGTTCTGAAGTTTCTAAAACCAGAGTTAATTAGCCACAATGCTTTTACAAGAGCCATGATTGTTGCAAACTTTGCCCATACCAGAAATGGGTATTGGTGGGTGCATGATTTGATCCATGCTTTCAGTATCTTACTGAAGTGCACAAACATAGTGCAGCACCCTTGTATTTAAATAGGTGCCCTCCTCACAGTGTTTAAGTAATTAATTAAGCTCAGTTACATTACTATACAGCAAGTACCATTCCTTTTGGTGAGCTCACTTAAGACTTAAGGATGTCAGTATTGGGAAATTTTCAAACAGAGGTGTCCGGTTTTTTAGGTGAAGCATGGCCAACTCTTTACTCCATATGAGACTAGAGGTAGTGCTGAGTTATACCATTTTCTTATTATGTTTAGGAGAAAGAACGCAAAGATATCAGTCTTTGCCAGCTGCTGATTGCTGCTTTATACAGTGACTAAAGATCTGTCAAATCCACCTTGCATTATCAACCGTCCACAGTGGTACTGCAAACAGCCGTTGCTTTAGCCTTGTGCATATCACATGGCTGAGTGTTGAATTGGTCTTGGCTTTGATTCACGGTGAGAAAGATGCAAGCTCTCTCTCATCAGTGGTAAAAAAAAGCATCCTTTAGCCGAAGACCCAGTTTGGCGCAATTATCCGACCCCTTTTGGAATAATGCGTTTTTCAGAAAGGGGTTATGTGCTTGCGCATTCCAAGAGTAAAAGCAAAAGAGCAGTACATGTCATCAACACCTCCCTCTGTTGTTTCCCTTGGCATGTGAGCATCAGGGCTCCTTCACCACTGCTCCATAGCTCTCAATTAGCAGCGTTCTGGTGACCTGCTGCAGCACAGCCAACATATATTAAATGTAAGTGAAGCAGCTGATGGCAATGCCCCCCTCCTCACCACCCCATCCCCCGAAACTGTAATCTCTTTAACATTGCTGCAGAGAGAAAGCATTGTTCGTTAGAAAGAAAAGCTATTAATCCGTGCATTCCCACTGAGGTGTTTGTATTGGCTGGCTCCGTCTGCTGAAACAAGCAGAATTTGTCATTGACGTATTTATTACAACAAAACTGGAGTCTGCCAGTTGGGCCCACATCCTGTTCATTAGAGAGATTAAATTTACTCAGAAATATGTAATATTAATTTAGTCATGCATCATTAAGCCTTGTGTGGAAACAAA
The DNA here is from genome assembly GCA_019176425.1 of Megalops atlanticus. Classification (NCBI taxonomy): domain Eukaryota; kingdom Metazoa; phylum Chordata; class Actinopteri; order Elopiformes; family Megalopidae; genus Megalops; species Megalops atlanticus. The sequence goes on along the minus strand of CM032887.1, from coordinate 24,390,484 downwards.
GTTGAGAGGAGTACTTAATAGTCTCTGGCCCTTTTTTATGGTCTTCCTGTGAGACAGTGTTATAGGCTCAAACATCAGCAGGTACAGTACTAAACTGCACCACGATTAAAAGGTTAATGTTTGATTTTTAATGCGACCTCGGTATGAAGGCGTTCACTCTTTGCTTCAACCCCTGACAGCCTTTTGAAGTTTTCATTTTTTTCGAAAGCTTGTTAAAATATATATGGAGACCTGACAAAAGGTTTTATACTGTAGCTCTAACTAATTTGTGACCACAGCTTTATTGCATAACACACCCACCAGCTGGGTGAGGAATTTGCTAGTCGCAGATGAATGCTAGGAGGAGTCACCCCACTAAAGTACGGTGTTTTTCTTCCCCTGTTGTGTTGCTTTCCCCTTTAGAATATGAGGAGGAGGAGGAGTGGAGCGCCTGGTCGCCGTGCAGTGTCACATGTGGCCACGGCAACCAGAAGAGGATCCGCTCGTGTGGCTATGCCTGCACGGCGACGGAGTCCAGAACCTGTGACCTTGAAAGATGCCCAGGTAATGTTTCTCTCGCTGTCTTATGTTTGTCCGCCTCCAGCAAAACTACTGCACTGTCGGTGGTTAGTACCCTCTCTGTACAGCTGCCCCACCACGGCCCCATTCCACTAAGTGAGTAGATGAGTTTCAAGGAAAGCAGCTAAAGACTGTTTGTGATGGCCTCTTTGCTGCCTCAAAGGTCTGCACGGTGGTTACGAAAGATGAAACAGGTCTGCATTGAAGTCATGCCTTCCAGGTCTCCTTCACAGCTCATTTTGGCCCAGGGCTAAATAAATATGATGCTTATCAGTCTGTTTTAGAAACTGCCATCACACTTCACCACGTATATAATGTGCCTTTGAGGGCTGTGAGCATTCCCGATACTTAGTTCCTTGCAGACGGCTCAATGAGTGCATTTACAGTACCCTTCTCTCCTGGGAGAGAGCCAGGCCCACAGACAGCAGCTCCAATGATTTCCATGCCCTCTCTAAGCAGCACAGTTTTCCAGTAGAGATAGAGTACCAGGTCTCCACCCCCCAACTCCAGACCACCCCATCTTACAGTTTTCATGTTGGAGGACTTCTGGGACTTTTGCACAATTGCTGTTTTTTTAAAATGCTGTGCTTCAGCTAACCTGAGGCCACTTTCAACATTGTTGCTTTCTCATTGCTGGCCCTTAGATGACCTGAACGCAGTGACTGACCTCATGCCTTATGAGATGGAGAACGGCACGGAGCCTTTCGATGCAGGTCAGTGGAATAGCTATTTCAAGAAGTCTTTAAAAGAAACGCTCCTCTCCTTGCTCAGACTTGTCCCCCTGTTTTTAGGTTACACTGAGCCACAGCCTCCTTTTGCGAAAAAGTTAAAAACAGAAACTGTCAATGAAGTCTGGGCCTGAATTTGATTGTATGTCTCTAACTAAAAGAAACAACCAAGGTTTTCTTTTGCACCGAGTTGCTTCATGAGTATGTTTAACATCAGGAGTGAAGTCATGTGGATCACATCAATGCTGAGTGCTTCAGCGTTTGGGATTTAGCGCTAGTCCAGCTTGACACACGATTCCCTGTAGTTTAAACGACCTGCTGCTTTGGGGGACTGTTCTTCTGGGGCTGTAATCACAGGGAAGTACTAGGAGTCCAGTCAGAGTGTAAAAAAATATCCATATTCATGATATTAGGTATTGCTCCTCTGAGAGCATTATCGAGACTGAGAAATACCATCTGTTCTCCTAGAAAATATTTTATTTTTTTGTTGCTCTCCCACTTCTGGTGGCAGGGTCTGAAAGTGATAGCTCTTTTCACTCCACAATAATAATAAAGAAGACTGTACTAAAACATAAGATAAAGTGTGAGATTTTTTTCTTTAATTCACTATGGAACATAAATGTTTATAATGAGAATGTTCCAATTTAACCGCAGTCTCCTACGTAGATATTATTTCTTGGCCTGGGCTTCCTACGTCTAAGGTTTTCAATACTGTTTGATATACCTGTATTTCAGAGATCCTCAGCCCATCAGTCTATAACCAGAGGTTTTACGCCACGGGCATTGCATTATATTTAGGAATCTTCAGTTGCTTGCATTTTCATATCAGCTAACTTTTCTGCTAATAGATGCAGTATTAAACTGTTCAGTTGCTGTTCATTACAGAAGGTGCAGTTCATAAAATAAAATATCTCTGAAACTGAAACACATCATCCAAGATCTTTCAGCCTTTACATTTTGTGTGTGCTCTTTATTAATTGAATTGACAGTATGCTATTTGTTTGTATCCAGATTAAATCCTACCATGACTATTAGTTTACCATCTACATGTCATAATTTGAGTCAAATTTGAGCCCTGTAGTTGAATGTGTAGTCTGTTAACCTAGGCCCTCGTAATTTAACCTCATTCTCTATGGTTCCAATTTTCCGCAGATGTTGACAGCTGTGAAAAGTGGCTGAACTGCAAGAACGACTTCCTGCAGAAGTACCTCCACCAGGTCCTGACGGAGCTGCCCAGCTGCCCGTGCAGCTACCCCTCGGAGGTGGTCTACAGCGCCGTCAACATCTTCGACGAGAAGCTGAAGAAGACCTACCGGTGGCGCGACGCCAGCGGGCCCAAGGAGCGGCTGGACATCTACAAGCCCACCGCCAAGTTCTGCGTGCGCTCCATGCTCTCCTTCGACAGCACCACGCTGGCAGCGCAGCACTGCTGCTACAATGAGCACATGAAGCTCATCACCCGGGGCAAGGGGGCCGGCGCTCCCAACCTCATCAGCACCGAGTTCTCCCCCGAGCTCCACTACAAGGTGGACGTGCTGCCCTGGATCCTGTGCAAGGGCGACTGGAGCCGCTTCCACGCTGTCCGGCCCCCCAACAACGGCCTGCAGTGCACGGAGAACCCCCAGGAGGACGTCTACATGAGTGAGCTGGAGGAGGCCAGGGAGTATTGAGTCCTTGGGGAAAAAAAGGGGAAAAAAAAACAAATCTCCTTCAGTCCCGCGTCCTGTCGCAGCGATGGACAGAATGGACAGACCGTAACGAAACATATCTCTCCGAAAGCTTTCCCAAGGCCTTTCTGCATCCAGCATGGGATTCGACCTTTTCATTTACTGTGGAATGCTGTAACGTGTGTATGTATGACGCATTACGCTGGTGTCCAAAAGCTAGGGTGGTTGATACTGGCACTTTTCTCTTGAAAAGATTAACCTCCCCCAACCCCGCTTTTTTAATATTATTCTTTGTTTTAGAAGACTTCAGGTGTTGCAGGAAATACAGACATTTCACAGATATCGAGCTGGTAATTTATTGCTGGAAAAATCTTGGGATTGGGACAGTGGTTGGGATAATTTTAACACTGATGTTCATCAAAACAGAAATAACACTGGCTTAAGAACTTTTGGAAAGCGCCTAACAGACTTGGATGCAAAACGCTCCCCTCCAAACACTCTCTCTCCACAGAATCACATGTGCTGCTACAAAGGAAAAAGAGACTTGGGGTGGGGGTGGGTGCTGCGTCCCCACCTTCTAGAATGTGGACGCTGTATTTATTTGATTCTACGGGCCATTTTGGTTTTCAAAGACTGTTTCACAAAACAAATTCTGGTCAAGCTGCTAAAGACACAATGAGTTCAAACACACTATTCCTTTTCATCCCATATTTAAAGCTTTTTGGATCAGCCTTTCTTTGGGCAAGGTCAGTCTAGATTTATCAAACCCCCATTTTTGCTTCTCCTGTATGTTTTTTGTTTGGGGGCAGTGTTTCTGAAATGATACTATTCAGTCCTCTATCCTTTTATAGGGTGAATTTTATAGGCTCTTTTCACAGAGGAAAATATATGATATGAATATGGGCCTGAAATGGAGTATCAAAATCACTTCAACATATTTGACCTTCTTAGGATCTTAGGTCTTGACTTATTTATTTACATAAATCTAGTGAGGCCTTATGTCCCAGGACACAAAACAGATATGTGATGTTCCACATTGATTGCTGTTTGAACTGAAGTTGCACTGGGGCATAATTAGATTATCTGAAAAGTAAGGCAGTAAAATAAGTACATTGAAATAGTCTGTTAGATATTCTTAGCCTGGTGGCAGAAAGCTGTATTGCTATGTTCCTAGCATTTGGATTGCTCCATATTATCTAAGCTATGATTGGGTCCCCTTGGGTTTTTTTCCCTTTTTCCTAAGGTTTGTCTTTGTGCTAAATGCGATCCAAGAAATGCTTGACACTTAGGGGTGTTACTACAGAGTTGATCTTTTCTCCGAAGGTGGGAGGTGACACTCTAGAAGTAAATGGATGCCTTTGTAAACAGAGGATCTCTTTGAACATTATCACTCATCTCCGAATCACAATCAAAGGCCTGTGCTTATATAGGATGTTGTTTTAAGAGCTAAATCCTCACCTTTCACAGATTGTGTTTTTCGTGAGCTGTGTTATTGAGAGATGTTGACGCGGAACACCATGATTTGAGCTTGAAAGGCCCATGTTGACAGAAGCCTGTCCCATCCAAGAATAACAGGACTCAGCTCTGGTGTCATTTAACAAGTTGGGGGCTTTCTATTTGCTGGTTTGGGTTTTCCCCCAATCTATATCAGACAGTATCTCATAAAAAAAAAAAACTGGGTTTACGGTATCTGCCGAACACACTGCCTCCAAAGTGCAGGACGTCAAAGGACAGCATGTTCATCAGCCAATCGGAGTAAGTCCTGACAACACAAACTGTGTAACACAGTAGTTTTAGAATCAACCACAGCTGAGGCATTGAGACTAAAACCCAATGTGAACTCAAACTACATATTTGACTGCCTGTCAGGAGCAATTTTGCCTTTGGTCTTTTGCCATCAGCATATGTATAAACGACACGATTAACCTTTGATGAAACACACAGTTACCTCTTTCATACAGCTTTGATTGATTGATTGTTATGTAGTTATAGGCGAGGTTGTTCAGGGACTGTCTTGTCATATTTACGTCATGTACGAGGTTAAAGCAAACCTTGGTGTGCTGGAAACTTCTGGCTAATGCAAATACCTCTCTGTTGTCAGTTAAAATGTCATTTCTGGTGAAAAAATTCTGGTACAGTTCACCTTACACACACACATCTCACATGTTTCTGTACATACCCCATGCATTCTTTGCATATTGTAAACTAGCCAGTCCTCTGTCATTCTTGGATAACTTGATAATTGATTGAGCAGTTACACATTGATTGAGCGAATGATGGGTATCTTGGGATGATCTAAACTGAACTTTTCTTTGAAGTTGCTCAGAAAGGGCCATATTATCTGTTGACCTTTACACATTTAAATTATATTACTGCCATTGTGTTTGAGTGAAGTGAAGCTAAATCTGCGTGTGGTCCCCTTTTCATAACCGTAGTCAAATTTGGTTTGGTTTTGAGCGTCCAACAGGAGTTTATTAAATAGTCTCAAACATAATCACTATGGTCAAAATGAAATTACTTGCGCTATTCTGGAATAACCATAAAATATGATTGAATGAATACACATGCAATCATTTTTGCCTCATTACCATTCTGGCTAAATTCTTCTTAGTTTATTGCAAACTTGACTTAAATGTGAGTATGGACTATTTTTGGTGCTCTTAATAGCAGAAAAAAAATGTTACCAGGTAAAACCTTATCCCAAATGATGCAAATGCATTTTGACAGCAATGGTAACTAGTATTTGGACTCTTTTTAAATCAAATCTGTTTGAATGTATTTTCATATTGACAAATTAAATCACACATATGGCTCAACACAATCTGATACACATCAGCTGTGAAACTGTTATTAATTTTGGTGCACTGAATGTGCAATGTGTGTATCTCATTTTAGACTATTGCTGATCGCTCAACACCTGCAAAAGTTTTTTTTTCCCCCCTCCGGCTCTAATGTGGTTCATTTTTCAGGTGTAGCCTGTGGAGGCGGGGGGGTCAGTGCATAGTCTAATGGTGCTCTAAGGAGAAAGGTTAGAGATCACTCTGAATGAGAGAGCACACTTTTCATTGAGTCGGGAAAGGGGGGCATAACTATTTTCACTGATGTTTACTTTGGCCAGGGCTCTCGAGTAGTGATTGTTTCGAAACCATTTCCCTGCTTTCCTTGTCACCAGAGAGGTGCGGTGCAGCCTCTTTCAAGGCTGGCCAGCATTTCTGATCCTCGGAGCTGCACAGGGCAGAAACTGGGCAGAAACTGAAAAGCTTTGGGGGTTTCAGTTAGACATCAGTGTGGTATAATCTGACTTTTTTTTTTTCTTCTCACTGGCAGCAGATACATTTACTGATACGGCAGGGTTTGCATGGCTGTGTTCTGTGATATTTTTAAAAAAATTCTTTTTATTTGTGTTTAATTTTGTATTCAAGATGTTACAAGTATGCATTCCAGTGCTCCCCCTAGAAGTTGATCTAAAATGCTCAAGTTCAGGTGAACCAATGTAATTGGGATAGTCTGGGACTACTATAGCATGGTAGCCTACTATATAGTAGTATAGCTTACTTTAGAAGACTGTAAAATTAAGAAATGTCCAAAAATTCTGGGCTCATTAACAAAGCACCAGTTCAAAGAATAAGATGATATGAAGTAATCTATTTCATATCCTGGTAGATTATTCAAAATGCTCCTGTACTTACAAAATGTTCAACAATAGATAAACGTCATTGGTCATTTCTTTTTCCAAAAATCAGGAACATTTTGTGTTGCCTTCATTGGCGAAGTGCAGTTTCTGAGCTGTGTGTATACACTTGGATTAAAGTTTAAAGTTTACGTCACAAACCTTTTATCAGGAATAATATTTTAAATGTATGCGATACCGTATCACATTTTGAATATAACATTTTTTGAGAGGCACTTTATTTAAATAGACATACATATATTACATTGTACCAACATGTTTTTTGTTACTGTTGTAAAGAGATAACTTGCTAAAATGCTGCATTTTCTTTTTTTAAAGGATTTTGTATGTAATGTAAGTATTGTTTAGCATGATGTATTGTGCTTTTTAAAAAAAATTGGTATTAGATATATTCTTGTACAGTATTTATTGTCCATCGTTTAATAATTGCTTAAGCTTTGTAAGAAATATTCAAATGATTCTATGATACTGAAGGTGCACTATTGAATCTGAATAACATCCTAAAAGGGATCTCTGTTATGTGAAAAGGGAAACCATTTGCATTACTTTACACCACTTCAACAAAGTGTATTTTCATTTATGTCATTCTTGTCTGCAAGTTATAAATGTGCTGTGACAAATATAATAAATATACAAATGTTTGCCACAACTGTCTACTGGAATTTTTCATCCATTGATGTGTGGTCATTTTTCAGTTGTATTCATAAACAGGCTATGAACTGTGGATGAGGGTTAGGATTCTGCCCACGTGTGTGCGCTACTCATTTCCATATGGTTGAGCTGATGTAGGTTCTGTAGGGACACAAAGAAAACTGCATATGAGGAGGAAATAACTCACCCCTTACTAATTAAAAATCTGGGTCAAAGAATCACATTTTATATGCTGATGCAGTCCTGTTAGCTTATTAGCCTAGCCTATTACCTATTAGCAACTGGTTAGTATTTTAACAGATGGGTAATGGGTGCAATGCATCCGCGTACAACAGTCATTCAGTTTTTTCCAGAGTTTTCATCTGTTTTGAGTTGTGACGGAATGAATCCCCTGACCACCGATCTGTCCTATGCCACAATCCGACTGAATTATTCTGCTGCCAAAAACACCAGCCCACAAAGGCTTGGATGAGCAGTCTGGCTTTCTTCAGCTGATTGACTGGAAGCAGGCCCCTACCTGGTCGATAAAACATCTGAATGGACAGCGGCCAAGGTGTTGAATCAGTCGTGCCCTTGCTGTGCCTTAACCAGGACCGTGCAGGGATTGCCGACTGATCTTTGAACACCCAAAGCCTTTGCACATGTGTAGCGGCCTGCTCTCAATTATGAGTGGAATACTCTGTGTAATTCCTTTTTCCTAGGCAAACCTGCCATATCTTTTAAAGATGGGTAGCTAAACCATTTAGCAGAAGTTCAGACAAGAACGGTCTATAGCACAGCCATATTAAAAAGTTGGGACAATTCAAATACTGTCTTTGAAAATTGCCTCAATAAGTATTTATATGCTCGGCTCAACTTTAAATAGTCTTGTTTCAAGGTTAAAGGTTTGCATACAGGAAATGTTATAATGAAAGCAGTTGGCTGACGTGTAATATGAATCACGTCGAGAGTGCTCATGGGTGTTTCTGAAGCTTATCATAAAATTGCTATCCGACTATGTCACTGCCATCTGTTACTCTAATGAACTAATTGCCTCCACGTTAAGCATAGCTTGAATACCTCGGCCAGGCCGCAGTCTGAATGCGATCCAAGTCAGGTGCTGCTCTTGGTGAGGTCATAGAGAACCTCCACAGAGTGTAAAAGCCTCTTTGGATCCCAGTACATTTCCTGAATGGTTCAGCAGAATCTTTCCAACTGGTATAGTACTCCGCTCTGGCCTGGCCTTCACATTTCATATAGTTCTTTCCCTTTGCACACCTCTGTTTTTGCTCTAATAAAATTGCATATTTTGGTTCAGGGAATGACAACAACATTTTGCCATGGGTTTAGTTTGGTTGTAAAACATAGAGTTTCAGAAATAAAGTGGTAGTGGAGAGTAACTGCTAGTCACAAAAGACATATACAAAGTGCATATAGTTCTGTTCCACTCACATTTCTCCTCATCAGAATTAGAGTTTTCTACTGCCTGTTTCCAGTTATACTGCCATATAGCTTTTAAAATTGGATTGCAGCAAAAGTGTGATATTGGTAATTGTGGTATTATAAAATACCCTATTCTCAAAAAAAGAGTTATGATTATGTGTATAAGTGTGTATATGTGGATGTAATTCCAAACAGATTCTTTTCCTGTCTCCATGTAGAACAAGACAGTTCAGTGATGTCCACTTCCTTTTATTCATAAGCCTCGGGTAATGTTCTATGACATATAGAAGCATTTCTATTTTTTATGTATAAAAATAATTTCTTACAGTAAATCAGACATCTTTCAATAGCTAATAGGGTATCCTTGTTCTTGTTTTATTTTCATATGTCACAAATTTCCCTCTTTACTTGATTTTTCTTCACTGAGAACTGCAGTCATTTTGCCATACTGGAGTTCAAAATGTATTATAATTTGCATCTGAGTTCCTATTAGGTTATACATTTAAAAATGTCATTCAGTATGTGTGGACAAGAAAAAAGAAATGAATGCACTGAGCAGAACTGAATTGCCCTTTAATTACTAGACTAAATAATTGATGCTGTGAGAGCTTCTTATACCAAAAAGAGAAGGGGATTACTTCATGCATTCACTAAATATATTTTTCCTATTCCTGGTGTGCATACAGTATACAGTTTGTTGTCTTAAGGCATCACTTTGTGTTTGAGATTAAGTAAAGCTCAGGGCATCTGTCATATTTTTGTCAGATACAATATTGCTTATTCAGAAGAATAAATGGGAGCATTTACAGTTCTCTTTGAAGTTTGTGCCACCTTCAAAAGTCTCCCACCATAACATTGTTTTTGTACCAATGGAAATAACAAGCAGAAATTATGGTCACTGAAAGTTAAAAGAAGTTATTTATTGCACATTGGTTTTATGGTTCCCATGCTGAACTCAAGGCCCACTTCTCAAAGGTGAATCCTGGAGGTCATACAAAGATAACTGTACCTGTATCACTGTGTGTTTTTACTGAAAACAGCTGGAGTCAAGAGGGAAGAGTTTGCTTTGTTTCCTGGGTAGAGAAGAAACAAAAATAAATGGTGGAGAAATGGTTATGCAACAGTGGTCAAACATTTATTCTGGAGTGCAGAAAAAATAAGTGTATTTATACATATATACTTTACACAAATCAATGTATTACAGATGATTTTGGAGGGTAGTCAAGTTAGTTCTTTGAAAGTTGGCAGAGTCTTAAATTTTGACTTTGAAGTCATTCATTGTTCATGCTTTGTGCAAAAGGTATCAGAGGATTTCTTCAGCGTTCATTAACAATTGCATTATAATGTTATCCTTTATCTTCAAGACAGAGGACATCAAGTAACACGTATCCAGTTGTGGTCACTAAGCAATCATTGTCACAACAGAAGATGAGAGTTGTTTTTTGTGTGCTGGCTTGTACTGATGCCCTGCATATTTTGCAGACATCACAGATGTCCACAGCAGAGTTGGGGTCAATTCCATTTCAATTCAGTCAATTGAAATAATAAATTGAAATTCAATTCATGAATTGAAATTTGTCCCATCATTTTCATTTAAAATTTTTACTTTGTGAGTTGAATTTCAATTAATTTCTTCAACTGACTGCACTGAAATGGAATTGACTTCATCTCCAGTCCACAGCATCAGATCATGTAAATGTAAAATATACCTACTTTTTTTTCTCTGATTTCCTTTTTCACAATATCAGTAAATCTGATTCAGTTGTTTGGCACACACAGCCTCAGTACAGTAAAGTATAATGAGGTTACCACTGTAATTTTCCCCCTCAGACTCCTGGAGATGTAAACTCATTAGCATTAGCAATGAAGTTCAGACCCTTTGACACCATTCATTGACCATGCAGACAGAGGCAGCACTGGAACCATGATCCATGATCACAGCTGACAACAGCACTAGACAGAAGACTGCGGTGCGTAGCTAGAGTAATCATTGGTAAGGAAGTATAAACAGACCTGATTCAGATGACTGTTAGCTGTTGAAAAGCTGCTTCTGTGGTTTGTGGAATGTCTTGCTGTTTGTCAGTGTGGGTCCATCTAATGTCAAACACTATGTTGTAAGCTGTTGTAATTAAATGACATGATTAACAGCAAGTGCAGTTTTTTCCACTTGCTATATTAGCGGGTTTTCTGTGTTGGCATCTCTTCTTCATATGGTCTTGACAATCATCTCAGTATTTTTCAAACACCCAAATACATAGGCATAAACCTTCAAATGGCACACAGCTCAGTCTGTGTCATGTTGAACTGACCACTCCCAAAAACTTATAAGAGTATCTTCCTTCTCTGAAGGAATCATGTCTTTGATTTCTATATTTCCATGCATTAAATAAATCAGTGAAAAGCAATTACTAGTCCTTGTATCTACTAGCCTTTTATACTCAATGAGTTCTTCTGAGCCGTAGCAGATGTGTATGACAACAATGCTGTCAACAATGGACAAACATGCTTTCTTCCAATTCACTCTCTTGGGCACTGGACCAACCTGCTATGATAGGTGAATATCCATTAGCCAATGGCCACTAGCCACAGAATACTTCTTTACTTCTTTGTATGACTATTCTACTAAGCCTGCAAATTATTTTTCAAAAGAATTCACCTGTGCCTTCATTTCTCATTACTGAGACAAATGATCCTGGTCTGGCTACTAGAATCTATTAAAAATCAAAGCATTTGGCTTGCTGGGGAAGGTGATCATTTTTAATAGGAGATCAAAGCATAATGACTCTTGTGGTTACAGGTTCATAATTCCATGCACAAGGCTGAAATGCTCGAATAAAAACACTCAAGTAAACCCTGTGGCACCAAGAGGCCTCGGTAAGACCATTCAGTCATTGCCGGCTGAAGGAACGGAGCAGCGCTTGAGAGAGGCTTGTTTTACAACCATTGTCAGGGCCATAAATATGAGAGCGCGAGATCCAAAGCAGACCTCAGCAAAGTGAATCCAGATGAGAGACGATGGATACGACCATCATGAGCGGAGATCAAAGGCTCCAACACACCGGTGAGTTCCAGCACAAACTTTTCCACTCAAACAGTCTTCCATGTTATTTTTTTTCTTCCTACAATACAACTTATCTTCACGCTGCTTTATCTTCAGGCTCCCTCTGTTTGACTTTTCCTTATTTTTCTCATTCCTTTCCAACACTTCAGACACTTCTGGAGGAGTTGAACTAGGGACAGCGCAGCACAATGTGTGAGAAGGCTGGTAAATGACAGCACTGCGACAGGCAGCAAAATGATAGAGGGGATACACATGGCTCTGCTTCAAACTTCAAACCTGTCTTTTGAACCCTTAATAAATAACGGTGAAACTGAGGTTTACCTTTTTCAGTGTCACCTGTCACAACCATTTGTCATTTGTAAATATTAATGGCATTCATGAAGTAATCTGTCACTCAAGTCAATCAACAGGTTGGCAAACTGACATTATGTATGTATGCAGGTTTGAAATTAGTGATGGTTGCTCAGCATTTCAGACCAATCAGGCGTGTTAGCTTTACAGTCACAAATTGGTATATGACAGTATTTAAATGATTGAGTACCAAAAGACAACCATGACAGTTAGCCACTGTCCAGAAGCAAAAGGACAGTGTGCTGCTATACAAGATGTTCTTTTTACGACCTGTCACATGGAAGAACTGCCTGACATGAAGACACTAAATAGCCCATTTACAGTCTCCAATTGTTAAACAAATAACCTCAATTAATTGTGCTGGTAATGAAATGGTTTTCATTTATGATCACTACGTTCAAACAGGGTTCTTGAACTGAACTGTGAGGGAAAATGAGACAAGTAAAGGTTTGGAGGTGGAGTCTCCATTGTTAGGAATGGTCATTAATGGCTCCACAATGGAACTATTTTAGGGAGAACCAACACTCCTGATGCCCCAGATATTTACCCAGAGCAGACCATGGCAGGCAGGTCACGCTCAACAGATTTGAACTGCAGACAGGAGTGGCCGGCATATTGTGGGGCCTTGACCCTTCTCTTCAGGAGCACTGTTTGTCCAGATAAAGTGTTTACCTGTCACTCACCTTTAATTTGTACTCTTCTCCGAAGTGTGAGGGATAGCCAGCGGCATGCTGTCTCATAGCACATAGGAATGTTTGCCTGTATCTCCACTTCACTGTCTGCCGAGGTTACAAGTGGAGAATATGTCTGCGGAATGTTTTTGAGTTCAGTGTGATACAGCAGTTCTAAAACGGTTGTGTTACTCATTTAACTTGAAAGGATACACTTATGTTCTGTTGTGCTGAAATTTGCTCTGGATAAGAGCATAAATGAATGTCATGTAATGTGATGTAATGTAACATGATCATTACAGTTGCCTCATAATCATCATCTTTACCATCAAAAGCATTAGCATCATCACCGTCTCCAGACTGGGGTGCTTGTCTTGCATTATGAAATAGAGAATCTGTATGAAGAACCATCCAGCGTCCCAAATACAGAATGCCACTGTGCACTCCTCTGTCGAAAATCTTCTGGTCTCTCATTAGCATTAAGGCTGTAGGTAACACATGCTCCATACACAAGGGTGGTAGGTTGGGAGTGTGAAATATTCCACATTTGCTTGGTGATGTTTGCTTGCACCTGATGGATTTCCCAGTATGCATTAAATTTATTCAGAGGCATGCTGAAGACTTTCCAGGAACATTCTGCCAATGCTCTGCACAGTTCTGAACAAAAGTCTGTTTTGTGAATGGCTCTCAAACTACTTTTAAGAGATTTTTAGATCTGTGTGCCCAAATCATACAAAGCCTGTCATATTTAGTACTGCTGGTGTACTTATCTGCAATGGTGGTAAAGAAGTAAATATATTATTTATGTGGTAGAAAAATGAATGAAAAATATTCTCCATACCTGCAAAATTATTCTGAGCACAACATTTTTTGGAATGAAGACCACTACTGTAAATTAAAACATGACATGGAAAAAACATTCACTTAAGTGATGCACCTAAAATGTCTGAAAGGGGTTTTATTTGCTTATCACCATTATGTTCCAGTAGCAGAAGTAGCACTAGAAGTATACAGCATTGCTTCGCTGTTGGGTCTTCAGGTAGAGGATGAATTAATCTCCATTTGTGTCTTGCCGTACTTTAAATGTATTCTGTTGGGCTTTTGCTGTAACTGTATGCTGCCGTGGCAATCGACCTGAGACAATTTCATTGAAGAGTGCACTTATGTGTGACAGAGTAACAAACTGTGAAATTCATCATATAAGAGACACCCAGACAGATGGTACATGCATATCAGTGATGATTGTGCTGAGGTTCCCTGTCTGAAAAGAACAATGAGAATGAGTTTGTAATTTCAATAATAATACACTTGTTACGAATCAGTGTGCCATATTATTGATTGCTTAATGAATATGAACTCATTATTCATTTATGACTAACTTGTACTGGGGGGCGGGGTTGGGGTGGGGGGGCGGGGGTTGAAAGGGTGGGCGGAGGGAGGGTTGGGGGTTGGCGGAATCAATCATATTTCCCTTTTATTGACAGAAACTAGGCCAGATGTCAGCTGGAAATGCACCTGGAGATTGCAATGAACAAAAGTCTTAATGACAAGCCGTTATTAACTCATGAGGGACAGAGCCTGATCGGGATGGGGGAACGTGGCCAAACACATGCTGACCACATTCACATGCTGGAAAACAAAATAAATCTCCACAGATGTGAGGCCAGAACAGAAAGAACAGGGGAAAAAAGGGAACAACAAAAACAAAGAGTTTTGGAGAACAAATCGCCAATAATATTTCATAGCTTCTCTTAACCATGACTGTATTTCTCTGAAATGACCAAACTTGTCTTTTATACTTTAAACACTTTCATTGTGCGCACACTCCCACTTTCTTCATTCTTTCCCTCCCCCTGTCTCTGCCTCCTATTCTGCAGCACAGAAAATGCTCTCAGTCAGTTTAGACTGAGTCCAGTATTTTTAAACACCTGCGTATTCTTTTCATATTGTGTTTTTATATTATTTATCCTGTATAAATAGAAGTAAATTAAATGGGAAAAATGAAAAGCCCTTTACTGAAATATCAGCTTGAGAAGAATGAGGGCATGGTTCCTGTTATCTCGGTGGTCTTGGCGATCTTGTTCCAAAGAGGAATGGTTGATAGCCATTAAATTAGAATGAAGGGAAGAACCTGTCAAAATGAATGGCGATTAAAAACACCTTTGTGCTTCAGATCACGTGTGGACATCAGAAAAAAAATGTAATCTAGCCTAAATAGTCTGTTTCATTCGTTGTTCTTGTTATAGTTTCGAAGACAATGATAGATTTCATTACACTGAAAGCAGTTCAATGAAGCACTTGCCATTCTTGCGCCCACAAAATTAAGTGCTTAATCCCAGGACACTCTGGACATAATTAATAAAGCTCATTCCCATCAACCATCTCTCCATCCGAGACAGAGGGAGGGGGGAGGGAGAGACAGTCTCTACTCTTTTGGCTATGAAAGAGGAGCAATGTGCATTGACATTGGCAGCCAAAGCCGCTCAGGCCCTCTGCCAGCTCCTGGTGGTCAGTGCCCTGTTTACTCTTCCCAACCGACAGGAATACCAGATTTCCTATGTGTGTCCCGCAAAAAGACCAGCAAACAGCACGCCTCTTAGTCAATGAGAGGTCTGTGTCGCCCGGCGAGCCTCGGGCCGCAGCTCACGCCGGCTCGGGGACGCCGCGCTAACCCGCACAAAAAGCGCAGTGTGCGGCGGAGGGCCCTCATCACGCAACGAGATGTGCGCGGAGCCTCCGCTCAGAGGACGTCAACAACTCATCGTCTGCGCCCCTCACTGAGCCTTGGCTGGGATGGTAGTTGTTGTCTGAGCAAACACTTTGCTTACTGAAAAAGGAAAACTATCGCTCATTAAGACGGATTGAGCGAATGAAAGTCTTCATGGTATCATCAGCTCAATTCATTTCATGTTATGTTTTGAGGTGGGTTGTCTCAAAGCAAGGGTTTACAGACATTCAAATTGATTAATGATCAATTTTAAAATAAAATAAATGATGGAGTTTTTCAATATTGCTCCACTGTTTCAGTTTCTCCCATGTCTGTTCAACAATATGTACTGTTCATAACCTAACCTAATAAGACCACTAACATTGTTACACTTGTAAAGATGGCAGAAACTGCCAACCACAAACAGACTACATGATCAGCATCATAAACTCCCTTGTTCTCATCAGTTTCTCAGCTCTTCTGATTAAAGCATAATGACCAGGATTTCAGTGCAAAGGTGGAGTAGAACTTTTTACATACCTCAGTCGGGCCCATGAGCCACCCATGCCCCCCAAAGTTAGCCAGCAGACTCAGAGAGGGAGCCGGTATTGAAGTGTCAGGGTGAATTAGCCAAGTGCACTCAGCCCTCCAGCTGAAGTCCAGATGGAAACAGACTGGAGAGGTGTCTGTGTCCAGGGAGTGGGATCAGTTTCACCAGGCGCTACGTCACAGAGCAAAACTACGGCCTCTCCGCCACACATTCTGCCATAATAACGTTTAACACTGGGCTACTCTTCTCCTCAAACCTTAATGGAGACACGTGACTCTCAGAGCGTGCATCAGGGTCATAGTCTCTGTAGGTTGCCGTGGATGTGAGACAGGAGCTCTGTGTTCCAGGGCTGCTCTCCCCCCTGGCCCCCCAGCTGCAGCTGATTTAGTGGGGCATCAGTGGGGATTTGTGTTGATGTGCTAATCATGGGTCCCCACTTCCGCAAGTGCAAAACAACGGCGAGAGAGCCCGATGATGTCACCCCCTTGTAATCTTCTTTTATTGTCAGGGAAAAAAGCCAGCAATGATGTTTTGATTTCCTATGGATTATTTAAAGGATCGCTTGGCTCAGCCCTCCTGTAGGGTAGGTATAAACAGGATGTATAAACGTCTGTTTGCCGTTGAGGTTATACAACTCCCTTTAACTGAGGAGTCTGTATCTATTTCAGCATAAGGGTTTGCTGCCAATCCTTTACGATTATTTATAATATACAGTATGATGCTTTAGTTACAAGACCCAAAGTCAGGGAGACTAGTATTTATAGTGCAGCATCATGTTACCATTATCCATCACTCTTTTGACCTGCAGGCTTTGTCTGCATCATAAATACACAGACATGTGTGGATAAATTCTGTTGCAGCACATCCAGTCAGCCATCTTCTATAGTCATACATGGGAATTTTCAATTTTACATTTTTACTCCTTGACCTTTTCCCCAACTTATTCTGCCTTTTCATCTTCTCTGAAAGAGATACCTTACTATTTTTTGTATTCCTATTTTTATTCATGTGAGGCATTGTCTTCTTCTCAAAGTAAACATTGCTAATGTTATGAGCCAGTTTTATGCCCCACGAAATCTTTGCCAAATTTGCCTGGAATGTTCTATTTGGAGGGCTGACTGGCAGGGCAGAAACATCAAACATCTTCTGGCTTTCATTTATAGCCAAGTAGTCTTTGCAAAATTTGCTTTTTCTGGAGGAGACCAGATACTGAGCAAAGCAGATTTGTTTTGTAATTCTGAATATGGTGAGGATCTCGCTATTGCTTATGCACGACATTTCTGGACAAGATCATAAGTAAATATGTACTGAGGATGTGCAAGATGTCTACCTCAGCTGGGAGCTGTAAATGTTTAGTCGTTTCACCTGTTATCACCCAAAATGACTTATGAAAACATCAACATCAACCTTAAAATTTTTGTCTGACGAAAAGAAAAAGAAAAAGTCCAGTAACTGGAGACCAGAATGAGGACATTATGTGGGGCACAGCAGAACCCCAACTTTAACAGTGAGTGCCTCTGGCTTTGTGTGGTTATGTTTAGTCAACCATAATTTCAGGGACATTTATTGGATATTATTTGGATTTTCTGCAGGACTTACACATATACATGCAATACGCAGTTGAACTCAGTTATGACTGGTTGGGGCAGATAAAAGGAGGAAAACAGTTGCAAAGAGTTTCTGCTACATATCAATATTTCAGAAGTCATTTTTAAAAAGATTTTACTGTAAATATTTTATTTAAAAAGGCATGTTCAGCCTTTTGCTGAACCCTTGTTGAAAAAAGTATTTAAATTCATATCTCAGCATTCACATTTTTAGCCTGTCCTTGCTAAACTGTTTCATGACTGTTTTTTGAAATCTTTTGGGCAGTTTTGACAAAAAAAACATGCAGTTGAATGTATTCTACCACCTTTTAATTGTATCATATTCTGTTTATTTGTATGCATAATGCAGAGGAGAGGCACACCATTGGCACAGAGCAAACCTAGCTAAACAGTGCTATAACAAGATATATTCTCAAAAGAAATGGTTGAAGCTCATCTGATCATTTTTAAGTAACTTGTCCTTGGACAGCATTAAAAGCAAGTGTAAAAAAACATCTGAAAACCAGGTAAAATGGATGTGGATATGCAGGAGCTGGCAAGCTGTCGCCAATGGTAAGAAGCTAATAAGAGAGCTTGTGATTTTCCTAACAGGACATTTATGAATTACAGTGCCACCTGCTGCTACACGGTAACAACAAGCCTTCATTACAAGTATTGGTCTTGGAGCATCAGATGCCTCTAGATTTAAATGAATAAGTAAATTAAGAAAGATATTAGAGTTAGGATACACATGTCCATAGATGATAAAAATCTTAGGAATTCTCAGCTAAAGCATTCAGAATTGACAGGATTTCTATTTTCTTAATGTTTCTTTAGAGGGAGAAATGCAAAGACACGGTCCAGTGGAGTTTCCAAAGGTAAAGAAAAGAGAGTGGTCCAGGGTGAATTCCTTTTTCTGCCACCCCTGATCCTCGACCTTGCTTGGACTGGGGCAGGTATTTACTCAAGGGGGCGGACAAGAATTAAGCCCATTGTTTGTCATGGTCATTTAACACAGGCACAAAGAAGCTCTCCTCATCTCCTGCGAGTAGACACTCTCACCCAAGGGTTCGCTGCTTGAGAAAGCAAGCAAACCAGACAACGGCCGCCCCCCCTTCCTCACCGCCTGGCACAATGCAGGGATTAGGGCACCCAAGAGGAGGTCAAGAAGGCGGGCTTGACCCCCCCAAGGGCCTGCCATGCTCCTCGTTCCCTTGTGGAGTAGTGTTCAGAAGGGTGGAGGAACGCCCAGCCAAAGGACAGCTGGAGGCATGACGTGACATATTCAATCTGAAGGAAAATGGAGGGTGAAACTGATGGGGGTGGGGAGTGGGGGGCTTGGATCTCCCTCCTTGGTGCAGAGACCCATTTCATTGACTTTCTAAAAATTTTACTCCTTCCATAACGCCATCCCTTAAGCCTCTTTTGCTGTCAAATGGGATTTTTATTTAGAAATATTTTAAATTAATAAACAAATGACCCGTGTGCTAAATTCCATATTACATTTACATTTACACACCTGGCAGGCACTGTTATCCAAAGGGACCAAGTAAAGTTACATAGGTACATATAATGAGTACATATAATCAGTACACACATAAAAATGTCAGTCACACTGCGTGCACAATGATCATCAGCAAATCATGGTACAACGATGATTTGCTGTCATTTTCTAGATGATAATGTCGCCTTTTAGGAAGAGTCCCTTCATCCACACACTTGCACTCATCCTGTTAAAGTGGAGCTCAACCCTGGGGTCAGCCCATTGTGTGCTGGGGTATTCGGGGGTATTTGGAAATCAGCTCTCTGAAGATGCCATCACTGACCCACCACCAATTTCCCACTGTGGAGATAATTCAGAGTAGATGGCTAACCAGCTCCATTGGGAATATACAATAGCGTGAAGATAGCTCACCTTGCTGTCCTGATAATGGTGGTCTATATCCCAATGATGGGCAATCACCCCTTAACCTTCTATTGTTGAATTCGGGCCTTTCCAAATGTTTGCCACAGTCCCTCTAAACAGCTCTTCATCTATCGTGCTCTGGCCTTCTTTACGCCGTTTGTTTTGCTTTTATTTGCTTCAGAGCCTTATTCTCTCTGGTTTGTTGGGCCTTTGTGACAACTAAAGGGCAAGCGAGGAGCACACTCGTTGGGGGGGGTTGGGGGAGGTGGAATTCAGAGCAGAGCTGTAGTGGAATTTCAGCTGTGGAGAAGAAATCTAAATTCTGTCTCAATTCAACCAGAATGAAGATCAGAGGTTTTTTATCCCAGGGTCCATGGAGGTGACGCGTAGCCACACGCAGCCTTGTGTGGCTATGAATCAGTAGTTATTATGATTACATTAATTCTACCAATCTAAAAGGATTTAAGCAATTATTTCAGGTTTTAGTCTTTTTCTCATTTCAGAACCTTTGATTCTCTCACTCTAAAAGTTTGAAAGTGGCAGCAACATTCCATTAACAAATATGTGTTCAGGTTTGGTTTCTTTTTTTCATGATCCGATGTATTTCTTCAACATAATGTCTGTCATGTCTTTTGATAAATTCAACAGAGATATTGTTTGGTGATTGTTTGACTGAGGGAATTATTAATATTGTACACACAGTATACATACAAAACATGAGTTCCAACTAAACTTGTGAGTTGTCTTGAAATAAAAATAATGGAAGAAATAGTTCAAAAGATTTTTTCTACCACACAGCAATCAAAAGTTTGCTTTAAAGTTAACAACTGTACTTTAAAGATTTTATTCAAAACACAAACGACACGTTCGGCCTACAGCTGAGTTGTTTATCTTTCTGTCTGGATTAATGGTCAGATTTGTACATAGCTGTTAACACCACCCAACAGAGCAATTTTGGTAGCTTCTCTTATTTGGTTTAAGAAATTGTATATGGTGTTAGACCAAAGTGGCTTCCTTCCTACACATTTAAAACAGTACTCAGGGAATCACATGTTGTTTGTCTTTCAATTCAGGGACAGGATTACACAAAGGCCTTATTGAACTTGGATCTTGGTTTCCTGAATAAAACACTCCATCAGTATAATTTGGACTTCAATCTGTCTAAAATGGCAATATCCACACAGTGGGTGAGATGCTGACAAATTTGTGGTTTATAGTAACACAGACATGAAGTGGTTGTAATACAGTACAACAATCCTTTATATATAAACTAACACTTGTTTACATTCATGGTTCATCTTGACAAAAAGAAAACATGGTTGTTTTACAACAAAAAAAATGCCGATGAGCTAGCACTCCATTCCACTGTATGAACTTTTCAAACCACTAAAAAAAGACAAATACAGCCATAGTTTTGCATTTGGAAATGCTTTCCATTCATGAAGGAAGCCCCTTCACCTTTTGAAAATATTTGGGCCCGACAGCTTATGAATATAATCAAAGTGTGGCTGGGGTGAGAGGCGTGGGGGGGGTGGGGGCTTCGTGAGGGCGCAGTGGAGGAAACCCCCCGGCTCTGAGTAAACAGCAGTGGCAGAGGATCGGCTGGCGGCTGGAGCCAGCCGAAGACTCCCGCTCTAACACGTTGACCCAATGGTGCCTGTTCAGGACATCCTGCTCAACGGAGCTGGAATAGGTCCAGCAAGAAAAAAAGCAGTGTAGTTGTAGCCTATTAGTAGAGGTAATAGGATGCCATTGAACATGATTTTGATGTGTCGTTTTCATTATTTCATTATTTCATTATTATTTCGTTATTCTGTTTTATCTGTGTCTGTTTTTGGGCAAAATACAGTGTAATTGCACAACATTTTGTCCTTAACATTGAATGACAGAGTTGAGTAAGTGTTGCTTTCTTCCAGTTTTTACACTTTTTAAAATATTTTCAGCAATGTTGAAACTATAATGTTATGTGAGGAACAATTATAACTGTAATGTATGTAAGGATGGAATGAAAGGATGAGAAGAAAGAAAAAAAGGCTGCATGTTTACACGAGCCTAATGCCCTCTACATTTTGAACCTGGTACTCAGTTTTCATGATATATCCTACGAGTTACAGGTAAGTGCTTTATACAGGCTTCTTGATTATCGTTGCAATTAATTTGACCTGTGTTTCTATTGCCATTCCTACATAACAGTGAGAAAATAATCCACATCAGTCAACTAAAATAAGTTGTATGGTACTTAAAAAAAGGGTTTTCAGCAGTTCTGTAAATATGTAAGTAAACAAACACCCTTTGTTTTGAGAAAAAATGAGACATTAAACAAGGAAACAGCTGATTTTGTGCTTTTGAAATATGTAAGAAATTTAGAACTTAAAACAAATAAGACTCAGCACAAGCTGTTCTTGAGGCAGCAAAAGAGCATGCTGAGTTCAATAAAGTGGTGTGCTGGTAGGAATGGTTCATTTGAGATGACATAATGTCACAAGCTGAAGCTGGTAATTACCTTTAATGCTCCACCCCCAGTGTGATGTATGTGATGTTCTGGCCTTAATGAACGGTGACAAGGGGGATGAAAATGGACCATATGCCCTATGGAGCAGCAGGATGAGGTTCCATGGGGTTTAAAATGCCGGTTCCTATAAGTCACAGAGAAGGTAACATCACAGGTCTCAACAGGAAATAGGATTTGTTCAGGTCAGTGCTCTACTTAAAGCTCGCTAGAAGAGAGCCGTCATTAGCGTCCTACTAATCAACCATAATTTCAGAGAAATAAGAGATTCCGGGGGAAGTGAGGTTGGCTCAGCCTGGCTGATGTATGAGTCCTGATTCATAACTGCTCTGGCAGATGGGGGCAACTACACCCTATACCCACACATTGTGTTCCATTGTGTTTTTTCTGATTGACAAATCACTGTTATTTTAATTCTACTTGCAAACAAAACTACAATATATAATTACAAATACTTTGCCTTCTTGCCTACTTTTGTATTATTCCAAAGATCATACAGTTCATATTGCAGATCAAATATTTGATGCTCATATCACACTGGGCTCCTTAACATATCACAAAAAAAAAGTTTGCTGATGAATTTCCATGTCAATGAAGAGTTTGCAGAATAACTGCTTTAGACTTAACCCATCTGTTACTGATGCCATTATATCACAAAACTTAATTTTTGCCACAAGTTCTCAGTATGAATAGTTTGCTTTAATAATAAGAACCCCCTTGGTTAACTGACTGTTATGTCACCCAGACTGATGTTTGGGAACACAAATTCAACAAGGTGCCATTCATTTTTTTCAAGCACATATAATTTGAATCAGAGACTATGTATTTGATACTGTGTGGGAGATGGTAGAGCCACACAGATTATACAATTTCATATTCTCCTGTGAGAATTAGTTTGTTGTCCTTTGTCTGCCTTAGAAAACTCTGTCCTTAAAGTGATGCGTTAGAGCATTCACATGTTATTTTCCAATATTCCACACCATACTACATGCTGGCACTGTAATGTACTTTAGTTTATGATATCAAGGTTAATGAATATATGTAATCCAGCCTCAACATGCTTGCTCTATTATGAGTTCAAATGTCACCGACTTCAACATGAAGAATGTCAAGACAAAGGAAAAAATGTAATATTTGTTTTATTTTTTGAAAGCACAGAGCAAAAGGACAGAGCAAATGGAGATTAGATTTAATACAGGTCTTAGCCAACATTAACAAAACAATAGCTTTCCTAATTGACCCTTGTCTCTTAAGACAGAGGTACGCTACATTCGGTCCACCATCTGGGTGACAGACTGTGCTACATTAAACATTGATAACGGAGACTCTCTTTAAAGTATGCTTCAAAAGCTTTGCGCCACCTGCTGTTTCCAAAGAAGAGAAATGGATTCATTTATCCAGTAAGGACTATCTAAGCCCATGGGGAGCAGTGACAAGCAACCCTAACTCAAAGGCGGACAGGCCCGGTTTCCTGGCAGGTTTTCAGCTTGGGTCAGAGCTGATGTATCAGGACATGTACTGACAGGCTGTCGGGTAAACAAACTCTGACCAGACACTTACCTAAACACAGTAACTCATGCTGAAAAGCCGCAAATGAACAAGAGCTATTGACATGTTCAAAACAATGAAATAATTGCAAGTGTACAAGAACTCTTTCATGGAAATGTGTGGAAAAATTCATTCTGCATTGGGAAAGTAATGACTTTTTTACTGCTCCTTAAAAGTATGCTTATGGTAGACATTATGATGACTGAAAATCATCATACACAATGCTAGGACTGGATGTGGTATAGTGCCCATAATTAAGAAAATACCGTCTTGACCAAGAGACCAGAATGCTTTACTTGCTACACCATCCAACATCAAACATCCCCTAACATCACATTTTTCTATGCTTTTTTGCTAAATACTCTTCACTAATGTATATAACAAACACTATATTTAAGTAACAACATCCTTGCAGAATAAATTGCTTTTCTGATGCCACAAAAACAGAATTGCATCACAGTTCATCGTACTATGGTTCTGCAGTAACCATTTTAACTCCATAGTTGGGATCTGGGATGAGTACTCAAACTCAATCTTTAATCTTGCCCTTATAGGTGTTTTGCTATCACTAACATTAATTTCCCAACATAAGAAACAGATCCAGGTATTCCTCTATTACATTCCTCATCTGTTTAACAGATAATTTAAAATTTCATTTTAAGAGAATTCTATGCAAAGAACAGTGTAGTGTGGGTCACACTTTGCAGGTCTGTAATTTTGTTTCTTTATTGTTTTCTTTGTGAAAGCTAAAGAGCTGACAACTGAATCACTACTTGAGTTCATGAATATCTTATTGACTCCTTAGACATTAATTATAACTCTTCTCATCAAGCAATACAGAGAGAATAATACAAAATTGATTTTTTGTGGTCAGCTTATCATTACTTGGCTTCAGCTATAGGCGGCTCATGATCCGCACTTATTATTGTGTAGGGGACAGATGACTCAGTGTCACCCAGTTATGGACAGAAAGCCGCACTGCCATGAAAGACAATGTTCATCTCAATTTCAGTAAACACTTTTCTTCTGCCTCTTGGAATTCATTGTCCTCTCATTGCTTATCAGTTGATTACCCTCCTAAGCCATGGACATTTATTTTAGGAAAACTCACATTTAATACAGAGGGATGGTCATTCTGAAACACTTCAAGGAAGCCAGCGGAATCATTTTGCTCTACCTACACATTTAACTGCCTGAAAAGGCAATGATCCTATTCAAAAGAAGGGATTCCCTTTATAGAGAAAGGCTGGATTAAATTATAGTCAGCCAATGTACAATGTTTAGAAATCACTGGAACATCTCATAGTGTTCTGTTCTTGAGAGGGGGGAACATAAACTAATATTGTACAAGTTACAAACTTATGCAAGTTCCCAATGTTCCATTCCATTCATTCATAACTGTTCAGTTTGAAGGTTTTCAGGATCAATTTTTTTCAAAAAGCCCCCACCTCTGAGCTCTTGAATTTGTGAGCAACATACTGAGACTGCATAGCATCAGATGGGCAAGCTGATATACGGTAGAGAGACATGTGGTCTGTAACCGTGATGCTACCTGGACAACTGCCCCACACTGGGTGTCCTCATACAAGACCCTGTCCTCTGTTTGTACCACAGTGTCTGTGCTTTGAGCTTGGCTTCACTGTACTTAGGACCACAAGATGCTACAATGCTTACTCCACTAACAGGTTGGCTTCCTGTCACAAAGGATGGTGAACAGTATGGGCTTAATTTTGCAGTGGACGTGTTAGTTTTAATGACAGAATCTCCCCTGCTCCACCGTCCATTGACATGTAAATTCATCAGCAAACTGATGAGAAATGAATGCTGGAATTCAAAGGAGCACTTCTACTGACAGGCTGAGCGCTGATCACAAATAAGTGTGGGTGGGAAGGGTAGGGAGTGGCTTAGAATGTAACTAAGACATGCGGTCCATAACTACTATTCCCAGTTATTTTAACCAAATAAATTTGGGGATTATGAAATGGCCAGACTGAAGGAGTTAAACTGTACATCGGGCCAGGAGCACAGGAGGAACCTCCAACATTTTTGCAACAGGTGTCACTGGACCATGACTAACCAGAGTAAGTCTGAATCTCTGTATATCTGGTTAATTTATCTTCCTAAAGGTGATACCTCCTGCAGCACTGTCATTGTCAATGCGCTAGGCTCTGGTTTTTCAGCTCCTACAAGAGGGAAGATTGCCTTATACTGGCCCACCAACATGTCTTTCAGAAACAAACCAGCTTCCCCAGAAGTCTCACATGCAAAGACTAAGCAAATCCTGCTCCACTTAGCAATAGGCAAGAGCAATAGGCAAGAGTTTGTTATTTTTCAGGTAATATGATTACAATGTGACAAAATTATCTTGGGACAATATGTTCAGATGGAATAAAAAATAATACAGAAAACACACTGAACACCATAAGGGACTAAGATTAGATTATTTAAGAGTACCTGAAATTAATGTTGATACAGTTAAGATGATTAACAGAGGGTGTCAAATAAAACATACCTTGTAAAAACAAAGTAACAATGACCAAATCAGATCACAAATCTGCCATAACAGAACAAAAATGTCTAATCTTATAGTGCCCCCTGCTGTTGAGAAATCAACCCCATATTTTTCACTTCCTGGATTATCAAAAGTCCATTATTACAGTAATATCAAAATTATCCATTATTACAGTAGAATTCAGAAATTTTAATTCATATTTGTTGATGCTGAAATGCCAGTCTAGAAGCTGGGGAAATAGCATATTATGTTATATTGTGCAGCCCTTCCTGACTGATTATGGGATATCATACATTACTGTCATGTGCAACTACGGTTATTCTTCATTTAACACGTTTGCACGATCTCTTGTGCGACTTCATGGAAGATACTTTGCTAGTGCTGATTTGATTTCAGGTGAGCTGATTTATATATAATATGTAGGAAAAGAAAAGAAAAGAAGGCCCCAGCGAGGATCGAACTCGCGACCCCTGGTTTACAAGACCAGTGCTCTAACCACTGAGCTATGGAGCCATCTGCAGGCGATAGGATATCTATCGGTTTAAATAATAGACACCGCCTCTTCATCCGCTGACTATCTGGTAAACATAAGTTATGTTATGACTAGTGTAGTTATGCTGCATTATCGGTTAGTTTGTTCAATATCGAGGCTGCCCATGTTTTGCCGAATATTAGTAATTCCATTAGTCATGCATGACATGTAAAAGCCAGACAGACAGCTAGATAGCTTGCTTCACGAAAACTACGAAATCTAGCTACAAACCAACTATACAGTCAGCCAACTAACAGTTAATAGTTAGTAAAATTATTTCCGACCAGACGGTCATACCGGACTTTTCAATCGGATTGCTCTGAAGGCTCCGTTGAGCAGAGCTCACTGCTTCACGTCTATATAGCGTCTAGCACACGTTTACCTATCTAGTTACCTTAACTACAGTAGCGGAGGGGTGGGTCGGTGGTGGGGGAGGTGCGGCTGCCCCGGGCCCACGGTTCTTTTAGTTACAAAGGGGCCCACCTTGGGCCCTATCTGCCTGACTGAACATGCATTTTTGTTGTTTAGCTGAATATTGAGAATAAAGTTTGTTTGTTTGTCTTGATTGCGGCAAAAAATAAAAAGTCAGACTGAGAGCGTAATGGTTTCGACCGACCCCTAGCTATAGTTTCTGGCCGCGATATTTATTTTGAATGAGCAGAGACACAGGGCTGCCAAGTTTTGAGTTCAGCTTGGAGTGTGATTTGTTCCCATGGGGCGGGGGGCCGGTAATTTTAGTAGTACTTATTTTTGTTATACAGTGATGTGCTTAGCCATAAAAAAAAAACCTTGCATCACAAGAAGTACAGTGTTCCCTTACATTTATTGAGAATGTCAAAACTTTTGGAAACGCAACAGTATTTCCTTAAATGTATTGACAACATGGGAAGTTCAAATCACATTTCTTTTTGAGGTTGACTGTCCTAAAACCCACTAAAACCCTAAAACCCAAAACCAGAGAGTTTAACAGAAACAGGTTCACAAATTCTTATGTGCTCTGTTGTAGATATGAAACGGTATGAAAATTTAATATCACAATGTAGGGATGCAATGGTACAGTGGGCCCACGGTTCGGTATGTATCACGGTTTTTGGGCCACGGTAACGGTACGGTTTCAG
Source organism: Megalops atlanticus (assembly GCA_019176425.1). Taxonomy (NCBI): domain Eukaryota; kingdom Metazoa; phylum Chordata; class Actinopteri; order Elopiformes; family Megalopidae; genus Megalops; species Megalops atlanticus. The sequence goes on along the minus strand of CM032887.1, from coordinate 24,362,716 downwards.
TATCTTTATATTTAAGAAAAAAATAAAAACATGTCACCCTTTAAACAATGAACTCTTTTTTTAGCCTCGTTCAAAAAAAATGGCAGCATGACTGACTAGCATGGCTGCTCGATTATGGCAAAAATCATAATCACAATTATTTTGGTCAATATTGAGATCACGATTATTTAGCCTAACACGATTACTCACTGACTTTGGAAACATCATGCGAACTTTTAACCCTTTCGCATAGTAACTTATTTTTATGCTATGTAGCACCCGTGTTACGTTACATGGTTTGTTATGTTTTCATTAGCCTTATTAAGCTTCTCATAGTCCGCATTTCTCTCCATTCCGCCCTTCCGTCTCCGTAAGTTTCCCCTTGGATCTGTCCTGCATACAGTGGGCTGTATAAGGGCCCACTACAGGTCCTCGCCCCCTCTGCAATGAGCCATCGGCTCTGCCCCTGCTTAACCAGCTAACGTTAAACTAACTACATAACAATGAGCAAGCCTGCTTGTTAATTACATTACAACCACAATCAACACCAAAACGAAATGGCTAAAAAAATCGCATGCTTGCAGTCCATTGCGTGTATATTAATTTCCGAGAAAGCGTTCACACTCGTTACGGTTAGCCCATGGGTAACAAGGTAAAACCACCACTGTATTCACTAGCGCGCTACTGCTGAAAAGACAAGTTAACTAACATGAGTTTCAATAGACAACAAGTGTTAACGAAAATGTAACAACTTAGTAAATCTCACAGTCTCTTCCTGTAACGATAATGAATGTTCAATGTTCAATGTATTTATTTTACTTTTGTTCTTCTGTCATGCTGTTGTTTCTTCAGTCGTTTCCGAACTATGTAACTATGCCAGTTAACGTTAGACCTCAGCTTCGAAATTAGGATTTGTGCGTTTGGATCTCAGTGACGGTTGTCCTGCGATTCAGAGAATACATATTTAGGGAAATGTATTTAGATTCAAGACATAAATATTGACATTTTTACAACTTTTGTTTCTTTTAGTAGAAGTAAGTAGAGGTGCTTATTTGAAATCTTTTAAATCATTTATAATTGTTAACTTTAAAAAGCTCCCCTCAGGATTTACGCTGATAAAAACAAAACGTTTTCTCCACTTAGTACTGCAGCACCAACACTTCACAGCAGGCTCATCTGTTTAGCTTAGCAATGGACACCAGCTGGGGCCTACTGGCCCTGAAAGCTGGTGCAGGTGAAGTGTGCTTAATACTCTCCCTGTTGGAAAACATGAAAGTATGGACAATAGTCTGAGACAACCAAGAAACAATAATAAAAAGTAATTCTAGAAAATATATTCAAATTTTAAATGGGCTGGACCACTTTTTTGAGTTTCCATTGTGAATTTCCTGTGTGTTGCTACCCATCAATCAATTTTCAACTGAGAGAAATTTTTACTCTGGCTAAAATAAAAATTCATGATGTGTGTGCGCGTGAGTGAGTGTGTGTGTGTGTGAGTGTGTGGTGGCGGGGGGGGTCTGTTGTCCATGCTATACATTACCAAGATTTTTGAAGGGTCTAAAACATTTCATGTTTTCAAATATCTGATAGTAGAAAGCATTTAAATCGTACATACATACACACCCTCCTCATTGCCTTCCTAATATTGAGCTTTGGACTCAGGCAATTGATTCCTACAATGGTAAATAACGTACTAAGTGTGCTCAACAGTACCTGTTTGTAAGTGAATTACCTAGACAGTTAACTCAGTCAGCCTTGACAAAATAAAATAAAAATCCTCACTGAAATATCTTCCTTCTTTATGCTGATTGGATGAATAACTATCAATGGTCAGTGCACTGAAAAATGAACATAGAAATAGTTGTTTATTTTATGGAATATTAAAGATTTTAAAGACTCTTAGCTACAGTATACTAAAGGTCTTTGTTATACAAATATTTATTTCCATGCAACACCTGTAATGAATGGACATTCACTAAAACTCAGCGAGACTTAGCCCAGCCTGAACGGCTGAACTAGCCTGAACAACTCTTTTCAGGAAGTGCTGGGATTGAGCAGAGGAGCTAAACCCTACTACTCACGGTGGTTGCTGCACTGAGTTTAACACCTGTCACATTAGCAAAAATACATTTAAGCTCAAATGACAATTTCAAGTGCTACATTTATCTGAATGCAGGGTCCTTAAAGAGTGAAAGGGATGTGATTTGCCGAGACGTCACATATGAGGATTAACTGCAGCTGGCAGGCTAATAATCATCCACTTTTACTGGTCCTGGCAGGAGTTTGTTTACTCATTTTGTAAGGGATTTTTCATTTACCATTGAAAGCTCCCGCATCTTTTATCACATGTAAAGTCCATCCCATATGCCTTGACACCTTAATGATTCTTTATTGCAGTGTACAGTGGTGTATCAAACGATAAATTGAATCAACATAATTTAGCATAAGTACTTCCTTGTCAAATTTAGCTACAGCAGCCACTTATTTCCTGGGCTAACAGCTTGTTTTTCAATTCATGACACAATCATACTTATTAGCATGCAGAGCAGACAGAAACTTTCTCCCTCAAAGACCTATTCAGACCAAATGACCTAGTTTTAAAGGTGTCTATGGTCAGTCCTGCTGTAGAACATGTTGCAGAGCTATCTTTGCCTTTTTTCTGTCATGTGACCTATGGAGAAGTACCCATTCAAACACATATATCTGTCAGTATCATTCACATTTGATCCTTATAATCTAAGTGACTTGAACAGGTAGAAATTGATTGTCTTTCTATGGTTTCGGTGAAAATTGAAGTTACTCTTCTGAAGCCAAGGTTGCATTAAAAATATGTTTTAAGCATATGGTTGATATAAAGGAAACAAGTCACAAAAGACACAACACATAATCACAGCTTAACCTCTTTGCATCATTTATTTCAGTAAATGAACATGGAGGGATATTAAATAACGTTCAGTTTCTGATACATTCAGTAGGCCAGTACATTGAACAAGTTAAAAGTTTTTAAAGCACTGATCATGTACAGTCAAATTACAGTTTGAAGAATTTACTGCATGGTAACCTGAAATGTAAGTTTTGGACCAATATTACACGTGACAATGATGTCCATACAAACATGTTTTAAAATAAGACAATTAGGCTGACATCTTAAAACCTTGGTGAAAGAGGTAGACCTACATGCCAATGTTGACAAAAATTAGAGGAGGTTTTATGTTTCTTTTCTTAATCAAAATTTCACTTTGCAAAATGGCTACTCTAATAATGAGGTCTTCTAGTTCTCCACATAATCCATGTTCCCACATATGACTCCTGCATCCTCATAATGAGCACAGTTGTGGTTGCCGATGCCTGCGTGCTTACAGTCTAGCAGTGTCCCCTCAGTCCCTTCACACTGTACATCATCCAAGAGAATCTTCAAATGCTTCCCCTCCCCGAATTCTGCATGCTTGGAGGCCTTCAGCGCGTACCGGAAGCCGAGCTGCTGGCAAACCACTGCTGCATTCTTGGTGTTCCAGAGATCGTCGCACACTGTTCCCCACTCCCCGTTGATGTAGATCTCTACCCTTCCCCGGTCGTTTCTACCTTCCTCATCCCCTGCCAATCTCAAGACTCCGTTTCTGGGCGCTGCCTCCGATTTGTGTTTGCCTTTTCTCCGCCGACCTTTGCGTCGTCTGCCTGACCTCCCTGTTCCGCTGGTGGTGGTCGTGGTTGGGGCTGGAGTGGTCCTCCCCAAGGCAGCTTCTTGTTCCCTAAGAAGATCCATCAGTTCCTGGAGCCAGTCCGTTGTGGTGGTCTGGGTGTATGCTGGCACTGTTGGGTGGGGCCTTGCAGCTCCGTCTTGGAGTTTTGACTGCTTTGTTGGTAACTCTACACCAATCAATGCTGAGGGAAAAAGTTTTACTTTATCTTATTCATTTGATCTTTATGCCTTTCCCCTTTATGCAACCCTGCTTTGGAAGCACCAATTGTGCATTACACTTGTCTCACTGCGGCATCCTCTGCAGTTGGGCAGGAGACAAAATGCAATCCTCTGATACAGTCGTACACAGTAAGCGACTGTTTTTTCTACAAGTTGGAGCGCATAATAGTGAAGTGGGCACCAATTGGATAATAGACACTACACTAGACTCTGATCAACTCACAGAAGCCTGATGAATCACAAGGTGCCTGAGAGTGAGAGACAAGGGAAACTCTAGCTGACTTACCCACCCCATATCCCTGGTGGAGCAAAGCCAATTTGATGTGCTGCAGTGGGCTCTTGGCCATTGTTGGCAAATGACATGGCCAGTTTCAAACTTAGGCACTAGAGCTCTGTCTGCACTCAAGATGAACATCGTCTTTGCTGACTGAGCAAATGTATTTTATACATATTGAGCTGTCTTTCATACGATGAACATAGTTTCTTATTATTTCCCACCCTTTCCAACATGTATTATATGCTACAAGTGAAAAGGCTGTATGTCCCAAGAAGTCTACTATACTTACTTTCCTTTGGCTTGAATTTTATCAGGTTGCTTTTAACCTTGACAGGTAGTGGGTCATAATCACATTTTCTTGGTGGTGCACGTCTAAAGAAAAAAGACATAAACAGACCAAATTAAGATGTTTATCAGGTGAGTATATCTATCTCTATATCAAATTTTCCCCAAACACTTTAAATGCCCTTTTATATTTGTAATGACATCCAGCACAGTTATTCTGAAGTAAATACCATCCTTTTCCTGTGACTGTCAGAGAAAGTCTGTCAGCTGTAATAATAAAAATGTTGACCTGTGGCATGCTGCCTGAACCTACATTTGACCTGTTTTGTCACAAAATCACAAATCTTATGAAAGAGTCTTTGTAACATTTTCTGGTATCAGTATCACCCTAAACCAGTACAGAATTTTAAATTTGTAAAAATAATTTTCTTAAAAAATGTTATTTCATTTGAAACACAGTTGAGCTTAAATAACTCCAGGCTGTGCCAGGTTGGAAACACCCCAATGGCAGAGGGACAAAAATAGACTCTGAACAGAAATAGCTACAGTAGCTAACCTGATATATGAAAAGTCAAGAGTTAGCAAGACAAAACCCAAATAAAGATATATTTTCAGAAAACATTTGTGATGCTTCATGAGATTGTTTCTCTCAATAATATCTTCAAGGATGTAAATTATGGCTAGCCATTAAAAAACAAAAATTGTATAACAAATTACACTTAAAGATTGGTTCATGACGTGGGTGACATCACAACAGTAAAGAATTCAATTTTCTCCTCTAGAAGTGAACATCATCTGTTTTTTAAACCTTTAAAACCATGTGAAGATCATTAAGTGTTCTATATGGTGTTGTAATTCAGAAGATATGATACTTGGACTTAAACACTTTTAATCAGTCCCATTTTCAAAACATGCTTTCAAACTTAATTAAAAAGTCCTAAAAACTCAGCTGCAACACTGCTGTTATCGTGCTGGCCCAGGGTTAATATGAGCAACGAACAAATCACATTAACACAGTGATTTTGCTTTGGTGCCAACATTGTCTGGGAGAACATCAGAGAGATTTAGAAGACAGTGCCTGATGGTGCTGCCAACACATGCCTTTCACATTTGCCAAGAGTCTGGAAACACAGCAGCCCACATAAATTTTTTGCTGTAATGTAAACACTGAGGAGCCCGTATGAATCACAAATCTTAGGTAGCAATGCATTCCAGAAACAACAGGTTTACTTTCTATTGTTTTAATCTTCAGTTGAAAGAAGAAACTTGCTGAAATAACCCTAAACTTGCAAAAAAGTTAATCTGTGATTATAGTACTAAAGTACAAAGACAACATTTCCATGCAAATCAAATTAGGATTCACTGAAGGTAATGATGATGCAGCATATTTTAGCCCACGCACTTCAAAATGCAACTAAATCCTTTTTTTGTTATGAGAAGACACTGAGTGCTCTGCATAAACATGTTGTGAACTGTGTAAATAATGCATGTGAAACTCTGTTAGACTAATAAATCTAGGTTGTCTAACCTTGGAAAGGGAGGGACCAAAGTGAAATCACTGTGATTACTCCTTACCGTGAAGGATCTACAAATTTGTACACAACACCTGAAGCTGATGTTGCACTTGGAACTCCAGTAGACATGAAATACAGCTCTCCTATAAACGTATACATACAAGACAAACAGGGGGAGTGAGAATGAGTTCATAAAAGGACACTTTGCTCAGCTACCCAAAATGTGGGCAAAACACGTTGAAAATTAAACCTGAAAATGGACCAATGGTTTCCATTACCAAGCTTCAATGCCAACCATCACATTTTCCATTTTCTTATATCTTAGAGTGCCTTTGCAGTGATTTTTAAATGAGATATATATGTTATCTGAGTTTCCTTTGGGTTTTCTTTGTCATTGAACAGCATAAGTTGCCTTTTAATAATCTGTTGGTTAGGATGTTAACTGGGATAATGACTGGGTTCATCTGTATTAGGCATGTGACTGGGAAGTGGGTGGAAAGTAGTTATTTATAATTTAAAAAATGACAAAAATACATGGAGGTCCTGTTTGTAGGCATACTGAAATGTCTGTGTCCTTGAAGATGATTACATCATTTACCAAAGCAGACTCATTCACTAGGCAGTTCAAACAGGAAATGATTTTAAAACAAATTTTAAAGACACATGGTAGAATTTATCTTTACTCTTGCAATTTAAATACTGTATCAAAGAAAATTATGTGTTTAATGTAATCGGACTTGACGGACTTGTAATCGGAAATGACTTTTCCTCTCAAATCTCATGAACCAAGTACAAGAAATTTGTGATTTCTAAAATATGATAGTAGTTCTATGAAAAGTGGTATACTGTATCATACCTGCCTCATCCTCTCCAAAGGAGATGATATACTGGTAGTAATTGTTGATGAGGCCTGGAAAAGCACATGTGATTTCCGTTCCCATACAAATCTCATGGTAGTCCCACTGCCTTGTGTTCTTGTTCTCCTGTAAAGTCATCATGCGTCTAGAGAGAAGAGCAATACTTCACTCTGCCATTCCAGGGAGATGACCAAGAGAGCAATTTGAGATGAAAATTCATTTAAGTTTTCTGTCACATGAATAGCAGTATGTAAAGTCAAGTAACACTGAGATGTACCTGCCTCTGTTCTCAAGTCACAAATACATAAGAATATAGCAACATGGTTCACATTGATGGCAAGACCCTTACCCACTCATAAAATCTCCAAATATGTACATTCCATTTAAATTTGGGTATTCACAGCCTCGGTAGATGTACCCCCCTGTAACTGATTTGCCCATTTTGTGAGGATAGGCGTATATAGGAAGAACATCATCTAAAGAAGCAGGAGACAGAGAGTTACTGCACAGACATTTGTGACTGAACCTTAAATCCTATCTTGAAGCTACAAAATACCAGTAGCTTTATTCGTACTCTTGCTTTCAGGTAATAGTACAGTTCATTTCAACATATTAATCACTGATAATCAAATGTTCCTGTAAGCAAATGCTAAAACTACTGCGATCTTTGACATTACAATTTTTAGCACGGTTGATGACATTGCAAAACAGACGTAAAAGCAGGACACTCACCTAAAGAGCTGTTCGAACATAGTTTTTTATCATAACAAGAGAAGCCCTCTTTTGCTCTCCAGCCATAATTCTTCCCTTTTTCTATAATGTCTACTTCCTCGTATTTGTTTTGTCCCACATCTCCACAAAAGATTCTTCCTTTGCCTTCTTTGGTGATGGGGTCTCCTCTGTCCACAGAACACCGCCACATGTTGCGCACCCCATAAGCATACACCTCTGGCCGGGCGCTAGGGTCATGCACGAAGGGGTTGTCGGGTGGAATCCTATACACCGGCCCCCTGTCATTGTTGTCAACATCTATGCGGAGAACCTTACCCAATAGGGCAGACCTGAGGAAATAAAGCAAACAGGGGGAACGGCAGTCCTTATAATTTCCACAACATATTAAATGTACAACTTGACCGCTAGTAACACACCTGAGCCTAATGGCTTACTACTGGATGCCACACACATTTTTGGAAAACTATCCATCAGTTTATGTTTCTCTAAAATGTTAATTTGCTTTAAATAAAAAGAGATTGCAGGTGACAAGGCTTTTGATTGGCTTCTGACTTTGAGGTTTGGTCAAGAATACATAAAGAGGCCATTTTGGATAAATATGGCAAGCATGAGCTGCGTATGAGCACGACAATAAGAAAATGCTAAAAAGCTTTCAAGAATATTCTTTAGAAAATGTAATCATGCACATCTGGACACAGCTGCATTCGTGGCATTGGTTAAACTTGGCCAGGTCAGTTGAGAAATGACAGTTTCATGTGTGATTTATGTGTCAGACGTCAGGTGAATGATAAATTACTCATATGTGGAAAAACTAATTTGGTAACTGTATTGGGTGTGACTTTTTACCTGGGATAATAAAAAGCATGGCACACATATCTAGACAGCATGAACAATAAGTGTACAAAACCTAACACTGAGAAACACTGTGCAAAACATATGTTGTGCGACCATACTGGGTTTGCTCGGACATAACCAGGGACTGAGGGTCATAAGGAGCAGTCTGCACACATTTATAGTCCATGCCTAACAAATGGGATGAATGAGTGCATGCTGTGCAAAGTTACTGAAGTGTGAAAACCCATTTGGCAGCCATATTTGGTGTGGCCTGAGACCTAGGGCAGAGCAAACTATTTTATGCATGTCTACAGACTATCTAATAAACATACCAAAACTGAACAAAATTGCACCATGCTGTCAAGAGTAACACACAGAGGAAAAACAGACAGAAAGAAATAAAAAAAAACAACAGGACCAAAACAATAGGCTTCCAGCTATGTCTGCCTAAAAGCCTAAAAGCTTCTTGTTTCCAAATAAATTGAGACAAATTTTCAGTTTCGGTTTGCTCTTACTTGTTCTGTGAATTTCCATACTTCCCAAATGGATCCCCTGCCATGCCACCGTCCCCAGTGAATATGTACAGGTATCCATCATCAGCAAAGAGCAGCTGACCTCCATTGTGATTTGATGCCGGTTCATCAATTTCTAAAATAATCCTGGGCAAAGATTAGGAATATATCAGTACTTACTGAGAAGGACAAGTGTTTGAATACATACAAACATTCTGTACATCTGTGTGACGATCAGGCACAGTCATGGATAATCTACTGTACAATAATATACATGACTTCTGACTTCTGTAACATATCCTCATCCTTCAATGTCAATACCATGTCTATTTTCTTTGCTTCCATCTTTCAATAAAAGTTGAAATGTATCTAAATAAATCAGGGCTGGAGAATTCTGCTGGTTCCAACACGTACACACCTTTCAGAGTTGTGGTCTACAACATTCATATCTGCAGCGGAGATGCGGAACTCGCTGATTCTGATCCTCTCGTCAAAACCCACCTCCACCGAATAATAGACGTACAGCTTGCCGTTGTACTTGAAGTTGGGGTGAAAGGTCAACCCTAGGAATCCTCGCTCGTCCCCCTCCCAGGGAGAGGTCAGCACCGCCTTGCTGATGTTTAGAAAGGGCTTCTCCAGTCTGGAGCGATTGGGCAAGTACGTCCAAACTACGCCCACCTGCTCGGCGATAAAAAACCTGTGTGTCCCATCGTTGGCGTGCACCATGGCCAGGGGGTTCCGCAGCCCATTAGCCACTTCCTCCAGACACAGCTGCAGACAGCCCTCGGAATCTGCCGTCACACGCCCCAGGTTTTTGGTCAGCTGGTCATTGGTCAGTAGGTGGGGGTAGCAGTAGTCTGGGTCTTCTAGCTCCAGATACTCACAGAACCTGTGCTCGTCCTGCTCTATCTCTGGCAGACGCATGTCATCAGAGAGGAGGGTGATGGTTGACCTGCACTTCTGCCAATACTGAGAGCAGTAGTCCCTACAGAGACCTGGGATAGATCTCATGGGAGTGCTGGGGTCTTCTGCATCAAAGAGGTGAGCTGCATACGGGGAACATTCCTGGACGAGCCAAACAGGAAAAGAGCTAAGGGCTCTCTTATGACAGCTCCCAAGGCACAACCTTGGCAGTGCAAGACATGTACGTGCACATGTGCACATGCACACAGTATGGACGAGGGATCTAAACATGCTGTGTCAAATTATGGTGTGAAAGGGCTGTTTTCCAGATTTTCCAGCTTTATCATCAGAAATCTGTTCATATCATCAAATACTAATCTCATGCCTGATCATTCATGATCATTCCAAAAGTATGACATAATAGTATACAAGTAAGACAAGCATAAGTAATATTTTAGGATACAAATATGTGCATCATATATTTGGAAGCACCCTGTGCCATAAAATAAAATGAGTCTCCAATTCATGTGCAAGTTGTAAAATACTTCAGTAATATAAGGTCCATAAGAGAACCTCTTTCACATTTAAACAGCATTATGAAACGTAATACCTCTACATTGTGTAATTATATAACATTATTTAACCACAAATAACGACTGCTTCAATTGCTTACCTGGCATATAAGATCTTGCACGTAACCAGCACAGTTCGCATATCCATAATAGTCAAAATTGTCCATGATCCGGTAGAACTTCGCCATCAATTCCTGATCCTTTGCAGAATCGCAGCAGCCGAAGCTGTTGTACATTACGCAAAATTGAAGTCCTTCTTGGGGTTTAAATGGGGGCTTAAAATCCAGACATTGCGGGTGTAAGGACACAGGTGCGACTCCAAAACCAGCTAAATATACTAAGATGTATGGCGCATGCCAGATAAGTCCCATGATATTGCAATGACACCACATCATACTTTTCGAACGTCCGGACCCTAAGTTAAAATACACGGTACTTTCCTTTTAGCATTGGTTATGCAAACGAAAAGAGAGAGTGAGAGAGAGAGTCAGAGAGAGTCAGAGAGGAGGGGGGGTGAGAGAAAGAGGGTTCTGTTGTCCTTTCAGCTGTGCGCTATACCGAGGTTTTAATGATCGACGTTACCCGGTCAACAAAGTATTTTTATTTGCTGTCCTACGATGCATTTCATTACAATCGCAGATTTTGTATCTGTTTATGTCATCAGTTAGTTCTTCCCTGGAAACTTCTGCCCTCGTTGAATTGCGAAACAGTTAACTTTTCCCCTCGAAAACCGTGTCTCACCGCAGACGTTCATCATCCTTCCTTAAGTACAACCACGCAAATCACTATAATCGTGGCTTCATCTCATAACAGGAAATCAAAGGGAGGAAGTCAGTCTGTCAGCTAACCAGCGAGATGTAACGTTAGTGAAAAAATACTTGCAGCAATACGGTAGTGGTTTCATAGACTCAGAAAAGTAAAATAGAAAGGGAACAATTTTGGGTGTAAACTCCATAAAATGCGAAAAAGTAGTACGTTGGGTTCCGAGACAATGAGTTGTGTGGGTAGCTATCCATTTTATTGGTGCGCTTTTATAGCTATTGGGAAGCGTCTAACGTTCAAGAATTTGGCAGTTACAAACCAAAATGTTCGAGTATATCATTGTCCTTACAAAACAACGCAACGGGAAAAGGACGTCATTCTTGCGAAAAATAATGCAATAAAAAGCAAGAAGCCTTTTGGGTTTTTTTATTTGTTATAGACTTAAATATAATCCCCCATTGCTCCTAGGTCGCGCTAATAAAATCGTGGTCAGTCACAGGAAACCACACTATTCCTTTCTTCGAACCACATACAGCCACATCAGTAGCATCATAAATGCTAGTCACTTACGTACAAAGTTGACCTCGCTGTGCGGCTCAATGCGCTACAAGTATAGTAAGTGAGGAGACGAGCAATGTTGATGATATGGAGGGTGCAGCCAAGGGACCGATATGAATTGGTATGGACAGGTCAGTACATTTAAAAAAAAAAACAGAGTTAAACACGTCACACTGAAAGTCTACTTTTCACCGCTGAGAAGAGAAAGAATAGGGTTAAGCAAATGGAGAACAGAGTTGTAAGATTTTGTCTACCAGTAGATGATGCTCTCACACTGTTGGAAGAAAATGTTTCAATAAACAATTACTGTTACAAACCCCCAAAATTCATCACCAAACATCAAAATAAAAACATCAAAAAGTAGAAATGTTATCAGTTATGGTTACATTAAGAACCACATTAAGATTTATGCCCATAGTAACTGCCAAAAATGCTTATAACTCTAAAATATTCACACACGTCTCAGCATGCATTACCCCATATCTATTATCTGTTCTGTTCAGTCGGAATTTTTTGATGGCTGTGTTCTTAAGCGATGACTAAGAGCTGGCAACAAATCTGAAAATGTTTAGGCTAAGCGTTGAAATGTGTAATTGTATAATTTACTGACAAACATAATTACGTATAACAGTACATGCAAAACTTTCTCTGTGCTACTCTAAATCTGAGGAAAGTGCTCAGTTCTTACTACAGGACAAACAATAGATAAATGGTAATGCATGTGCATATTTTAGAGTTCTGTGCATGTTTCCACAGCTACTGCTTTTGTGTTGGGGGGTACGGACAGACTTGACTTGTACATTGATAAATCAGGATCCATATGTGAATTTTTCAGCGACTAGCTTTCATAACATAGCAAATTGAACTGAATGATTTACAGACACATGCAGGAGGAAGCTGCACTGCATTACACAGTTATACATAAACAATGAATACATTATTAATATTACATTACATTACATTCATTTAGCAGGCACTGTTATCCAGAGTGATTTCCAGCACAAAGGAACAGAAGAGTATCCATTCAAGCTGAATGAGCAAAAGTGTCAGACCAGGCTAACAACACTACCAGACGAGTGAGTGTGAGCATAACACTATTCAAGCCCTACCACAAGTTAACTTGTGCAAGCTGACTAAACAAAGGCAGCCAAGTATACAACCTTACGTCAGTCACTACATCACAGAGTCCAAAACACATTGCAGTACTACAAGTAAAATAGACATCAAATCCTAGAGGTAGCAGGTGTTAGGGGTTGGGGATTGAGGTGGAATGGCGATGCAGTCTGAAGGCATGGGTCCTCTCTCTGACTCTGATGGCCAGTGAGTCCACTGTCCTAACCTCCATAGGGAGTTCATTCCACCACTGAGGGAACAGTACCGACAGGAGTCATGTTTGAGAGGAGCAACCCTGTCAGGATGGGACAGTCAGTTGCCCCATGGTTGCAGAGTGTAGTGATCTTGGCAGAACATACAGTTTGAAGACTGATTGTAAGTATGAGAGGGCTGGCCCACTCGCTGTCCTGTATGCCAGCACCAAGGTTTTGAACCTGATGCGAGTGATAACAGGAAGCCAATGAAGTGAGGTGAAGAGAGGTGTAACTTGACTACGTTTGGGGAGGTTTAGACAAGTCGTGCAGCTGCATTCTGGATTAGTCAGGGTTTGATGGCACAGGCATGAAGACAAGCAATGAGGGAGTTACAGTAGTCCAGACGTGAGAGGACCAGGGCCTGAATTAGTAGCTAGGAATTAGTGCCGGTTCATCCGGTATACCGGTTTTAATTTCCCGTACGGTATGAATATTTCATATACCGCCATACCGTAGCATAGCTGAAACAACAGCTGTAACGCTTCAGTAGGCAGCAAATTATATAATGTTGTTCGCCGCTAGAAGCGCTGCGGAGCGCTGTGCACAGTGTATTGAGAGGGGAACCAGGTCTGCGTATCCTTCTTACTAAGTTTATAACACCCACAACTTAATTACCCACAACTTACTCTCTTTAACAGGGCAAAACACCATGGCACACAACAATTTGTGATACACAGGGGTGTACTGGGAAAGAAATTCAGCCCTGGACTTATCCGCTAGAACCGGGGTGGGGGCGGTTGTGCTGGAGAATTAAAGTATATTTGGCTACGATTCTCAAGTTCTGTCTACAGCTGAGACTACCTCTTAATTAGTTAATGTGTGTGGACTTTACAAACAATTATATTCTTCTGAATATACGTCACGTAGTTTTATATCATCGCGTTTAATGCGACATCAGCGGTCCTGAAGTTGAAGTTCCCTAGCTTGCTTGCCTTGATAACCGCACACAGCTAACATTGAAAACTTCTTTCGTTTTATTTAGCGTTAATTAAAAAAAAATCATCGGTGACAATGCAATATTTTACTTAGGTTAGATGAGCGCGTTGTTGGTAAACTTACACAGCTAAGCTCTGTTTGAGCTAATCGTGACGTGACTTTGTCAGTGTAAAGGATACATAAGAACGCGTGTTATTGAAAACTGCTGTGCAACATGCATTCATGAAATCTGTGTGCTTGCAAAAGCTACAACGTGAGACTGTTTAATTAAGAAGGATGACATTTAACGATTTAAATTACGTTAAATGCTCATGACACATCACAGCTTTTGTGAGGTCTGTGTTCTAAACATTATTGTTCATTGCACTCAACCTAACCGAAAAGTTTATTCACAGTAATTTAAATCGATTTAAGTAAATTTAGCTTCGTTTTGTAATTTGAATTTTGTAAGACACAAAGCTATAATGTGAAACATTTGAGAGAAAGCTTTGGGATTACTTGCCACGTAATTAGCCTATTCAAATTGCCATCCCTGTTAATTAAACAATCTCATGCTGTAGCTTTCGCAATAGCACACAAATTTCAGACAATCTGCGGTGTTTCGCGAGCAAAATCATTTATTCTATTTACGCGATTGGTGTAGATTATTCTGTGAATTATATGTTTTATTGTTAATCAATGAGGATAAAGGTTGAAACAGGTTGAAAGTAATGATAGATTTAAAGGTAGTGTTTCCGCTTCCCCTGTTTCCAGCTCACCGGCCGCCACTACCTAACACTGGGTACAGCTCGCTAGTTAGCCAGGTAGCATAACAGTCTGTTAACAGCTGGGAGAGGCTCAGTCGCTACGGTAGATTAAAAAACAGAAAACATAGATGGAAGATGAAGAAAGTGAGACCGGAGATGCACCACAAGAACTTGTGCCCAAGAGAGGAGCTGTGTCTGCAGTTATAGTTTATAGAACTATCTTAAAATATTTTGTTTAGAAAAGGAAGCAATGTTAAAGTTGTTGGCATATCTATTTTTTTAAGTTCTGTTTTTGCTACGTTGCAGTTTGCACAATAAAAATTGTTTACATTCTGCAACTGTTTCATGCATACTGATTCCTTCATAAATTGTGTCATTTTGTGGGGCCAAGCAAACCCTACAGTAATCAAAGATACATGATGAAATTAATGTTTTTATATTCTGTGTACACCTGATAGTAGAATAAGCCACAAACCTATATAAAGGCCCAGTCATGCAAAAAAAAAAAAAAACATATAATACCGCCAGAATCTTAAAAAATACCGTCATACAAATTTTTGGTCATACCGCCCAGCACTGCAGCCTGAAAGGAGAAGGACAGTTTGCTATCATGTATCATGATGGAATGAGCTACCTTGTGCCATAAGAGCAGGGGCGGTCCCTCTCTATCTTCAAGAACCTCTTGAAGACCCAGCTCTTCCGAGAGCACCTCCTCTCCTTAACACTTCTTACAACTCCAACATAATTCCATCTCTGCGCACTTTTTGCCTCGCACTTTTTTCTCCTGTAACTATTTGTTTGTTTTCACCTTTCACCTTGTTTACCTTCGTTTTCTACTTTCCTTGACTTACTTAGTTGAGTTTAGTTGTTTTAGGTTGCACTTAAAGCTTACGCTAAGGTCTTCTACACTACTGTAGCTTGCTTGCTGTTCCTCACTTCCTCACAAGCGTCTGCCAAATGACCTAAATGTAAAATGTAAATGTAAATTATGCCAAGGCTTTTGACTGTGGGTGAAAAGGCTTGTAGAGTCTAGGCTGAGGGAGAGGTCTTAAAACGGTAAAGACCTGGATGGGATGAAAAGAGTCGTTCTATATGTTCACTGGTAGGATACTGGCTAAAGTACCAGTATTCCACCCTTTCAAGGGTTTACAATTCTCTAAAGGAAGGCGCGCGCTGAAACCCTGGTATCAGTGACCGGCATGCATAATTTCAACAGCACTGCACTACCCCCATGTAAGGGTTCCTGGCATCTCTGCCGGTGAAAGTTACAGTCCGGATAACCTACTCAACAGTAGAGGCGTGAACTACGTAACAGATTTTTTTGCGCGTGGTAAATGAGAATACCGTTTACGCACGCAATACGGCGGACTACACAAAGTACCAACGAAATCTTCAAATATCGTCTTAGCCTGCTTTGTCCACAAGGTGGTGGTCTACCCACACAACAGTCAGATTTACGTCGATATGCGTGGTGTAGCACTTGTGGAACTCCCAGACAACTGGAAATGCAGCCCAAACATTAATATTTAATCACTTAAATGTAGGCCTACCAATGCAATTGTGCGATATATGAGATTTTCTTTCACTGAATTCTTACGGTCAAACTACAGTGAGAACAATGGGGCCATTGTTCAAATTTAGGTCAGGGAACATGCAGTCTAGGGAGGGGGAAGTATGTCGATGGATGCCGTATATGTTGCCTCCGCAAAATGAGAATTCAATCAGCTATGTCAACTAGCTTGGCTCTAGTCCATGTATAAAAGCAGTATGGCCAAAGTCCGATAGTGATAAAAAAGTCAAAAGGTTACACTCTATAATTGACTGTGAAATGCTGTATCTGTAGCTGTTATTTTTAAGGGTAATTATGTTTTACTTATAATATCTTGGCTTGTCATTTACTTTGATACATAATTGATAAAACATTCACTAGCACGGATTAGCAAATGATAAACACTTTCCTGCGGCGCTTTTGAAAAATCACTACTGGCCCTTTAAGGAGGCAGAGCCTTACATCTAAAAGGCTTGACTGCACCTTCTATCTACCTGCTCAGACTATTTTTCTACTTCTTGATTGGTTGCCTAGGCAAAATACTCTTGAGTAACTTGAACCAAGTCTCTGAACGAGAAGGAGGAGGGCAACGCAGATTTCAACCTGGTAGAGGATCCAATCGACCGACAATTGCATATGAAAGTGTTCGGTGTGGAAGTATTGGATTTCGGTGCAATTCTTTCTCATTGATAATTAACATCTGACTGTTGGATCAAAGCAACATCTTGTTCTAATACAGGATTTTTTCCTATTGACGTGGGAAGGAAATCTGATTTTCATTTTCATGGAATGAATCGGGAAAGTATTTTTAGACTGGAATTTATACTGTGCCTGTGCTTCAGCCGTCTCAATTTTGCTTGCTGCGTGTTATTTACAAACGCGCTGACATCACGGGTATTCACTGACTTTGGAACAGCCAAAGACAACTACTAGAGCTGTCCGTGATACATTTCTCATCGTCCTCTGTGTCCACTGCTGAGGAGGAACACTTGCTGGATTGGTCGTTATTCAGGCACCGTGTTCCATATCACCTCTTATTAAAAACTGGAAACCGCGAAAGCAAAGAAAGGCACTGGAAAGGACTCTGTCGGTGTGGGTTTTTTGTGTTTTTGTATCAGTTTCTTTTTGCATGCTTTTATATTTGGGTCACCTGATTGAGCCCTCACGATTTTATTCTTTTCCACATTGAATAAAATTTCGGTTTTGCTTCATGTCTCATCGGACTTATTATGTGTATAATGCATTTAGATCTGAATATCATGTTGCCGTTAAGGCAGGACTAGGTAGCTAGTTATCTGCGGATTCTTCCTAGCCACAGTGTAAAGCGAAGAGCGGAATATTTGTAGGGAATATGGCTAAAAATGCATCGGACAGTCCGAGGGATGATTTGAGTAAGATTCCTGACGAGGAGCTGATGAAATGGAGCAAGGAGGATTTGATTAAAAGACTGAGAAAGACGGATAACGAGAAAATTCACTTAATGCTGGAGCATGGGAACATGATGAAGGACGTCAACCGAAGATTACAGGTCCATCTCCATGAGATACGGGGCCTGAAGGAGGTGAACCAAAAGCTGCAGGACGACAACCACGAACTAAGGGAACTGTGCTGTTTCTTAGACGATGACAGGCAAAAGGGTAAAAAGCTGTCGCGGGAATGGCAGCGGTTTGGCAGGTACACGGCCAGCGTGATGTGGAAAGAGGTGGGCATATATCAGCAGAAGCTGAAGGAGCTGGAGGCCAACCAAGAGACGGTGGTGCGGGAGAACGTGGAGCTGAAGGAGATCATACTGATGCTAGACGAGGAGAGGAACGGGGCAGGGTCGAGGAGTTCCATCGATAGTCAGTCCAGCCTGACCAATTTGAACGGCGGCTCCAGCACCATTCGGGATGTCGGCGATGGGAGCAGTACGTCCAGTACGGGAAGCGCAGGTAGCCCGGATCACCACCACAACCACATACACAAGCCAGGAGAGGCCAAGATAGGAACCATCAGGAGGTCTATGGATGATCTCTCCGCACCCCACCACCACAGGAGCATCCCAAATGGACTGAATGGTAAGGTTGAAGTTCCACATTGATATTTAGCACTGTGCCTCTACACCCAAGAAGTTACACATTGGGTAAAACAACTACATGTATTGTGCAAGCCCAAGTGAGGGAACAATGCCGATTTTATAGCTTGTTTGCACACTGACAGACATATGTAGTTCAGACCAGGATGCTTATAATAACCTCAGGCTCTAATTTGACTGATGTATCATAAATCTCTTTGTTTGTGTGCCCCAAATGAAGGCATGAAACTGAGCCATATTAATCCAGCTGCCATTCAGCAGTACACAAAATGAAAGATATGAAATCATGTGAAGTGTGCTAGGTCTCCAGTGATACATCCACCAATACTCCACCATATCCATCCGCACTAACTACAGGCTACATTCTGTGTGTCAGTGACTCCACACCAGAGAGAAGTGACCATGTGACATGATCCTGTCTCAATCTCACGGTTGTTACAGTTAAAATTTAAAGTATGGTTTTAGATAAGACACATTATTAGTGCCTCCCCTTATAATTCAAACCATCCTCTGAATTTCTAATTGAACCTTGTTATTTTCAAGGTCAATTGAATTTCGTATGCCAGTATTATTATATCCCCAAAAAACATGCCTGTTGCAGTTGACAGTCAATGAGCTTGCATAAATCAACAGTCATTTCTCAAACAGCTAAGTGGGTGTAGAGGGTGGGTCATTGGGCCCTTTTTACATTCTGGAAGTAATAAGGTAAAAGAAGTGTTGGATAAGCAAATACAGGTTCAGTGGTGGTTTTTATCTACAGTGTGTGCGGTCCCTTCAAGGCCTTTTCTGTGGCAGTGCAGGGACAGTGTCACACTGTGTTGGGACAAGCCAGAAGGCCCTCAGGAATTCTGTACGCAGAGTTTGAAGGAATCAGGTGTCAGTTGGTGAGAAGCTGCCATTCATCACTTCCACATGCAGTGAATCAGGGAGAGGAACTAATAGCCATCTTTCAGTACAAGTGTACAGTGACAAATACCATCTGTGACAAAATTAACATTGTTAGGTGTTTTTAAATGTTTAAAATTTCTCAATAGTCTCACTGTTTCTTCTTGACTTTGAGTAATGTCACAAATAAAAGCCTTCTTTAGAGTGAACTGGAAAAAATATAGTGTATCCAGGTGTCTATCCATGAAGGCATACAGACCTGATGTATATGTTTGCTAACTTAATTTTAAGCCCCATCTTGGTATGCAGGAATGTGATTTTGTGGATCCACTCAATGGGCTTGTTTACAGAGTGTAATTAGTGTATGATGTTTCTTCATCAACTGGTGTATGTTTTGAATGAACATTTTTATATTGAGCACATTTGTCTTTCAGCATGCTACGTCATGGGGATGATTATCTTGATGAAGCAAGCCAAAAAAAGCCCACTCAGGCCTTATGTCTCCTAATTAGATTTAGCCTGTAAGGAAGAATTTATCTTAATTGCTTTTATACTAGATTAAGCAAATTCATTTTGGACTTGCCACTGTCCATTGTTTCTGTGGTTGTCAAGGAGATTTCTGACTTGTCATTGGAATGCATTGAACAAATTCAGAAACCAGCAACCCCATTTGAGACCCTGATATCCAGTTGTGGCTGAAATTCCATAATAGAAATTGATGTTAAGTGAGGATGTTAATACACTTTAATGGATAGTGCAATCTGTAAGATTACTCTGTATTTTTAGTCCATAGCAGCAGGCATTTTGATGGATGTAATATACAAATACATTTCAAATATGAGGACACAAAGCATTTTTATAATGATTTCACGTGACCAGGAAGCCTCCTCACATTATCACTTCTCAGGGTTATTATTATATTCAGCAATCATGAGACCTCTTGCCTTTATTTATTCAAGAGTAAATTGTGTTGTAACTGTACAGAATGGCCTCGTTTTCCATGATGCATTGTGATAAAATGTTTTTTCTATGCTGCGTTATTCTGCTGATCTCTCTGATGGAGAAGTTAGCAGTGTCACGTTGTGTGCTGTACATCGCATGCTTTTCTTATGTAAAAAGGAAGAACTTCTGCATTTCCACAAAATCTGTATTGATATCTGTGGTGATTCCAACCCATAATGTCACATGTCTCTGCACACAAAAATCTCCCACGGGGGGGTCACTGACTTGCCCACTTCAGATCAAACCTCTTGGCCATCTGTCCAATGTTTGAATGATTTGATGTGCAACACAATGCAAGTTGATCTGCAAGTTAGGAAAAACTTCTCAACAGTTTTCAGGATAGCAGTTTCTCTTTGGCCATCTGTGTCTCCAGATCCTCACTGTCACTGGCTTGTCAAGGTGTTGCAGACACACATAAAAAGTGACGTGCCAGCACTAAACGTGGTGTGTTTTTCTTAGGCGGTGCGCACACATTAGGGTGGAGCGTGCCTGGTGTACGCTCCTGGGTTCCCTGCACAAGTGCGTATTTACTCTGTGGTGCAGAGTGAGCCTGTTAAGGACATGGTGTGAAATACTTCTGCCTAGTGTCTCCATTGGTAACTGGAGCAACGCTGATCTCCTGGCTGGCAGAGTGACCGGCGCTTGGAGATTTGCTTTATCTGAAAGACGTATTTGCTCTTTGCTCCTGGAGCCCCGCTCCCACCTAGCAGCTCAGTTGCACAGATGGTGGTGTTATAATTCCCACAGACCTGCCCTGTGCAGTCACATTTGATGAGGATTTGTGCACTCAGAGTTGCACCAGGCTCCTTTCAAGAAGAGTCAACGGGAAGTCAGGGGCCAGTCACATGACCTCTCAATGAGATTGGTCTTTTATTGACAGTGCTGCCACTGTGGCATGGAATACAGATTTTAAAAAAAAGAACAAGAATTTAAAAAGTAAATATTTTAATGCCAAAGTACCAAATTACTGAGGTCTTTGGCAATTAATTTCAATATGAATGCATTTATTTCAGACAAACATTCAATATCAAGTTAAGAAAATGCAAAAGTAACGGTGTTACAAGTTTTAATTTTGCTTTAGCCTAGGAAGCCTCTCTTAGAGAAGTCTGAATTGGAGAACTTGAGTTGCATAACCTAGTACATAAGAATTTGTATAGTGGTTACATGCACAGTACTTCCTGTGAGAACTAACAATTTCACTTGTAGCCTATGAGGGGATAAACTACAAAATCATGTCATTTGTCATTCACATGATAGTGACATTGATTTCTTAATCTGTGTTAACTTTAAAAAATACAAAAGTATGCAGGGGTGTAAATAGTAATGAGAAAAATATTTGGTTATCCCATTTCAAATGTAAGTGTTGTCTGGCTAATCTTTAACAGTAAAAGCTGAGTTCACAGATTCACACACAGTTCCCTAAAACACAGTTGACACTATCTTTGTTAAGGCAGAGACCATTTAATTTATGAACAATATGAAATTGAAAATATTGTAGCATTGCAAGATCACCTGTAGAAGGGAAATGAGGGAACAAGCAGGAAATTAGCTCTATCACTCGGAGCCATTTTATTTCCCATTTCCCAACAGTAATACAATGATGGCTGATTCTCTTTTGACGTGGATCATATCATGACTCACAGCAAAAAATAAAAGAAATGCATTATTAGCTGGGAGGTACCTTTTACTTTGAACATGTAGACTCTGCCTTCACTTACATCATGCTCACATTTTTCAAAGTGTGTCTCCTGCACAAGTGCCCATACCCATAAAACTGATTTCCCTAAACAACCAAGAACATTACGTCACAAAAATGAAATCAGATATGTTAATTTGATGCATTTGATGGTCACCAATTTCACTGGCTTTCCATGAGTCTGTAGAGGGTTACATTTAAGACATGTTCTCATACACTGTACACTCCAAAGTTGCATAGAACACAGTCAAGGTTGAAACCATGACATATCTTGCTTGCATGTCATTTGTCTGGTTAATGTAACATATGAAATCAACAGGCGCATTTCATTGAGGTTCACAGTATTCCTTTGGTCACATGCTTACAGTATGCATGTGGGCTGTTAATTAGAGTGACAAGTCAAGCGTGAAATGTATGCATATGTTATGTGTTTGGGTGCAAAGATAGTAATGATATAATTTTCGTAATAGTCTGTATTTCTCCAGCTGTCCCACAGTTCAGGGGCCATATGTTCCACTCCCTATCTGTCAATATGAAAATTGGGTGTCCTCCACATACCCCCTTTTTGTGGTTTCCTTTAGTCTCCTAAAATCGCCTGGCTTGGGTTGATTGCTTCTGCTAGTCTGTTGCTTTTTAATCATATTTCATGTCGGTTGCATCTCAGCGAGGAAGTGAAGTATCTGTCACTTCTCCCCTCCTCATGGACCCTGATTTTCATAGTGGTTAGAGCTTTGCTGTGATTCGTGAATCAATGTCTTTTGGAGGAAAAGCAAGTGATAGCTTTAAGCAGAAACAGTTCTTTAACCCATGAAACAAACCAACGACAAAAAAGGTCTGTGAAGTCAAATTAGTCTGGTTTTTTTTTTGCAATTGCAGACTTGATTTCAACATGCATTGCTTTTTCAAGATGAAATTTATGTTATAAAGAACACAGATGGCATTGTGCAAAGCCAAACACGAATCAGTGTTATGCTGCTTTTACTGGTCTCCTTTACTGACTCTTTCAATTATTAACTCGGGCATAGTGACTCATCCTTGTGTTTGTCCTTAACTTTGACTTAAAAATAAATGCAAGTGTTACTTTTTTCAGTGCTGTCACAGTTTTAAATTAAGTCCTCACTTAACCCACCGTTGTGTGCTTGTGAAGAAAAAACTAACACGTACATTTCATTGTGAGTCATTGTTCAGGAATGTTGATTGAATCCAGGCTTATGCTGTCTTGCAGAGGTACGGCTCTCTGTATTGGGTGAATGTTTACTCATGTTTTTATACATACACACTAGACATGGCACTGCAAGATCTCGCATGCTTTAATTACCTTGACAATGAAGCCGGAGGATTAAAGACAAGACGAGGAAAGTATGGGGTCTTTGCTTGTAGTGGGGGAGTAGTTCATTCACCGTAAATGTGAAAGGGATCTTTTGAAAGGGTGAATTATGTTTTACGTACACCTATCCCACCATGATGCCAGTCAGTGTATGTTTAGTGTGTTTTTAATAAAATATTTCATGTTTGATTATCAACATTTCTTTAGTTAGTAACATATCTTCTAATGAATATGCTGTGAGTATAATGTGAGTATGAATGTATAATGTCAGTATGAATGTATTGGCCATTCAGGTTGTGTTATGTGCAGTGATTGGCCACAAGTTGATGAGAAAACTTGCTGATGTATGCATGAAGTGTGGAAAAAAAGTGGTGGGAACATGTGAGGCTCCGTACTCCAACGTCCAATGGCAGCCCTGTGCAGGGCTCAGCTGAGGCAGAAGAGTGTAAATTCATAGAGAAGCTCTTGTCAGTGCTCTGTCTGTTGGCGAGTGTATGAGCCTGATGATTGCGTTTGATCAAAGCCTGCTTAGTCAAACTGTGGCTCTCTTTGTGTAGGGCCCCCGTCCCGCTCTGCACTGCCTCTGCACCGGTCTACACAGCTGCCCCCCGTTTCATCAATAGGTCTCCTTCTCTTTGCTTAACTCTCTCCTCCCCTTCCCCACACTCCCCTCTTTCTCTCAGTGACTCCCTCACTCACTCATTCCATGCCTGTCTATCTCTCTCTCTCCTCTCTCTCTCTCTCCCTGTTATTCTCTCCCCACCCCCTGGTTTTGGTTCCCAGAGCAAAAGTGCAATAGGGAGCGCCGAACAAAAGCCCTGAAAAGGAGCACGACAGTTATTTGGAGTTCTCAGAGGCCGTGGGGGTCAAAAAGGGTTTGGGGTGGAGAGGGGGCTATTGCTGGTACATCCTGCTGTCTGGATAATTGGATTTTTGCTGATTGCTGTCGCTCAAGAGCCAATAGAAGAAGTGCAAAGGTGGTGCTACAACACCCTGGGGCGGAGGCACAAAATGGGATGGCTGGGTTTAAGTCAGACTGAAACTGAATCCCACAGACTGCAGAATACCACAAAAATACATGTAGCTAAGAAGTTATGTGATTGTGTGTCGGGCCACAACTTTCAGCTATTTCAAGATGAGCTTTGCATTCAGCCACTCCTGGATTTGGATTGACTCCATTTGATTCTAGCTCCAGTTACTGTGGAATACTGCGTTACAGTGCTTTCATCCTGGTCACTTCCTGATTACAGTCTATAGTGGGAAGTCTTGGTTTGTGTTAGTCTGAATAGGCACGGCTGACTCAAAGGCTTTTTGCAGAGTGTCAGGGACGCTCTTGACTTCAGCTGGTCTCACATAAAGTCTCAGACACATTCATTCCTGATTAACTCAGCTTCACTGGCATTATTCTTACCCTGTCCCAAACTCAGTCTTAATGGGATTCACATTGAAATAAAACAACACTTTACCATTCTTTGGGCTAAACTTAACATTCATCGGTCATGTTGGATACGTACCAAACATTTATGTGTATTATGCGGGTCTTTGTTATTTGAGGCTCAGCTAGTATTTTTCAAAAATGATTTTAAATGTTTTTAGCCACAGGTAAATTTGAAAAAAAGACAGTCATCACAAGGCTGAGCTTCAGTTTGTTTATTAGTTCCCCACGAATGATCATCATTAAGCCTGTTTCCAATAAGCCCCTCCATCAGCGGCTGTCACAAGATATACTGATTACAGAGGCGGCCCCTGTTCCCAGCAGCCCTGACCTCCCGGTGGGATAATCCCTGTCACAGGTTGTGTTTGGAGTCTGTGCCTCTCCGCGCCAGCGGGACCTCTGAGCTCCCACTGAATAAACACAGCCAGGCTTTTAGCCCCGCAACTGTAAAGCTGCCACGGGTCTTCGAGGAGACTGAGGGGGCAGCAGACCATCCCCTCTCCAGTTTCTCTGCCCAGATTAACCTCTTCACCTGGGCCCGTCGCTGTTCATTACCAGTGCATTTCAGTGCGCCGTGGAACTAAACCTGGAAAAGAGAACAAGGGGTCGTGAGATAAAACAGATGGCCGTCGGGGAGTGATAGATGTTCCCGCTAATGTGGAGAGAGATTGTTCACCTCCGCTGGCATAAATTTTAGGAGGGCATTCCGTTGTTGTCATTCAGTGTAGGTGCCCCCCGGTTGTTCCCACAGCACTTTCAATTCTTTCTAAGGCTTTCTCACTCTATGGTTCTTCCTGTTGTACCTAGAATAAGTACGAGTCTCAGTAGTCACAGTTGTACTACGCACAATGAGTTATCCCAAAGACCTTTATGTACTGACCTCTTTATGGCTGGAGTAAACAAGGTTAAAAAGAGTCAAATAAGCCAAACAAAGCAGAGAAATGGGAGGTGTTTTAAATCTGTCATACTGGCTACTTATAACAGAGTAGAAATTGCTTTAACAGGTGCAGTCTGCTTTGCTTCACGTGTATGTATACGTGTGTGTGTTTTATTGTTTTTGTGATTCCTAAATTGATTGAGGCTGCGCTGTGTAGTTTTGGCAACTCTGCATTGTATCATAGTGTCTATACTGTAATCAGAGAGTCAGAGCTGGGGACTGGCTATCATTTAGAAAAGGAAGAGAGGCTCTTACCCTGGCTGAAAAAAACAGACCCCCCAGCAGGTCACCTAGGGACCGAGTGTCTCCATTTTGGTGGTGGCAGGGTCCTATTTCAGTGCTCTGATAATGTTTCCTCCTCTCTCTTCCCACGGTGAAAGTGAAGAGGATCAGTTTCCTTGTCTCTGGACAGTCCATCAAGCCCATAGAGTTATCAGTGCTGGTAAAAACTACAGGTTTCTTTCATGTGAAAGCAGTTGATCCCAATTTTACGGGGGCAGGCTTTTTTTTTTTTGAAACTCCTGTTATTGCACATGTATCCTTTTCTCAGTGAAAGTCAGTTAAACATCACCCATGATTCTGAATGATATGGTTGAACCATGTATCCTTGTTTTTCAGTGGATTTAGGCTTTTTGTAGAATATGAGTCTGAGTGGTTAAGGCTGAAATAATGCATTTGTTATGTACAGCTCTCATCCATGTGATTTAATACCTAAGAGCAGAGATGTTACTGAATCTCAGTTGCACTTTCTTGTAGAGATATATATGATATATGAGATATATGTTGATAGTGTAATCTCTAGATCCTGCTGAGACTATGTCATATTGAAAATGTGCTCCTGAGAATTCACATGGTCAGATGAACTCAGGACCAGCTCAGTGATTTTAGTTTCCCATGTCCCCGATCATTTAATTATACTTTTTAGCATAGCCTGACATGACAGCAAGAACATGTTCCTGTTTGTGTTCCTGTTTCAGATTTAATGAGGTTTTAATAAAATGTCAAAATCAAACATTTCCAAAGCATCACTATTTTTTAACCTCAGCAAGTGAAATATGTTGTGTGAAATCCAGCAAGACAAAAGGTTCAGAGTTTTGCTCATTATAGCAATTCCAATTAGTAATGTGGAAGAGAAAGCTTCAGGGTCAGACACCCTCCCCACAGTTTTTGAAAACTCCAGTCTGAAAAGTTGAGGAAAACAAACAGAAAAAGGGCCGCTATGAAGTCACCAAGTTTCCAATCTTGGACGCCAGTCTTTGTGACAGTGGTTTGCAGAAGAGACTGTCGGTTTTGCTGAATCTGATATTTAGGAGTAATTGCCTGCTCCCTGCTGTCAGGTTTTGCCTCATAAAAATTCCTGCAAACATTGTGGCCCCTCAGAAACAATATCACAAATGGGCTTCTTAAATGAGCTTGTAATTGACTTGTCCCAGTTAAACCCTCTGGCAACTGCAAACAATACTCCTGGGATCAAGAGGCAATAAACACTTATAAGGACAGAAATGAAAAGGGGAGTTTTGTAGACCCACAGAGGATCTCTGACAATATCTCCATGTTTTTAGTGTTTTTCTTTTTTTATTTAATTTTTATTATTACTCACTGGAACCATCAGCAGAACATGAATTCCCCTCTTCTAGGAGCTGCTATATTTAATATTATCCTGTTCTTGATGTGATGCACTTAGAATTCCATTTTTCAAACGGTTGTCTTATTTAGCCATATAGAATTAATTTGTTTAGTTGGGTAGAGTCTACATAGTTTTACATGTAGAAATAAACTTTTTGTCATATAGAAAGGTTGTTTATTCAGTGCTAAGGAGCTCACTCAGTCGTGTTTCTGAAGCTTGTTTATGTGCACACAGTGCTTCTTGCCCTGTCTATATTAGTGTTCAGCCTGCCTGGAAAGGTTTTACTGCACAGAGAGAAGAAAACTGCTGTTTTGTTATGATAATGCCACTGTGCAGAAAGGCCTTTGTGCACAGAAATGAATAGAAGCCTGGGCAAGAAAGGTTTAATTCTAGAAGGTACTGCCCCCCTTTTTCAGCCCGTGCTGCTAGCTCTGCAAAAAGATGGCTAATGGCCTAGAGGTTATGATGGGTGATTGGCGCATTCAAATGATGCTTCATAATCACATTCTCAAGATAGTGGTCACTGCTGCCACTACCACACTATCCCCAAGTTTGGCCAGTAATTAAATCTGGGATCAGTCTGGCTACAAACGTCTTGGACATCTGGTCAGATAAAGAGGGGGTAGCGGAGTGGCAGATTACGATGTTTTTCCCCTGAGTTAGCGTCTTATAGACAGCAACAGTTTGCATATGCTTTGATAGCAGAGCTGGCTAGCCTTTTCCGTCCTATTTTTTTCATTTTGACTTATTTTTTAGCCATTTTTATAGCTGTATGAAATGTCTACATTTTAGAAGCGTTGATCACTGGTGTACATTTGTTTTTTCTGTTAATTAACTGCATGTTAATTAAGAGTTAGTTGTACTAATTATCCATCATGACATCACTCATCTTGCTCTCTTGGTAAAGTTCTTTATTGATATGCTAATGTTTTGGTGCAGAAAGTTCTTGTTTTGTTGTTGGTGTCAATATTCTCTTTTGCAATTTGCATAGTTCCTTGAGTATTAGCAATTAGCTTGGTAACGTTCTTGATTAGCAAATACAGTAGAAAAAAAATTGTCCCAAATTAATTTCTGTGGTCTTTGGCATGGCAGGTGTACAGCAAATTTGGAAAGATGCATCTTGTTAGTTATGTAACAGGATGTGCTGGCAACCCCCTATTTTCCGTTTTCTGTCAAACCAAGCAAGTTATCTAGCTAGTTATGTTTTTTCAGTGACTTATTGCTGATAAGTTGGTATGCTAATTTTGAATGGCATACTGCCTTTATCACAAGCTAGATATTTTTGGACAGTTATCTGCTAACTTCTCATACAGTAAAGCAGGTCCAGCAGTTGCTTTAAGAGTTTACTCTCCTGCCATGCATGGAATGTCCCATGTGTCTGCCCCTAAGTCACATCAGTAATCATGCAGGATGCAGGAAGGATAGTGGGCAGGTACAAGGGCCTGTGACAGGCTACAGGGGTTACTGTAACTATGCAGGGTCTGGGTATATATGTAACATTCAGTTGATCAGTTTTATCACAAATTATTTGTCAGCTTAAGCTGTGATGAATCCAGAAAAGTTAAAAGAATAATTAAAGCAGCTCTCATAATTGTGTATATGTTCATATATAGTTTCTGTATAGTTTTCAAGCGGTTAAAGGCATCCTCTGCAGGCACTAGGGAGAGAACATGGTAGAGGGAATTTTTCAGATGTGGATTTTCAAAAAGTTGCCATGTCAAGGCTTCCCACCCACATTCCTGAACAAACAATAGAGGAAGCAGCCTGCATGTGATGTGAGGAAATGCACTGCTGCCTGAATCAGTGAGCATTCACCACAGTACCGGTTAAACACCTGCTGAGTCCTCATTCGACAGGATGACTTTAACACAAAGCACAGGCCATGCACACACACACACACACACACACAATCACAGCTTTGGAGAATGAAGCCCATATTGTATAAATAAGTAAAAGTGCATGCAGCAGCACAGGAACAGAACTTTCCATTTCCCCAATGCTGGGGAATGCCTGCCCAGATTGAATTAATTAGCTTGTCATATGAAGCTTGAGTGTTTCCTGCGGTACATTTTTGTTTAGTTTTTTTTTCCTGCGGAAAAAAAGCATGAACTCATTGGAGTGAAAAGGGGGGCAAACGGGGGGGGGGAGGCTTGGATTGGCCGCTCTCAATATAAATAACTGGTCAGGGCTGGAAGTGGTGTGGGGCGCCATGGCAACGATTATCAGCCGGTTGATTGATCCCAGAGGGGGCTGGCAGTGCACCCATGCTGGGGTGAAGCGCTAAGCCATGCGGAGGGAAAAGGGTTCGGCAGCGATGAGCGGCGGCGCTGGGACCAGAGGGGGAGCCGTTTGGAGAGTCACCAAAGGCGCGTCAGAGGTCACATTGCGTTTGTGGCAGCTCCCGGTCCCCGGCACAATGGCGTGACGGCCAGGGGAGCGGCCGGGACAATGGGGTGGAATGTGGCCTTCCCACAAGCGCAAACATACGAGTCTCTCCCTCACGCCGGCCCTAGTGACGAGTGGCTGGGAGCTGGTGGCGTGCAGCACTGATAGGCGTTGCTGGTTTTAGAGGACTCGTTTGTACAATGTAAAAGTCATCTGCGGCAGCGCTGTGGCCGACTGTGTTCTGTCGGACCTGGGAGTTAAAGCAAACCGGGGGGGGAGGGGTTTGAACTTAATTGCAAAAAAGCCGCAACAGTTTGCATTTCACTGGGGCATAATTTTAAGTCCCCTATAAAATGACCCGTGGCTTATGTGAAATGTTACGGCTAATAAAGTGAGAAATTGGCTGTTCTCCAACAATTCTTTGCCATCTTGTTTTAATCTGAATGACATCTGACTTTCTTTGCTGGCAGTAACTCCCAAATGCTCACAAATTCTATTCCCTGCTTTGAGCTATCCTGAACAGTAATTTTATTTTTGTCAACATGGCAAGACTATGATGATTATTTTTAGCGTAGGAGTCTAGTAGCAATGTTTGCCACAAGTATATAATCCTTAAAATAATTTAGCAACGAGTTTGCTCTTATTATTATATCCATCAGTCACATTCCTTACTCCCAAATGGGTGGGGGAACACTCCTGCCACCGTCTGGGTGGAAAAGAGTTTGGATTGCACTCTGTGTCTCAGAAACGCCACACCATCTGTCCGACAGCATTGTTCTCGAAACAAAGGAACGAAGGACCCTTCAAAGCCCACCGCTGTGAATAGGACCATAACGTCACCCGCCAAGGCCTCAGTGGAAGAGATGTGCGCATCACTAGTGGGAGCAGAACTGCTGAGTTGGAAGAATGTTTCAGACCTGCGCGTTTGGAGGTTTTGTTTTTAGCGTCGCCTGTGAAATATTTTATAAACGGCCGAGACCCTCTCAGCCATGCTGTTCCACGACATGGAAGCATGGGGACAGGTTACGGAGACTGGTTTGGAAGTGTGTTTGAGCATTCTTAGCCCCAGCGAACTGTTGCAGTTTACAGAATCCTTTCGTCTTGCAGCATTAAAGTTTTATGAAGGCCATTTAGACACTGGGCACGGCTCTGCCTTTACTTCTGCAGGGACTCATCCATAAAAATGAACATGCATGTAAAATGCCATAACTGTGCTCATATTTGACAGAGTCAAGAGCTGCACCTTCATAACTACTCTTTATGTATATGTCACAATGGAAAGGGACAATGGGCAAAGTAAACACTCTGAATTTAATATCTTTGGATTTAAGTCCAGCGACCCAGGATTCTGAGGTTTTTTTTTCAGTTAATATGAACAAATTTTCATTAATATTAATGTTTTCCATTTCGGTACCACTACTGCATAAACATTAAGGGATATTTAAATAATTGTATCCTTATAAGGTAGTTCTTCTGAATAACACAATTTTATTCAGGCAAGGTGGCCATTTAAAGTAGTTAAACTTAGGGTTAAATTGAGCTCATGGACATGATGGAGCAATGGGACAAGATATCTGATCTGTATTTTCATTTATTTATTTGGCAGACACTTTTGTCCAAAGCGAATTACAAGTGAGGCAGAGTACAACACAAGCAGAAAGTCATATACAGAGCCAATAATATTAGAATTGTTGCATGACCAAGTTTCAGTAGTTGGCCAGACAAGAGCCATTTTTCAAAGGAGGGAATAACTGTTGTGAAGTAGCATTCAGAGTATACATGAACGATCAGGGTAGTAACATAAGCATTCATAACAACATTACATCACCAGGTTGGAAATATGATAATCAATGTAGCCTGGCTGTGCAGCAGAGTGGGAAAGAGTTAAAGTGACACAAAAGAACACCGAAGCAACCAAGCTTTCTCAAAAAAACCATGACCTCACTCTGCTCTATCGTTCAGTTTAGTGTGATGCCTTGGAAGTAATTATTTTTCTTGTTATACAAGGGACGCTTTGTCACATTGTAACATTGTTACATAAGCAAGGCTGTTACAACTTGATGAAAATTTTGTATGACAACATTAATTACTTGCTTTATTTGACATCCCTCCCCCCTCCTTTTCACCCAAGTTTGTGTAATGACCAACTGCACGTTAGGCTTGTCTCACCATGACAGCTTCTTTTCTTGCACAGGGGCAAGGGGCATAGCAAGCGAGATCTTCTATTTTTTACAGTGTTAGTCCCACGGTGCACCATGAAGCAGATACTAAACTGAGGTTAGGGACATGTCCCTGATGTCATCTGAGGCCCAAATGAGTTGTGGGGTGCCAGGAGTCGGCACGTCCACCCCTGTCCTGGCGGAACGAAGCTAGTGTGTTCTGCCATGGTGGTTTTCCAGCTGTTGTTGGTAGATGACATGTCCAGGTTTGATCCTGGGCTGGAAGGCTCAGCCTGCACTTCGAACAAGAACCTCAACTCTGTGAACTGCTTGGGAGCCTGTATGACCAGTTTTATTGTTGCACAAAACCACATGCAAATCCTTGTGTTGTGGAGCTTTGCATCTGCCATTAAAGTGCATTATGGCAGAAAAAGTGAAGCACTCCCTGCTGTTTCTTGCCCATCCAAATATACCGTCATTGGTATGTATGTCATTCTCACTCCTAGCATTAGCTTTACCATTGTAAAGTGTACGTATCTATTCATTTTTAATTATTGTGTTCCCACTTAATAAATATATGGTTTCTGTGAACAAAATGAGGAGCTTATCTAGAGCAAACCACACAGCAGAATGTCGGGATTTAGAGAATGGAGCCTTTCTGAATGATTATTCCTGTAAACCAGCTCATACTACAAGCCTGCAGTCTTATTCTTTGTGCCACAGGATGGGAGAGTGGACCCAGTGTGCTCATTGAGTTTTGTTACAGTGTATCAATGTGCTGTTGTTATCACACAGCAGTAGACGCACAACTGCTCTCAAAAGCTCTCCTGTAGGATCCTGTTTCATTACGGGTGCCAAAATGGAGCCATCAGAAGTGTAATGAAGAGATTGTGTAAACCAGTCCACTTCCATATCTGACAGTTGGAACGCCTGTTAACGAGAGAAGCTGGTGACACTACGCTTTTGACCTTTTTAAACTTGGCCACAGCCAGCCATTACCTCAGGCTACGGCAGCTTTCCCACATTTCCACTTTGGGACCTTTGAGTTTTCCTACAGTCATCAATAATTAAGCAGATAAATTATTATTGAACATGATGTTGATAATAAAAAAACTGCAATTTGAAGATATAGAGATAGATAAAGGGTAACTTTCCTTTACTTTTCTGCTGACGCTGAAAAAGGGAAGGTTGCTTCATAGGAATCAGTGGAGGTGTTTTCTTTTGTTTATTAGTTCGGATAAGGGGTGGCAAGACATGTTGGTGCTTGGAAATCCTGTTTGTGGGTGTCGTATATAATTAGAGCCCTTTAAAGCGCTGCAGGGGCTGGGAGAGGTTGCCACTGCTGCTGTTGAGCAGGAAAGGACACAGTCAGAAACAAATCACAAAATGGAGTGGATGCATTGCATGTGTGATGTCACTTAACACCACAAATTCAGTTACCTCTTTGTTACCTCTTGATATTGTTTTACACGTTTAGTTTATGCCATGCATGAATGGACTGTGAGTGGCAATCCGATCCTCTTTATTTTGTGTCCTAAGAAATGTCACATGACCTGTAACAGTCCCTCAATGTTCTTATTTGCTACAGAGCTGATTTCAAGTGGGAACGTACAGTACTGATCTTTGTGCTACATTTAGTGGCATTCAGAGATGAAGGTGGTTCTAATGCTCATATGAAAACAGTTTAGAAAATTGTTCATTTTTAGTTAATAGGTAATTATAACAAGTGATTGTTTTTTTCTAAATGCCAAGGTATTCTCCACTTTAAAATTCACTATCTGTAATTGAAAACCTGAACCCAGTTTTGGCCTTCTTGTTTGTTGAGATAACTGATTTGTTTTTGTAGCAGAGGAGCTAATGGTTCTCCTCTATCACATTGTATCTGGTTCTTCTGGAAGATGGCTAAAGGGAACATCTTGTTGGTTTGTGTTTGCCTGATGAGTAGTTTGGTCTATTTTTGGTCCTCTTGAAGCGAGAGTCCTATAGGCGCATGTCCTCCATTGGAAATGAGTAATTACATAATTTCCTTCACTTGAAAACAGTACAGTGTGTACTAGAAAAGCAATAAGGACTTTTTCTTGTCAGCTGCATCTTTTGTCAGCTTTGTCTTGTCAGCCGCATCTCTACATGAACCATATCTGTAGCACAATGGTAAAACATCATAGACATGAATCTTTAATGATAGTTTTTCATATAAATGTTTGTTTTGTATGTCAGGTATTGAATGTATTGAGAATATTATCCTCAAAGCTGAATCGTTACATTTCAGATTTGGTAATTGCAAGGTGAAAATTTCCAATAAAATGGTAGTTATTTTGTAAAAAGAAGAACTCGAATGAGCCTTGTGATTAATTTCTGCTATTTTAAAAACTGTGAATCAACCAAGAGAAATGAAAAGCAAATTGGACAGCAAAGGGTAGAAAACTAATTCTCTTCCTGGTGTCTCATCATTAAGCAGCAAAATTCAGTGTTTCAAAAACATGCTTTGAACATCATGTTTGCTTATTGAAACTTCTAATGGAACAGAACCAAGCGTCAGTTGCCATCTTGTGCCTGCACAACCAATCTTAATTGGCCATCTAGCTATGGCTTTTGATAGGTAGTTAGCTATGATGAAATGGATCAAATCTCTCGTTAGAGCTAGGAAATGAAGCGAGTCACAGGAAAACAAAGTATTTACAAGGCACTTTGGATAATTTGATTGTAGCATAACCAGGTATCTGCCTTTGAAGTGTTTGAATTCAAATCATTGGCTAGTTAGCCAACTTTTGTGTCAGGGTAATATTCCGAATTTCTTTCATCCGGTACCTAACAGATAGCACAATATATTTGTCAGTTATTAGTAAGTAGCAAGATACAGACTCTTCTGTGTTGTAACGTGACAATGTTATTGATGGCCGATGATACAAATAGTTTGCTAGACAAGGGCTCATCTGTTCTTTCATGATCAAACTATTATCTTGCCATTTTAGTATGCAGACATCCTCTTGTACATAGAAAGCAATGTTTACATGATTTATTTTATCTTTAGGAATAAATAGGTGCACTTAAAGTTCTTTTATATAGTATCACTGCCTTTGTTGCATTGTTGCACTCAAAATCATATGAATTGAAACACCTTTCCATTTTGTTTATTTGAAAACATACAATTTCTCAGTCATGCTTTGTGTAAATTTTGTGTGCAGTGTATTCTTGTGTTTTGGAAGTGCAGTTGTTCTTGTTTAGTTAGCCCAAAGGTAAATGCTTCCATGCCTAGTAATATACCCACACAAATTGTTGCATTGAATTGTAAATACATATGTATCTGCTTTTGCATAAATAGCTTGGTGGAACTGTTTCTTTTTCTCCCACCTGTCTTTTAGCTTGCATGTACAAAAGCCCTATTTCTGCTTCCATTTCCTTATTTGGAGAGCTATGTTAATGATAACCAGAGCTGTGGTTTGCCCTACTTTGAATTTTATGTGGGATTATTTCCTGCTATTTCCTTTTCCAGAGCAAATAAGAGAGAAAAGGAAAACAAATGTATTATACAAGCATGGTCTCTATGGTTTGGAATCATTGATTAACACATAGTAGACTCAATTTGCAGTACCTGCCAAGCAATCACACACACACGCAGACCCACATAGTTTTCCTGCAGTTATGCTACCATCTTCTTCAAGAAGGAGATGTGCAGGCAGCAGATTGGACAGACTTTAGAGTTTGAGATCCAAAAGTATGTCTATGTCTTTGTAAAGAAACTGTGACTGCTATGCCTGCGGTTTACTGCCCTTAAGATTGTTTGTTGCGAGTGCAGAAAGCTCTATTCCTGAGAATGCTATGTCTTAAAAACCTAATAAATTGACCATAGTTTCATTCTTCCACTTTGTTTAGATGAAAGTCTTACTCAGCCTCAATTTAGGGAGGAAGAGTAGACAAAAAAAAAGAAAAATATGAGGAGAAAGTGTTTCTGAAACGCTGTCTGAGTAGTTTGTGTTTATGCACAATGGCCAATCCAAGAAGATTAAACATCAGTGATACTCTGACCACATATTTTATTTTGCTGAAAGAAGGTCAGAATGAGCTTTTGAATACTGGGTGATAATAAGAAAACCTATCGCCTTTCACTCTTTTATCTGCTTGCACTGTATATTTATGGGAGTGGCTTTGGTGGGGAGGCCAGAAGTATGCGAATTACAGTACAAGCAGCCACTTTAGTCAAACAGAGGCTCGTTGCTAGGATACATTCTTATCAATGTGCTGGCGTGCTATCTGTCTGCTTTGTAAGTTTATCCATACTGTCTTGTGTCACATTTTTTTATTTTCATTTAATTTGAAAATTAAGGTGATATCTTGTCAAAAACAAAACAATAGGGCAAATTTTTCACAGATTTTTAAATTGAACAGGATAAAAACAAAACATAAAAATGATGCATGATGCAGTATGATTCTGTTCACACTTTTTAATTGCATGGTAACATTAGAGGAAAGTAAAGGTTTATGTAACGTAACAGCCTCTGCTGATGAAAATGGGAGGGAAAGATGTTTTGCATCTGTGTTACAGTTAGCGTTCAGTGCAAATGCAAAAGGAATATGCATTTACAGATAAAACTCATTCCATTGGAATGACATCAGGAGGTGCTAGGGTCCTCAATTTTTTGTATGAAACACATCCTGGGATATGTAACTATTGACAAGTAAGTCAGGCAGAAAGGTGGATTCTCTCCGCATCACAGAATGTGTATGTTAGTCACTGTGTGTCTCATTCATTTTTGTTTTGGAAAATGTATTTTTCTACGAGGAAGAAACACCAGCACCAGGGTCTTACTTCGGTTTTAAATATGAAAGATGCAAAGGCTTTGGTGTAATAGTTTTGTGTAATGTTGTGTGTCATAGGTTGTCAAGTCAACTGTCAGAATTTAAATCTCAATTAAGTAGAACACCCATTCATTTAGTCAGGAGCCAGGTAATCAGCACATGTCAACAAATGACATAATCAATACATTGCTTATTTCTGTATGATTAGTCTGTGGGTGTTGTACTTCTTTTTCATTCTTTTCATTCTTTCATTTCTCTCTTTTTTGTCAGTGTTGAAAAGTCATGGTCAGGTTCATCACTTGTGACATTATTAATCAATGGTTAACAATTTAGTTTTTATTATGTTACACTTTCTGAAGATGTTGAGAATCTAGATTACAAAAAACATGAGATTCAGTGCATTCGTTTCAGAGGAGAGAAAGTGCCACCTTACTCTGTGGTCTAATGAACAAGTTCAGGTAGAGAGGGAAACAAGAAAAAACATCATAGGCCTGCAGGCACCACAGGAGTATTGTGTAGAGAAAAATGTGTTTATACAACTACAGTAGGATCCAGATGTTTGGATAGCGCATAGAGGGCCACTAGCAGGACGATGTTATGCTTCTCCTCCTTTGGGAGAGACCCTTGGGACATTTTCATATCAATATTTAAGCTTTCAGAGTGCTGGTAACTCAGTTATGGTGTAACATAGACACTGCTATGTGTTTTTGGAAAGTCTTTATTTTGAAATTTAATTGAGCAATGTTTGTGCTCTGTTGAAGTGAAAACAGAATTCTTCCTTGTGTATGGATCAGAAGAGACACATTGAGGGGCAAACCGAGAGGCGATTTCAGTGACTTTGCCCCTGGATGAAACTGTTTCTACACTCAACTACAGAGATATTCCATAGGTATATGCAGATTTTATGCAAGATTTATTAATCCTGTTAGAATGTATGTGTTCTCTGTTTGATGGTTCCTCTGATTGTTTGGGGAGTGTGCTGTGTTATGACATTTTGACAGTGAACCAGCTGGTTCAGCATTTTCTAAAATAGTAGCGTTCACGTAAGAGACATGTTGTTGGATATCATTAATTGAAATCACATTGTGGAAAACTGAAAAGTCATGCATGAGTGGATTGAAAACATGAAAAGGAGAGCTTGGAAAGATGCCATAAACACCGTTATATATACGTCCTTTCATTTCTAATATTTCATTCTCTTCTGATTGTCAACCAGCCATCTGCCTTTGATTTTCTTGTCTTAAAATGCTCTCTGTATACACTAATTTGAGAGCCAGGGGAAATACTTTCAACATGGTACACTTCTTTGTGTTGTTTTTGGAAGGTGTCTTAAGCAAAGCTGTTAGAACAATTGCTTTATATTGATTTGTACCAGAAAGGACTGTTTTGATTTGGTTTTATACTTATGAAGTAGGGTTTTATCAAATATATGATAACCAGTTTTTGCCACACAGATCAATATCTAGCGAGGTAATGGAAATTTCCTCCTCATGCAGCACAGTCTAGCAGTCATACATACCATACAGCCTTCACTCTTTTAGCTCAAGAGATCTTATCCATTGTGATTTAAACAGTAAGAAAACACCATGGAATAATTTGGGAATGTGGGTTTTATTGTACAAGAAACAGAAATGTTCCTTTTAAAGCCAAATGGTTGGGCATTGTGGCCAATATGACTGTCTTACCTGCAGAAAACCTTAGCATTGATTCAAAGCAGTGGTCAAGTTCCTCTTCCATTCCCTGAAGAACGTCTCCTCAGGAATGAAGTGATTAAGTAAATTAAATGGCTTTAGCTATAGACTCCTGAGTTTATTATTTGAAAATGAGACAAATGTCCATTGTTTGAACCTTGTTTATCCGTATTGGAAAAAATCTATAGTTGTTACACTGAAAGTCAAACCATGGGACCATATGGCAAATGGGAGCACTGAATGTGCTCATGAAGGCCATTGAGTGGGAGCATTAGCATTACCAGGTGACATTAAAGGGCTGATTTAAAAATCTAATGATGGCCACCATAACTTTCTCAGGATGGGCCCAATCATGTTAAAGCCTGTTCCTTGTCCGCACCAATCTGCCACCATGGTGATGTTTTAGCAGATGCTCGTCAAGGAAGGCACTTTGTACTACCTTCCTGTGTTCCAAAGAAAACAATCAGGGCCACTTTTGCCTCCTTTAGAGGGGGAGAGAGAGAGAGAGAGAGAGAGAGCGAGAGAGAGAGAGGGGGGAAATCTAACAGAAGACAAACATATGTCCCACTCAGTTAATCTACAGCTTTTCACAGTAAGATGATTACAGCTTTCATAGACGTTATCAAAATCTGGGTAATATGACCGTAGCCCATCTAAAGCCAGTTAGCTATAACATTTGGACCGATCTCCTGGCCCAAGCTGTTGGTAAAACACATGAATTGGACCATATTCAAAGTATCATATTTCAGAGAGCTAAACTGTGGGGTCTAATACTTGGTGGCCTTCCCCTTGTGTGTCTGTATTGACTTACACAGTAATTGGAAAGTACATCTGTTGTCTCATATGGCTCTTTATTATGGAATAAGATGACTATGGAACTGTGCCACGTAGACTTCATTAAAAATTCTGATCGTGGGATAAATGATTTCATGTGGAAGTATTACAAAATATTACTACAATGTTATTTTTGGCAGTTGGGTCAGAAGAGCCTGGTGATTTTAAACATGGTTATGATGTTCTTCAGAATTTCCCATCTTTATGCTGACTGTATGCATTATTGCTGCAGAGAGTGAAATGTTGCAAGTGTAGTGCAATATCAGGACATGGTGTGAAATTTTGTGTGCCGGTCATAGCCAGCTTGCTAACATGGTTTCTGCCAATGGTTTTCCATGTCTTCAGTCAAACCCAGCTTCCATCCAATTACAATCCACTTTCTCCTTAACTTTGAGAACTTACCTTTTATTTTCTCACAAAATATGTCATTAACAGAAGGACTTGTGTAATGACATGCATACATTTTTTCTCAAAACTTAATTGAATTTGGAAATGAATTTACTAAATTGAAATTGAATCTGGGCTCAAGCAAGTGAATCTCCATTTTATTTCACTTCAACACATGTAATAAGCAATCAGAATTTCCCCTTCTTCAGCAAACATGGAGAACCTTGGCAGCACAAGGTCAACAAGTAAAACACACTAAAAACTGGTGCCAGGCAATCAGGTTAGACCCTGAATGCAGAACCATTTCAGGCACTTCTCTATGGCAATTGTTCCTGTGAAAAAGACAAAGCTAATCAGTCTCCTGGAAACAAAGGAAAATGAGAAGAAACAGGTGAAAAAGCAAAGCAAATATTGTTTTGCCCTGGAAGAGAACTTTTCCTCCTGTCTTTTTGTACATGTGCGTGTTTTATTCTGATAATGAGTGTAGGGTGCAGTGCTAATTGTGGTGTTAAACTGGATTAGGTTGCCAGACATCTCTGCTCTCCAATTTAGTTACCCTGTGGTGAAGGAAAAGCTAAACATCGCCTTCTCGGTCCAAACATGTAAAAAACAATATTTTGCCAGTACAACATACAGATTTTTGTGGAATTGTATCTGTAGGTAACATGTCAGGGTTTTGGTCCTGGAAGTCTTTTCCTTTGTAACAATTCTTATAGTCTCTCTAGGGAGGTTTATCTTATCTAGTGTTTCATCTGTGGTTACATGCCATACTAAAGAAGATTAAAGATAGGAAGTTATTTTCTTCAGAACTGCAGTGGAGGTGTTCTTTTCTGTTGCAAATGGACACATTTTCATGACTGCTTAAGATCGTTGTGTAGGAAGGGATTAAAAGCCACTTCACTTTTCCATCTACAAAGCTGTTTTCACACTGACATTACAGTCTAATGACTGCCTGTGCCACTCAGACTTTTTACTCATTGCTACCATAACTGTAACCATACCATAACCATTGTTCAAAATATGCCAACATAACCCTACTTGCAGTGATTGCAGATAACCCTTTATGACAATGGCAGGTGTCCACTATCAAACGGTTGTGTTTGGAATGGCACTGTGTTTACATCTATGTTTTGCCCTTTCAGCATTGATCATGGGGTCACTGTATGCTGTCAAGGTCCAGGGATGGCTTCATGTAAGTCATGACTATGCTAGCCTGTCCAGTGTCCACATGGAGCAGTACACTGCATCAGATCCCTCCTCAGTCACAGTTATTCTTCTTGAAGGAAATATCTTCCCCTATTCTCAGCTTTTAATCCTTCTCTTTGTTAAGTGTATTATTGCAGTGGTTTGCTTGGCTTGGTTCATTCGCAGTGATGTTACTACCGTAGTTGAAAGGTCTAGGTAAAATTCAGAGTTGAGAAATTCTGTGGAACGTAAATGGAGTGGCATTGAAACGGAAAGAGCTGTGTCCATTGTACTGTAACTGTTTCATTCTAAATGCGTCAGAGCCTTCCAACATGAATATGTGCCACCTTGTTTTCCTTTACAGTTTCATTTTTACGTGTAAACGTATTGCACTTAATTAAAAACAGTTTTCACGGTCACTGCTGTGTTCCCATCTTTGTTATGCAGCAGAGTCACAGCGGTTTAGGGAGTGGGCTTGTGATCAGAAACAAAGGAAAGGAAATAAATAATGCAGTAAAGCAATGTCAGTAAAGATAGAATGTAGAACAGTCTGATTTTGCTTTCACAGAGCCATTGAAGCACACACTTCTTCATGCCACAGCCCTGCAACTGTCATACTGTGCTGTGTACTAACTTGCTCCAGCAGATTATGCTCTGAAATGCCAGCTGGCTGTAAGTGCTTCTTCAAGTTTGCATAGGCACTGTCCATGCAGAGCTCACTGTGAATCACGCACAGGTTGTGACACCTTTAGCCGGCTTGTCTGCTCTTGCTTTTTAAACCGTTTGAACAGTTTTTTGCTAAATGCATTGAATTCAGATTTGTGAATGCAGCTCATAGACAGACAAATGGAGTTGAGACAGTGACTGCAGTGTGTTGGTTGTAAGAATGTAGAAATTTCTGCATCCAACAACGCTGTGGTCTATGTTTATTCTGACCAAATCGGAGTCTCTCTTTGATTTTGAGCAAGGAATTTCAGCAAGTAATATTGTACTTTTCCTTATAAACGTCGTTGATTCAGTGGTCGATCATGTTGACAGAAAATGGCACGTGAGGGATGAAAACCTGCTACTCAAATTTAAGGGTAAAAATACTTAGTTGCAGTTTGAATGAATGGAGGGCTTTAAGTATACAAATGTTTTTCCGCTGAGATGCGATAATTTTTTTTTTTTGCATTTTCTTTTGGAAGAGACAGAGCTGTTTGTGGCAAGGATGATTATATGGAAGCAAGCTCTCTGTTTATCTAAGAATGCCAGACATACTTAGCATTTGCGGGTTCATGGAGCCCTCTGTCAGCTAAACATATTTACACTGTGGTTACATAAGCAACACAAAGCCAACACTGAGGCAATTTTCTCCCCCCATGGAAATGTATTCCAATATCTGAAAATTCCGCTGGTGTTGCGGTTCAATGCAAAATAAAAGAAGAGGGTGGGGCGAAATAGTTGAATGTGTTTGACCACACATATCAGTTAAGAGCCTGTAGAGACAGTATTACGAGCTGCCTCGTCCTGCACATACACATTTAATATGTGGGAGCTGATGGGGTGTCAAAATATTTTTGCATTTGTGAGTGTCAAGTTGGGGGTTGGCATTGTAAACAAATAGGAGGTGGAGCCTGATCCAGCACAAGAGGGCAGAGAAACCTACCCTGTAAACAGAGATCATGGTCCCTATGAGCTTTGGTGCATAGGGACACAATTTTCCCTCTTGCCTACTCCCATCTGCAGGATCTG
Source organism: Megalops atlanticus (assembly GCA_019176425.1). Lineage (NCBI taxonomy): Eukaryota > Metazoa > Chordata > Actinopteri > Elopiformes > Megalopidae > Megalops > Megalops atlanticus. The sequence goes on along the minus strand of CM032887.1, from coordinate 24,320,259 downwards.
CAGTGTCTGGGGAAGCCATTTGTTGATGTTATCATCCACCTATTGGCTTATTGCAGCAAACAATGTAGCATGTCCAGTCTCAAGCTCATATTGTGTATGGAATAACCAGGGCATCCGTGCTTGTTGTCTTTCTTTGTCTTGTCTGACTGAATATGACATCTCATTCCGGAAAACCAATTAGATGCTATCAGAGTGAAAAAACAACAATAGAGAATATTCTTTTCTGATACTGCAATGCTAAAATTCTCTGAGCGCTTCTGCCTGCAATATATTAATTGTGTATGTATTGCATGCATTTTTACCGTGTTCCCAGGGACGTTTAATTTATGAGCTGATAGTAATTGTTCATTGCAGCTGAGGGGAGAATACAGAAATCCTGTCTCCTCATGTCAGCATTGTTGCTGCTGGGGAGTGCGTCACATGACCCCTGTTTGGTCCACTGATGTAACAATATCTGTCAGTGGACCAACATCCAGCACGGTACATCAGTTGCTTGATCAGAAATATTTAGAACACGTTTAGTTTCCATTCTTGTTTCTGGTCTGTAGTTAAAGCTACACTGCGTAGGGGTTTTGTCTTCCTGACATACAGCAGATTATACATGGATATAGTTATAATAAAGAGAAATAATAGCTTTTTTCCTGTCCAGAGGTAATTAAATTGCACCAAGACATTGTCAAAGACTAATCTCCCTTGTGTCCAATGCAATTTTCCAAGTTTTGCTTAAGTATAGCAGATATGATTGACAACAATGGCCACTGCAGTGTATAGGTATTATTCCCTGCAACATTATGTGCTGTGGACATTTTATTTTTAACAGGTGACTTTTAACTGGTGTACCATGCTCTGTCTATGTCATGTACAGTGATCATGCTGAGGGCTTTTCTGCGCTGGGGAAATGCTAGCTCTCAGAGGAAAAACAGGCAACCACCTTTTTAAATATAATTAAAGCAAACAGCAAATCCTAGGAGTGGATTTTGCATTATTTGCATAGTCACAGGTCAAATACGAATGGAATGATAAAAACATAATACAACTATCGCAAAGATTGAAGTAGGGCCGCAAATCTTCCACATTGTGCCTTTCAGACTGGTATGAGTGGACCCATAATTCTCTTGAATGTCATACCATCCCATTATTTCTCCATTCATATGTAATTTATTTGCTTCTGCCCCATTTTGAAGGCCCAAAAGAGATTAAATATCATAATTTTAATCTAGTTATAATTTTACAATTGATTGCATGGGAAATGTCTGCAAATGGATATGAAGAGAAAGCCTGATACATTGCTCTATTTATCTTGTTAGAATTGATACACTTTCATCATTTAAGATGTAATCACACAAAAGTTCAAGAATACATATACATGCTAATATTTTTATCTCTGTTCAGAGAAGAGGTCTGAAGGCAGTTAAGGACACAGGAGTTAATGGTTAAATCAATGAAAACTCTTGTCTTTTGTAAATGTGCGTATAATGTAGTTGAATCCACTGCTGGCCTTGCAGAAACTGAGATTGCTCCTAGCTGCCAGGCTTCCTGTTGCTGTTCTCTTTTAGACCTAGATAGTTTTACAGGATGAGCACAGCTCAATACTTCAATTGTCATCAGTAACAGTGCCAAAGATATTGTGCTTTCCGGTAATCATGTCTCCACTTTCTGCAACACTACAGAGTGTTCTGTCTCTGATGATAGCAAGCAGCTAGGCAAACAATACAGCCCTGTATTATCAAAGGCAACAATAACAATATGACAGGCATTCATTGCCAATTCACAAAATGTTTTATTAGTTTGACCTTAGTGGCGCAGAGCCGAACGTTATGGTTGCTCACGTTGAGCAAACGTTTGCACAGGCGATTAAATCGTAACTGCTTTGCAAAAGGGAAAGCTACAACGCTCCTTGCACTTTGCTCCGTGAGTTATAATCTTTTATGCATCATCGGAATTCTGTCGGCTGATGCCACTGTAGGAGGATGTAACAAACCTCTGAACTAAGGTTAAAATGGCAGACACAGGAGCCCACTGCATAGGCTTCTGCCAGCTACCTGTGAAGCCAACCTGAGATTTTCACATTTTCAAATATATACACGTTGTAAAACTTTAGTAATGAAATAATCATCAAAGCCGTGGGTCCAGTGCATTTTTTATTCGGCTACATTATTTATCAAAGTTAATATGCCCACCTGCTGTGTTGTTTCACCCGCATATTCCCTTTACTTATTCCATATCCCTCATTAAAAATCTGAACCACATTTAATGGAATTTATGTATGGGTTTTTGTGGGTTTTTTTGAGAAATATGCTCCAGATGAAAAAAAAAATATTTAAATGTAGTTCATGAACTTTTATTTACATTTGTGTCTGTGATGTTGTTGTTTGAAATTCCTGTTCTCTGGCAGACCGTGTTGTCTGTTGACTGTAGAGATAGCAATAGAACATGATCAAAAATACTACAGATCACAAATGAAAGATGGCATTTTGTTACAACTTTAGAACTAAGATGTCTGTATTCCTGCATTGAGCTACTGATTCGCTTGTTTTGTGCACTTATGCTAATTAAAGGAGGAAATAACTGTTGAATTCTAATATCTGTATGTGTTCAGGGTGTAATGTAACGAAAAGGTATAGAATTTACACAAATTATACAGAACTTGCAGACAATTTTACTGATCCAAGTTCAGAGGAAGGTAAAGCATATTTATTCCTGACAAAACAAGCAACTATGACCTTTAATTTCCCTCCAGATTTAGTCAGGTTGAGTTTGCGCATGGTTGTCTGATGAGCCAAGGATCTCTTTGATGGTGGTCCAAGGCCTGCATACCCAGAGAAACATCCTAGTGGATGCCAGTCACAAATTGCTTTTTGAAGGACTTGCCAGTTCCTTTACTTAAGAGAATTGTCCTAATTGCCGCATTAGTTAATCTGGTTTTAATGCTTCATTTGCTGGATTCGTCAGCGGCAACAGAATGTGGCCGAGCTTGTTTTTCAGAGCGTGTATCTCTCTCGTACGTGGTTTGCCTCACAAAATATCGTCCTTTTGATAATTTTATGCACTGGGCATATTTGTCTTTTACAAATGTATCATATTCCGTGTTTGCTGCAAAGGAGCAAGAATAAACATTTGTTCACCGATAACTGGACCACCTTACACTTTTCCTTTAATATGTAGTTATTGTTAAGGATTGTATTTCTTTTTTTGTAATAATTTTGATGTAATTTGTAATAATTGTTCTTCCTCTTTGGTATTTGTTGTATGTTTGCATTTGTATGTTTGTTTCCTACAAAATGCTGACATTATAATGCTCTGTTTTATGTGAGGCCTAATCCCTAGATATTCTCCCTGTTATATGGTAGCCCTATATAAAATAATTTTAATGTTATTGCAGATTTTACCTTAAGAATAGAAAATTAAAATTACAAATGGAACACTTCAAAATTCTTCCTAGAGTTAGCCAATATATAATAGCGATTCCCCTTATTCATGTGTAACATACTTGAATAGATTTTTTAATCATTGATAATGTACAGACATGTCTATTATCTGAACTACCTTGACAAGTCATATTATATGTGGTATCAGTGAAGTGTTCAATACACATGGGATGGGTAAGCAGCAGTGTAGTATAGTGGTAAAGAGCAGGACTCGTAACTGAAAGGTTACTGGTTCGGTTCCCCTCTGGGGCACTGCTGCTGTACCCCTGGGCAAGGTACTTAACCCACGCTTGTCTCAGTAAATGTCCAGCTGTATGAATGGATAACAACGTAAAAAACTGTAACCAATGTAAGTCGCTCTGGATAAGAGCCTCTGCTACATGCCAATAATGTAATGTAACGTAAACTGTGTAAAAGTGGCTCTCTGACATTGACAGAGAGGCCATCACAGACTATGCTTTAGGGACACAGGTAATGAATTGGATTGTGTAGCACTCAGACTTAATTTGAAATGGAGCTGGATCTACTGTATGTGCTGGGTGAAGACCACAAGAAATCTTAAAGGCAAAGACAGGGAGTAACCCATATTTTTTATTCAGTAGTGATAGGACACAGAGATCTGTGGTCAGAAAGAAATCTGTGGTAGAAATACAGACATGAGGTTCCCCAGACAACTGCTCATTAAGTCCACAACCCAAAACAGCCAAGCGCTGAGGTCACGAAGACCCTGTTCTTCGTTAAATGGAAACGCACAGTACTGAGGGCTCGTGAAGGAGAAACGGCAGTGAAAGACCGTGCAGCAAGTGGGTCACGGCAATGACGCCTTGGGAAGAGTCAAAAACAGGCGCATTCTACTCGCAGCGCCCTGCTCCCGCTGCCCGTGTAATCTGCCCAGATGCAGGCACAGCCAAAATCAGATTGCAGCCTTGTTTTACACTACGAATACATGCATCATTACACGTAGATCTTAAACCATATACAGTACATGTACCTATTGCCGTGGAGATATTATAATCTTCTACATCAAGGCACGTCTTCATGGAGCCACTGATAAAGCCTGAAATGTCTGTATGGAAAAGATTTGTTCCAATAAGACAGTGTTTGTCACGGATTTCTCTGGTGTTGTGTTTCTCTGTGAAGCTTCAGCTGTGAAGCTATGCTATGCCCACCCACTGGCTTTAGTGTCTTCATGGGGCCCGTTTGTGTGGGACTGTGCTGGTGCTTGACACCACAATTAGACACTGGTAAACAGGACCCCTCAGCCGCTAGTGTCACTCGAGGTCACATCAGTTTGTGGCTGTCACTGCGTGGTGGTCCTGTCTTAATCCTCTCCCATTTCCCTGTACTCAAGAAAGGAATGCACATGTAAAATTTATAGCTAATCCGTGCTCTGATAAGGACATCACGTCTCCATAGACAACTCCACAACAACTCTGCTTACTGGAGGAAGAAATTTGACCGAAACATATATGTGTAGTGTATGGCAGTACTGAAGTTCTGCTAAAAATAAAGATGAAAATAACATAGCTGGTCCAATCTCGATGGTTTTTTCTAGCTAGAAGCAAAGAAATAACAGGATGACTTCAGCACACATGCAGGTAGCTGTGAGTCTCAGACGCTGGGAAGTGCCAATGTAATTGAGGTGGCTTGGGCTTTTTGTGTTTTTATTTTGTGGCAGCTCCAGCTGGGCTGTGGGGACTGTCGTTTAATCGGATTGGGAACTGGCTGTAAGTCAGGTGACCAGATGTACTGTAGCTAGATTAGAGGGTCACAAGAACGGTAAAGACGATTATGTGCAAGAGACTAGCCCGCTTCACTCTCCACCCAAATATTTACTACTGAAAAGTCAGGGGCTTGATTGGTAGACATGTTAGTATGATGATGGTGCTATCTCTATTATTAACAAGCAGAAACATAGAAATAATGTGCTAATGTGTAATAGTTACAATATGTGTAATTTTTCAAGTACTGTAATATAAAATAGTATGGACACCTGGTGGTTGGATTGGAATTAATTAAAGGCTTGTTTATTGATTTGAAATGGTGCAGCATTCATATTTTGTATTTTGTCGGTTGGCCGAAAATATGAAACATAAATTAACACTTGAATTGTTGAGGAATGGAGCAAATAGCCTGAAATTAAACCTGTGAGGTGTGAAGCGCCTATGTGTTTTCTCTTACGCACGTGTCTGTCAAGTTGATAAATCATTGGCCGTATTTTGGACATTCTTTAGTAAATCATTTGTCATCGTCACATGCTGAGAAGTAAATCTTATGTTCCCATTCCAGAGGCATCAGCAAACCCTGCATTCCTTGTCACGGTGTCCGTTCCACTTATTTCCTGGGTGGAGCAGGGGGTTATAATCTATTTGTAGCCCAAGTCCTCTCATTAGGCTTAGAAAGGTAAGACATGTTCAGGGACCACTGGAACATGTAACTCCTCTTCAGATGCGAGAAGCGCTGACCTGTGGAGGGACCCACTCTTTTGTCTTTTGCCCAGGGGACTCAAACCCCCCCTAGCCTTACCCAGCCTCCCTAACATCCCAGGGGCCTTTTCATAGGAGATACAGATAAAAAGATATTTTGCATGAGCAGTGTGTCTCGCAATTCACAAGAAGCTTGTCTGGCCCTCTCTGTGTTATGATACACAGATAAGTGTCCTCCCTTTGGCTTGTGCCATCCTTCTTTCTCAACTCTAAACTGGCATTTTTGATATTAGTTTTATTTCAATTTCAAACCACATGTTGAAACCCTTTGTTGGAAATGTACAGACTGGATGTACCTTTTACATAGCTGTGGGCTCAAAGCTGTTAACCCAAAAGCCAATGCCATTATTTCCTTCTGCGAGAAGTTCACATTAGATATTAGACTTTATTGCGCTGCATCTTTGAAGCCCTTTCTCTTCTCCCAAAGGTCTTGTGTAGTCATTCCTATTCTACAGGCTTACCAGTTCAAAGGCTCACAGCGCAGAGAGGAGCTTTCTGAGAGAGCTTCTATTACTTTGAGATAGTGTGGAGGTCACAGAAAGGTATGCGGAGAATGCTAACAACACCTTAGCGAGGCAGGAGTGGGAGGTTTTGGGAACTTTGGTGTCATAAAATGCTCAACTCTGCTTATGGTGTTTTTGCCTTAGTCATGTTTTCCCATTTGATGAATCTGTAGATGAGTAAGTAAGGAGAAAACACATTATTTAACACGCTTGAAAGCTGAAGTTTAACTTGGCATTCTACCCTATGCTGTACAAAGCTCTCACATGATTACACTCCTGCAGAGGTGTAGTTGTAGCTCTAGGTGTAGCTTTTGAAGGAAAAACCTGTTCTGGAAAGGCAAGAGAATATGGTGGAGTTTAAATTTATGGTGTAATTCATAGAGTATACAAATGTTATTGGACCAATACAAGTAAAACTACTGTTTTTCAAGTCACTGGAGTCTTTGATTGCTTGGACAGATGTCTTTAATTTAACTCTTTGAAGGAGGGTAGAATGCTAGCTAGCAGTGTCAGATTTCAGAGGTCAAGAGAATGAAGAACCTCTTTCGGATTACCAGGCTTAAGATACCACAAATTGATATGGCAGTGTGAACAATAGCAGTGTTGACTAAACTATAGGAGCTTAAGACTGAAAAGCAGATAAGGTCTAAACATAAATGTCAATCTGAATGACTGGAGAGATTTAGAGTTGACATGCTGTTATGATCCAAAGACTCAATGTGACAATCATCCACAGAGACAGAATGACTGTGTACAATTGTTGACCATACAGAAATAAATACTCTAGCTTTCAAATATTGGTCAATCTACACAGCGGACGTCAGATCGCTAGCTAACATAAGACGGAAAACATTTGCTTTAATTTTTGCATTACCACTGCTTTTTTGAAACAACTATGCAATAGAACAAATAGCATGTACCTAAACATATGCTACAAACAGGAACATATTTATTCTGTGGATTGAGTGTCTGTTTGAAGACTTTGTGGCACCGATTGAGAGACCACTTGCATTTCAATGGTAAACAATGGAACTAAGGTTTACCAGGGTGTGTGTTGTAGCAAAATCAATTTTTGTAGCCAGATGATGTGGAGTGCACTGTGTGTTGCCTTATTTTCTTCACTCATTTTCTGGTATGGTGTAGTTACTGTAAGCTGCTCTAGCTAGCTACAACTGTCACTGTTGATGTCAGACCCTCTTACCTGGTCAGGCGCAAACCAACATGTGATGTCACATGTGCATTGCAGAGCAACATAGGAAAAATGGGCTGCACACAGAGAAGGTGAATAATTAAACATCTGTATTTCTAATAAAGATTACATACAAAATACAAGGTGGCTTCTGTTTTTTTCAGTTGTATCATTAAAAATACATGTTTCATATTGAAAACCATTTCATAGCAGCTTTAATGCTGTTTTACATTCATAACTCACTCCAGACTCTTGACTGTTAGAAGTAGCCTGATTAAGATTAACCTTTTCTTCTGTGTTTTTTTTTCCAGATCCATCTTCAAACTACATCCGCCAGCTTGAAACAAAGGTCAGGATTTTAGAGGATGACAACAACAAGCTTCTATCACAGGTAAAACCATGAATACTGGACCTAAAAAACTGTGCCAATGGCAACATTTGACAGCTCACTGTAACCACTAAAAGCTGGGTGCTGGATGTTTTTCAGAAAGCAAATTCAGGATTACAGGGACTGAGTCTGTCTCTTAAGCAGTGCTGGAGTTTTTGGTCCTGTTGTGTTTCACACCACAGCAAGAGAAGACTGTCGAAACTCCCACACAGTTCTCTGTTCCTTGCTCCCTGTCAAGCAGGCTGCATAATTTTCTAAATATAGCGAACCACATCTGGGAGCTGTCGCCTATTTAAAACAGTTAATGTAAAGGAAATCAAGCCCAATCAATTCTTTCACACCGTAGAATCCTTAGTTCATAAAATCTACTAAGATTAAACATCATAACAACGTCATATTAACCATATATGAGCAGATGAAACTGTCCTGCTGTAAAAATGCGTCGCCATACCATAAAGCGTGAAGCTGCCTAGAAGAGCGTTGGGAGTATTTTTAGAAGTGGCTGGTGCTGCAGGTTAAAACTTGACCTCAGTGCCTTGGTTGAGTGATAGCAGGCTGTGTGTGGACAGCGACCTGTTCTCAAATGTAGAATGGGTGAGCGGTCGGGGTGGAGCGGCAGCTTCAGCTGCATGAGACTATCATTGGAGCGGCCTTGGTGCAACATCACTGCGGGTGTATCGACAGCACCCCCGGCCTGACAGGACCAGCGGGCATGGTGGGCGTGAGCGGCTAAACAGAGATTACATTACATTGGCATTTAGCAGACGCTCTTATCTGGAGCGACGTACATCAGTTACAGGTTTTTACAATATTATCCATTTGTACAGCTGGATATTTACTGAGGCAGTTGTGGGTTAAGTACCTTGCCCAAGGGTACAGCAGCAGTGCCCCCTGTGCGGAATCAAACCGGCAACGTTTCGGTTATGAATCCTGCTCCTTAACCACTATGCTACACTGCTGAACCCAAAACCTATGACCCCTAAAACCCATTCCAGCGTAGGATCCCACTCTGCCACCTTTGGGACTCTCCTCAGTCCAAGCTGGAAAGAACACGCTTGAGTCTGAAATCGTGTGACTTGTAATTGCTTTAATTATCTTGCCTCTAACACATTACCATCCCTATGTAGGTGGGAGTCTGACATCACACTTTTATGCCTAGCCCATATAATTAGAGAGGGCAATTAATTCCTTTGAGGTCTTAATGTCTTGTGAGATTTTCTGTTTGTCATTCAAATTATCATTCATATATGAAAGTTATATTAAGCCTGCTCTGCATATCCAAGTTTTTCTTTATGAACAATGTCAGTGGTGTTTGTCTGAAATGTAATGCTGTATCCAATGATATCTATTTAGGTGGGAGGTTTTGTGGGATAACTGATTGCCGGTGTTTACCATTATTCATCATGAGTGGTCTGGTAGCTGATGGAGTTTGAGGAAGAAAAATTGTTTAAATTCCTACAGTAAATATCTCGCCATGTAGTATCTTGATTTGAATTCATGAGTAGACGTGTTAACCCTTCAGGGAATAGACATATTTATGTCTCCATTATTCATCAAGAGCTTAGATCAATATTTAAAGTACTGTGGTGCATTTCAAGTGTTGTTTTATATCACGCTAGAGCTCTACTCACTGTAATATTTATGTTTTTCCAAATGGTTCAACTTGAATGGTTTCCTGTTCAGCGTGGAATTAGGAAGGATTGTATGGCTTAACCCAGAGAGAATGTTATTTTTGATGTGGCTTGGTTCGGTTTAAGTCGTATAAGAAGTGAGAAGTTAAAATGGGACAAAGGCTCTGGTCCTGGGCCATGCTGGTGAATCTGTCATTAAGCAATGCTTTCTGAGCAGTGAACCTTGTGTCTAAGTGAGTTACAGTCAACAGTGCTTGCTTTTTTATGTATTTCAGTTTCTATGAGTCTCTTTGAACTAAACTCCTTTTCATGATGCTGTCCTCAAACGACCCTGATATTCAGCAACGCAGCCTGTGTTTTAAGAAGATTTGTTTTTTTAGGTACAGCGGTAACCCAATGCAATCCAAATCCAAAGTGCCACCTAAAAATGGAACCCGCCACCCACTGTGCTGACAGAGCACAGAACCCCCCGGAGCTGATGTCAGCGTCCCCTCTCCGGCGGAAGACAACGGTGGCCACCGTCAGAGGCAGGGGTGTCATTTAGGGATGAAGTGGCAGATTTAACCCCCAACTACAGCATGTGACCCCAGCCAGAAATAGACCCTATAACCCAGCAGCATCCACAGACAGCCCCCCTTCCTCAAGGAGGAATTCTGGTGACTGGATGTGTGCCGGTCAATAACTCATTGTCTCTTCTCTTTCCCTCCTCTCAGCCTCGTAGCCGCTATAGTTTACCAAAGATACCAACAAAGGTAACCATCAGAGTTGCCCTTCCAATGCGTTCTGGTTGGTGGCTTTTGGATGCTGTTGGCATCTCTTTTTGGTGCTGGGTCTTTCTCTTCTCGCTGCTTCTTCCTGCCTTTGCTGCTTTCTTGTCTTGTGCAAGGACATTGCAGTCTAACTTCACCATTTCCGTTTGAATGCCAGCCATAGCATGTTGGAGTACACGAGCACATATTTGCTTTTCCTACGCAACATTCCTATAAGCTTTTGCCAAGAGGTGTCCGACACAAAGTGCCGTTGGTGATGGGGAGGAAGGAGAGAATGGGTGCTGTCAGCTAAATGTCACTGTGTGATCTGCCGCATGAGGGAAGCTGCTTGCCGATACTTGTTTGGACAGCGGGGTGATCTAAATAATTTAGTTCCACAGTGGGGGTGGGATTTGTCTTCAATAATGTATGCTTGAGAAGGTAATGTGTATACAGAAAACAACTTTTTATATTTTTTATCAGTGTCATTATGATTCATCCTAGATTTTACTCTTCATTACGGGAATGATGTATGAAGAAATACAGCCTCCTTTTCAAATGGAACACAAATTGAGAAGTGTGTGTGTGTGTGTGTGTGTGTGTGTGTGTGTGTGTGTGTGTGTGTGTGTGTGTGTGTATGTGTGTGTGTGTATGTTTGTGGGGGGAGGAGGTAACAGGTTTTCACTTGTTAATTTCACTTCCTGTGAAACCTTTGACATGACTATTACAAAGTTATGAAAATGTTCAGTGTTGTTTATGCTGAGGTGCTTTCTATAAGGGACTTTCATCCCAGATCTTTCCTATAGAAAGAGTCCCAGATCTTTCTATAAGATCTTTCCTAGTGCTCAACGCCGTCGTTACGTAACAGTGAAGGGCTTTCATAACCTCAAAGAGCCATAGCTCTAATCCTTAGGAGGAACCAATATGGGCAAGTTGCACATCACTGCAGCACACAGACGTGAGCCGAGAGGGAAAGAACACCCTCTTAGCGGTGCATGCATGCATCATGCACAAGCGAAATACTCCCCCCGAAATCAAAGCCCTCGCGGTTCCAGTGTCCTTGACAGGGGACAGAGGACAACCTAGAAAAACGCTCCTCTGACTGGCTGTCAGCTGTATGCTTCAAATGTTCCGGCACTGTTAACCTACACGAATCAGCCCTGCCACAACAGCTTCCAGCTCACCTGCAGATGAACCCCAGTCTCTGTGGGGGCGGTTCTGTGCTTCTTTGCCAAGCGGAGATATGCAAACACGGGGTGCATAAACAGGAGAGCTCAGGGGAAGGTTCATATCAAGCACCGCTTGCGAACACATTATTTGTTTTAATTAAGTACAAATGTGTCACCGTTATTTGAGCCTGTTTTCGAGCGAGAGTGAGAATATTTGGAATCAGACATGAATATAACCTTCAACTGCCTGTCCCAGCACAGCCGAGGGGGATTGAGCAGTGATAAAAAAGAGTAGTCACAAAGATTCCTTTCTGCTTCAGCTGCCTGTCTGTATCTTTGCATCATGTCAGGAAAGAAAACGGTTTTGTCTCTCGAGACTGGAACTGCACGCAGCTTCCTGCACTGTGTAGGATACACCTACACACACACACACACACACAAACGTACGTGTATGTGCAAGACATCATCACACACGCGTGCACACACACGAACGACACAGCATAACTGCATACATATGCATTAAAACAAACATACTCAGCAGCAGAAGCATATTAAAAATATATAAATCCAACACAAATGGTCCACCATACACGCGTATACACACACACACACGCACACGGGCACACACAGAGTACAGCACTACTGATGCACACACAACAGCACTTACAGACCAAAGCACACTTATTCATACATCACCCTCAGTTATACTTCAGCGGTGATGCACACATTTGTGCTTATGCAACAGACATACACACACACATACTATGTGCATATAAGATAAACATGAATTCTGGTAAGATTCTGCCTTGTTACTCAGTCAAAATAAAATTCCAGGATTCACTCCTATACTTCTGTTTCATATGTCAAATTCTGCAACAAAACCAACTGTCAATCTCCGGGATGCTCCAGTGAAATGATTTCTAGATTGCGGTTGGAATTCTTGGGGGACGTTTTTCCCATCACCGTGGAAGTCAGAAAGACTTGTCTTCCACATCAAACCTCTGTTAAGAGGGTGGAAGGGTACCCTCTCTTGTCACTACCTGTCCTTTTGGACTGCCTTGGGCTAATTTTGACTGTTTCAAAGCATTTACCTGAGATAAATAACACCAGAGTGGTCACCCTGAGAAACGCTGTGAGCTTTTTATAGTCTAACTGTTGAAACTCAAGGGTGCAATGAAAAGCACCTGGCTTGAATTTTAGGGCGTCCGTCTTGTGAGATGGTTATTTTGAGACCTAACAAGTTAATGAGTTTAATATGGGCCCTTTTAAATTCATCTCAGATGACAATTTGGCCATTCGTTCATAATACAGTAAATTTCCACTGACACAGAAGTTGTCTGACAACAACAGAAAAAGAAACGTCCAGCAGGACAACTTGGCATAATTAAAAGGTGGCCTAAATCATTGATGGCATTAGGTAGAGAGGCTCCTAGCTGTATTTCAGACACACAGGACTGGTGTGTGTGTGCATGCGTGTGGGTGTGCATTTACGTGTGTGTGTGTGTGCATGTGTGTGTGTCTGTCTGTGTGCATTTTCCACATTTTTCAGAGACCATGTTAATTAATTATCCGTATTTTGGCAAACCTCCCCCTTACAAGCTGAAGGGAGAAATTGAAAACCGTGCCTGTTGGGTGAGACAGATAACAATGAGAGGTTGCTGTTCGGAGGACTCAGTGCTGGGAGAGGCAGCGATCACAGCAGCGAACAGTGTTTTTGAGCAGACAAAACGTGGGCAGATGTGCCTGCACCAGTGAACAGGAGCTCGTGAGCTTTGTTTTATTTTTGTACCGCTCTTCCACTCAGTGACTTGGCTCACGGGGAAAAATATGACTGTGTGACATTTGTAATATCGTAAGGCAAGGCGCAATAGCATCGGCTGGCTTAATAAGGGCTATGCCTTGTAGGTGGTTGTCCTTTTTAATGTTGGTGTGTTCAGAGGGTTATTACAGTCAGTCTTTTTACCAGAATCTAATCATGCCTCAATCTGCGTTACTAGTTGTCTTCATTAGAATTTTAATGCTCCTCTCACAAGCCAAAATCATGTTAGTTTTATGCAGGGAGATAACTCATTCACTCCAAATGGAAGCGCTGGAATGAGTAAAGGCAGAAAGTCTGAAATGGCCTGTTTTTTTGTGCCTGCGTGCTGAGATGAGCAGATTTAGGGATCAGGTGGAGGAGTGTGCTGGAACGTGTGTGTGTGTATGTGTGTGTGTGTGTGTGTGTGTGTGTGTGTTCTCCAGAGGTGGTGCAGGTCAGCGGGGGTGTTAGCTGTCACAGTGGGCCAATGGGAGTGTGCTGGAGAGGGGGCAGATGTCTGGATAGGGAGCTCTGGTCCTCCTCTGGGGCCTCTTGAGCAAAGTGCTGTTTCTCAATGCCCCCCAGTACTGAGTGGGCATCTACGCCATATGAGGACTAGCTGTGGAGCCCCTGTGACAGAGCCCCCCCCCCCGTAGGAAACACTTCTCTGCTCATAAAACACACCACACTCCACTTTTACAGGCTGTTACGGGATGGTTTTGGCCTCCTTCGGTCCTCTGGGATCCCTTTTGAAAAACAAGTTGACAAATTGACTGCCTGCCTCATGATTGGCCAATTGGAAAGGTCATTTTCTGGGTCAGTAGCAAAGTTTAAGTCTCATAAATTTCATGAGTCACTTCAAAAGACGGCTGCAGTTGGATGTCTGTCCGTGGGCCCCTGCCCATGTGTCCCTATGAGGTCATCACTGTGAGAGTGTTATCTTTCACTTCCTGGTACCTTTTCTGTGTGTGTTTGTGTCTTTACTATTTCCAATGAAACCTCAAATTTATGAAGAAAGGGTAGTTACATTATTGTATTCCAGTGTCTTTGGTACTGCTGGTGGTTAACATTGTTATGCTCTGTCTGGGATTGTGGTGGAGATCCTCTGAAAGGATGCTGTGAAAGAGCTGTTATCTCACCTACCTTGTCTCTTTGCAGCAGAGTAGCGCCGGAGACCTGAAGACCCTGCGCAAAGGCCTGACCCTGTACCACTCAGAGTCCCAGCTGTCCTCCCTGCCTCAATACCAGGACGCCCTGCAGAACGTATGTACTACCGGCCAGGGGCTGAACACCGTACGTGCTGACTTTCCGCACTGACCTCGTTTTTTAAAGCCGGATCCAAAAAAGCTCAAAATATTGATCGGCCTAAAAAAAGATTGAATCTGCTTCAGCCTATTTCAGGCAGATTAAATTTTAAGAAAAATTAGCAGGCACTTGGGAGGAGAAATGGGGAATTGCTTTTTTTCCTCCCCTCTGCAGTTACGGAAAGAGCACGTCCCCTTAGGGTGATAGCCATTGGTAGTGCTGACGATGAGCACCGCTCCTGAAGAGCTCTCATCTCGCTGGTCGGAAGGTCAAGGCCTTCATTCTTCAATAAAGAGACCTGCCATGGCAACCGCAGGGTCAGGTGGCAGAGGGAGTACTCAGCTGAGGGCCTTGAAAAGACAGTAATATTTTTGACTCCTTGCTAGCCGTTATGGCTAAGGCAGCGCAGTGCTTGTAAACATTTAGCAGTGCTTACTTTCTTGCTGATAATGAAGTGCCGGGTATTCCAGTGTGTTCCACATACTCACCAACCCCCCTGCTGCCTCTAAAGATGTAATCTTGCATGGCCACTTGTGGATGCTGCCTGTTTGTCAGAAGTGATTCACTGGTCTTCGGGGGCGGGGGGATTGGGTCGTGGCCGGGGGTGACTCACTCCGACAGCATGTGCAACTCCGGGATTTAAGAACCAACATTGGGGTTGCTGATTAAAAACAGTCAGGAAGGGATTAATGGGAACAGCCCTGAAAGGAGGGAGAAATACGACAGACTTGGGTCTCCTGGGTGCTAAAAACACGCTCACTTCCTTTTACTCAGGGGAAAGCAAGTGTTTGTTTCTCCTCAAGGCAGCATTTGAGCAGCAGTATTTGAGCTGTTTAATCAAGAGACGATTTTAGTTGGCCCGTTCCGTCACAACTGGCAAATTTACTCCACAACTGAAGTTTGTGTTTTCTGAGAACAGTGTGAATAAATATTTAGTAAGATTTTATCTAGCCATTTTACATAGATTTGTTTTGAATAAAGGTCAGTAAGGGAGTCATGCTGTTCACATGGGGCAGATGGAGAAGTGATTCGATCTTCAGTTCATGCTAGTGAAATAGTAACAATGACATGCTACATGCTACAACATGCTAGTAACAATGAGCTCAGTACGTCAGTGAATAATACCATTCTGTGCATGCAATCAACTATGTTGTTACTACCTTAAAATTATCAAGTTAATTTTATTTCATTTGTAACTGTATCAGTTTCAGAGTTGTGGAAGGGTTCCACTGAAACTACTGTAAGCATTTATTTGTTACATACCTGAGTTTTACAATGAGAGGATTGTGCTGCACTGCAGTTTTTTGTGTTCTAAATAACACCAATGACTGTATTTATAGGTATGTGTACAGAACTAAGTTTGACTGTCACTTTAATTACATGTAGAGTTTGGGCAGAGAATTTCCTGTGTGAAGAAACTTCTTTTTTTGCAGAAGCTGAAATTTATATGTTGTGCACACCTGCAATAAATTGAAACTTACCTAAAAGTGACCGACAAAAAGACATTTCCTGATCTCAAAGCCCTTTGAACTCGGTTTGTTTTGATTTGCAAAGTGCCATCCTCACTGAGTATTGACTTTGGCACCTTAAGCTTGGCAGTGCATGTAGCCCTTAAAGCACGGTGGATCCACCTGACTCCGCTAGCCTTTGTTCGCCGCAAACCCATATCCATAAAGAGGCTAAATTAAACAAACATTTCACTGTTCAAAGAGCATCCGCTCTGTGATGTTTTGTTTTCCCTGTGTCATCTGGCTGATCCTGGGCCTGACTGGGCCTTCATGACACCCCCCCCCCTCCCAAAAAAAAAAAAAAAAAAAAAATCTCTCCCATCTTTCTCCCTGGAGTAATTCTCCTCTCAGAAAGGTCATCAGTAGCCAGGCAAAGTGCTGTGCAGCCGTTTAGCTAATCAGTGAGCTGATTGGCTGTGACAGAGTTGGACCTACGCATCGGTGCGGACGCCACACTTTTGAGGGCCGTCTCCACAGGAAAGAGAAATCAATTAGGGACTGGCGCGGGCTGCGCCAGGGGAGCTGCTGCGACGTGCCATCTTTATTTTATTTATTTATTTATTAGTTTTTTTTAGCAAGCGTGCGCGTCTCTTTTATTCCGAGAGGCGGGCAGACGCGGCCCCTGAGTGAGCGCTGCCGTCCCCGGGCTTCGCTTCTTATTACCATGCCTTTGAACTTTCACATCAAATGGGGAATTTCTGAATAATGCAGCCGCCCCGCTTTTTATGCACTGATAATGCTTGCGTGCGGCGGTGTTGTCGGGGGGCTACCTGAGACCAGGAGCGACAGGCGGGGAGATTGACGTTTCCAGGCTGAAATGCCCCCCTCCCCCACCCTCACCCAAAATTGGCCAGCGGAATGTGTTGAGCTCACAGAGTGGCGCTCCACAGCGCTGAAAGACTCCAGATTTAGTCATGTACATTGAAAAAAAATAAATGATGACCTTTTTTGTTGTTTGCTATTTTCATGTGTCATTGCTGTCAAACATCTCCAGCTGCTGAGAAGCAAATATGTGTTTGCGTGTGCTGTAGTTCTACTTTGCCTCTCCACCTGACCTCCATCTACCTTATGCTGGAGACCATCTGTTGTGCTTCTCCACTCCTAAGGCTTTCTTATTTTCTCTTTCTTGCTGAAGTTCAGGCTGTAGAAATCAGCAGAATTTAGCATACAGACAGTCTTAAAAGATAGTCTTTTCTCCCTTGCTTACAATGACTATCTCTGAGACTTTTCTGTGCCTTATAACAGGCCATACATGAATAAGCATGTCATATGTTGGTTATTAATGTTATATTTGTTGTTAAAACTCTTCTACCATGATGCACTGGCCACAGATATATAGACTCCCTGCCTATATGGCTGAGCCTGTATCATTCACTGTGACTTGTGAGGCCAGGGTTTTTTGTATTCAAGGCTAGCAGAAAGACGGAAGATTCATTTCTGTGGTGGCGTAAGCCTATGGAAATGATATTTGGCGGTATATCAAGGTCAGTAGTTTCAGCATGCCCTGTGCACCTGTTTATTTGTGTTTAGAGGAGATGGTAAATCTGTAAGCCTGTGTTTTCAGATGCTGTGACATTTTTTTGGTCATTTAAACCACCCGCTGTCCAGCTCAGGAAGCTTACAGAGCAACATGAAATCGGAGCCCCGGTGGAGGCTTGAGGCCCGTGAGGCAGCCATTTACAGAAGAGGAAGATGGACAGGGTTCTCTCAGTGATGAGAAAGTGCTGGTCCTGGATGGGTGTGAGCAGAGGGACTGTTGTCCCACAAAGTTCCACAAAAGAGACATCTGACAGCATGGTAGCGGCAGTGGATCTGCCATTAACAGCAGCCAAAAATCTGATGAAAATCAAACGCTTGTGTATTAGTCTTTTGTTTAAAAAACACTGGCCATTGTGAGCCCACTGCTTGAGCTCATCCCATGCACATGCTGAGAAACGTGCCCTAGCATCCGCGCTGGATAGCACGGGCGATTGACTCAGTCCTATTCCAGTAATCGTCCCTCTTTGGAGATGGTCTCTCAGCTCCACCATCCTCCCCCCTCTCTGCTGCCCGGAGTATGAACACAGAGCATCCTCCTCCCCAGCCTGGGCGAGGTCGGGGCCCGGCGCGGAGGAGCCGCGGAGAGGGCTGTATCATGAAATGCTAATGCTCCCTAATTAGAGTCACAATGGAAGTTAATCGCACAGATGCTGATATTGGCAGCGTCGCAAACACTGTCTTACAAACGGGATGATCACAGGGGCCTCCCCCTCCTCTCCCTGCATCCTTCACCTCATCAGAGTAATTTGGGTTTCAGCCACCCAGAGGCAATTAAAGAAATGTGGAGCGGACTCTTGACGGGAGCTTGGAAACAGAAGCACGAGGCTTTCGCTGGTTGTTCCTCATGGAGGACTGCTCCCTCGTGGGTACTGCGGTCAGTCAGAGGCCCCTCCCGGGGAGCCATTGTGGGCCCGTTGGAGGCATGTACCATTACGTTGTTGGTTTTATGCCCTGTAGTACGGGGATTGTTGAAGCGCAGCCAGTTAATTAAAACAGCGTGTGCTTTTTTTGTGTGTGTTTCGGTGCTTACACCTCCTGCAGTTAAACAAAATTGCTTTGGTGAAGTTTTCAGCCCCTGAGTCTATCTGAAGATTAATGCTACAGAAAGTATGGCCAAGTGATACCCCCCAGCGTCAGTGTACCCTTCACCAGGGGTACATTACATTACAATGTGTTACATTATTGGCATTTAGCAGAAGCTCTTATCTGGAGCGGCTTACATAGGTTACAGTTTATCACATGTTAGATCTCAGGCATTTGTGTGTTAAGTACCTTGCCCGAGGGTACAGCAGCAGTGCCCCAGAGGGCAATCGAACTGGCAGCCTTTTGGTTACGACTCCTGCTCCTTACCAATATGTTACACTGCCACCACTAGTGTAAGATTTCATTAATACGCTGGCTGGTGATGGTAAGGCACATGGAGCTTGTCCAAAGGCTGCTCTGACGAGCGGGGTCGGAATGCCACTGTGTTGCTGTGGATGCAGCACAACACAGCACTATGTCCTAATAGCCTTATGGGACCTGTGCACAGTGAACCCCCAAGTCCTGACCTCCTGGGAGGGGGGCAAAGCAAAGATGATGATTAATAATGAGCTGAATTATCAGAGCGTCTGATGGGACGATCCTTGGCAACAGCCCAGAGAGACAGGATTCCCAGCTTCAGATGTTTTTATTTGGTCGCTCAGTATGTGGGGGGCCGGGTGCAACACTAATGACCCTTCTACTGCATGATAAATGACTGTCATTGTAGCACCAGTGCTGGCTCGCCGCCAAGTTTATGTTCCTGTGATCATCGCTATCCACAGTGCTCTATTTGGACAGTTTTGTACAGAATATATGGTACAAGTAGTTGAAATTGAGCTCTGTCTTCAAGGTTTGAACAGTTTTGTAGTAAATTTCTCACAGTTAAGGCCAGAGTGCAGTCTACCCAGGCAGGCCCCATTCTCCCTAGCTGAGGGTGGATTTTGCCTGTCTGTTGCTTTGGGCAGTTCATGTTTGGTGCCTCAGCTTCTGTCTGTGCAGCTTCAGTTTCAGCAACTGCACCTAAGACTTCTGTAGTGATAAGCTATCAGCGTCTTATGATATGTGAGTCTCCTCATGCCATCAGTGTAATGTCCAGTGGAGGGAAGTGTATGTGAGCCAGGTGGAGTTATCAGCGAGTTGTGTGTGTGCTTGTGTGTATGTCTGTGATGGTGTATGCAGTGTATTTTGCCGTGTGTGCACCTGTGCGTCCATGTGCTTGTGTGCTTCTGGTGCATGTCCACGTGCACGTATGGATGTCCATGATATGTGTATACGTGGCGGCAGTGTAGAATAGTGGTAAGGAGCTGGTGCACAGCTGTTGTACCCTTTGGCAAGGTACTAAACCCAGAACTGCTTCAGTAAATATCCAGCTGTGTAAATTTGTAACATATAAAAGAAATTGTCACCTATGTAAGTCGCTCTGGGTAAGAGCATCTGCTAAATGCCAATAGTGTATGTGCGCACATGTGTTATTTGGTGTGTCTGGAAGCGTGTTAATCTGTGGTGCTGTTCTGTTTGCAGGGAACTTCCAGAATCCCAGCCAATGATGCCACCGCCGCAGTGGGATACCTCCCATCAGCCCAGAAACCGGAAGCAGTGGTTCACGCCATGAAGGTGGAGTATCTGGAGTGCCTGTTCTACATCCTCACCGAGGCCATCACAGTAACACACCTCAGAGTAAATCCTCTGGAACTCAGAGGCCTGTCTGTAGGAACTTGGGTGTACATTCTTTAGGTATAGATGGTAATAGCTCTTTTATTGTTCTCTGATCCTTTTCCTGGGTAAACTGTTAGCTTTGTGAGCACAGGGTCAGTGTGCCAAGAGTTCACTGTTCTTGCCCCCTCCCTGTTCAACAAAATGGAAGGTAATGTAATGGGAGGGTTGTGTTTGGAAACCATTAACTTATTACTGGAGTGGAATAGACCTGTAGATATTCTTACACAGAGCTTATTTCATCCAGTGCTCACTATTTGCTGAAGCTGAAAGCAGATTCAATTGGCAAACTCAAAAGGGTCCACTTTTCTATTTGAGCTATTTTATGGAGTTATATGCTCAATTGTGCCATCATGTGGTGCAACACAGAACTTGCTTTGAGTACTCATTTCAATCATTTCTCTATTTAGAAAAGAATTCATGACAAATACTGCATAAAAAGTGACATATAGAAATAATTTTATTGTTTCTTGAATTGTAAACATAATGCGTTCATTGTAAAGTGTTCATAACCTCTGATACCATGTATATTGTGCTCTTCCAAAAGTAATTATATTCAAATAGTGCACATATTCAATGATATAATGAAATTATGTGACAAAATTTGGTATTATTCATATTATATTAGAATATAATGCTTAATATTTTAATGTGGAAAAGAATTCTAAACTCCCGGGGAGGTCACGTATGAGCACCTAACTCACCTAGGCTTTAATCCAATGAAATCGATTTAGGTGAAACAACTGTTTACACCTTTTTGCAAGGGAGTGGATGGCCCAGCTAATGCCATTATTACACTCAAGGGGAAGATACTTATTGGCAGGTGGCCAGCTAACTGACCTCACTGCATCTGCCTGAAAAGTACAGTAGCACCAAGCTAGGTATATAGCTTGTGCAATTTTGGTGTTGGACATAATTAAGTTTGGAAGTGAAAAGGAAGGCAGCAAATTTAGCTTGTAGCTGCAGCACAGCTTGCTGTAACAATGACTTTTATTCTGTAAATGATGAGGCTGGAGCTTGTTCTCAGTTCATATTTTAATGTGTTAACACACTGGGCATGGCATTGATTTAATAAACAAATAGCTGTTGCCGTTTACGTCGTCTCAATGCATGGTGAAACCATTCCAGCGTAACTGTCAGTACGGGACTTATCTGAATCTGTACGTTGATTATGTGAAGTACATTTTCTCCGCTGTCTCATTTCATACAGGTCCTCGAAGTTCACGAAAACCTGGACAAGCAAATCCCAGAGGATTACGAGGAAGACCTCAGCGAGAAGGAGAAGGCGATCGTCCGGGAGATGTGTAACGTGAGTAGGATCAATCAATGTTCTCTCTCACGGGCTTTTCTGGCTCGTCGGAACTTTTCCACAGCATGCTAATGAGGGCTTGAGTAAGCGGTAGGAATAGGCCGGGCGAGCCTGCGTTCCCTCCGTGTTTGTTTGCCTGTTGGATTTGCAATTTTCAAGGAAGGCTGTGTTTCAATTAGCGACACAACAGAGCGCCTCTTTACGCTGCGCCTTAATTGGGAGCCTTAATAAGAGACTTGTTGTCAGTAGAACGAAGTCGTCAGTGCAATTAAAATGAAGTAATGTGGAAAGCGGCCGGTTCCCATCCCACTTGTACCGCGAGCCCCGTGTACGGTTATAAAAAGAACCTCCCGATAAGACTGCGGGCCAAAAAGCTGGCCCCTCCACAGATACATGTGACGAGTGTGGAATCCAGGACCCGCACAATGCAGCCGCTGTGTGTTTTATCAGCGGATTCCATTAGACGCTCAATCACAGAAGCTGATACATGAAAGACAGAGATAAGATAAAGGGACTGCGGGGTAATTTTCTCTCGTCGAATGCAGTTACGTTCGGGATCTAAATTAGACCTCTCCTAAGTCTTTGTGTGTCCTTCATATTTGAGGCATGTTGATCATTACCCATGAGTTAGTTCATTACTCTGCGTTGTGTAACTCTTGTGTTTGTGTTTCTGTTTTTTTTTTTTTCCCTGCCCTTTTTGTGTTCAGGTGGTGTGGCGAAAGCTTGGGGATGCTGCTGGCTCCAAGCCATCCATCCGACAACATCTTTCCGGGAACCAGTTCAAAGGACCTTTGTAGTGGGATATCCGGAGCTAAAAAAATGAGGGACAGAAATGTTTATGAGCTGTGCAACCTTGAAAATATGGACATATTCAACCAAAATCAGTTCTTTTCTGACTGCCTCCTGATCACAGACCCTGCCAGTTTAGTAAGGAAGCTCAGTCTTACTGGACCATTTAATCAAC
Organism: Megalops atlanticus; assembly: GCA_019176425.1. NCBI lineage: Eukaryota > Metazoa > Chordata > Actinopteri > Elopiformes > Megalopidae > Megalops > Megalops atlanticus. The sequence continues at coordinate 24,297,557 of CM032887.1, read as the reverse complement.
TTCATGAAGGCTTGACTGGGTCAAGCAGCCTGTTTGTTCATCACTAGCCAATTTCATTTTTTTTTTTGTTTCGTACCTCAAGTATTTAAGACTGGCAGCTGGTTTTACTTACTTGCCACTCCAGGTATTGACTTTGGGTAAATACAGTGCTAAATGATAACTCCCTTAATTGTTTCTAATGGGTCTTAGAGGGTGGCTCTGTGTTAACATTGTCAGACTGTTTGTAATCTGTACAGCATTTACCTTCCTGACAATCTATATGGAGATCCAGTTTAACGAGCAGTTGTGTTTGTTCCAGGGTAAATAATGTCAAAGGCTACAGGTTTGTATATAAAAGCTACTGTCAAATAGTCAGTCCCCTTTGGTTGAGAATAAAATATATTATACACTTAGGAATCACTTGTAAGAAAATATAACTGAATTGTAGAGACATGTACAATACAATGACTTAAAAACCATAGCACTACTTCATTGTCACTATTTGTTTTTTTTTTTAATTCTAGAGTGGCTATGTGTGTTACAGCGAGTTCTGTTTTGTATTTTTAACTTTTTTGTTGTTTAAAAAGCACAAAACCTGATCACACACAACTAAGGTACTATTTTTACCAAGAAGAAATTCAACTCTCTCTGTCCCCATATGACATAAATGTGACATAAATATAGCATAATTATTATGGAAAGCGGGTATACATTAGGAGCCCACGTGTACAGTCAGAGGACAATTTTGGTGTGCATATTTGACAATCGTGCAGACAGCACCGGGGAAATGTCTTTAATCTCAGCCACCTGTAGCTTGAATGGCAGTGAAATATTTGAATGAGATGAAAAGATGATTCTGCCTCATTTGTGCAGCTAGGGCCTTGGATCCAAGACCTAGGAGTACAAGACTGAAGGCTGCTAACAGAAGGTACAGGCTGCATTCCACACTCCACATCTATAGATACCAAGAAGTGTAAAAGGTGGCTGAATACCATCTTTTGTAAAGCCATTTTGAACCGGATCATGATTTAATGATTTCAAATGGGGACGCAGCCTGTGACTTCCGGAGGCGACGGTGTCTGTTTGCTGCTGTTGACTTTTCTGTTGCAATTTATGAACAAGGCAAGCATGAATCATTTGTCAAAGAAAGAAGAAAAAAGACTTTATATTTGGTACTTCCATAAAGGAAATGAAATTTGTTCCTTGTCAACTTAAAGAGTACACCCTGTTTATTAGCACGGGGTGTTAGTGCTAGGGTGTTTCTGTATGTTTTCCAAACGAGAATAACCATACAGATAGGGTCAGCTACAAAGTAGACTCGTCTAAGTTTTCAAACTATCTAATTGTGTATGAAAAAGTGACCTTTTGAGAACAAATAGGCAACACAACTACTGACTTTTTTTATCTTAGTTGATTTGAATACAAATATAAAGTAGACTATTTTCCTAATGTCATTCAAATGCACTGCTTCTTTTGTTGATGTGGTTTAATTCAATGTTCGGTTGTATCCTCTGTATGCGTGACACGCGATAAACTGGAATCCTAGAATATACAGTGCTCTGTAAATATCACTTCCTGTAGAGTACCTGTAACTAGCATGCCTTTATAACTTTTTTTCATAAGCTGTATGTAGCTGGAAATTAACTGGTATTTTAGCAAGATTAAGAAATAAGAAAAAAAAATCAATTGTGAATAGGCCACTTTTAGGTGATTTTGAAAAAAATAAAAGATATTGGCTTTGTAGTTCTGGTGTTTCTTTAATCATTGCAAATGCAGATTGCTGTGCTTACAATTAAGTAACTAAGATTTGGGGGCTACACAAGTTTGCCACCTGCTGGTAAATTTTAGAATTACTTAAAACAATTTAAAAAAAATGAGCAGAGAAGTGTCTCTCAATCCTGGTGCTGGTGGACCTCTGTGTATATGGGTTTTACTTCTAGCAAGACTCAGTTTTAACACCTAACTGTATGCCGGTCTGGATTTGATGTCATATGATGGTTCACTGTAGCACAAATGTGTAGTCCAATGAGTGATGGTACTCATAAAAAGACCACAGTAACACCATTTTCATTTACTTTCTCATTGTACTACTCCACCAAATCTAAGAAAATGGTCTTACTTCATTAAAGGTAATTTTTAAAATGTTCTAGGCTCTATAACAACCAAAAGAACAACTCATTAATCAGTTCCCATGAATGTCCTCCATACTGCCCAAGACACAGCAAAATAAACAGTAATAATTTGAGAAATTTTTAGAGGTAACACACCTTCAATTACACATTTCATCCACAAGTGACATATAGCAGATAACAGCAATTGCTACAGGATGTCTGATTCAGTTCAGCAGTGAAGTAAGCATGGACTGCTATCTGCTGTGAACTCTGTTGATTCTAAAACAAGCATAGACAGTTGCTTGTAACAACTGGTACTAAGAAAAAAAACAGATTAGAAAGACAAGATTTACCTACTCATTGAAAAGAAGCAAAACTGTAACAAAACTGAATAGTAGAAATAATTGTAAAATAAACAGTTCTTACAAATAAATGTGAATGGCATGATGTGCTTCATACATGGTTACTTGAAAATTGCATATTGGGACAATGCTAGACATGGAACAATAGTGCTCATTCTATAGCCATTCTTCATAAATTGCAGTCAATGAGTACATTACCCAGATGCCTGTTACGGTTTATGTAAACACATATCCTGAAGCACAGGCACTTTGTTTCTACTGGACAGTGAGAAAAAGACCTTATAAGGTCACTGGCTTGTTTAGACAATCTGCCGTTTAAGCCGTGGATATCTGTGAGGGTCACTGGATGGTTAAGCTGGTTGTTTTGGATGTAAGTGTAGAAGCTTGTGTCTCCTCTTACCTACACCAGAGGTCAGAGGGGCACTCCTGTAATGAACACGTCAGTGTCTGTTCTCCTGATCAAATGACACCACTAAGTGTAAAAGCAGACAGCATTTTTAATGTCTTATCTTTTGTTTAAAGAAATAATAGCAGTCATGTACAGCATAATCAGACAATGATTCACATTTCAGCTTGTTAACTTTCATAAACGGCTCATTACAGAGAAGCCAAAGGCACGTTTGGAGGAGCTCTTTCCAAAAAAAAAAAAAAGTTATGGTGCTCCACAGAACACTATTTACAAAGTGGCCTTTTGTCCACACAATAGTTCATTCAGGCAAGTGAATTCATTTCTTTATTCATCACCACAGACCTTGGTCAACATACAAATGCCTATGCACTGTGCACTTGTTTTTTTTTTTTAGTACAATCACATGAATGTATTTAAAATAATCTAGTGACAAAAATAGTTAAAAGGAGAAATCAAACATGATGTCTGTATAGTTTATAGTGACCTATTTCTTTTTTGCCCTTGGGAACCCAATAGCCCAACAACCCTAGTTCATGTAAGTGAAGTACTGCTATGTTAATTGGAACAGATACTGCAATTCTTTGTGTAAAACAACTGGACTAGTCTAAACTTAGAGTTTTTTCTTTACTCTGGTGAAGCTAACTCTGATTTCATAAATGATAACAGTGCACTTGAATAATTACTGCCGTCAGAAATACAAAATCATACTCAGATCAAGATTTTCATTACCCGACACAAATGGGTGGTATGGAAACAACACTGAAGCAAGTGCTGCCTTCCATCGCCTGCTGCACTTTCCACAAAGAAAATCTGCAGTGAGTTAAAGGGTACTGTCTGCATCCTGCCCATCTCACTGCATCCATGCCCACACCCTGCAGAAAGAATGGCATCCTTTCCTGTTAGACTGAATGCATCTCTGCTCCTGCTGTGTTCTCATCTCATCCAGCCCCCTCTGTTCATGCCTGCAACCGGAGGCATGCCCGGGGGGAGGGGCGGGGGCACCTGGGACTGGCCTCCTGGGGGGCCCGGAGGGGGTGGGTAATTGGCAGGAGGGATGCCCATCCCCGGGGGCGGCACACCGTGCCCCGGGGGCATCCGCGGAGGGGGAGGGTAGCTGTGGTTGTAGCCCGGAGGGGGGTAGGCGGGGGAGGGAGGCGGGAGGTTGGGAGGGGGGTAAGAGGCAGCGGGTGGAGGGACGGGGGGAGGAGGAGTCGGGGGGTAAACGTGCGGGTGGTACTGCATCGGGGGTCCGTAGGCGGGCGGCATGGCGCTGTAGGAGGGCCCGTCCGTCTTCATCATGGACTGCAGGCTCTGGTAGCCCTCGCCAGACATGTAGGAGCTGGAGGTGGGGATGCCCATGATGTAGCTGGAGGGGGGCGGCGGGGGCGGCGGCCGGTGGGGAATCGGCGGTGGCTGGTGCACTGGCGCTGTATGGGGCGGGGGCGGTATCGGTGCTTTCGGCACCTCCAACGAATCACTCGTCGCTGCTAGCTCCGCCTCGCCAGGCGGCACAGCCAAAGTGGGTGGGGGCTTGCGATCTGCATGAGATTATATGAAACACAAGAACAGTTGCATAAGGGATTCAGCTCTTCAGCACACAATAACCTACCAAGGATTCCTCTTCAACAAATACAACCAGACAGGATACAAAGCAAAGCTGTCAACATTTACATACAGCAGACGCGCTTATCCAGAGCAACTTGCAAAGTAAGACGTCCACAGTACTGGTTTCTATAAGAACAGTTTTAATGCGCTAAGGCAATTACTAGATTTGTCTGAAAGGTCAGTTGCGGCGCACTGATCCGAGTGCAGTTCACTATGCAGTTATGTAAGTGGATATGGGAGTATGGGAGTGACGTGACATTCTGCAGGTTACAGAGTCCCAACCTATCCTATGCTCATATTTCTGTAACTCTGAAGCCATGGGGCTGACATGACCCCTCATTGACATAAATCCTTGCTTTGACGCTTTACGTCGGCACGGCAGATCAGTAGGTGACCAAACAACAGTACGTGTAACACAAAGGAGGGAACTGATTGCTCTGTATAGTTATGTAATTGAATATGTTGCCCTTCAACACTATGTACCCATCGCACTCATTCTTCTCGTGAAACATCTCAGCATGTCATACTCCCCGAAATGCAGGGATTCTCATATCTCCAGAGGAGAACACTCACCGGGAGGGGGCTGTACCGTGGGAAGGGGGGGCATCGGGCTCTCCAGACGGGGGATTTTGGAACCCACTTGTTCTGGAAGGGCAAATAAAAATGTTCTTTAAAGAGTGGATAAAGCGCAGACCGAAGGCAAGGCACATACTGGTGGTTTCCATACTGCAGACATCCTGCTGGAATCCATTAACTGCTCTGTCTACAATGGCAACCTGACACTGAGTTTATTCAAAACATATGTGCTCCGTACCTGGTGCCTTGGTTTCTTCATTTGGAGACACAACCTAGTAACAAAAATAACAGCAGAAGTCACACAATATTCGCAATAGCATTTCATGGAAATGTTTACTGGGCCAAACTGTGGACACCTGGTTCAAGAAGACATTTTTACAGCACATGCTGATGAACAAATGTGAATGTCAAAGTCATCATCTAGATGTACAATAGCTACATCAAAAACCTAAAACCTCCATTGTTCAACTTTAAAACCGTTTTGTATCATTGACTACAATTTCTGTTTAAATTCAGAACCAAAGCAGTAAATTCCACTGCGGTTATGTGCGGTAAAGTGGTGTCATGAGGAAATAGAAAGAATCAATCCGACTGGCTGTCTGGTTATACTTCTGTCCACTCACGTGCGGCCGCTTTAGCTGCCTCGGAGGGCTGGTCTGTGGGGAGGCCTTCTTGGGCGGGGGCCGGGCGGGAGGGGTCGGCGCCTGCTGCGTGGGCGGGGCCTGTGGCTGCTGGGGCGGGGCCGGGGGCTTCTCCTTCTCCTGCAGCTGGGGCTGCTGGGGGATCTGCTGCTTGCCCTGCGAGTACAGGTCCAGGATCTGGTGGCAGATGTCTGCAATAAACAATAACCAATCATGTTTACCAAAACCTGGTGACTGGAGTCTCAAAGTGGCCCCTGAAACACTGAAAATAGTACTGATACTTTTAAGGCATATACTCTAAATTATATTTATGTTATGCGTAGTATTAAGATGTGTTTTGGATTTTGTGATGTAGTGACTAATGTATAATATACTATGTGGTTGTATGCTTGGCTTCCCTTCTCTAGGCAGGTTGCACAAGTTAATTCAGGGTATGGCTTGAATAGTGTTATGCTCACACTCACTGGTCTGGGACTGTTGTTAGCCTGATCTGACACTGTTACTCATTCAACTTGAATGGATACGCTTATGTTCTATTGTGCTGTGGATAAGAGCATCTGCTAAATGAATATAATGTTATGGTGACTACAAGAAAGAACATTGCATAAGTAAAGAAAAGCACACAACAAATGCATATTTGTTATCTGTATTATTCAAACCTAAATGAACTCCCTAATGGAACACTTGAAAGATGTGACATTTTGAATGGTGTACAAATACACAGTATTTATGACTACAATCATTAAAGAAGTGTACAACAGTCAGACAGTTTGAGAGCTCCCACCTTCCAGCAGCTCCACTGGGACGTCCTGGACAAACTGCTCCCACCACCGGCGGGATGTCTGTTTGGAGGTCCACTCCTGGATCTCAAACTTACACAGGCGCCCGGCCAGATACATGACAGCCACAGCGATAATCTCAGGCTCCCACTGTAGTGACAGCATGGTGCACAGACTGCGCAGGGACACAGATGAGGTGGAGATCAGAGCCGTACATTACCCACAGAGGTTAGACAGGAGTCAGGGTCACACGGTACTCAGAGAAGTCAGACAAGAATCATGACTGCTCAAAAATATTTTACAGGAATCAGGACTGTGTATTACTCACAGAGGTCACAAAGGAATCAAATTGTACATTACTCAAAGATGTTAGACAAGAAACAGGGTAGTAGATTACACATGGCAAATTACACAGGAATCATGGCTGTAAATTACAGACAAATGTTAGGTAAGAATCAAAGATGCACATTACACATTGAAGTTAGACAAGAATCAGGGTCATACACTACAGATGTTAAGACAGGAAAATCCAGAGCAGCAGGCTTTTGTGTACCTGTCATTTACAAAGGTCCAAGCCATCTGTACCAGCTTCTGAACTTTATTTTTATCACCTGAAACAGATAAAATGCTTGTTTACTGACTATGTACAGGCCACAGTCCCTTAAAGACTATCACTTACATGGCTATAAACATTACTATACAAACCTTTCAGCTGCTTGGCATATCGGAGAAGAAACTGGTATGGATGTTCCACTTGCAAATCAAACTTTATTGTCTGCAATAATATTCTTTCCAACACCATCACTTCTTCCTGTGGAAAGATAATAATGACTCCCCTATTATGACACCAATTCATAGGCAAATCACTACCAAGGTTGCTCAATGAACACAAACTACAGAGACAGTGAAAATTCCTTCACATCCCTGCAACTGTCAAGAGGATGTGTTGGACTACAGCTGTGGTATTTTACCTTAGGGTCGTCCCCAAACTGCGCAAATTGCACATCATTCAGTAAGCTGCGAGCTGTTTTAATGATGTCTTTACATTTCTTCGGGGTCTCCTCCACCTTACCCGCCAGGAATAAACAACAGGCCCCAGTAACCTACAGACAAACACAACATTCATCAATGTAATAATTTGCCAAGGCCAGCAACCACTTCCTTGATCCACAGTCAATGTAAATAGGACTGGATGACTGCAGTGCATGTACGATGCTTTTCATATGTCTTTCACGGAGACTTCAAAACTGAACTCTCATACAGCCAAGACACTTACATATCGGGGGAACTGCTTAAAAGAATGAAACATGTAGAATCGATGGAAATAGATGATTCCCGTCGCCAGTGTGTCATAATGTCCATGCCTGTGTTAAGGTTTCACACTTGAATTAAAGTTTACTGAATTAGAATGCTCTCTGTTATCTGGAGATGCACCTACATGAGATAAATATACTAACTAAAGGCAAATCAAACTCACATCCAAGTTATATTTGTGTACTGCTGTCACAAAGGATACATCAAAAAGCAAACCAAAATTAACTAAACATTGAAAACAAGTTCTTTAGTATCGGTTAAAACGCTTGCTGATTGGTCATAATCTTTAGCGAAACTGCACATGTGGAGACGACCACAGGCCACACGAGTACCAACGTTATATCAGGACCCGTAAAATGAGAAAGGATACAGTCCGAGGCGAGTCCCAACGTCAAAAATGAACCTGGCCCCCTCTCGTCTGTATCTGGCCTCTGTCGCGGGATCAAGCCCCTCTGATTGCGAGGGCGTATGCGCCAGGTCCTTCTTGTCCCAATACCAGCATGGCTTTATGTGGTCCAGACTTGCAGCAGGATTACCAGGAGTTGAGCTCTCCTTGTTGTCCTTCATTTAGTGAAGTAGCCAGCTAACTAAATAGCTAACAAATCGAAGGCTCTACAGTCAGACGTCAAAAGCCCCGGATAAGCTAGCAATACAAACTGCAGGACAAACACAAGAAGTTTGACAAATCTGTTAAAGGACACCCAGTATCATTAGTATCACTGCCTGACGCTTCATCATTAATTGACTGAATTTTGTAACGCTTATAAGTTAGCACACGTTAGCTAGCTAGTTAAAATGTCACCACACTGCTAATGTTAGCTAGCTAATAGATGTTGGCTCACTAGGTCGCCACCTGCTACTCCCTCACACTGCTTCCTTGTTCCACACATTGTTGAAAAATCGACATGAAGTTTATCAAGTAATAGGTCATCGCAGTAATAAGTCTGACGTCATTTTGCTAAAATTACCAAACCAGGTTGAAATAATTTCATTTAATCAGACAAGTTGGCGGATGTGCCTGATAACTCTAGCCAGCGACTAAGACAATTGCGGCTAACTAGCGTTAGGCATCGCATCTTAATCTACAAGCTGGCTAGCTTGTTACATTAAGCTTTTGTAAAAGGCTGGTAAATTAGCTAATTCGGTTATATCAATCAGGAATTGAAACACATACCTGTTTTACATGGAACCTGTTCAATAATAATAAATGGGAGACAATCAGATGATAAATACTTTGATTGTCTTCCCTGGGGATTTAATTCAACAACAAAACTCCACTTTTAACACAGGGCGCCGCCATGTTTTATTCTGGGCTCATGCGTCAATCGGCCAACGTCTCTGCGTCCAGCACGTTGTTCTTTTTTTAGTTTCGCGATTGGCGTACGTTTAAACCAATAATAACGTCAGAATCGTAACCTTTTAAGGAAATTTCGTGTGCCAAAACTACACTACCAATCACAGGACACGAAGGGCTGGCTTCAACGTTTGTGTCGTGCAGTCAAACTTGTGACTTGCGAAACGCCGAATAACGGCTGCGGTTGACCAATGAAATACACAAAAATTTGGGGCGAGTTGAAATTTACACCAATAACCGCGAAGACCCAGCAGCAACACATAACTTGTTGATTGAATGGCACTACAACCCAATTGTAAAGCATACGGGGCGGACCGTATTGTTAGTCTACCAATAACAATTCAAACGCATGTTCGGGCATCTGATGATAGAAAGCCCATTCTGCCAATTATCACCACGAAAACCTTAATTGTGGGCGTGACTAAGTAATGTCGACAGGAGGTTAGGCTGCATTCTCCGATCTTGTGGGTGAAGAGATATTGAATTCCAGCCTGACAGGAGGAGCTGCAAGAGTCAATTCAATTGGAAGGTAGCTAGCCAGTTAGCGAATATTGTAGAATAAGATTGCAACATAACACTTCTGCAAACGTTTTTACTGTTGTTTTGTCTACTGTTTGCTTGTGTATTTTCCACTGCAACTTTGTACTAAGAGGGCGATGCGAATGTCGTGTGCAAAATTGCGAACTAGTTAGCTGTCTTGCTAGCGAAGTGCTGTAACAAGCTAGCTGGCTAGCTGGCCAGTGAGTTGACGTTAGCATTCTCACGTTAGCTAGCTTACCCTCCACCCCCTCAAAGTTTATTAGCGAGCTACCTTGCTGGTTTGTGAACTCCTTAGATGTAGCGTTAGCTAAGCAATACAGTAAATTCAGCTTTCGCCAAATGGTCGAGATGAAAATGAATGAGAATGACAACCACAGCTAGCTAATAAATGAATCTAGCTAACCAGTTCGCGAGATGGGCGTGATATTATGGTAGTTTGCTAGCTGGCTACTGTTAATCACAGGCAGATTGCCTTGTAATCTCGCTAACTACATTAGTCTTGTGCTAAGTAGCTACGTAACTAGTTAGTTAATGCAAGGTACGTCTAAGTTTGGATACAGTGTGTAACTTAGCTGTACTAGCTGGGTGCTATCCTCCTAAGGAAGTAGGTAGCTTAGTGTTAAAAGTTAGCCAGATCGTAATTTAATATAGATGCACGTTCTGATTTCCATTGCTAAATAGCGAACTTGTTAGCTAAATGACTTAATTTAATGCGTTTGACTGGTAACACGCACAAATGTGAATGGATTGTTGTCAGTCAACAGCTGACTTCAAGACAATAACTTGGCTATTGCCGTTGCATTGCGGGTTGACTCGTGCTTTCAATGGTAGTGTAGTTATGACAGTTGCTGTATTTTAAATAAATTTGGGCTTACTTTGGTAGCTGGTCTGCAAGCATAGGTAACTTTAAATCATATTTTTAACGGTCAGCACGCGGTTTAGGTCAACACATACACTTTATATTAATTTCCCGTTGTCGTTATAGTAACAGCTTGTCAAACCTCATAGTGTAATTGTGAGGTACAGACCTCTGCACATTTCTGCTTTGCGTTTGGCCTGAACGTCAAGTGAAAGTTTGGGATCACTTTTTGCTGCATACGGTCTAATGGGTGCACGCTTGGTTGCGTCAGTTAAGTCCATTGGCCGCTTCTTGGCAGCATCTCAACTAGTGTGTCAGTAAGGGTGAACTATGGCCCTCTTCTGTGGCTAAATCTATTGAAAGGGGTGGATGTTTGTGCAGTTGAGTGGAAGAACATGGAAGTCCTTTTGGGGGAAGAAACAAACATCAACAAAACTTCCGCTCTGTTTGAGAATAAGCTGAACTCTGTCCAAAGTTTACTTCATAACTATCGGGAAAGTATCACAAACTCAATATTTGCAAGGAGTTGTTGAAAGGGGCTATCAGTGTATTTCTGTCTTTCTGGCTGGCTGTAGTTCCTCTAAGTAGTTAGAGGGATAGTCATGCAATGTGATTTGGATGTGTTGGAAGAGTAACACTTAACCACTGTAGTCAATTTCATAGATGGCACCATGCAGCTGTCTTGTGAACATGTGTTAGAGCAATCAACGGACAGGTTTGGAGGCTTCACAGCTAGTGCTGGAACTGTGGGGGCTGACACTTTTTAAGTCAGAATGGAAGAATGACCCTTGTGTAAACCATTTTTTGATGGCAGTTTTAAACATTTTTTGCTCCATTCTTTTCTCATTTTCCCATCTTGATACAAGTGAAAAGCTTAGGTTTTTAGCTTTCAAATGATTTATGGCTTTTGCATCTATGGCAGTTAGATCCTCTTCAGTCCATTTTAATTACACAAATTTAGTAAGATCCTGTTCCCACCAGCCGCTCTATTATGATTGGTAATAACCTCTGCTCATCAAACATTCAGCACTGCACAACTTGTTTTATATTGTCACCAGTTTGTAACCTATATCTGGTAAACAAACTTTTCATAGCAATTAACCTGTGAACCTGTGTGCTGAGAACTAATTTGAAAATTTCCCTCCTTGGTAGCTCCTCTAAATTTACGCATGGTCCCCACAAACTGCAATTTATTGAACACCCATGCCCTCTCCTCCAGTCTGACTGTTCTATTGGTCAGTGTTTTAGAGGGCAGTCACTAGCATCAGCATGGACTTTGTTGTTTGTATTTTGGTTTTTGGATGGTGTTAGTTTTGAGCTCCACATTTTACTGCTTACAGAAATGTTAAGGTTTGGTAAGTTAGAGGAAGTTAACACTGATAAATTATGTGTATTTCAAGAGTCATTGTGATTATGTAAATGTGAACACTAGATTTACAGAGCATTTCCAGATGGACTGCCTTATTTTTGTTCTGGCCTATATGACATTTAAGAGCTATAGTTGAATATATTGTATTAGTATTTTATTAAGCTGTAGTAATAAATTCATTGTTTTAGCAAAGTGCTCCTAAGGTTGCAAATGTGAATGTCTGTATGAAGTAAAACAAACCACTGATTAATTGTACAAATCAAGTCAAAAATTTTCAGAGTAATTCAATGACAACTTTGTAAAATATTTTCTGTTTAAATGTAGTTTTGCTTTAATGCAACTCAGCGAGCCGTTTCCATGGTAATGCCATTTATTTTACATAATGGAAGCACATTTTCAGTGCTTTCATGATGGTATAGGATGTTCAGATACACAACAAGCCCAAGCCTTCATGACAGGATTCCTCTGCCAGCAGTTGATATCTGCATGATACGCTTTGCACTGCATTTAATCCTGATTAGAGACCCATTCTGAATTAGCCCAAGCCATTTAGATCCAGTGCTATCTGCTGGAACTGTGGTTCCAGGAAAGACAAGTTTTTCAAGTGTTGTCTTTTTTTTTTAAAAAAAAAAAAAAAAAAAAAAAAAACAGCAGCATGCAAAGTTTCTTTGAAGCAGAGTGTGTTTGAGTTTTAAAACAAGTTCTCAGGTCTCACCACAGGAATAGGAGGAAGTGTTTGTCTGATGCACAATGACTGTCAGTGAGTTGCTGCTGTTTGTGCTGGAATTACGCATGCACAGTGGCAGAAAACCCTGCTAAGGAATTTTATCATGCACCCAGTGGCCTTTCAGATTGCCAGGATGGAGCAGTGTTTAGAGTGCCCTCTAGTGACTATTGATATGTATAACTTATTTAAGAGTCTAACGTGATCAAAACAGAAGCTAGGCCTAATCTTTTTTTTTTTTCTTGCATTTGCATTTTTTGGTTTCTTGGACCCAGCTGTTCCAGTCTCTGTCCAGCCCAAATATGGGGAAGAAGAGCAGAGTGAAGACCCAGAAATCGGGAACAGGGGCCACAGCTGTGGTCTCCCCTAAAGAGATGATGAACCTGATCTCTGAGCTCTTGCAAAGTAAGCATTTGAGTTTATTTGTTAGGGAAGATTCTTGCTGTGTTCTGACAGTCCCTAGTGTAAGTTATAACTTGTATACTTTCACAGTGGTTTCAGACAGGTCTGAACACTTAAATTGGTAAGTTATTATAGTTGATTTCGAAGAGGCCAGCAACCTAGAATTTTGCTTTCCTTGTAGTTTTGGCTATTGTTGGGCGCAGATATCTCCCATGCTTCCTCCTCTGGGACGAAATCGAATTTCCTTCAGCAAGTTGGAGTTGTCTGCCAGTGTTGTACATTTATGAACACAGGATGGAGAACTGTGAAGATTCCGGTTGATTGGCGGAACTCTTGATTGACAAGGTGATATCCCCCCCCACAGAGTGCAGCAGCGCAGCCCCGTCTCCGGGAAAGGAATGGGAGGAGTACATCCAGATACGCAGCCTGGTGGAGAAAATTCGCAAAAAACAGAAAGGTATGCTGTAGTCTACATACATCCCGCTGCAGTGTTCATCAGTAGATACTGCTGCCGTACATTACTCACACCTTATCTGCTTGCCTTGTTTCTTCACAGAGTTTGCTAAATCCAGTCTGATCTTAATGTATATATTGTCAACTCTTGGTTATGAACAGGATGGAATGTCAAACCTGGAATCATGGATAGTGCAAATCGCATTCATTTTGCAGAAAAATTGTTTATTTAAACACATGTTCAGCTGCACTTTGAACGTATTCTTCAAGTGAGAAAAAAATTCTAGAGGGAATTTATAAAAAGGCATATTCATTCCTAGCTTTCAACAAATTACAACAGCTTAACTACATCAAATACGCATTGCTACTGTTGATGGCAAATACATAAACAATTCACTACTTGCAGTTTTATGTTTGAGGATGCTTGTGCTTATGGATCACTGTTTAAGCTTGCTGGCTTTAACTACAAAAAACAACTATAAACACATCATTTAGTAAGCTACTGTTACAATGGGGCACTGAACATGCCTTAAATAATTTCTGACAATATTCCACACTATTAGCTAACCTTACAATAACAATAGAAACAAAAAAAGATTATTTTAGTTTAGATTAATAATCGAGAGGTGGCTGTAGCCTCTAGCCTAAGGCCTGGATTGAATGGTGCTGAGAAGTATGTATTTGCTGTAAACCGTTTGCTGAAGGAGTTTTGTTTGAATCTCTTGGCAGGCTTGTCTGTAGTGTTTGATGGAACGAGAGAGGACTGCTTTCCAGAACTCATGGCTTGGGCTGCAAAAAGCGGAGCGTCCTGTGAGGGATTCGAAATTTCGAATTTTGCTGAGGAGGGCTATGGTCTGAAGGCCTCAAGAGACATCAAGGTCTGTATGCCCTGTGCAGCTACTGCTTAGAGCAGTGGGGAATCGCATTAAGCATTCTGGCGTTCGCAGAACTGTGTACAGCACAACCGGTGTATCAGCTGGGTTCAGTGGCAATACATGTGCTACAAGACTGAAGGGAAGCATTTTCAGTTGGCTGTAATTCACATTTAAGATGACGCATCATTCTGTACATCTGGAAGTGTGGATTAAAATACAGGGTGAATGTGTAAATATCAACTTTTTATTTTCAATGTAAAAGTGTGTAATTCTGCAGACTAGGCCTGTTCTAAAGGAGCTGTCCCTTTCACAGGCAGATGAGTTATTTCTGTGGATCCCCAGGAAAATGCTGATGACTGTAGAATCAGCCAAGAACTCTGTCCTCGGTGAGTCTGCATGAATAATAAGCACCAGGAATCAGCATGACCCAGCACAGGCAGTGATGAACACAAGATTTATTTTACCCCACCAGTTTTTAGTGTGGTCGGCCAAGAAAGATTTGATGTCTTATACTTTCACTGAGGCCTATTGGAAAGACTTCTCTCCCTCCTCACTTGGCCACACAGGGCCCTGGCTTATCCTTTTAGTCTCAGTGAATCAGATCCAGGAGAGAGTCAAAGAGATAGGCATTATCTGTCTGCATGTTAATCATACACACCTTGGCAGCACAAGCTGTCATGTCAAGTTGCTGTATTGGATTGTTGGAGAGAGAGAGTCAGAGAGAGATGGAGACGGAAAGATGGGTCTCACTCCTCTGTACTGCCTCAACCAGGTCCTCTGTACAGCCAGGACAGGATTCTGCAGGCCATGGGGAACGTGACCCTGGCCTTCCACCTGCTGTGTGAGCGGGCCAACCCGGCCTCCTTCTGGCTGCCCTACATCAAGACCCTGCCCAGCGAGTACGACACGCCGCTCTACTACGAGGAGGAAGAGGTGCAGCTGCTGCAGTCCACTCAGGCCATCCAGGACATCTTCAGCCAGTACAAGAACACTGCGCGGCAGTACGCCTACTTCTACAAGGTCATACAGGTGAGTCCGGGAGGGTCCCCTGCCGCAGCGGTGAAGGCGTTATCAGAAGGCTGTGCGGTAGCCTCAGCCGTGTGTGAGCCGTGAGTGGTCACCTGCCGTTTATGATGAGTCACAGGAATTGTGATGTAATACACTTTTTTTCATTGAATTAGCACAAATTCCCTAAATGTGGACTCTGCACATTCGCCCTGCTGGGTTGCAGGCAGTTTAAGCCAAGCATGCGCAGCTGCTGGCCTGACCTTTTCTTTCCCCTCTCCTGGTTCTGCACTTTGCAGCATGGTCATGATTTTGAATGCGTGTGCATGCAGTCTAACACATGCGCACACCCATGCAGTAGCGATTAACGTTTTCACACTTGCTTTATATGATGTAAATTTCCTACAGTGGAATGCAGTAAATTCATTTTTTAAAATTTTAAATAATAGCAATTGTGTACTTCAGAATGAACTGATCCCTTGCCCAGTTTGTTGATGGTTTAGGGAATTGGTTGTATTCAGCATGAAGCATGAACAGCTGATACTCCCAATATATCCCTGTGTCCCTGGAATCTCAAATGTCGTGGGGAGTAGTCCACGCTTATATTTGAAATTCAAGCCAAAAATCTTAAGTTAATTTACTCACTAACAACTCACTACAGTTCTGCTTAACCAGCGCTGCTTGACCGTAGCTTTGCCTAATGACTGGATTGACCGCTGCACTCAAACAGTCATGATTAATGTTCACCTCAATAGCTGCTAAGTAATTTGAATGCAAAACACCTTTTATCCCATATTCGTATAATAGAAAAAAACTAGCATCATGAATTTTATTGGAACTTGGTAAAATGTTATTACCTGAGAACACGAGGCAAAATTGAATCTGCATTGGTGATGAAATACCTGAGAAAAGAACACATTTAACATGGAACATAGTGGGAGTGTATCAGGACTCAACTCCTTTAAAACATTTCAAAAAAATTGTTAAGAATGTTCACTTTCTTAAAACCAGAGGAAATTTTTGGTGATGAGTGCAAGTGTGGTTACTGACACAGCTTTTGTCTGACTGCAGTATGTGGAGCAGGTCATGGAAGTCTCCAGAAATTCCCTTTGTTTTATACATTAGTTCAGTCACCCTAGGTGTAAATGGCTCAGGCATTGAATTCAGTGGAGACATGTGATACCTTTTAAAGACCTCAACATGTTTTCATGTTTACACTTTGCTAAATAAGAACACTTTGCTAAATGTTCCTGAATGTTTAATTGGGCTTAAATTAAGAAGACGTTAGAAGAGGCCATGCAAGCAGAACCCTGTATGTGGTATGACTTTCAGGTGTGTGTCATAGAGGTGTTCGCTGCGCATGGCTGCCTGAGTGTTTTCATATGGACAAGGGTGCTTTGAAGCTTTGCAAACTCACATGTTAAAGAGATAACACACGACTTACACCATATGTGTTACTCCACATCAGTTTGACAAATGGCTCCATGCATGTTCGTCTGAGGAGAAACATTTGAGATTGAACTGGGTTATGTAATCTTGTCTGTTTTTAAAGGCTCTGCTCTTTTACTTAAAAATACCAGTGCAACTAATGCCTGGCCTGACCTCGTATTGTATTCCCATTTTTGATGGACATCGCCAATTTTTTTTTGTTTCATCATACTTTGGAATAAGGAATCAATAATTTAATGAAATTGTTTTATTTATTTAGATGTTAGAAATAATTAATTTGAATGTTTGAATCTTTTATTTTTCCCTTTTTAGTTGAGAATCAGGATATATGTGCCCACCACAAGTCAAAGTGAACAAACATTTACATGTCTCTCCACCCGTTGAGGCAGAAGTCAGAGCTTTTACTGTGAAATCAACCCATCACCGAGCTGAGGGGAAAACCAGACTGGTTTTGCAGGTCTTTTAGCACACCCTATAACAAATATCTCCAGTTCCAGTGCTGTGTGACTACAGCCATCTTAAATTCTTGTCTGGTGAAAGAAATAAGGTTTTAAAAGGTTTCCAGCTGTTAGGAGCACATTTAAGATGGGTAAGAGCAGGTTTATGATGCCCTCTTGCACTCAATTTCACTGGTCGTGATAAGCTGCCAGCGACACTGCTGAGAACCATCCTCAGCAGTAGCAGGTTTTCTCCACTAGAGGAAGATGTGAAATGCAGGTACAATGCTCTTTGTGGTGTTGCATGACTCAACGGACCTATTCTATATTTTTTCCATCTGTACATCCATTTTTATGTATTGTCACCAAATTGTGGTGGCTAAACTGCTGTAATCAAACCTTTATTTTAAAAAGTTTGAAGATTTTAGTTGTTCAGTGTAGGATAATGTTGTCATAGCTTTATACTCAGGTAACCCTGGCAAATGGAAATAATACATTTTTCAGTACATAAAGCGTGCATTTACTCAGATAAATGCAGGTAAAGCTAAACCTGTGTCTACTCTACAATAAACTCTCACAGTGCTCTTTTTTTGCAAAAAACTCTTAAATTCTCCCTTCAATTAAAGTGCCGCTGTGAATATAGAAATCTTCTCAACCGCTTCTTTAAGTATTTATTTTTTTTGTGATATATGTGTGAGCCTGTTGCTGAGGGTTTATTTCCCAGTGCTGTAGAACTGTGGGTTGGTGTCTGCTTGTCAGAATCTTTGTACAAGATGATTGGTCATGGGAGTAATGCTATGCGAGAATATCAGATGACGTTCCTGTGGTGTTGCCTGGGAACAGCCAACTCCCCCCCAGCAGCACTTGCCTTCAGATTTCTCCCCATGTCTCCTTCCTCATTTTGATATTAAACTTCAGGGTGTTTTTGGCTTGCCTTTTTTGTAATGTGATTGGTATTCTATGTTTCAAGCACAGTCTGGCTATAAGCTTGCAAACGTTACAGCATGGATGTTAATTAGTAAATGTGTTTGTCAGTTTATTAGAAATCCTCCATGTATTTGTGTGTTCAGCTGATAGATGCTGTGTCCACCCTTTCTGTGTGACTTACTGGGCAGTTGCAGAGCACTTCTGTCTAGGTTCCTCTACAGAGCCCCTGTTTATGTCTTATTTCATTAAAGTGTGCTTGGTTTTTGGCCATATTTCTAAAATGCACACAGAAGTTGAACATTCGGGGTATTGTTTTACTTTAGTATGGGATTTATTAATATGTGGGTGTGAGTAGAGTAAATCAAGTATTATTTTATTTATTTTTGCCTTCCTTTCCAATGCCCCAGTGAACCCTTTAATAATCCATTTTTTACGCTCCACTTAGTTTTCAGCAAAGGAATAAAAAGATGTTTCTCCAAATAATTTGCACAATCTTTGTCGGCACTGTTTGCTTCTTTCATTAAATAACTGTCAATTAGAAATATGAACATTTGGAATTACTGTCAAGATAAGGCATCAAATATTTATCAGAATGGCAAAATTGTTCTGGGATATTTAATAGTTAATGTATTTGTCATTTTTTTTAGATATATTGACATATTTTTCATTAAATGTTTGTTCATTTTCAGCTGAAGGTGTTTAAGAAATTAGACTGTTCTTTATTGATTTTTTTTCCCCTCCTCTCCCTTCTCCCTCTTTTTAATCAAAGGATATTTTTTAATTTGAAGGAGCTGTCATTTTAAATGGTCTGTATTTTTGTATTTTAATTTCCTTGTGCTAGTCTTGAAGACTAGATTAGGGGACCCTTCCTGTCTTCAGATGTCAGGATATCAATTGCTTTTGCTCCTTTGTTTACCCCTGCCCCCCATAATAGATTTCATTATGGCCTTATACAATTAACTTCCCCACAGACGATGCAGCGAGAATCCGTACCATCGTTGTTTAAGCTTTGATTTACTTGTTCTCGCCATATTTACCAGTATTTCAATATAAATAATTAAATTGTGAAGAAATACTTGTAATCTCGTCCCCTGAAATTAATTACAGTTTTCATGCTTTGAGTGCAGTTGTTTGAACTGTAAAGCTGTTAGTGTTCGGAAATATCCAGTAGGTGGCAGAAGTGGGCCAGAAAAGTTTCATAGATTGGGTGCTGGGATGTCAGGTAATTTCAAAAGAAGCCCCGAATCAGATCGGTTTTAAGCAAATTTTTTTCCTTCAGCGTGTGCAAATTCACACCACCGCAGTAACATGGGCTAGAACTGGCTTTGTGGCCAGGGGGTTCTGGGGAGTGATCAAGGCTGGAACCTCTGATGGCCTTGAGCGGCACGCTCTACCTGTTGTTGTGCTTCAGGAAAAAAGTGGAGAGCGTGTGGGCTTCAGCACGTGTGTGAGTTGGGTGAGTCCAGAGAAGGGTGTCCTCCAAGCAGATCGATAACAGTGATCCAGCGCAAAAGAACTAGCCGGATCTGTACAATCGGAGCAGCCGGCTGTGTGTTTTTTAAGAGAGCAGGTCGCTTTGAGTGGCGGCCGTCTCTGCTCTGCTCCGCTCCCTTTCCCCAGGTTCGGAGCCGGTGTCACTGTAAATGACTGCTGTCAATGTCAGGCTTTCTGAGCCAGCCGCAGATGACCGGGCTGGAAAATTAGCTTGTCGCATTGGCTTTGAATTGAATTGACCTGATTGCACCTACCGTCCAACGCCGAGCAGGGAGACTGACAAAGCCCCTTCGTGGTGTGTCTAGAGGAGCCCGGCCTCTGGAAATGCGGGGTGCGCGGGCAGGCAAGTGGCGCGGGGGGAGAGGGGGCACCCGGCTCGCACCCTCCCACCCCCCTGCTGTTTTTTCCCCCCCTTTTTTAAATGTGTACGTTCATGCGCGCACTGCCGTTGGAATGGGCTGCTGTCAGTGACGAGGCGGGGCATTTGTTGACAGAGTCGCTGCTCGTGTCCGGCGGGACAGATGACAGCGGCGGGCGCTCTGATTGCTGATTGTGACAGCAAGATTCAGCGGGGGGGGGGATTCTCCCTGGATGGTCCTCTCGCTGACCCCGGAGAGCGGCAAATGCAAAATAACCTCGGCGCATTGTATCTGCCGCCAGTGATGGGTAATTATTTATCTCTCCACGGTGGGATGTGAAGTCCCTTTGTAAAAAATCTGTCATCATATTTGTGTGCCGTAACGGAGGTGTTTTTGAAAGGATAGTTGGCACTTCAAATGCGACACGGGGCTGCTCGTCATTTTCATTTTTTTTTTCCCCGTTGTTTGTTTGTTTGTTAATGATGTGAAAATTATACTCCAAAATACAATTAAAACAGAAAAGCAAATTCAATTTCACCTGAAATGCGAAAGTGGCTGCATGACAGAGTAATGTCGTTGAAGGCTGGGCTTATATGAGCTGCTGAATGGCGCATCTGATCATTCACAGAGCGGGAAATGGCCTCCTGCAGGTCTCCAGTCAGTTAGCTACCTTTTCAGAGGCCTAATTTAGCCAGAGCCCTCGCTCTGCGTGTGAGCTTTTGTTTTCTAATTGATTAACAGGAGCTGTGTCCCCCACCCCCCACTCCCCCATACCCCGTCCCTCCTCACGTCCTATTCGCTGTTTCAGCGCACATTCCACTGCACCGCAAGATGAATTACCTTCCACTTGTATGCTAATGCATCAAGAGCTCAACCTGCGCCGGCTCAGCCGGGAGAGAGACTGGGCCACCGTCTGCCTCTGCTGAAACAATGGGGTCCCTGTCCCCCTCGCTGCCGAGAGCACAACTCCTGAAACTCAACAAGCCCCACTACAACATTCTCCTTAAACCATAAGGGTCACCACAAACCTCTTCCTGAACCATACCATGGCATTGACAGTCTTCTCCTTAAACCATACCATGGCCAACATACACCTCTCCTTAAACCACACTCGTGGGCCACAGTCTTCTCCTTAAACCGTACCAGGGCCACCATTGCATTGCTTCTAAAACTGCGAGGGCCACACACTCCCCCTCCTCCTCAAACTGACCACGAATCCCCCCCTTTCTCGATAAACTGAAACAGGGCATCACACCACCCTCTCCTCAAAAGATGACAGGACCATGTCTGCCTTAGAGCCTTACTAGGAGGGGATATATATGTATCCAAAGTAATGTTTCAGAAAAGCTGATCATGCCCTTCCACGTCCATACACAGTATTGTAGAAAAATTTTAAAAAAATCTCAAAACACAAAAATGGTACCTATCCTTGTATGGTTGTGCAATACTCCATCCCCATTATCGTCATGAGACCATTGATATGAATGTAACAGTCAATTTCTGCTTCTCCGCTAAGAAGCCGCGCTACGTCATGTTCAAAACCTCGCAATGCCGGGCTCTGGATTCCAGCTCGCTAGTTTTCCCGCTCTCTTATCTTTTAATAGTTGTCAGTCAGCGTGTGTAAGCGGAGCCTTAAAGCCAGTTTGCTGTCCGGCAGCCCCTCTCTCGTACGCCGAAGGAGGCCAATCTCCCGGCGAATTATTATTATTTCCCTCAATATTTAGGGACACCTCTCGCCGACCTTCGTCTGCGCCGGGCCGCCTCGCCGCCCGTCAGGCTGGGAGCGGGGGATGCGGCGCGGCCGAGAGCAAGCGCTGTTTTTCTGGGTTGCGTGGAGCGGGTATCGGGGCGCGTGGCAGGGGGAGGAGAGAGCCCCCGCGATGTGCGATTTCCCTCACTCCACTGTACGTATGAATCAGTGTCAGCGCCGGACTGTCTCTATTACCCACCGCCGCGCCCAGCTCTTCTTCCGGAGGGGGGGGGAAATATGATGTGACCACTCACTTACCTTTAGCGGCGTGGCGGCCTCACGCACCTCCAGCTCCCACTGCAGAGAGGGGGGAAAGAGGAAAAAAAAAAGGCGAGATCAATTTGCATCTGCAAGAATGATTTGGGGGGAAAGAGACACAAAGGGTCGAGCCGATCGGTCACTGGAAGCCGAATTTCAGATGGGCTTTATCTGGCGCTCCTTTCATCGCCGCGGTTTGTGCAGAGCGTGTGTGCTAAGCTCTCGTTTAGCAGTTAAAGAGATGGATGTGGGAGCGAATCGCTTCTTGTGTTTGAGAGACTGTCAAATGCAGTGGGTAGTTGGGTATAAGAGTCAGTTGTTTCAAAATATCCTTCAGGACAGATTTATATGGCTAAAATTGAAGTGCTTCTATGCACAGTGGTTATAATGCTGCATTCTTTGTCTTGCGCTCTCATCAGAAGGTGCCAGGGAACCAAAAAATGTAAACTCATTGTGAGGGATAGGGCTTTAGTTTGGTGGCCAGTGAGAACCACATAAACATCAATAAAACGCATTCACAAAAGCGCCTACATCACTCTCGGCTGGATTTATAGTGCAGTCTATTTTTACGACTCATTTTGCATGTTCCGGAAGGTGCTTCAGAAAGCAGAATTAGATCCTGGCATATATATTTTTTTTTTCCATGGGAACGGGAGTTTTTCCCTGACACGCGGTGCAAATGAGCCCTTGGAGGGAGAGAGTCTGTGGCTTTAAATGTAGATTTCTGTGGCACCAGTGGCTCTCTGTCTCCCAAATTGATGAAGCAGATTTATGACGGCTGCTGGGCACAACAAATTAAGTTGACAGTGATGTATGGGAGGCTAATGCCATGATGATCCCACTGTAGCGCCACTGGACGCTCCCTGCTTCACTACGCTCTTGTTAGGATCTGTTAGGCAGCCAGATAATGAAATTCCACTGACTGATTTTTGTTTTTTTTTTTCCTCTCCCCTCTCTCCCTCTTCTTTTTCCACCTTCCCTTTCTTCTTTGTGTTTCTCTCCTCTTCACCTTCAATCCCCAGACCCATCCGAATGCCAGCAAACTGCCCTTGAAGGATGCCTTTACCTTCGATGACTACAGGTTGGTGGAGGGGAGGAGGGCGGGAGGAGGGGGATAGGAAGGAAAAAAAACGCAGCTTGGTTAAAATTGCCTCTTTAAATTAAGAGCGCAGATCGTAACCGTGATTTAGAACCGCCACCCAAAATGGGCTTTTGTACTCTTTGTTCTTTCATTAGCATGGCATTATCTTTGAGGGAATTATTCATTGTGGATCTCCTTTTATCTCCAGGTTGTTAAATCTGATGTAAGCTTCTGCAAAATGAGAATAAAATCAGCTTTTGTGGCTGCGGAGACGTCCTGTGCATTCTCATCGCGCCGCGGTTCTGAATGTGTTTATGTGGGGCCCCGGCGTTAAGCGCGAGCCAACCGAGCCGAGGCCGCGGTATTGTGTTGACCCGGGCTGTCCTGTCTGTTACAGATGGGCTGTGTCGTCCGTAATGACTCGGCAGAACCAGATCCCCACCGAGGACGGGAGCCGGGTCACCCTGGCCCTCATCCCGCTCTGGGACATGTGTAATCACACCAACGGACTGGTGAGGCCACCTTCCTGGACGGGATCTGCTCTCTGTCCTCCCTCGTTTCAGAGCGTAGTTTGTTCTCCGGGTTTCACCTACTGCTTCGGATGCCATTTATCATTCAATGCACAGTGGGCTTAGCTGTAGGGGCCAGTTTTTAGAAGATGGGGTGTTTTGAGGAGATATGTTTAAAGTGTTCAACTAACAGATCCTGTTTGAATGTGAGTATGGTAATAATGACTAAAAGTTAATTAATGAGCTTCACCTATTTTTAAATAAAAGGTGTATATGAAAACATATCTGATCTGGTTGGCCCTAAATTCACCATTTTCAGTGTAAAGTGAAGTGGAAAAAAATGACAATGAGTGTATTTTCTCATATCTTTCTGCATTTTTTCATGTGATTACACACGTGGTCTTTGTTTGAATAGCATTTATATTTCATACTGTTGTGTGTTTGATTGCAACAGAGCAATATATCACCTCCAGTAGGCTTCTTACATATGCACGCTCAGAGCTTTGGTATCATGAAGTGAAATTTTATTTTAAAACGGTGAATAAAATCAAAGGGCTAGTCATTAAGAAGTGTAATGAAATGGCATCCTGTGTATTTCCCTGGTTTCAGCTTAATGAAATGAGTTGCAACTTCTTCAGATATTTTTTCCTTGTTTATTGCTGTAATACACACATACCCCTCTCCACGGAGAAATTATAAGCAAATCTATGAGTTTATTTAATTTTCTTAATTTCAGCTCATTTGTAAGTTTTTGCTAACTCAATTTTGAGATTCATATATATATATATGGATATGGCCCCTTAATTAAATGAGATGCTGAAACAATATTTTTTCCAGTCACTCTCAGTTTGTTTGTGTTATTGTGTATCCCTTCCCTGGAGGTTATGTTGTCAAGAAAAAAAAAATTATGGAGCCTAAAGGTATTTAGTTTATAAGAAAAATTAATTTCTTTTATACATTCTGTGTGGCCGTTTAATTTCATTTGGTGTGAATGCCGCACAGCATTGATCTGCAGTGTCTAGCGCTACACACAGACTTTGAGCAGAAAGTCTGGGCATTCCTGATGAATGCCACCTTTTCCAAAGTTATGAGCAGTATATTGTCAGATACCAAACTAAAAAGTTTTCAGTGTACTCTCTCGTTCTGAAATCAGTGTTTATTGATATTCGTTTTTCACGCCCGTCTCCCGTTCCCTCCTCTTTCTCTCCCCCCAGATTACGACCGGTTACAACCTGGAAGATGACAGGTGCGAATGCGTCGCCCTGCAGGACTATAAAGAGAACGAACAGGTGAGCGGCGGCCATGTGTGCGTCTTTAATGGCTGGCATATAAACGGGCTCAGATGGGCTCTTTCTCAGATCACAGGGGCCACGTCCCCCCCACTCCCCCGGTGCCCCACGCTGTCCTCAGATACGCCTGTATTTTATTCCACTCCCCTGCCTGTACCCTTTCGCGGGCCGCTCCTCCAACAGGGGGCCCGACACGTTTATCAGCCCAGGACATTACAGGAATCTGTGAGTAATATCACCGGAGAGCTATTCAGATCTGGCCATGGGAGGCGAGAGAAGGGGGGGGGGTACGCGAGGGGCGCCCGGCGAGCGGTCAGGTAGCGGCTCCCTCGCCGGAATGTGAATTATTTGATAAGATTCGGGGAGACAGCTGGGAGAGAGGATGGCGCGGGCTGCTGCGTGGGGCTGAGCTCCCGAGTCCTCGCCGGGGCTGTTTGATCCCTGATTCCTGCCTCAGATTTCACACGTCTGACCAGAGCTTTCAGCGCTCCGCCGAGCGCGGGGCTCGGGTGAGTCATTTCTGCCCGGTCCCAGCGCGGGGCTCCTCTCCCTCCCCGCTGCATCCATCTGCATACGTTCGCTGGGTGTAATGTAAAGTGTGCATATCCGACTGGCTGTTGGACGATGTGAGTGACTGAATGGATGCTTCAGCAGAGCTGCATTATGTTAATACTGTGATGCCAGGGTTCCAAGGTAATCTTAAATGGGTAGGGTATGGTTCTGTCTGTGTCTTAGGCCATTTCCAGTGTGTGGTTCCACTGACCTCAGCACACCTGATTGTGGCCAAAAGGCACATTCGTGTAGGTCAGGTATAACTTGGCTTGTTCCAGCTGTACTGGGTACAAGTAGTTTTGGAAAAGCAAAGTGGGTACCCAATCCAAAACTCCCATGATGCCCGATGACTATCGTGAATGCCGTAAACGATAACATGTCTACATGTGAAGGTATTGGTGGATTGCGTTCCTCATGCTTGAACACACTGGCACAGGTGCTGTAATGTGGTAGCAAAGATGATCTGGTGAGATGAACTTAATGCATGATGGACAGTTCCAAAGTCAGGGTGAAAAAGTGGGGGGGTATAATAAATAAATAATTCTGCTTTTTGCTCTCATGTATTAATTTATGCTCCTTTACAGATTACACAAGCATGTCCCTGAACATTGTTACAGAATCTGCCAGCTAAACTGAGTTCATTTATCCATTTAAATACATTAGCTGGCTAGGTACGTTTGGTGTGCATTTTTATCATTTTTGGATGGTCGTTTGTCCGTCAGATCTACATTTTCTACGGGACACGATCCAACGCGGAGTTTGTCATCCACAACGGTTTCTTCTACGAGGACAACGCCCACGACCGGGTTAAGATCAAGCTGGGAGTGAGCAAGAGCGAGAGGCTGTACGCCATGAAGGCCGAGGTCCTGGCACGGGCTGGCATCCCCTCGTAAGTATGAGCCGCACGGTAACGGGTCATCCTGCTGTTCCTTTACAGTAAAACATGTTCAAACATGAGCTTGAAAAAACCTCTTTTTTTCCATATAAAATATATTTTGTTGTTTGTGGTTGTAATACTTCATATCATATGTAGTTGAGCATGTATTAAACTCTCTTCAGTTTGCTCTTTTGATAAATGATCAGGGCAGCAGTGTAGCATAGTGGTAAGGAGCGGGGCTCATAACTGAAAGGCCGCTGGTTCGATTCCCCAGTTAGGGCACTGCTATTGTACTCTTGGGCAAGGTACTTTACCCACAACCGCCTCAGTAAATGTCCAGGTGTATAAATGGATAAAACTGTAACCTATGTAAGTTGCTCTGGATAAGAGCGTCTGCTGACTGACAGTAATGTAATGATCATAAATAAAAGTAATATTGTTCACAGTATTATCCTAGCGATCACATATTCTTTCATCCTTTTGCTGCTTTGAAGAATAAAATGCATCTACATAGGAAATGCCAGGTTTGCCTTCCAAAATCTTCTGATATGTAGCTTGTCCTTAGATAACTTTCTAAACCAAGAAAGCAAATTCATTTAGTCTGCTCGTTTACTTATTTGCTAATGAAAGGGTGTCACTGTACATAGCACATTTGTGTTCACAGAAAGATCAATGAAAGTATGTTTGTTTTTTATTGTATGCTGTGCAGTGTGTAACCCCATAAGCCTTTGTTGTGTTGCTGGAAATGTCCTTTTGCTGTGTGATGTGCAGTACGGGTTAAATCTGTTCCCTGCGATTCATGCTTGGTGAGGCAGTGGCCAGGGATAATTTCATTGCAAAGCTGCTAGACTTCTGTAATGCGTTTTCAGAGCAATAATGTCACTCGTGTCTTGTGTATTGTCACTGTGATCAATACACCGAGATGCGGGAAAATATTGCCCTCCCAAAATGATTTTTTAGACAATGTTACAGCGATATTTCTTTTCTTCTCAAACAAAAGTTATCAACAGAAAAAAAAACGGCAGCGGACTCTTTCCCAGTCATTAAGCGGTAAATTATAAATGATTGAGTGAGTTTTAAAAATGCATTGGGTTCAGCGGCCTCATCACTTCAGATCAATCAGTTGTCATGCGAGAGGGCGAGGTTAGGGGTGGGGGTGGTGGGGGTGGTGGCGGCACTGGCACCTGACTGGTTATCATTGCTGTTAAATCACTAATCAGGCTGCTACACCCGGAGGCGGCCGCATGACTGCACTGCTGTGCCACTCAAGTCGGGATTTGATTTCGGGGGGGGCATAAGGATGGACTCGTCCAGGACTGGCCTCCAGCCTTCCCTCATATTCCCTGCCTGGAAATCGAATTGTTTGAGACCGCTACAGTTCTAACGAGGCACTTGCGTTTCAGATGCCAGTTCTGTGAATTGGTCAGCTTCGGGTCAGAATTAGTTGACACTTGTGCGTTGGTTTGTTCTCTGAGCAACATGCTTTCTTTCCTGCTATTGTACTTTTGACAATGTGGAGTGATCAGACTGATTTAGAAGCAGAAGGGCAGGTTCTAAGCGTACGACCGCTCACGCTAATACCCGTCCAGCTCTGATGGAGCGGGTCAATCCACACATCCCTATAAAGGACGCTAATAAGCCATGATTGTTTAATGGATGTGAGCTGGAGTTAGGATGGAGTCCTCCGACACAGATGGCTGATGGTGTCGAAACGGTCCTCCCCGCAGGTCCAGTATCTTCGCCTTGCACTGCAGCGAGCCCCCCATTTCAGCCCAGCTCCTGGCGTTCCTGCGTGTGTTCTGCATGACTGAAGGTAAGGCCCTCGCCTCGTCGTCTCCCTGTCCCCTTCCCTCTGAGGAACGGAGGCTGGCACGTGCACGCGTCCCAGCGGCTTCCCAAAGGGTCATCAGCCATAAAACAGACGCCGTAATGACTTCGGTCCTGCTCGCAGCTACAGAGAGACCCCCCTTAGGTGTTTAATTGATCAAGGCAGTCCAACAGATGTGGCAAAGAAATGATTCTGAATGCCTGAAATATTTATAAACGTGTATACAGAACATGTTTGTGTCATAAATTCTGTGAAGCACGACTGTGTCCTCTGGCAAAGAACTCTAAGGCTGCAATATATTATTCAGATTTCGTATGTTAATTTTTAAATGACTGCAGCTCTGTAGCAGGCCCTTTTACAGCTCAGACCTAATGCTTAATGCGCGCATAGAGCAGGCCTTTCTCAGCCCTGTTCCATCTCATTACCGGCCGTGTAATCGTGCCATTCCCCATACGCTGTGTGAGCAGTTGGCCTACAGAATTACTAGAGATTAGGGCATGGTTGCTAAATTGAGTGGATATTCCTCACGAGTTGAATGCGTGCGATCGCAGAGGAGCTGAAGGACTACCTGGTGGGTGACCATGCCATCAATAAGATCTTCACTCTGGGCAACACGGAGTTTCCGGTCAGCTGGGAGAACGAGATCAAGCTGTGGACCTTCCTGGAGACCAGAGCTGCTCTGCTTCTCAAAACCTACAAAACCACCTCAGAGGTAAGGATCAGGTCTCCATAGCGGTCACTGTGCAGGGTCCTCTGCGACTGAAAGGAAACTGCACATAAGTGATTCCCCTATCCTGAACAACTTCCAGACTTTGTGTTGATCCCACATTCTGATCTATGGATTACAGTGTAGTTGCTCAAAGGGTTTTAACAACTGAGGCACACAGTTTCAGATATGCATACAGCATCCTTTGTTAATGATGAACTCCAGGTGTATCGTTTCGAGCTCAAGCTTATGTGTGATGGAGCATTTTCAACAAGTTTACCACTACATAGTTGTAGGGTAGCATAGTGGTAAGGAGTAGGGCTCATAACAGAAAGGTCACTGGTTCAAAACCCTGATGGGGCACTGCTGTTATACTCTTGGGCAAGATACTTAACCACCTTAATAAATATCCAGCAGTAAAAATGGATAAAACTGTAACCTATGTAAGTCACTCTGGGTAAGAGCGTCTGCTAAATGGCAGTAATGAAATGTGGTGTGATAGTAGATAGGGATATTTGGTCACTGTCCCTTTCCCGTGTCCCAGGAGGACCGCCTGCTGCTGGAGAAGCCCGACCTCTCCTTCCACTCCTGCGTGGCCGTCAAGCTGCGCCTGGCCGAGAAGGAGATCCTGGAGCGGGCGGTGTCCAGCGGCCGGGCCAAGCGCCAGCACTTCCAGAAGCAGCTGGAGGAGGGCGCCCCGCTGCCCAGGTACGAGGAGAGCAACATCTCCCTGCTGGAGAACTCCGACTCCGACTCCAAGCTGCCCATCATCCTGCGCAAGCTGGAGGAGACGGAGGAGGCGGCGGAGGAGGAGGAGCAGGAGGAGGAGGCGGCAGAGCAGGACCGGGACCTGAGCATGGCGCGGGCGCTGGCGGAGGTGCAGGCCGGAGAGGGACCGGAGCAGGCCCTCCTCAATGGGGACGGGAAGGCGCTGGACACAACCAAGCCAGAGCCGCAGCAGGCCGGAGACAACGCGGAGAATGGGGAGGGCGACAAGCCGGAGAACAGCGAGGGCTGCAAGCTGGAGAACGGTAAGGGTGACGAGATGGAGAACGGCGACAGCGCCCCGCACGACGACGACCAAAGTGCCAAACGAACTGGAGACGAAGCCAAAGACGATGGTAACTAAAACCACACCAAGCAGAGCGCCGCCCTGTAGTTCCCTCGTTATTTATTTATTTTTGTCTCTCCAAGTGACTTTAAGAAAAAAAAACACAAAAGGAACAAAAGAATCAGAAACTGAAAAGGCAGAACTTTTCACGGTCTATTCGTCCCCCGTGTGGCTTAGTTACGTGTGCGCTGCAGACAGAACTGTACAGCTTAGCGCTGCTCTTATGTCCTTAACCAAGCCCTCTGACATTGTTAACACTTGTTCTGTGTTGAGTTTTTAACAGTGCCACACTGTTGCATAATGTTCCTGCTTATATAGAGATGTGGGGAAATTATAGGAAAATCTACCTATTGGCTTTACATTCTTAGTAAATTTTGATTTTAAAGGTCAGCCCAGATTAGACCCAAACTTCGGCCAAACTGATGATGCCCTGCACAGCCCTCTGATCCAGAATCAGTTTGCACTGCAGTTCCTCTGGGAGACCATGAACAACTTAGCAAATGAGAAAAAAAAGCAGCATTAGATTGTTCATGGTTGGCAGTTGGCTGCAGGTTTGGGTTTAATGACTGCTTCCATCAAATTTTTCAGTCAAGTTTTGTAAAGTTAGGCAAGCTTTTTCTTTTTAAATATACTTTTTTTTTACCCCACACGTAGAATAACTGAGTGGATGAATGTATCTTGAGCAGAAACCAACATCTGTTTTCTTTGTGTCCCTCATGCCTGACTGATGTAATGAATTGACAATCTTTCCTCATGTGAGTTCGAGTTCCTGTCTGTTCAGATAGTCACGGTTTTCATCTTGCACTACTGAATGAGTGTGAACAATCTATTTTTTTTTCTTTTTTTGCTGAGGTAAAACATTTGGACTTTTAAATTTGACTGTATGCTTAAAATATGTGCGTTTATTGCTAAAAATGTAACGGTTAATGGATTGCTAGAAAACTGATTTATGAATGTAATTCAGGATTTGAGGTATCATATTGCATAATTCATGCACAGGGGTTATGTAAGGCTTCTCCATTATGGTCACTATTAAACAGTAGTGACAACACTGCATTTACTCTTCAGTGCATAATTCGAGGCCTGTGGACAAGCCTTGGAATCATTTTGGACATAAACAACAAAACCCTTTTAGAGGGCTCATTTATTAACTCTTTAACAGCAAAGACGTTCCTTTTCATTCTTGCTGGATCACATTACATGACGCACCATTAAAACTCCAACGTTAAAATTGACATGGATTTTGTTGTATTGGAAAGCCTTAACAACCTGATCTCCTGGAGTGTATTTTTCAGCACCAACCGAAAATGGAAAAATCGCAACACAGTTTCTGCTATGGAGGTAGCTGTTGTATTTCTACTTCTCCACCTTAGTGCACCTCCACCTTTTAACGATTGCCTGTCTGCACTGTATGTTTTTTTTTTTTTGTCATTTGTCTTTCCCACTTAAGACGATAATAAGTAGCCTTCTGTTACGCTTCATTTTAAGATGGTGTTGACCATCTACCTCGCAACAATCTCAATGTAACTGCAGCTCTGTATATATACGTTTATATAGTCACTGAGAGCCTTAGTGCTTTAACAATATTCAGTGTCATCCTTCAGGTCCTTAAGCATTGTTATCAAGCTGCAATCGGTTTCGCCCCCGATTGTTTTGCGCGCGGCCGTTCGACATATAAAGGCTCAAGCTTGCAGGAGACGAGGAGCCTTTTCAGAAGCTGTCCACAGCGGAGCAGGTTGGTGTGTGCTCTTTGTTTCCGGCGGGAGATTAAAGTTGGACTCATTTTTCACCTGAATCCTGTGCAGTGTATTCTTTCCGCACACACGCTCTCGCGCGCGGCAAGCCTTCGTCCGGCAAGCCATTGCGGGCTGCTCGGAAACGCAAGGTTACTGCCTCTTTATTATTTTCCTCCTTTTTCGTTGGGGGGGGGAAACTTATTTCATGTATTTTTTTTCTTCTTCACCCCCTAGTCCCATTACAAATTTATAAAAGAAACATTATCTTGAATCATTTAATTCGGGGCAATTAAATTTTGAAATTCCACATTCATTATTCATCCATTCCAAGATAAAACCCTTTAATTCTTGAATATATTATTGTAATGGGCAATACTATGGGCAACAGTAAACTATTGCAGCCCTGTATATGTCCAGAATTGTTAGTATTATGCATGTCATGGTTGAAAGCAGGAGCATGAGCAGCAGCTAGGCCCGGGACACTTACACAAAAGTAATCTTGTCCATGAATAATGCACAGCGCCTCTATTAATATACAATAGCACTGGATACAGTTAAGTGGAAATCCCCTTGTTATGCACATATTTACCAATGTCATCATGTGGCCTTTGCCTAAATAAGGAACATTTTTTTTGTCTATTGACACGCAGTGTATTAAAGACTTGGATCAGGGCCCTACATTCTTTGAACGTGCGTATGTTTGATTTGCAGTGCATATACAGTGCTGATCACTTATTTGCTCTGAGCAGCTTAGCGGTTTGCATATCATAGATGTTCCCTGTGTTAGATAAACAGGAACATTGTGTTTTATTTAAGCTCATGATATCAATTCAGCCTGTTGTTCTCAAATTTTAATAGAAATGTCTGATCTATAACATGAGGATGCTTTTCTAAAGGCAGAACTATGAACGTGTGAAATGAAGCCCGCCTGTACGAGATCCATCCTTGCCTGTAACTGTGGGGGTTGGGTACTTTGATTAGAGTGTGTGTGTGTGTGTGTGTGTGTGTGTGTGTGTGTGTGTGTGTGTGTGTGTGTGTGTGTGTGTGTGTGTGTGTGTGTGTACGCGTGTGCGTGTGTGTGTACTCGTCGTAGGGGGGCTCGTCTTTATAAGTACAGAATTGCTCCTGCACCTCACAGCGCAGCACCCTCACCCACTGCTTAATTCAGTCAGGACGCATCAGCACTGTGCTTAATCCTCCTGATTTTTTTTGCTGGTCCGAGGTCAGTGGAACGCATTAATTCCGGCACCCTCTTATTGTCATTGTCAGGCTAAGCCAGTCACAGTTAATCACCCAATTCGGGCTGAGTGATCACAGGTGCGTCTGGTGCAGATCGTGGCTTTCAGCGCACACACGCACCTGGCTAACATTAACTCTCCCTATTTTAGCAGCCACAAGGACAGGAAGTCCAGCGTTTACATTGTGCAATAGGTCTATCTGCAAGAAAGAACAAAGGCATGAAACTGAGTATGTATTGAGTTGTGGCAAGACCAACGAGACGCGTCTGGGTCATACAAAGAACATAGCAGAAGGTGAGCAGGTGTGGCTTGAGGTTAACCCTCAGGCGTCAATTGTACATATCTTGTCATATATATGAAAAAACACTGCACGTGTATTTTTTTCTCTGTGGTTTGGCCTTCAAGTACCCTTGATAAAGTTTAAGATTATGCATATTAATAGCCTGCTGCCTTCAGTGCACAACAGCGAAGGCATACGTAGGTTCAGATACTCAAAATCATAGCCATTACACAATGGTCACATTCAAAACGCACACTGCGGTGATCATCTCAATGGCTTTAAGTCCTGTTTGCTGTCTCCTCTGAGCAGTGCTGTTTCTTCTTTCATCACACCACCTTTGGAAAAACCAGTCACCTTCTTCAGCAGTTGTGAAGGTAACTGGCTGAAGGTGAAGTCCCTGAGACATGCAGAGAGGGGCTCCCAAAACCTCGTTAGCGCGACGGTGGTCAGTGACAGGGACGAGCTGAAGTGAATTTTGTGTCAGAAAGCGGGCCGTCGTGGCAGCTCATGCTGAAGTATCCCCCCCAGCCCCGGCTGCTCCTCAGTCCAAAGGCTGCTTCAGTGCCCGTAATGGAAGTGGCCATGTATTATTGAAGAGCCGGAGTCAGGAGATCGTGAGCAGCGGGGCCTGGCTTAGCGTGACCGGGAGCAAGGCTCGCATGATCCGCCACTTCATGGAAGTGACACGTCAGAGAGGTGATTGGCAAATGCAGGATTCCGAGGGAGAAGGTGCGAATAGCTCTCCGCCTCAGTGTTAGAAAACTGGAAATGGAAGACATTGGAGTCCGGTGCCTCCTCCAGCACAATCCTAAGCACTCCTCAGCTGTTTAAGATTTAAATAGGTGAACAGATACCTATAACAGCAGCAGGATTGCTTTAGCTGCATTATGTGTGTGAACACACACAGAGTAATGGAGCCCCTGTGAGAGAGCTTGGTGACTGCTTTAATGTAAGAGGATGTCAGCACTGCTTTTCCAGTGAAATGATCTGGGGGGGGAATTAAAAGGCTGTATTCAGTACAGATGCAATGTTTTATGTCCTTAACCGTGTCATGCATTTCTGAAACAGTACGACTTTGTTAGTATGAAAAATGTGCGACTTAAAAAAAAAAAAAAAGGGTGTTACTTACAGTGAAGTAGAGTACAATGTGGTTGGACTGAATATAGAATAGAATGTAGTACATATAAAATTAAAATTTTAAGTGCAACTGCAAGCTCGATGTGGTCAATGCGATCAGCCCAAAATAGTCCATTATATCTCGTGGACACCGTTGAAACTACTTTAGACACACAAAAAAAAATCCACTTCCAGTGGCCTGGACTGCCTTGCTCCAAAGTAGCGGTTCAGCCTGATTTCATATTCTTTTCAGCGAGCATTATTCAATTTTTAATCCTATTTTAGCCAAGTGGAAACAGTATTTTGCAACAGTGAAACCGCCGTATGTATAATTTATACAGTGTCTTAGCTAATGCACTGGGAATGTTTAGCAGCAGGAAAAAAAAAAAAACAGGGACGGTTCAGGGGATCTCGTGGGCAATGAGTAAGGCCATTCAACAACTGGGACAGAGATGTCCTGTGATCTCATTCCTGAATGTAAATACTGCGCTGATAAACAGCCCATTTTGTGGTATCTACATCACCTTGCTTCCAGCGTATCTTCTATAATCTCCTTAAAATCACAGGAAATACCCACATGCATCTACAGTACAAACAAAGCAGTCGGCAAGCGCGTCGGCTCAGTGGCGGCAAAACTGCTTCAAAGCCCTCCTGTTTTTCCTAAACTGAGATGATAAGGCATGTCCGCGGCCCGCCGATGTTTTGCAGTCTGTGAATCCTCTCCTCCTCCATTACCGGGGCTAGATTGTGCCCTAGAAACGGAGGGGAGGGGAGGAGAGAGGAGGAGAAGGGGGGGGCAGTGGGGTGGGGGGAAGAGCTGGAGTGACCGCTCTGGCACGGCCATCCCCACAGAGTTGTTAATTCTCCTCGCCCCGCGCCTCCGCGCCTCCCTGCGCCGGGAGAGAGGCACATCATTCTCTATTCTCCCAGGTCAGAGTGGGAACAATTAAGTGTGGAGGGCACGGAGAGCGCGTGCAGGCTGGCCGACAGTTGATGAATGTGCGGGCAGGCTGCAAGTGACAATATGCAGACAAGCGAGATCATTTGCAAATGGATGCAGGGAGACAGGGGGAGAGGGAGAGAGGCAAAGTCAGGGCCAGGCGAGAGGGAGATTTTAACCCCTTCCAGGCCTTCCAAGGAGAACTGGAGGAAAAGAGCGAAAGGAAAGGCTTTTACCTGTGCACGGGGAGAAGAGGCAGAAGGATCCTTCCTTTTGTTGGCGATCCTGGGAGGTGGTTCTCTACACAATGGGGGGAAACACAGAACGAGGGTTGAAATGAAAAGCAGGCTTAATCCCTGTGTTCACTTACACGTGTCCCTTTTTTTATTAAAACTGTGGTGTCGGACTTTGCTTTGTGTGTCGAGGCTGAGAGAGACGGGGAGAGAGGAAGTTCTGAAATCCCCACTGAAACGGCGCAGCTTGGGTAAATCATTGGTTAAATCTTGATCAGTATCAAATGAAAGCCCATTAGTCTAATAGTGATGGAATAAGTAGGGGCGATATCCAGTCAAGTCTCACATTAATCATGCCTCCTCATAATACATTCATCCAACGCTATCTATATTTAATGTTGAGAAGACACGCTCCAATATTTCACTAAACAGACCCCGTAAATAGACTCGTGTAGGAGTGTCAATTTGTTCTCGCAATGGGCACCAGAGTGAGCTCACTTTACACTGTCAAGAAAAGAAATCTCACGTCGCACGAGTTTAAAAAAAAAATTTACTCAATGATCGACGGCAACAGACAGGACTTCGCAGAGTCTTAGCTCATTAACCATTTCGACGGTGCTATGCTAGGTCACATCACCCAGAATATAAGGTCACCTTCTTCTGTGTTTTACTGTCACTGTACATGGTGAATCATTAACCTTCTTTCTGACAGTAAAAAAGCTGTACACCTCTTGGTGTTGCTCTTTAGTGCCTTTGTTCTTTGTGCATGTGTTTCCCCCCATGTGTGTCATCATAATGGCACTTATTCTAACCACAATGTAGTAACCCAGGCACATACCAACCAGCAAACGTGTCCCCGTCAATGAGGTTGTGGGGTTGGCCAGTCCCACCCCCTGCAGAGGTCAGGGACTCTGACAGGGTGGCACCCCCTCCCTCACCTGCGCGCCTCTTAATTGACCTCCGAGAGGGAAAATGAGCCTTGGGCACCCGCTCCGGCGCTTCGCTTACAAATGTGACATGTGATCAATCATTTTGTTGATCCTAACACCCTTAACAAGATGCGCCCGGTGCCTTAAAGGATGCCTCCATTGGCTGGTGCCTTAGCTAATATCTTATTCACATTTCGGTGACCGTCCTCTCTTCAGGTAGGGCTACAGAAACAAAGCGGTGTTTAGCTGTGGACGACTGGATGGATTCGATTACTTGTCTGAGATTGTTCTTCAAAGCACACTCACTATTTTCTCATGCACTTTGACTGCTTTCTTGTGTTATTGCTTATTGCATTATTGGTCTGCTATGCATAAAGATGTCATGGATGCATTGAATTTGAGAATGGATTCAGGGTGCGAAATCATAATGGAGAGACTGCAATAGTTATATTGCTATAAAGCACCCGCGATTCTCTCATTTATTTTGGTCTACATACAAATATGAAACAAATAATTTGAATAGCCTTGCTTTTGTCCCCCTAAAATTATCGAAAGGAGAAATTTATAAAGCCCAAATCCAATTGAAACTAGACAAACTAATATGACATTTCATTTTTATAAATAATTACTGCCCCAAAAGTCCCCGGCGGCCTCGCCTGAAGGAGATCAAACTTCCAATGCTCTTAAAATTGTCTGCCATCTTTTATTTATGGCATTTTATATACTTTGTTGCCTCAAAATCCCTAGAAACTGCTTCATTGTATCTGATGCGGGCTTCCTATAATAGAATTGCAATGTGTGGGAAGTGTGCAGAAGTGCTTTTACATTGTGGATTTTTTTAATAACACAAGTGTAATCTCCCTTTATATAGAAAATGAATTTTGTCCCTGGAGATCAATATTTGGGCAGAGAAGTGCATGTAACGGCAAGGCAACACAATATGTGCAGCCCCTGCTTTCTGTTCAAGTGCAATCAATGGCTGGGAGTCCTTTTTTAAAGTGATGGGTTTTTATGGCGAGTCAGTTCTGGATAGCCTCCAGAGAGGATTTGTGCAGGACTCTGACCCTCTCACAGTGGACAAAAGGCTGCTGGTAGAAGTGCCTCTAATACAGGGCGCTGTAGCTCGACTTTGTGACACAGAACGTTTCTGAGGGAGTCAAAGAAAGAGGGACTGTGGGATTGATCTCCCGGTGCTCAGAGGAGTCGATGTCAAATCCGTTGAGCCACCAAGACGGTGACGCGGGGGCGCGCTTGTGACAGATCTTGCCACGAGGCTAGAGCGACGTTCTTCAAAAGGGACAGTCGTTTTCTCTTCTGTTGTAACCGCCATCTGTAAAAAGAGCACGTCTTAATTGGCGATGGGGTCCTCAGTCGATGACCGTCCTCGCAGTGATTTCATGCAGCAGCCAGTGGTGCAAAGCTAGAGTGAGTGTTTGTTCAGGATGCCAGATATCCAGTCAGGGACTCCACCCTTCAGTAGCGTTCCAGTGTCATTGCTGGAACGAGGTGTGAGTCCTACTCTCTTATCTTTGATCTTGTCCACCCCACCCCTGCGTGATAGTATCGCTCCAACCGCGAGGGGGCGCCACCGCTTTCACACACACAGCGTGGGCCGGTGCTCTCGCGGCTCGCCCTGGCGAACTTCCCCCCCTGTCCTTCCCCGGCGCGTCGTTCCTCGCCCGAGACATTCGGCCTGACAGTCAGTCAAGCCGGGCCAGCCGGAGAGCCACCTTGCCACAAGACATCTCGTCTCTGCGGGGCCGCTCCCCCTCGCGTGTCCACCTGAGCGGCCATCCCTCAGCGTCGCCCCGGTGACGCCAGCCTCCGCCCGGATGGGTCAACGGGTACCTCCGCGGCGATCGCGGGGCCATCATTTTCTAGGTCAGGCCCGTGACGGAGATGCGGTCGGACACGCCGCGCCCCCTCTTCCGTGGGCCGACCACGAAAAGTGCAGCTCGCCGGTGCTGCCAAGGAATTCAACCTTGATAGGAGCTGATTTTCTTGGCTCTTCCTCTCTTTTGTTCTCTCAAAAGGGAGGACGGGAGATGGGAGGGAACCACACTCACGCCATTTAATGTTGCTCAAGCTGTCCACCTGCCTCTGCCTCTGTGTGACTTTGCCCGCATCCCATTGAACTGAACAGTTCAGATCAAGGGAATACAATTGCTATTACAGCTTTAAAGGATGGATGCTGCTGGTAGTCCTAATTTAATTATCATCATTATAATTATTGCAGTGTAATTACATTAAAGTGATTTTGGTCTCAGACTTTGGCTGATGTGCTGTGATATGGGGGTGTTGTAATTCACTCTATTCCTAGTTGTATGCAGCATAATGCATGTCAGCATCATAGTGCTTATTATTGCTTGATTAAAGACATACTTTAATAGGAATTAGGCTGTTGAACTGTACACAGATGCTATTCATGTATTATTCAGTGAACAATTAATATTTAATCATGCTTTCATATTGGTTGAATGCAACCCTTTATACATGAACGTGTTACCTCTGTTGTTATTAATTACAGTGCCGGTGAAAAAAACACATAGCTGGGGTAGCTGTCTCCGGCATAATGAAACTTCTCCTGGTAGATTTTACATGGGAGGTCTGGCAGAGGAATGTATTCTGTAGGTCCCCCATGATTATCTCTCTTTTACAGTATTGAGTTGTATTGGATCATTATTCTAGATCCAGCACATCATCTAGACAGTAAGGTTGTGATTGCATTTTATGGAATAATTTCAAATAAATTATTGTCAGACAGACTTCAACAAAACTTGACATGAAATCCTTATATCTTCCATGATATCGTTCTGTATGTATGCACACAAGTGTGTGCACGCGCGTGTGTGTCAGTGTGTCTGTGGATGACTGTTCCGGGGGGACAGACGATTTCAAGTTCTCTAAAAAGAGAGCAGTTGACCAGAAGAGGGCAGTAGTGGACAGTTAATGAGATGGAAAGCTTAATTAGTGACACATTTCTGCCTCCCCCATAGCGCAGCTGATCTGATTAGCTGTGGTTCTTATTTTAAAGGGGGAACCCTATGACTGAACACCAAGTCAAATAAAGTTATTTCCTGAATTGAAATGAGAACCTTGCAAACTACGAGGGCTTCTTTAGATTGAAATATTCCTGCTTTTCATTGAAAAGAACACTGAGGCAAATTGGATGAGTGCTGAAGCACCGCCGTTATTAATGCCAGAGAGAAATCATAGCAATTTCATTTGACCATGAAATACTTTTTCTACAGAATACAGTATCAGTAAAAGAGGAATATATCATGGCATTTATTTAGAAAAAGCAGAGCCTTGTGAACTGTGCACATTTGCAGTACTGCTCGAGCGTGTGGTGCTCTTAGATGGACAATAAACCATTGATTTCAATGCCTGGGTAAGAATGACTGCAGGTGAATGCGATTGCAGCTGTAATTAATTTATCAGCCCCTGCAATCTCACCATAATGAGAGAGATGGCTCTGTATTAGCAATGGGTCAAAGCTTATCCAGATACAATGCTGGTGCGTTTCCTCAACTGCCTGCTTCAGACCTGCAGCCCTCACCGGTATGCAAGTGAGACGCAATTAGGCTAAAAAGGTCAATCAATGTAAACCGATAAATACTTTAAATGCCAGAGAATTTCTCGACTTGAGCCGCCTTGCGATTAGCATATTTACATTAGCATTGTAAATAGCTCCTTTCCCGGGTGCTGTTGGCGCGGAGAGGTTACACCAACAGCACGGAAAGAAAGGTTTTGGCTTTTCTCCCCCCAGGAAGGCCAGGAGTGACGGGCTCCATAAAACAGCACGTTTGGCTTGGCGGAATATTACCGCTCCGGAAAGGGGAGAGTGTGGATTCAGCGGCGGCGTGCGCCGACCGGATGGATGACATTGAGGCGGTAGATAACGCTCAATGACGGAGTGCCCATTTGCAGCGGGATCTGCCGGTGATGAATCGTAGGCCGGCCGGAGCGGGGCTGGGAGCGGCGGAGGAGAAGCGTGGAACAAGCAGATAGGCACCCAGGGGCAAGAACAGAGGCCCTGTGTAGAAGGGAAGAAAGAAGAAAAGTGGGGGGGGGGGGGGACAGTTCAGATCTTGGAAGAGAGAGAGAGAGAGAGAAGGGGGTAGGATACAGAAAGGTGGGACTTAATCTACTGAAGTGCTGATGGTGCTGGATGGTGGAGAATACCAGCAGAACTGCCATTTTCCAAAGGGGACTCCATTATTCACCATCAGAGACAAGGGTTGGCTGGAGATAGAGGGGCAGGGGACGTCCCTCATAAACACGTGCAGTTGCTGACCTCAGGTAGTCCCCCTTAACAGTAAACAAAAGCGGCCGAGGTCACCGGCCCCTCTCAAAACTCGCCAAACATTCCCTGCAGAAGGACCCAGATATCAGCCGGACTGGAGGGCGAAGGCTGGAATTAGCCAGCGTCGTGAGGGAAGTCTGCGTCTTTATAGTTTACACCGCAGGAGAAACCCGTGATTAAAACGAATGCCGTTGAAATGCAATAATTGCACATGTGTGGTTAAATGACGCCATTGCTTTATGCATGTGAAAAGGCCTTGAAAGCAAATATTAGTCCCGCGTATAATTGCATCATAATAGCACACCTCAAGCAATTTCCAGCTGCTTCAGCAGCCAGCAGCGTGAAAACAAAGCCGTGTAGAAAACACCCCTCACCAATTTAGAAACAGTTTATTAAACAAGGTAATTTAAGCCGGACCGTTGATATTGCCCTATAAGTTACAAGTCCCCTCAGGTGTGATGGGGGAAACAACACGATTGGCCACACAAAACAACATGCCCGCTTACCTCGCGGGCTCTCTTATCAGTTTGAACTTCGGGTGACTTCCATGTTGAGGCGACGTGGCGTACAGACTGACCTATCCATCACTGTGCATTTCCATAAAGCCGCAACCCACCACAGGCAGTGCGGGATATTAGCACAGGGGCAGCCGTCGCTGGGCCCAGTGTCCTCCAGCTTTTGCTTCACACAAACTCGT
This sequence comes from Megalops atlanticus, assembly GCA_019176425.1. NCBI lineage: Eukaryota > Metazoa > Chordata > Actinopteri > Elopiformes > Megalopidae > Megalops > Megalops atlanticus. Next base: position 24,256,098 of record CM032887.1, on the reverse strand, counting down.
AATCGTCTAGATCGCATCACTTATCAGGCCTAGCTGATCTAAAATAACCAAGCAGTCAAGGTGGGCAGCGCCCTGATGATTTGATGATAGCGAGGTCGTGATATTCCAGGAAAAGGACAGTCCGGTCTTAAAACGAACACGCCACCCCCTGCTCATTATCCTGCAGGACGTCGCTTGTGCTCTCTCAATGCCTAGCATTCTCAAAGCAAGTCTGTGTAGTATCACTAATATCGCCACCGAGTTGTAAAAATCTGGGGATGAGGGATGATTTTGTTTTCGATGGTCCTGTTTGATTGTAAAAAACACAAAGGGAACAAAAAATAGCAGGCAAGGTCCAGCAAAAACAGCCCAACACTGCACCAGGCAAGAGGTAAACTTGGACAGGAATTGGTGGTGGCAGAGACATTAAAGGCTACTTGCTCTATGTAATTTGCAAGCCTCCAGCTAAGTTTAAATGAAGTTATCAAAGCCCAAGTATTAACAAGGCTACACTTAATGAGGACCAGCAGTCGGAGAATGTTTATTATTCTCATCAGAGGGATGGGGCTTGGGAGAAGTCCCCTCCATTTTACCCCTCCTAGGCTAGACCTGCAAGCACCTTCTCTCTTTCATCCAATATGGAACTGATACAACACAGAAAACACAGAACCGATACAACACAGTTACCAGTATTACTTCAAATAGTTACTTTTATGAAACAAGCAGACAAGCAGTCATTGTAATGACTGTATAATAACTGCCATACAATAATTACAGTGGTAATCACAATTGCATTTATATAAAAATACATTTTTTACAATTTTACCATAACATTTTTAACTTATTTTTTCCCCGCTATTCTCTTTCTGTTAAAGGGAGAAAATGTGAAAAATGGCTAATTAGCTTGCAGTGGTGGTATTTGTGTTGGCAGAGTCAATGCTCTTCATTGCAAGAGGGTCAGCAGCCCCCTGGGGGGTAGATCTCACGTCACGGTGCGGGTGCAGGGGACTGAGACGCAGGGGAGGAGTGGACAGAGATGGGGGGGGGTACGGTTCAGCTCCGAGCCCCGCACATCTGGAGCAGACACTGTCACAAGTCATCACCAGCAGCGGCAGCAGCAGCGTATCCCCCACCCCACCCCCTGTTCTGCTCCCAGGTCCCCTGGCCCACCTGCCAGCCTGCCACAGCATCCCGGGTTTGGGGAAGTGGGGGAGGGGGTGAGTAGGTGACAGGTTCGCCACACTCCCTCCGCGCTGGCCAGGAGCGCCTCAGGGTGGTGTCAGTGCGGAGAGGCCCTGATCCACTCCTCGCGTATCTCGGCGAGGACCTGCGCCCGGGCCCTCCCGCCATCTGTCTGCCGCGAACGCCCTCCCACACAGCCGCGCGGTGCTGTGGACGGGCCCTTGCTGAGGGGCCTCGCCCCGAAACCCAACCAGGTGCCAGGAAACGCCGCTCACTGCTTCACGTCACCCCACCCATGAGCTGCCGGAGTCTAACTCGCATGTGTTTTCTTTTCCTGAATTCTTTACAGTCGGCCCCCACTGTGGAACAACTTCACGGGACGTTGCCTTTTTACCAGTGAAGATTTCAGTGACAAATTATGCCATCATCAGGAGCTTACTCGAGAGATCCATTGTAAACATGATGAAGAACATGAAGATTAACTGAATTTTCCAGATATCTACATTGCATTTTACAAATTAGGGGCGTATGGAAATTCAACGACGGCAGGAGCGTATTGTATAATACTGAAGATATCATCTGCATAATCGATTTGAATGTGTCCCCGCCATTTCAGGAGAATTTCTCAGAGGGCTTTCTGTAGCCACGCTATTCTGTTCCACTGTGTTCGCTACCAGTAGAGCTAACTGCTGCACTGATGTCAGCACAGGGCCCCAGAATAAAGGGAAATGCTCTTCTAAACAACAGTGTGTGATTAGATATCTACCTATGGGACAGGAGAGCCCAGAGGACAGGGGCTGAAAGGTACCTAATTGTTGTGAATATGTGCCTTTGGCAGCATTAAACTTTCCTATTCAATGCCAAATTTGTAGGCCGCGCGTTCTCCCGGGAACGGTGGAAGTATGCCTGCATCTGACTGCCAAGCAAAGGGGTTTAGTCACACTCCACTGCCATTTTTCTTCTTAAACAATCACATTGCTCCCCGTGTTTGCTCGGCGGGTTCCTCAAAGTGCGAGCCCAGCCGGCCCGTCGGGAATCTCCGAGAGGGAGGTCCTAAAGAGATCTGTGGCGCCCTTGGCACTGGCAACCCAGTTTATTTCTCATTTCGGGGCAGGAGAGCGACCCGGCGAGCTGGCCTCTCAGCTGGCAGTAAGATATTGACACACAGCTGAAGCATGGAGCATCAAGACCCTTTAGTCCGCACATCTTTTATCACTTGACAAAACCTCATCTTTTCTTGTATTAAAAAGCAATTAGGGGAGACATTCCTCCAGATTAAAGGGAGATTAATGTTTTTTTTAAAAGAACATGACTTTCCCTTGCGCGTGGAACACAGAGGGAACGATTATTGTAAACAATTCCGATTAGCATACATTGGATGTTTTAGGAGATATGATCTGCAGTAGTTTTGAACTCTGACCCAGGAATTCATAGACATTTCACTCCACCAGCCCTGTAATGGCAAGGACTAGTACAGCTGTAAGGAATCCTTAAATTTCACACTTGAAAACACTCCAATCCCATACTCTATTCTTTGGGAGCTATACCTCCCTTATAGTTAATTCATACACTTTTGCACAGTATAATCCTTGCTAAAATTATAATAACATGAAATGATCTATTTTGTAGTGTTATGCAAGAGGAATTCTCCCTTGTCTCTCCCTCATGCTTTCTTTTCTCATCACAGAATACTCCACTGTTAGAAAATCTCAGACATGCTTGTATTTGATGCAGGTAAAAGATCCATCTATCACTGCATGAGACACTATGTTACTATTTAATTATATGTTAATGAATTGTTATCATTTCCTTCATAAATATTTTTGTTTTGAAATGTACCTGGAATCAAGTTGAAAGACATGAACTTTTTGGAAACCAGGCCAAATTATTGTTGAGCATTTCTACTAAAAATGATAATGACCAGCATGCATATTAACTGCCATTATAATCAGCCCTCTGATTATAGTAACATTAGCTATTCTGAAATGTGGTCCCTTTAAAAAAACTGCCTGATAAAAAGCAACACAAGAGCATAAGTCAATGCAAGTGTTAATTATGAATACAGTTCAGCAACTGAATGTGGTAACTGCTTCTAAATAAACCTATCATTAGCATTTTTTCTTTTAAAAGGAATAATTTAAACTTTGATATTGTTAATTGTGCTTAGAGGCTTATTCACTTTCTTATTCCCATTTAAACACATGTGCAGAAGGTCCTGAGAGAACTTTTTTTTACACTGAAGGGTTCATTTGAATATTTTTCTTCAGCACATTTTTGGTGTGAACAACCCTTTAATGCAAAACTAACGTATGTGTATAGGTATACCCAGAGGCGTGAGCTACGTTTTATTCAGATTTTGCATGGTTTCAAAGTAATGACTCTGGACACTATTTGCATAATTATAAAATACAGAAATTCAGTAGTAAAGCTTTAAAAGTATCCCTCTGAAGAACAAACATCGCCAAAATAAACAAAATTGAGCTGAGGAAAGTTGACTTTGCTGGCACTTTGAATGACAGTTTCACTGAGAACAGTGTACAAAGGTGTAGCTGAGTGCACCATCTCACCGAGAGGAAGTGCAGTAGACTGTCTCTGTCTCTCTCTCCCTGTGAACAGGGCCCTAGAGTTCCTCAAGCAGCACGCATCTCATTTACATGTGACAGCTGTTAGCCAACAGAGGGTACTGTTGTATTACAAGTCAGAGGGATATCTCACGGAGGCCTGAGATACTAACACCTCTAATTTAACTATTAAATTCATATCTCTGAGCAGTGCAGCAGTTCAGCTGAAATGAGTAGTTCTAAAATACTTCCTGCAGCCAACTATAACTCGCTCCCCAAGTCTCTCCACCTCTGCCTATTTTTATTACATTAAATGATATTTGTTATTGAAAAAGGTCAGGTACAGGGCAAACATTTGATAGTATGTGTTCCCACAACTTTCTGTTCTTCACACCTTTTTTTTAAATATATTTTAAAGTGATGAAATGTAGGCCAACATGCAATGAATATTACAATTCAAATCACTGAATAAAAATGAGGATTTACAAATAATTTATAGGTACTGGAATATCTAGGGTGTTTAAGTACTGTGCAACTAATCTTCTATTCAATTTTAGTTATATACTTCACTTACACATTTTTTTACACATTCATTGCAATTTACAAGTTTGCTAAAATTTACTGATTAGAATTACCTCAATAGGAAAGCTACAGATAATGAGCTCATTAAAAAAGTCAAGGTAAATTTAAATTAGATACAATACAATATTCACCTTAAGCTGCTTTACACCTTATCAAGATCAATAGCCAAATAAGAAAGAAAAAGAAAGAAAAAATCCAAATAAAGAAAATCCAAAATAATACTTTTTGCAAAGTGAAAGCCATCCGTATAATTTAACAAGAATATAAATATTCACATCTAGATGTGCAAACATACAGTAAAAAACTGTACTTTAGCCTAAAGTTGTATTATGTGTTTGACTTATGTTATGTTATGAAACACTATTCATACTAAATATCTCAACTCTTTTCATTCAGAACAATGAACCATGTTTAACATATTATTACAGAAACAACTTCATAGATACAAATTCATGAGTTTTGATATTATTTCTAGGCTTACTTTTCTGTTACATGGTTGTATTTGTCCCGTTAGGGCTGGAGTCAGACCCTTATAATACAAACACTTGCAAGAATAAAGATATCCATTAGAGGGTAATTCTGCTGCAATTTAATGTAAAGTGCCACCTGGCTTTAAATATTACAACTAAGGAAATCTTACCTGCATGTAATTAAACCCTGATTACTGAATGCAGGCAATACAAGAGAGGGAGCTCGTTTAGCCTTTACATTAAACCAAACACCACATATATATGCAAATTAACAAGGGCATAAACTGGACATTGTAGCTGAGACAAGGAATATGGATAACTTCTCTTAATTGTCTTTAAAAAGTACTGAACTTTAAATAAGGAGACAAGGCAAAGGAGAAGGAAGCTAGACAAGGGACTGTACCTGCTGGCTATTTGACTAATGACCCAATCAAAGCAGAAGGACGACCAGCACATTCTTGTTAACCAAGTCTCCCGTGCCTGGTAGTCAAACAACAAAGGATTATTCTTTACATTAACATTAGACTATATGCATGTTATTCTGCAACAGTGTTTCACATTAGAAGATCAGCCCATATAACTTATAATATTTTTCCTAGTGTTTACAATTCATAATAAGAATACTAATTATGATGATGATGTTGTTGTTAATGATGATGATGATACATTATAATACATGATAATAACAATAACAACAACAACAACATAGTGATGAACAGATATACAGCCCTGGTAAAAGCTGCTTATTTCAAATTAGGAGCACACATTTGTGGGGTCTTGAGAAAATGAGCATGAGACACACGTTACTTTAACACATGTTACTTTAGCAAATACTTTCATACTTTAGTGTAGGATGCTGATTTCAGGGAGCTTTAACAATTCATGCTGAGTTACATTCAAAACAAAATAGAAGAAGGATGCAAACTGTGTTTTGAGTGTACAAACCAAAAAAACAAGATAATTCAACATTTATGATTATCCTATTGGTCATGGCATTTTGGGTAATTTACATATTTGAATTTTTCACATTTTGTATTTATACAGCTGCGTATTTTGAGCACTGAAGCAACTTAGCCATTGTACCTTTCTCAAGGGTGCAACCACAGTCTTCTCTTCATGAATTCAAACCTACAATCCTTCTGGTCATTGGGCCAGTTCCATTACAAGTACCGCTGCCCTGTATTTACTGAATATAAACTTACCTTATTATCTAGTTGTACTCGGGTAACAATTTACATTTTAATTTAACAACAATTTACATGTAAATGATTCGTTCATCTAAATATTGGGGACAAAGCGGTGCAAATTCTCCTCCAAATGGACGTGGGTGTCCTGTTATTTGTATAACAAAAAAATCATTTGGAAAACATGCAATCCCCCTTTTTATTCCGTCTTTTTTTGTAAATTAGCTTGAGGAGACTATTTATATCCTCCCACTGTTGCTGGTTGATGGAAGAAGCACTTGGCTCGGAGAGCGTCAAGCTGGTACCGAGAAAGAACCGAAGCCCGGTTTCTCAGCCAACGCTACCCTTGAAGAAAAGACTATTTATTGGTGGAGAGGAGAACACTGCAGGCAATATGGGAGAATGAACCATGTAAGTGTCCTATGAATCAGTCAACATGAAATGAATTGCAACAGTGGGCCACTGCGGCTTTCAGAGCATATTTCATGGCGCGTGCGACAAGATGATCTGCAGCATCAACAGCACCTTAGCAAAAGGCAAACTTTTGAATTGCGATTGGTGAGTGCTAAGACGCTGTGGGCCGCGCCGGATAATGTCCAAAGATTTCCTACCTTTGTTCTCGTGTGTGCATGGGAATGCTGATGAAAGAATACCTTGACTCAATGATTTTCGGAAACGCACCCATACCAAAGCCAACTAGCACATGGTTTAAATGCACAATGAACTGACTGATGGTGGGAGATTAATTCATTACTTTATTTTGCCCACAAAAGACTATCTCTTAAATAAAGCAACATCCACGGTCAAAGAAACTGTTAATCGACATACACAGTCTGTGACAGAGCACACTGGTATCCAAAATGTCTACACTGCAGATGCTATTATCCAGAGCAATTTACAGTTTTCAGAAGTTATCCATCTATACAGCTGGATGTTTGCTGAAGTCATTTGGATGAAGAATCTTGCGCAACGCCAGTGGCCCACTTGAGAAATAAACCTGTAACCTTTGGGCTATAAGCCCTGCTCCTTACCCCTACCAGACTACTGCCTGGTTTCTTGTTGAATATGAATTGTTTTGAGAAAAAAAAAAAAACACTTTTTCAGTTTTTGTGTGTGCTTATGGTCCCCCCCATACCCATTAAGAGATACTCCTGAGGTCAAGATGAGAGACTGGGCAGGGCCTGAGATTCAACATCCATTCACAGTCATATGAAAGGTTTTGAGATGAGGAAACAAACAAAATACTTACTCTGTCATTTGAGATTCTCAAACATTCTCAATCCCCCTAACTCCATGCAATGCATTTTTGGAAAGGAAAAGAAAAACAGGTAATCAATTGTAAATAAACCTTAATACAGCTACCACTAGTGTCAATACTAATCCTACTGGTACTATGTCTGCTACTAGCACTGACAATCATAGAGATCATGGCAATAATATATGTGGGGACAGAGAAAGCAGACAGTGGCTCAGGAATGTGACTCTGTACTGGGTGGAGAAGGTCAAAGATGAGGTGTTTTGTCTCCTGCCCCTCAGCAGCTTGGTGACAGAGGCTGGAGGTGTTCCAGGAGTCCAGGGGTGAGAGCTGGGGAGGGGCAGAGAGCAAGAGAGACAGGGAGAGAGAGGGCAGCAGTGTGTGAGGCTGGCTGACCAGCGACACACTCCGCAGATCGCAGCAAGATGGATCGCTGCAGACATCGTTTCATCTGATAGAATCAATCAATGGGAGCGCCGAGTGCTTCCACACCCACCTCCTGCCCTCTATTACCCAAACAGTGGTGTATTACTATGGATTCAGGGGCAGTTCCACATCTTACCAAAAGTAATCGCCCACTAAGATAAAACAAGTAGGATCTCTTTTTTTAAGTTGTGGGTTACTGTTTTTGGTCATCATTCTGGGGTATGTTATGGATGTCTGAACAATATAAATGAACAAATGATTATTTCTTGCACTCCTCCCAACTAGCATTACATGTAAGATGGTTCAATTCCCCAGTATGTCTCTCAAAGATCATCATGTGATAGTCAAACATCACAACTCCCTGACCCACTCATCATTCTCTGTGACTACCTTTACTGGCAATGTCATCTATTCCTGAGCTGAACTAGAAAACAGACTCTTTCGGCAGCAACGCAGCCTCCCCCTCCCTTAAACAGAGAACATTATAAGCAGAGCATACAATCTTACGGTGGAGAGAGTGCAATCGTAAATTGTACGATTTGTAAAGCATTCTTGATACAGCATAGTACACATATCTAATCACACGGCCTTCTGACCAAAAAAGAAAGAAAACAACTGTGTCTAATGTTAACAAGTTGTTTCAAAAGTCTTATTTTCAATGCAAACATGTACAGTACAGTCTACAATCAAAAATCAGTCACAGTCACGTAGATCGTTATGTACTTAAATACATTTGTGTGTCTATATTTTTACGACGGCATATAGATTCGAGGCAGCATGGAGCACTTGCAATCTTGAATGTGTCTGAAAACACCAATACCTTCAGTTTGTAACATACACGGAACACTGTAATTAAATAGCGCACTCATGCTACATATCAAGCATTCTTTATGCTTAAGCCTTTGATACATTTATATGTTTGTCATTTGGTGACTCATGTCTAGACGGTTCCAAATCAAATATATTTCGCGCACGTGAGTGCCATATTTTCTTTACATCAGAGCTCTGTGGCAGCTATGTGAACACATAAGAATACAACTGAAACAAAGTTTTTTAAAATTAACTTTTAAACCTGAAATTTGAGGATTTTCTTCTGACATCCCCACAGGCTTCTAGTGGTGGAAATATCTGACCTTTGCCTATTGCTGACTGAGGTTTAAAAACCCTAATAATTCAGTAATATAAATGCATGCATGCATGCATGCAAGTCAGAATACATGTGGGCTGTCTTATGCCTTCTGAGTTTCATTTTCTCACGCGCCATACGAGACGTTTTAGAACACGATATTGTTCCTTTCCACCAGCAAGTGAAATCAGGCGAAGCGTATTACATGCATTGAGTATGTTCATGCGACTCTGTCCCCGTCTCGAAAGACACTTATTTAAGCGTCACACAACGTCTCAAGAATGTACTGATCAATCTCTACTCACACGTAATCCACATGTTTCATACTTAGGAGAAAGGTTAACGTCGGAGCGTTAGTAGTGTGATTAACATCACATTTTAACAGTCCACATTTCAAGTTTACACCTGATAGTGTCCTGTCACACAAATGCGTTCTAATTAGGAAAAAAATGCATCAATTTAAATTATTTTAGGCAAATGGTGTCATGTCTACAATTAGACAGTTATATCATTTGTAAATTACCACGGTTGTCACAATATTGAGTGCTGATTTTTCATGCGTAAAAACAGGTGACCATTAAATGATCGGTTCAAAGACTATTGTTCAACGCCGATTCTTCGCACTGTAACTCCAGATTCCACTCTCAATAAACGTGATGGTCGAAAAATAAAAGGAACACCGACAGAACATAAAAGGTTGCTGCATGTAATTTACATTGAATAATAAATCTCAGGCCAGTTGCGTGCGAAGGTTACCCGCAAAACCCATTTTAATGACCCTTTATGTAAATTAGTGCTTTGCCGTTAAAGAGTAGCACATAGCGTTGACGGAGTCTTTCATGCTGCAAATAATACGTAAAATGTGAAACGGCTATTCTAATATCTACAGGACTGTGAACTTTCGGCAAGGTCTGACAGATGTTTTTGTTTTGGAACAATAATACGTGCAAAGTGTTCATTTCTATATTGTTTTCTCGGGGCTCTTCATATTTTAGATTATCTATACATGGTATCCTGTTTGGAGTAACTATTAAGTACTCCTTGCGTCTGTCCACTGTTCCCTGTGCTAGTCACAGGCGTACGGTGTCCATGTGTACTTCTCACTTCGCGCTGCTATGCTGGTGATCCGATAGTTGTAAAAAGCCACCACTAGTCGCCCCCAGTGCTCTTGCAGTCTCTCACAGTCTCCAATTTTTCTTTCTCACTGTAGACTTAACGTCACGTCCGCACTTGAACTTGAATTTTATCCCATTGTACAGAGGCAGACCCAGCCACAGAGAGACAGAGAGCTCCCGGAGAAGCAGGACTCCGCCATCTTCATAGTGAAAGAAAAGAAAAAAAGGCAGCAGGTCTTGTTCTATTTTCAAAAGGGGTGGCAGTGTGTGTCCCCGGTCTCCTTAGTGCCGTACAAGGGGAGCCAGAGTAAAAGAGTTGGAGAGACTGAAAAGTATTTGGCATTCCATGCTCTAGGGTAGTACCAGTGTACAGAGAGAAGAGGTGCCCATCGCTTGGCAAACCCAAGTGCCGAGAGGACATTGGATTCTTTTTTTAAATTTTATTATTAATTGTTTTAAACATTTTTTCCTTTAAGAAACAAAACAAAACAAAAAAATAAGAATCCCATCCAAACACCTGAGCCACAGACTTGGCGAACAGTGGTGGTCACCGTACCCCAGCTGTCAAAGCAGCGCACAGGGCAGAGCGTTTTGATTGTCCAGAAAGGTAAAGAGACATTCGGAGTGCTTTGCTCATAACTGTCACTCACAGGCGTGAAACGTCAAGGATATTTCCAGCTTTTGTGCCGGTCAGATTCACTCGTCATACACCTTTGCCAGATGGTGTGACGGAGAGAAGATTGGAGGTGAAGCAGGGCTGTGTGTCTAAGGTCTGGTCATCGGGAAGGCTAGAGTGGACTTAAGAGGCTAGGCGCAAAGACTCGCTCTTTTTGAACAAGGGACCACTATAAAGTCTGATTTATCCAACTGGCGGTCCAAGCAGCAGAGCAGAGCAGAGCCATTTCTGAGGAGGTCCTAGGAAAAGTTACTGAAGGAAAAACGGAAGAAGAAAAGGGGGAAGCAAGCCGATCCTTCTAAGTGCAGGTCTCCGGGCGATGCGTGTGTAAATGCCAGGGCAATGTCCCGTCGCAAGCAGGGAAACCCACAGCACTTGTCTCAAAGGGAAATAATAACGCGTAAGTACCTGCATTTATTAATGTTAATAAACGTGCATGTACCGAGACGACATCAAATGTTTTTGTTTGTTTTATTATTATTGTAATTATTTTTCATTTAAACATACGGTTGATTTGTGTGTTATTTAAACGACTCGAAACGGCGAGTATTTCAATGCAGCACATTCAGTAACATTCGTGGGAGATGTTGATGTCTTCAGAAAGTGATGTTGAAGTAGTCTGCCCTGCATGTGGTTAGGCAAATTACACAGTCAACTGTAAATATAGCTGGATATCAGCGTTGTGATGAAAGCAAACGTATGATGAACATATGTATTATTTACTATACAAGTTTATAGTCTACTTAGACTACCTTTTTAACAATAGACCCCTCTCTTTTATAATGTTTTCATGTAAAATAAACAATATGTCTAATCAAGTAGTCACAAAGGGAGTAAAATGTAATTTAAACAAAGACAATTAAATGTTGACACATCTTAAAATACTCATATTCTTAATACATGACTAAATGTTTCCTGAAATGCTTCGCTGTGTGTTAGGCCGTGGTAGGTGGACATAGAATCGGTTGGAGGCTTGTCAACTTTCACTCAAACAATACTGGACAATACATTTACTTCACGTGATGGTAATATTTACAATATTAACTGGTTGAGTGAGACTTGGTTTAAAATATAGGTTGATATAATGCACTTTGCATGGATGCATAGTTACACATAACGCTGATTTAATTTCACTTTGCCCTGGTGTTTTTGGAATACTACAAGATGATATGTTTTGGAGTCATGGCAAACATCACCTTATCTGCACGAAATTGAAAACAAAAAATATTTTGGTGTGAAGTGTTACTGAAGTCGGGGATATTTCATGTTGAAATGTGGTTTCCTCTTGAATGGAACGGCCCGAGTCGAATTTCCATCGAAATACTAGCCTACAAAATTGCAGGAAACAACAAAAATATATATTACAAAACAAAAACTTCCTCTTAAGCGCGATGCAGTGAAAACAGGGACTTTATTGGCACAGAACACTGCTTCTCCGAATATGTATGTTTTATTTTACAAGAAAATTTAAATACATAAATATTATGGAGTTTTCTCCTCCCCTAGCAAATGCACTGTTCAGAATCCGCCACACTATCGAGGTGAGACGCTGCGTGCCACCGACGGTATTGTTTGTGCTTTTATTTCTAATCTGCGCTCTATTCTGCATTTGTATTGTTATTATTGCAAGATATAGTGAGGACAGGACCTATTTGCGGGATGTTATTGCATGTTATTATTTTATTTCTATGTGTTATAAAAGGAAAATAATGCACGGAAACTACAGCATATATTTTAGAGATTAAAATGTTGATTAGTTGTATTTATATTTCAGCGTAATTGTATGCTTCTTCGTGAATACAGTTTTACTTCATTTATTGTATTTCTGCTTCATTTAGTTTAATATATCAATGCTTTCTGATGTGCAATTTCGCATTTCACAAGATAGACCTTTTACTTCATTGCAGGTACGCAGGTGGTAGGTGCAAAACGTCGGGGCATTGAAATTCTCAGACCTCGCAGAATAAATGTTTCATAGAAGTCCAGTTATACTCGTCATTTATGCATTAAGCTGCTAAATGTAACTGTAACGATGTTGACATTAGCTGGAGCAGATTCTGAATGCAGCGTCTTGGAGTGAAGTGTCTGCACCAAGGTTGAGCAATGAAAGGCGAAGGTAGCGCAGAGGAAGGTGGCAGGAAACGCAGACATTTTACGAGAAAAGCTTTATCTCTGCCGAAGTACTCAAGTTGTGAAAATGCTCAGTGCATGCAAGAGATAGAGAGAACGTGCTTTATTTGAGTAAAAAAATTACATATTTCAATTAATGGAATGTTGACAGAATGTTGCATAGTTTCATACACGCGTGGTTCCAGCTAGTTTAACCCCCCAAAAAGTGACACTTTTATGCAGTTGTGCCGATGATTCCATCTGAGGAGGACACTTTTTCTTTAGCTGTAAATCACACTTTAATCTGTCCTTTGAAGGAATAGAAGCAACAACTTGGGGGAATCCAACTTTAAGTCAATGAAATCAGTCCAGTATTTTCCAAGTGTTTTCCAGTGCTTAAATGCTGTCTTATTGTGGTCTAATCCAGCTAATTCCTAACAGAAGAGTATGATGTAATCCATCTCAAATCTGGTTTGTGTTGTGCTGGGTTAGAACTGTGTATTCTGCACATTCTGTCCCACACACCATTCTTTCATTTACAGACTGATCATTTTTGGTGTGCTTTTTTTAATGGGTTGGCGCATAACCTTTTATTCTGGACACACATTTATCTCCTGTGGGGACAGTTAACGATGATTTAATAACAGCTTTCTGCCTATTATCCAAACTATCAGTTTATCCAGTCATTTTTTTGTTGTTGTTCTGATGCAAATAGATGCAAATGACACCACGGCCCAGCACACTTAGGGGCAATATGTAATGAGATTATTCTTACCAGGCAGTGTACAAGTGCTGCCCCTGGTACCTGTTAGATGGTGGGTATTACAAAACAAAATGGGAAATGTTTCTGTCATTTGCAAATTGTAAACGCACCTTCTACGTTATAGGCCACTTTATACCAGTGTCCTTTTTTGGCGTACTGTATTCAAGTCTCTATTGTGTGCAGTGCTGTAACAATATCAAAAAAAGGCCCTAATTTCACTTTAACCATGTTCTGTTCTTTTATCGCATGGATACAATTATTACCCATCCATTAATAATATCATGGATAATTGCTGTGATGATTAATTTGAATTTGAACTCCTGGGTTCTTCTTGTGGTGGGAGTTTGTGTTATGTTCCTCAGAATTCGAGGCTTAAATAAGTTTCAGCATGCGCCTTTCTGTCTCATGCATGCCACAGCACAAAAAAAGCCAGGTCCTCTGTTATTAAGAGGAATACGTTGAGTGGGACTCCATGATGGTCAGATCATCTCTTCTCTAATGCCTTTTTAACAATGGTATATAATCACACAGGGCCTGTGTCTACTTTGAACTACCCAATGACGGCAGCTGTGGATTTCTGAGGGAGAGTAGGCAGGGCAGTGAAGGCTGAGGGCTAAATGGAAATTATTAATACTTATAAAAATGTGTGCAGTGCACATAGTAACTGTACTAAACCATATTAATGGTTACTGTAATGCAAGTGAGACTGTGTACACATAGACATAATGAAGAGGACAAAAACATGCAAAACCCTTCAGTGTGAGCCTGGAAGCTGCAACAGTGTGACAAAACTATAAGCTCATGAATATAGTTCCAGGACAGTAAAAATGTCTTAGTTGATTAAAAACATAGATTTGGAGGGTTTGGGACAATAGAGGAGTGTCGCATTTAAGTTCTGTCAATTCAGACCGACTCTGAAGTCATATGCTACCTTAAAACATGGTCCACAGGTGCTGGTGCATAGTCTAAGAAGGGGTGAACCAGAATTTCTGCATGTTTCATCATTGATGTACAAAAGAAATAGTGCTCTCCGTGTTCCCTGTCAGACACACGCACATAAACTTACACGCGCACATGCATTATACATATAAGCTGTCAACACATAAGCCCACATATCGAAACCATAGTCTTAGAGAACAAGAATGTATTCCGAGCACTGTAAGAATTTTAAAGTCAATGGAAATTCTGTATTAGGTTAATTTTACGATCACTGTAATGCATCAAAGTGGCTCTTAAATGTGTGTTGCTGCTGCTACAGTTAGGTGCTCTTGGCAAGCGTACACTGAAATGTTTCTACTTCAAATGAAATTTTACATCAAGATAAAAAAGGCGCAGTCTCGCCCACCTCACTTCAGTTTTGGGGGAAGGTCTTGAGAAAGCAGTAAAATGTATGCGTACGTCTGCTAGTCAACATGTCGTCTGTGGTATTTAGGTTTTGTTAACCGCCTGTCTTTCAGTGGATTAGCTGCGAGTCAGTTGGAGCCAATTTTTAGAAAGGTTCAGTTGCACAAGTTAATTCATATGTGTTCCCAGCATGAGGGAACTGCAAACTTTGCAGTGCTCCACTTCAATTATTTTACAGGCTTAGCAGCCTGAGGATGAAAGAAACATTATGGTTACACATACATTATTATTACAGTTTTCTTAAGTCCATTGACTTTTAAATATATCTGAAACAATCCAAACAGTGATATGTAGACATCTGTTTGCAATGTCAGAGTGTTACTGTTCATAGTAATGATGCAGTACTAGCTGGGAAAATACCTATAAATCTGCAAACACACCGTGAGAGATACATATTTCACATTTGTTCATGAATTCACAGAGAAGCTCAGAGCGTGGTTAACAGTACTCTGCTTCTACACGCCACCTGAGCCACAATTTTTTTTACAAAACAAAAATTGTACTTAGCCATTTTCTATATGTTTGAATATGTGATGTAGACCAATGTTCTTTTCTGGTTGTTATGTTTTTGACTTCACAGTAGTGTAATACACTTTCAGTGATACTGAGTGATTTTATTGTCTTTTGATTATGAATAAATTGCGTACATTTTCTAAAGTTACATCTCCTAAAATTCCATGTAATTTACGATCTACTATTTTTTGCTGTAAAATTCAGATGTTTTTGTTTATGAACAGAATGTATTTTTTTTTTAGTGAAATGGAGAGGGCAGTGATTAGTCCCTATAGCATAATGAAGACTGTTTAGAGGGCACCTTTATTGCAGTGAAGCTTTACTTTCAAAGTATGGATGCTATCCTGTTTTTAATAGGAGTCTTGCAGTTGATGTCAGTAAAAAAAAATCACATCTGTCACAACTACTGTCTTTAGAAATGTATAGATGGGTCAAATTCTCTTTTAATAAAGAAAAAGTAAATTAACCCCAATGGCCTTTTTTGGCCTGTAAATGGTTGAATACAAGTATTTAATTGCAATGAAGTCTTGCATGTTTGTATTGCTTAGGTTACATTCTGAGTTAAATATGCACTTTCATTGAACTCAAAAATGTTATTTCATTTTGTTCAAAGCTAAGGACAAAAAGTCTCTGAAAGTCCCTTTTATTATGAGTGGAAAGGTGTATTGTTTCCCTTCATAAGCGTGCTCTCACCTCTATTACTGTGAAAGAGATAAACATAAGAAATGTCTCCAGCACAGCGAATAATTTAAGTTAAGACAATGGACACAAAGAGCATGCCTCAACTTATTCTGCCGATGAAAGGTGCATTTCCCTCCCATCAAATACGCAGAAATATCTCTGGACTAATGCTATCTGGAAGAACAAAGGCAGCCATATTCCTTTCCAGAACCATTGTCTTTTAGCCTGGGTTTGATTAGTTTATTACAATTGAGCTGTTTATCATTAAGTGGTTTCCTCTTAACATTTATTTTCTTCGAATCCTTCAGAATTTCAACTTTTGTGCTCTTGTGGCAGTAGCCTCCATTACAGTGGGTGTGCTGTGTTTGACCTGCTAGGGGGAGCTCTTAGCTTATGTGTAAGGTTTGCATGCAGTTGTAAAAGTACACAAACATATTTCCTAAATCTTTGTTGTTATGGGGGTTGGGCGAAGGAACTCAAAGTAGTGGCTTTTGACGACTTTATGCATAGATGGTTCACATGATAATATCATTAACATATTGCATTTACATTAAAACTGTCTGTGTCTCTGCATGGCAGTTGGTTCTCCAACATCCCCAGACCTTTCTCTTCCATGGCATTGATGGTATTTACAGAGAGCTTCAGTACATGGCATTAACAGCATCTGTCTTGCCCATGCACTTTTGCACTGCAACGTCACATATCTTTTCACCTGAAAAAATAAGTCATCGGAACAGATTTTTTTTTTTTATAGAAAATATACTTTTTAAGACTGACGTGGTTCACTGTTAATTCTAAGAGAGAATAAAAAGTCATTACTGACATATGTTTACGTCAAACTGTTTGTTTAGTTCGAAAGTTGAAATAACTATGAAATGGGGAACAGAGGTGAGGAATCAAAATGTGCTGACAGAATTGTTTGTGATATTTCTGAATCACAATGCTACCATGTGTAAAATCAATGTTTGATTTTTGAAGGTAGCGAATAAGTTTGTAGAAATTCCTGTTGGTGTTTTATCTAAGAAATATACAGCTAGAATTCAGAAGGGGGTGACTCTCAAGTAAGACAGCACATTTTCACCAGGAGCAATTTGACAAAATGTCGGCCGTGTGAGTTTGATTAATACGCTCACCGTTTTCCCCTTTGCAAATTCAGTAGCTTTGTTTGCCCAGAAGGAGGGAATCTGCCTTTTTGCTTTTTTGTGAGAATTGCATGTCTATTGGTGTAGACACTTCAAAATGACAAACTTTTTGGACAGCAGCAAAATTTTCATTTTTTCTTATGAGAAACCGGCACTTACAAAGTGGCGGTAATGTTTGCAGCTATGCAACTGGTTTCAGCCGATCACTTCTGATCGTATGAAGCTTCTGGTTTTCATCACCTTTCTGACAGTGTACGTGATTGTGTATGTTACGTTAACGTTCGGATAATCCTGCATGATTTCAGAGGCAAAATTTTAAGAGAGAGGTAAAACCCCCCCCAGCTGATTCACTTGTCAGAGCCTTCTGATTCTCTATTAGAAATGAATACCTGGTTTAGAAACAGCTCCCAGCACCATGCCTGGGTTTGCGCAAGAGGCAAGATTAAGGACCCTGCAGTATAACCCCCCTTTCTTTCCAAGTGAAAATATTTGGTAATGTTTCCCTGATGAGATTTTCTGATAGAGGGTTAGCACTGCTTGTGCTCCCTCCCAGCGGACATCTTCATGTTAATCTCATTTTACCTGCGAGGAGGCTAATTTCCTTCTTTTTTAATTACAGTAAAGCAGACTTGCACTGGAACCTGGTGCTAGCAATTCCAGCACCGCGTTGCATGGTGATTTCTGGTTTCATCCTGTTAACAGCTTCACTTACATACCCCTTACAATGTGTTCATGCAATGAGCTGATATATGTATATGCACACACCGCTTGCATATATATATCAGCTGTGTCTGTAGCTGTGCTAAATAGGATGATGTGACCCTGGCGCTGGCCTTGTGCATCTGCATGTATTGTTCTGCAACCCCCCTTTGCCTTCCTGGTGCACTGTGGTGCCATTTAACCTGCGTAATTGCACTTAGTATTATCTCCATTTCATATTGTCTCCATGCCGCTTTAGCATTCCCAGTGATTTTTAGGCAGTCTAGCAGTGAGGATTTAGCATGCACGCTAGAGGCACCTCGCTCACCGAAAGTGTTTCAACAAATGTGGCTTTGATTTTCGAAACGGTGGATATTTACGACATGAAAATTATTTTAGCTTTTCTTGCAGGAATACAGAAATGAGTAAAATATGGGGAAAAGTAAACCGCCTTTTCTACAGTTATTTATTTTATTGCTCTCTTTGATCTAAATCACTGCGTTTTTGCAAGATTAGAAATAACGAGGGCTTTATTAAATCTCTTATTAATTTCTCTAAAGGCGCTTCTCCAAATTTATTTTCAGAATTTTGTAAGCAGCGGAAAGAGAGTGAGCAGTCTAGCAGGGCAGTTACATGTGCAGTCTGCATGTGTGGCGCATTCTCCTGGTCGCTTACAGAGAGGGCACAAAGGGTGTTGCCACACGAGCCTCGCGGCCTCATTACTTGTTTGTTTGTTGTGGGCCATCTGAACGGGAGGATTTGTCAAAAGGCTGCCTGTCAGCCCCCGTTTCGACAGGGGGCTCAGAAACACTGAGTCTGAATTTCCCCATCTTGATTTGGAAGGGCGTGGGGTCACTTTCATCTCTGGTGGGGTTCCTATTCGCCCTCCGGTGACAGTCAGGTCGGGGGGGTGGCAGGTGAAGGGGTGGGCATGGCTCATGCGAGACGCCTCCAAACCGCAGATGTTGCCATCTTGGGCTTTTGTAAAGGCGATTGCTGAGAGTGGCCTTCTGAGAGAGGCTTAAGAGAACTGGTGGTAAACTTTGCTGTTATAACTGGGTGTTTCTCTGCCTTCAATTCCCCCACCCCCCCTTTCACTTAGCACACAGTCACTGTGAATGGTCTGAGCTAGTCCTGGGCAAATCTTTGTATCAGGACAGAATTTTAAAGGCTTTCAAGATTTAAATGGGAAAATCTGTGGTCACACATTAAAACAATATGAAATCGATAAAATTCTGTGTGTGTTTTCTAATTAGCCTCTGACAGCCTTACAGTAAAAAATAAACATGTTGAAAAGCATTGGCGTTCAAATGTTATCACATTTTTTCTGAGCGAGTTGTTATCTTCTTGTTGTGTGGAAAATTTTGATAGTTTCACTACCTGAAAGATTGGTAGGTGGGGGGTGAACCTAAATAAAATTATGGAATGAAACTGGAGTGCCTATGATGAGATGGCGAGGTGACATTCGTGCAGCATTATGACCGTAGCAAAAGCATGAATATTGATGCGGTCCTAAGGCAATGTTATGTAACCCTATGGGAATGTATTTTTGGGCTGTAAATGGGACCGCAATCTGATTGGCCGAATGTCTGTCTGCGGTAATTTTATCTTCTTTTTCAGATACACAAAAGACGCTCAAGTTTTCAGATATCGTTACAAATCGTAACACCAGCATTTTCATTTCAAATGCAGGCGTGTAGAAGTGCACAGTCTGTCGTTCATTTTTAGACGTTCAATTTGCCTTGGTTTTGTTCTTTACACCAGCAACGGAAATCCTATTAAAGTGTGCGCTGAGTCATCTGGCCTTATTAGGTAAATTAGGCCAAAGTGAAGAGCCTTTCGAATCTATCATTTCAAATGAGAGCATTTTGTTTGACCGACAAACTTTACTAATTATGCAGATGACAGAAACCACTAAATAAAAAAAAAATAATAAAATGAAATAAATAAATATTAGCCATGTCCCCAAATATATCCGATTAAATATAATTGAAAAGAAAAAAAAGGTTATGTTGTATGAACTATATTAATGTATGTATAAATAACTATGGAAATATTCCTCTTTCACTTTCTCTTTCTCTTTCGGCTGGGGAATGCTGTATAAAGACAAATAACATTTGACATTTCTGGCTACTGATAGAATTATATGAAGTATTTGTTGAAGGATCACAGAAATGATGAGCCGTAATGTTACCTAGGTGACAGCATTGTTGCCAGGAGCGGGTGTAGGAAGGTGTGTGTGTGTGTGTGTGTGTGTGTGTGTGTGTGTGTGTGTGTGTGTGTGTGTGTGTGAAAAGAGTGTGCATGTGATGGCAGCTTCTGGGCCTGGTGAATGGAGATGCAGGTTGAAGGATATCTGCCAAGCTAGTTTTTGTCTGTGCATGATAGACTGATGGCACAGCTTCTACCATGATTTTGTGGATTGATGACTCAGTCCTTTGGGAACACCAACTGGCTGTGGACTAGGGTCATCTGGTCCACTGTAGTGCAGTGTGTGTGTATGTGTGTGTAATTCTGTAAACCTCCCTGTGAAGTGTGTGTCAGTATGTCACAAGGCAGCATGCTTTCTGCAGTTCATATGGACAGGGTAAATGGGAGCTGGACATTCAAAGACAACTTCACAAGAACATGCTTCTGTTGTCCAACTCTTGTGATTTGATTATATTTTGGTTTTTACTGTATGACTTGAAACTTTTGTGTAGTTTTATAATGGCTCTGAAAGTCTCTCCTCTTCCATCCTGTCTGAGATCTTGTGTGTATTGACTGATTGCAATTAATACCACTGATACTGTAGTTCAGACTGGCCTGCTGTTCTGCCAGCTATGTTGATATGACATGGCAAAGGGGACCTCATTTTTTGCTGAGAATCATGGAAAATGGTGCAAATGGTAGGGATCATGATCCTGTCTGTGTAGATGTTTCACGTTTTATAGAAGGAACTGCATATTGTTGTCAGAGTGCACCTCTTAGACTGTGAACACACACAAATGACACCTCCCATCTAGGTCTGTAGGCTTAGTGTTTTGACTCCTCGTTTTGCCATCCATAATTATTTCATTCACATGAATGAACAACTGACTTATACTTGAAACAAAGTTTTAAGAATGTGATAATGAATGTAAAAAAGAGTTATTCAATCTTACATTTGTTATTGAGAGTTCAAGGCAAACCATGTTGTGGTTGCACCAGATTGCTACAGCAGATATTTCTACATAGATATATGATATACGATTTGTGATAATGTCCCTAATATGGGGGAAATTACATAATGTTTATAAGGTGTGTAATAATGTTCCTCGGTGTGGGAGTGTAATACATACTAGACTTATGTTACACGCAAATGTCTGGTTCATAGAACATGCTAACATGCTAACCTGTACGATGATTGGATTACATTAATGCTACACGCATGTTGACAATATGCAGCCATATTTATGAACATAGAAACACTCTTACCTTGATCTCATCTTGCTCATGCTGCATGTATTTATTATAGATTGTATGCATCTGCCTTTTGCAATAATACATTGTGCAGAACTGGAATTCACTTCTCAAATAAAATGCTTTTTAACTAACACGTTACTGCCAGTATCTGAACCCCAAGGTGGAATCTGAAAAAATTGTTCTGAACTTCAGGATTATTGGATAAAGTAATTATCACCGATTCTGAAGAAAACTACAGATTCCAAACAGCAGCTAACCGAGAATGCATATTTTTTGTGGCCGTGCTTCATTTGACAATGCAGGGCAGTTTGCATTTATTATTTACATCACAGATAAATTGCAGAAGGAGGTGCAGCCTGATTCTAATTTATCATCTAAAATTAGTCGTGAAGGAAGTCCACTGGGAAATGTAAACAGTGCTACCTGTACAGTGACAGAGAAGGAAGCTTTGGTTCAGGCTTGATTTTCTCCTCTCCGTGGTTAGGCCCTGGTGTTCCCTGCAGCACACATACCCCATCCTTCATCAGGATTTGCATCATGGCTGTAGTTCTGTAGTAGTACTGTAGTTCGCCACACTCTCCTTGCAGCTGTCTCAGAGACGTATCTTTTTGACTGATTTGGAGTCACACAGCTCCACAGAATTTTACTACAGCGGCTATGCCAGCCTGTTTTCTTTTCATACTTGTAATGGCAAAGACAGGCATAAATTTGTTATCTAAAGCTGCTTAAACTGGTCTGGGTCACGGTGACGATGATAAACAATTCCAGGTAATAAGAAAGGTAAAGTGGTGCTGTTAATGATAAAAGCAGCAAGAATTGAATGCTAATTCAGATCTTGGTGAGGTGCAGGGCAGAGGATAAGCTGTCAAAAAAAAACGATCTGACAAAGATCCCTGCTGGGTTGAAATTTATGTGCAGCCTCACTCTTTTTTTTGGCCGCTATTGATGAAACTAAGAAACTGCTAAGGATTCAGAACTACAAAGCACTGATTGTAATGACATGTTAAAACGCGTGGGTGAAATTCAAAATGGAGGCTTGCGAGAGGAAAGGGCTGAAGAAGTCCACGCCGAGGTGATGCGATCAGTTTGATGTGCAGTTTCAAGTCCTGGCCGTTTGGAGTGTTTACCGAGGCGACAGAATCAGCAGGAAGATCTGCCGGGTTTCTTGCTTTGGGGCCACGCAGAGGCCTCCATCAGCCGACGCCATTTCTCTCTCTCTCTCGTCTGTGAAGTCGTCTGTGAAGCATATTGATAACAGTGACTTTTGTGTGCCATCCCAGCCATGTGCGTGTTTATTAAAGTGCAGGACATTCTGCCACAACTCTGCCTTAAACGACACACAGGGGATGTTTGGCTAGGATGTGGCAACTAGGGAGATCAGAAAGAGTTAGACATCCATATCTTCAAATCAGTTTTTCTGATATCGAGCAGAGGCCAGCTTACAGGGTGACTGGGGCGTGCATTCAGTACTTTGCACCCAGGTCAAGTTACTGTTCTCTGGCTGATGTACAGCAATGAAGGCTAGGAATGATGGCTCTTTGTCAAAGATATCCGATCCAGGTCCAGGAGGTCCATAGCCAGGTTTTCATTTTTCTCTCAGCTAGCTATAATGACGGATTGATGATGAGGAAGATTTGAAGGTAAATCAGTTATTGAGTTGTTAAGAGTTAAGAGCAGCACTGGTGGTGATGGTGAGAGTTATGGTTTGCTTGTGCCTTCTCCCCCCAGCAGAAACCGATCATGTGGACGCAGGACTGGCTGTGGCCGAGGGGCATCCGGCACTGGACCCCACCATCCCCGGCTCCCTGCCGGGAGGGATGGGCGACCACGACCTGCTCACCTGCGGCCAGTGCCAGATGAACTTCCCCCTGGGGGACATCCTCATTTTTATCGAGCACAAGAAGAAGCAGTGCCAGGGCCTGATGGGCGGGCCCGGCTGCTACGACAAGATGGTGGACCGCAGCAGCCCTTCGCCGCCGCGCCCCGAGCTTAGGAAAGTGGTGGAACCAGTCGAAATCGGAATCCAGGTGACACCCGAGGAGGAGGACGAGAGACTGTTGACACCCACAAAAGGAATTTGCCCCAAGCAAGAGAGCGTCCCAGCAGGTAGGTCTCGCTCGCTCCGTGCTCTGGGAGAGGAAGCCTCTCCGGAATAACAGTGGGGAGAGGCTCGAAAACAACTGGGCCTCCGCTTGACAGCAGGCCGCGATAAGCGGACACGGCTTGCGGCCTCTCTTTTTTGTAGGCACACGAAAATGACATCACGTGGGCAAGACTCGTGCAGTTAACATGCATCCACCTCAATGAATTTCAGCTAAAGAAACACATCCACCTCTGTGAGATTCAAGATAAAGAGACACACCCACATCTGTCAGATCAATTTGCACAAATGACACATAATAGCATCCGTAAGATTCAAACACAACACAAATCCACCACTCAAAAACACATCTGTGACAATAACATCTGTGACATGCACACAAATAACACACAATCGCACCTGCGAGATGCACACGGATAAGACGCGTCCACCTCCGTGAGATTTACGCTGAAGACACACACATATCCAGCCCGGCAGGACATGCAGCTTCCTGTAGAGTTTGATACTGCTCAACACAGACCTTCAAGAGAGATTGTTTTCCTTTAGCTGATTTCATTAGAGGAGCCGGTGCTGCTCGGAGTGAAACATCACATTTCAGACTCAAAGCCCTAAAACCCCCCGAAGGACTCTGGAACTTGAAACAAATTGTGCAAAACGTGACAGAGAACTCACCCTACTTTCATGAAGAAATCCAGCCTGAGCCATCTGCTTAAAAGGTGAAAAGCTCATTAAAATTCAAATACTCCAAAAAAAGAAAGGGATTAAAAAGCTAGTTTCCTATTCAATAGGGTAAAGAGGCAGTTTAGTTTAGACCAGCTGCAGGGAAAGAACTCTCATACTGTAGTTATCTTGCAAAACAGTGCAGTCAAGTCCTTCACAAAGAACCCAGAGGGATCTTGGGAAATGGGTCTCATAAAATAATATTCAGGATTGGACAAAGTTACCAGAGAAAAGCGAGGGAACGGCTTATGATACTAGCACACAGTCTTAATAACACATTTTTCCTTAAGTATTCATATTTATGAGGTTTACCTGCGGCAGCCAAGACAGATAATTCTGGGGAAACACAATATTTCACTTCTTTAAACATCTTTAAAATCAGGATAAGATTTAATTACTAATGTGACACATGCCACACACCAGATGTAAAATTTAGACGTAGATCAAAAATGGCAGATGCCAATGGAGGCACAAAGCACATGTCAACATTGCTGTTGAAAACAGATACTCTTGAGGTAATTTGGATTTCAACATTAATAGCAAGATTTAGTCTTTTTGTCAATAACATCAGGATCGTGTCCACACTATACAGTTTGGTACAGAATAAATATCCCACAATCAAGTCGGTGTTCATTGAAAAGTAATGATTTTGTATGTTGTATATGTGTTAAATGCTTGAATCCACAATTCAGACACAGCTTCTGAAATGCTGTGTAAGCTTATGAACTAAGTCTTCATAACCGTCCGATGATACTTCTGTGATGTGCTGTTTCTAGCCTCTGAAATAAGTCACTAGTAAAATCCCACCACTATGTTGTTATGCAGAAAGATCACATTGACAACATTTTATAGATAATAATAATAATACTAATAATACTAATAATAATAATAATAATAATAATAATGATAATAATAATAAAATGTCATTAAATCATCATGCCATCAAGATACTAGCCTTGTTTGGGGGTGTCCAGATACCTAATTTTTTTCACAGATGAAAACCAATTGGGTGTCTCTTTTTTTACCTCAGTTAACACTATGTCTGTTTACATTATATGCACTGATACTACAATGTACTGATCACACTACTACTAATAATGGATTATTGCGTCATTCTTAATGGATTCATTCTATGAGTTTAAAGTCTCGTACAATTTTTGTGGCAATATTTGTGACAGCCATGTAGATCTGCTTTTATTTGCCTCCTTGAATCTCACAAAACTGGGTTATTTTCGGATCAACAAATATATGAATGTAATGTTCTTGGATTATGTATAATTGTGTGTCCATAGTGTACATTAATACAATGGACCAAGCGTTCATTTGTCATTTGTAATTTTGTGATAATGCAATAATGGAAAAAACGATATCTCTATCTGACCTACAGTAAGAACCATGTTTTTGCAGTTACCATTCATATGAGGGAATATAATTCTGAAAGACAAAATATGCTTTTTCTAAATCAGATTATTGTTGTGAGTTCAATACTTTTTTTTGAAGATTTTGATAGTGAGAGAATCCCGTCAGGAAAAGAAACTGTTAGATGAGGTGGCCATGGTGTTGAACTTGAGTGTCAGTTTGTGCATTCCACTAACCATGCACTTGAGGAGACATATTTGTAATTGCCTCCCAGCATGTTAAAGCATTTCTTTTAAACCTTTTCAGTTCCATTTGTTCTTAACATGAAATGAAAAATAAAAAAACTCAGTCTTGTGTTTTAAAAAAATAATAGCCATATCTTTCCTCTCCAAGCAGTGATCATTTTTCATTTTTCAATTTTATGAAATTTATATATATAAGACATGAGAACTGGACAGGTTTTCAGCTATCAAACAATATCAGAAAGCTGATTTTGGGCATAACAGCATTATTGCCCCCCTGAGGTTTGCATTGTATACACAGAAATTCAAACCTATTTTAAAAAATACAATCTCTTGATCTCTTTCTCCTCAGATACCCATGGCATATGAGCAGTGCAATAGCAGACCTTAAACTTTTATTCTTTCATTTCATTTCATTCATACCTGCCATACATGATCCAATCAGTGTTTCTTTCTGCAGATAATTTAGAGTTTTCAAACAGGAAAGGGAGGGGCATGTAACAGTACTCACTTCCTGGCTGCTGCACTTCATCGTATCAGCCAACAGGGACACTCAGAAGAGTTCCAGGAAAAGAGAAATACCTTGCATTGTTTTTGACCATGAAGGTCCCCCCATCAAGTGATGTGATTGGCTGGCAGATGGAAATCTCTGTGTAGTGTCAGTGCTGACAATTTATCATTCGCTCGTCTTTCAAGATTTCTGACTGCGATTCCATATTTAGGCCATGTGTCAACAATAAAAATCAACCATGTGATTATGCCAGTGGAGGCAGCCAGCATCTGAAGTGGTCCCGTGCTGGAGAATGCTTATGGGGAAACTGAATGCTGAGAATATCAGAAATTCTGCATTAAATTACATATCGTTTTTTCCTTTGGGGTATTTATGAAAAACAAAGCATGATGTCTTTGATCATGAAAGTCTATATCAAGAAAAAATGGCCAGAAGAAAAACCCTACACCTCAGTCTGGTATTTTATTCCCCTTCAGTGATAATTTCCCTGTTTTTACTCCAGGAAAAGTCAATGTTATCTATGAGTATATAGGACAGCCATTGAAGATGAACCACTTGAGGGTTGAATTCAATATTTCTCCCTTAAATATCAGCAGGACACGGGCTTGCTCAGCACCACATTATATTGCCACTCAGCCGTCTTAAGTTTCAGCAGAATTTAATTATATTTAATAGCCCTAATTAAATAAAATATGACATTCTGCATACCCCTAGGCAAGAGGAACAACTGCTGTGGGCAAAGAGAGCCAGAGAGTGAGAAAGGCCCAGCAGAGCACTTTTTGAAGCACAACCAGGTTAAAGTAGTGTTGCTTAAAGAGAATGTCAATGAAAATAACCCAGGCAAACTGCTGAACAATATTCAATTGCATGCCATTAGTAATCAAAATGTTAAAAAGCATTCCCAATCAGTCATGTTTTTCCACATACATATTCACACCCCCCGATGGGTCTGGTCGGCTCAGCTGGCTATTCTAATGAGTGCGTTAAACATAATTCATGCTTTATTGTAGACAGATTGACAGCTACTGCTGTATATGACAAATTTAGATTGCTAAAAGTATTTTTTTATGCTTCAAGCGATTACATAAAGGATAAATACAGGTGTTGCCCTCCAAGTTGTAGTTGCACAGTAACAAAGAAATTCATAAAAATATCAGAACGCATTTCTGACCATGGAGTGATGATGACATGCTTAGAGTACCTCTTTTCATTAAAGAGAGATGAAGTGAAACCAAAAGGACTCACTTCCTAGGGACACACCTGAAGGTGTAACAATACATGAAACTGCAGTAAGTAAATACAATTTGCAGTGAGGAAATTTGTGTCACCTGTAAGTACACACGATAAGAGTGGAAATATATAGGTAAAACAGAGTGTATCCTGTGCTGTTCAGGTCTTCATCCAAGCTGGTTACCTGAATCGTTCCATGTCATTGGATGTTCAAAATACCAAAACTATTACCATATTCCAGTCACCAGGAGAGAAGGAGTTAAGCGTGAACAAACCTGCTGTGTTTGGTTAGGTCTGGCATGGCGTTGAGGGGAAGGCAGGGGGAAGGCTTTTGTTGTCGCACGATGATTTGAGGGGAAGTGTCTCAAGCTGTTTTCTCTCTTTCTTTTTAAACTAACAATGCTGCACCGATTTGGATGAGTCCCAGCGCATCGTTTCTGCCGAGGAGGAGCCACAGTGACCCATTGTTGCTCGGAGCAAAAAATGGAAAACGTGCAGGGGCCCCCTTTCAGAGATCGGTCATGTTTACTCCCCATTTAAGGAGCCCCGCGCATCGTAGCGCTGACAGCAGCCATTACAGACCATGACTGAGCTGTACAGCCTACAAATTTAATATTTCATATTTTTTCCCACCACTTAATACATGGGTGACTGCTGTATAAGAAAACAAGAAGCCTTATCACCATGCAGATTACTGTAAGTTTGCTACATGAGATCCATCTCTGTGTTCCTTCCTGGTGCACCCATGGCAGGGATTTTTTTAGTTGACTTTAAAATGATCCGTGCTCTCTTTGAAAGGTTTACAGGCATAACAAGTGCAGTGAGAAGAAGTTATTTTGACCTGTCGCTCGTACTATCACAGCGGTGAATATTTCATGAGGCGTGCTATATTTATAGAGATATTTACCTCAAACACACTTTTTCCTCTGCCTCCCTCTGTGTTTGATCTCATATAGCAATTTCACATTTCAACAGCTCTTTCTCCGACTTCTGAAAAGACCTGCTGCGCAGCGGTTTAGTTTGCTCATTGTGTCTATGGCCAACAAAAACAGTGGGAATATCACAAAACATTTTTTATCATCAATTATCCGTCTGATCGGTGGAAGGTCCTGTTCATTGTTATTGTTTATAAAGAATATAACCTCGTAACATGGCCTCTGTTTCGGTGAAAATCAATTAAGGTCTTTTTAATGATCAAGGTAAAGTAAAAAATAAATAAATAAAAAATTGATGAAATCAGCGGCATTCTCTTCAAACTGGACCAGGGGATTTTGCTAATTCTGTAGTGGATGTTCTTGGATATTATTATCTTTCCCAGCTTTCATCAGGCTGACATACTGCACATCTTCTAGGTGTATCCTACAGATTCTAAAATTATTTGTAGTCACATTTTGTACATTATTGAACAAGATTGTATCTACATTTAAGCTTCATTTTGAATGTCATTTTTCATGTTTATTATTTATGACCAACTAAACCAGGCAAAAAAAAATTTTTACTCTGAAATGCTGTAGTGTAACAAGCTCTACCTCTTTGTATTTATTGGACAGTTCTCTGTGGGGATGGTTCCCCATGTAGCCTTGGGATAATTCTTGACGCTTCCATGTTTACATTTGAGACTAATCATTTATCAAATTAATTACAAGACCATTTTCAAAACTGTAATCAGCAACACTAATCTTTGAAAAGGTGTATGTGCAATTCTTTTTAAGGAAAGCCATGTACACTGTCCAGTGATCAATAACTGTCATTATCCTCAGCTAGACATACTGTAAGTGATGGCTGTCCTCCTTACAATGTCATATAATTCCTCCTAAAATGGCAGTAATTTATTATATAAGGATCAGGATGTGGAATAGAGGTACAGTAATAATAAGTAATTCTGCAGTATAGGAATAGTAATAAGATCTTTTCATATTTACAATGTTAATAGTATTTTTACACATATCTATGCCTAACAGTATAAAATGAACAACACTGTTTATGCTGTACTGTGCCTAGTGACTATAATAATTGTATATATAGATGTACACACATTATATGAATCAAACAAAACCTTGCCAATTTTCTGCTGAAGGATTAAAAAAAGCTAAACAATCAGGTCCCGTGTTGATACTTGAAACATGTGGCATTTTTCTTTCTTGTTGTAGGTAAATTGACTGAGGAGAATTTTGTGTAATAGTGCAAGATAACCTAAATTCCTGTTTGGCTCCCACTGCAGAGAAACTGCCCAGCCAATTTGACTTCCTGTTTCCAAGCCCTCTCTTCCTACCTGTTTTTGAGCGCTTGCCCAGAAAGATTTGTTTCGTCAGAAAAGTCTCCCCCGTGCCAGCTGCCAGCTCTGATTGCCAGCCTCATTTTTGGATGGCGGACATGAGTGACGTTTTTCTCCCTTTTTTCTGCTTTGCATGAATTTATTTTCTAACTTTCAGTGGGGGGTTTCCTGAGGCTGAGTGAGCACCTTGTACTGGATGGATATTTTCACCATACCTGTGTATACACACCTAACCACATTCATACACATGCATGCATATAAAAACATTAAGACCTTTGCATGAACACACCAAAAGATAGAAAAATGACCTCACATACATATACACAGATAGAGGAGGGAGATACACAGATCACAGATGCGTGTGTGTGTGTGTGTATGTGTGTGTGTGCGCGCGTGTGTGTGGTTACTGTAATAGGGAACTGAAGGCCAGAAAAGCATGGTGACGGCCGTCCCTTGATAATACAGCAGACATCCCCCGTGTGTGGAGACACACATAAACCGTCTCGCTCCCGGTTTGATTTCTCCGCACTTTAGAAAACATCTCAATCGAGAAGCGTGCTTCCCAGTTGCAGACTCAACACATACAGGGAGAGCTCTTCAATAAATAATGATACAATACAGGCAGTGAAATATTGAAAATGTGTCTCCATATTACTTCACATATGCTTTTTTCAATTAAAATTTACAAAGGCTGGGGGGATGCGGTAACGTTGAGGCAGTGCCAGAATCGATGTGCTGAGATTACGTGGTGGAGGGAATGTGCATCTGATTTAATGTGCTGTTTTGTAGCGATTACTCCTGCTGGTGTTCTTGTTTTTTTGTTGTTTCAATAAAGCCAGGAGTGCCAGGATGTAGCAGGGGTTTTGAAGTGGTAATTGCTCACTTTTGTCTTGCTCCCTTTTCCACGGCGTTCACTTTTTTTGTTATTTGAGCTTTTGGCAAAGTTCCGATGAGAGGTTTTTTTTTTTTATATGCATTTCAAATGAAATGTCACTCTCTCTACGATGCAGTCCTGATGCATATTTAATGGGCTTGTAAGGCTGCCAGGCTGGGTTGTGTGAGTGCATGGATGTGGGCGCTTGCAGTTGAACATGTCTGAAGAGGTGCTGTTTATCCTCCTTGCCACATTGATTTCAGGTGAAACAAGAACTCTACACCTACCTGCAACAAGGTATTCACAAAAGCAGCATCCTGCTAAATTCATACAGATATTCATTTAGTGCACACATCCATACTAATAATTGATACCTTATGCTCTACCATTCTTATCTATTTCAGTCCTGTTGAATGAGACAAAAGGCACCTAGTTGGACATGTCATTTTAACAGAATTAATGTATGACATATATTGTTTGATACTGTAAATGTACTTTAATGTAATACATTTTTTTTCTGTGATTTTACAGTGTATTGGTCTGATCTAACATCTTTTGGTTTGTAGCACAGAACACAGCAGTTCTAGTCTTACAGATTTATATTCAAGATATTGAACCAGTTAAAGTGCAACATCCCTTCATTGCATACTGTCGTTATTGAGTTTAAATACAGTTTAAATGCCTGTCCAGTTTCATTATTTAAGCATTGTTCTCAGCTAACCATTTACAAAAGTGGTTAAGGATCTCGGCATTCCGTTATTCATTTGGAAGGACCTTCCCAGAACCAGTGTCCTGGCATCATTGTTTATTGTAATCTGTTATATGGCAGAACACATTGCTGCCAGTGTGCTTTTTATGCCACACATTCTCAGTCTGTGATGTTCAGGAAGCTGAAGATCTCACTGGCCAAAACGATCTGTCAGAACATGAACATGGTCACGTGAGGTAAACCCTAGCTAACTTTTTCAAAAAAAACAAAAAAAGCTTACTTTGTTCGCCACAAATGCCATCCTTTTTAGCACTGTTTTATGTTTTCAAACAGGAATCCTCCCCTCTCCTGTATGCATGCAGGCTGGGTGTAAAAAGGAGGACCAGCAAATTGTCTGCTCTGTGTATCATCATCTCAGCTAATCGGTAATGGATTGCAAGGCCTGGATCGTGTTCTGTATGTAAAGACAATTTCCTGCAAGCGATTAGAATGCCTAGCTGAATGCGTAGCCGAAGAAGACCCCTTTGGTTGAGGCGTACTTTCGCTGTGCTTAATCTACCACTACCAAATTCAGGAAACTGCTACCTTTATACTGCGTTGGAAATGATTTTTGAAATCCTGCTTCTTGGGCCAAGTCCAGCTACTGAAAGAGAGAGAGAGAGAAAGAGAGAAAAAAACAGTTTCACTCATTAACCAGCCATGGAAAAGGAAAGCTGCATCTATATACTTCTTAGCATCTTCAAATCCTTTTTATATTTTTGCCTCGTTGCTTTTTTTTTGTTAATCACTTTGCATGCACTCATTTAAATATTAAAATTTTCTTTAATCATCAAAGGCAGTGAGCCTCATGCATATTCATATTTTCACCCCCCCTCCCTCTCCCCAGCATTACAGGTTCATTACCTTGCTCCAAAGCCAAACAGTCATTACCAAGAGCCAGCTTTTTAATTGCTGATGCCTGGCCATCATCGCCTTACCGCTAAGATTTTAAGTTCCACAAGACTATAAAAAAATTCAAGTTTAAAATAACTTTACATACTTGTTATACATTCTCCCTGGTTTGGAAAAAATAGAAAAGGAGGGAGAGAGAGAGAGAAAAACCTGTTCTCTGGCTGGGGCGCTGAATATTTGTCAAGAGGCTTGACGAAAGTTTCATTTGCATAATGACTTTGTAGTTCTGCATTAATAAAATTTGCATATGAAGCCGTGTTAATTACTCCTGATCAGGCTTTTTTGCATTCATGCATGGTAATTTTCTGCGACTTGCGAGAATTGATGTCCCGGCGTCAGGGCTGTGATTGGTGGTGGCGGTGGCTGTTGTCGGGTGAGGGGGGGGAGTTGGGGTGGGGGGTGCAGAGTGGAGTGGGGGAGTAGGGGGGGGGGGGTGGCGGGGGTAGTGGGTGTTGCAGAGAGAGGAGGATGGCACATTTGTGTGTTTGTGCTAGCTTTTATTGCACTGCTCTCTTGCTGTTCTGTACCATCTTTAATTGGTGAGAGAAAAGGGGAGTCATTTCAGCACAGTCCCATTTCGTAAAACATCACAAAGGAGCCAGACTAAAAAACCTGTCACATGTAGACAGGCATCTCACGTCCATTGTTCACCTCTTCCTTATTTATTTCAAAGCAAGGCATTATTCTGACCAATAGAGTGTGGACACATTTTCTGCTTTCAGTGTGTGCTTTCCTAAGTGAATGGAGGGTAACATATGCACAGGACATAATTGGGATTAAAGGTTGTTCATTTATTCAGAATCTGCATTGTGCAGTCTTTAACTTCATGTGATTTAGTTCTGTTTTATTTTCCTTTTGTGTTATTTTGTAATAGTATAAATTACTTTATTTATTAACATCTTCAACGTTGTTGATAATTTTTTTTCCTCATCCCTAAAGTATGAACTTTTATCTTTAATGTCTTTTATCTTCTGAAGTTCAGGCCTTGCTAGTCATATCATAGTTTCAGGCAAATGCATTTTTTATTTGGTTGTGCTGAAGTACTGCTGTACAATATCTAAGCATTCACGGGCCTTTAATCAAGGAAACATTTGGCAAAGGGCTATTCAGTACCCTTCATTTTATTTTAAGCATTTCCCAAAAGATTAGACTTGTTTTAGATATCCCATGGGGGATATCATGTTGAATTGCAGTTGAATTTATACCTTTTTTTTTTTTTTTTTTTTACAAAAGATGCATTTCAGTTGCAATTTTTGCTTAGGGCCCAAGAACTTCAAGTATTTACTCAAGGAATTTTGCCCTTTACTTGAGGTTTTGGCAAAAGCCTCACACAACTCTGTGTGTGCGTGTATGTGTGTGTGCATGTGTGTTGGAGTGTGTGGGTATGTGTGTGTGTTTTCTTTTAAATCTGGTGGTCTCCCAGTCGTTTAACATAACGACAGAATTAAATACAGTGCTTTTATCAACGTGGAGAGGCTGGGGCCATTGCCAAAACAAAGATATCCAGAGCCGACAGACACTTAAAGCAGCAGCACTCAACTGCAGACCGGAGTGTGTTTGACAGATCTGGCACAAAATAGTTCTGGAAATTAAAAAGACTCACGGCATTGTTGTTGTCGTGATAATTGCACAGAAAAAAATACAATACCAAATAGTGAAAAAGGACCTCTGTGAAAATGTCGAAGATAGACATTTCAAAGTCTGGTTGTCATCCTATTTTCATTTCAAAAGAGGAATTTGATAGAATAGTCACCCAGTCACTCAGAATATGAGGCAACTGAACCATTCAGAGGGGTTCACATTGAATTAATAGTATGATATAGTGGATGGAGAAAGTTGGCCTATAATGGAATCTTTATCTACTTCTTTTTTATTCAAGTTCTAACCAGAGCTTCATTGTGACTAATTGTAAAACAGGTGCTTTACACCATTGAAGAGGTCAAATAAAACAAAAGCTTGATACTTGTCAGCTCTGTCCTCATAATAATTGATTTATGCAAACTAAAGAATGGATGCTTCTTAATTCATTCGTAAAATGAATGCAGTAACATTATCAGATAGTATTTTATCTGTTAGCCCTCTAGGAAAGATCTCTCTGTGTCATACCTTAGTGGCAGAAGTTTCTTAGACACTGGATCCATATGTCATACCTCACACTTGAGTACAGTATGAACCTGCTCTACACTATATAACGTAACTACATTTTTATTGTTTTTCTATTTCTGTATGCTTTCATGGAATCACTCACAGCTAAATCACCATTGCTAATTTTAGAGAGGAAATCATATTGTGCATGACACATAAACTCATACTGGACTGTCAACCTCAGTTAAAAATATTTCCACCACATACATTTTTCTTATTCAAATTAGTCACCTCGGCACCCTGACCCCTGTTGCTTTCACAGCAACTGCTATCATGCCACCTCGCGACTGGCTTGTTCGAGCCCATCTGTGCGAGGGTTTGGATTCAAGCACCGAGCACCTTGCTCGGTGCGGAGGAAAAACCGAGCGGATGCCGTCGGACCCTCCTGCCCGTCCTTGTTTGTGTGCTCGAAGACTCTGCACCCTCTAGAGACGCGACGGCACTCTGTGAAGCGGTGCAGCTGTGACGTCCTCGCAAAAAGAGAGGAACAGGATGTAGCATGGTGGCAGAGGGTGGCTGTCTTTCTCAGTAAACAGCCGGTCTGTTAAAGGGCACCGTGTTGCCAAGGCCCTGTGTTACTTGGCACCTGTCCGATCTGATGGCTGCCATCAGGTGGAAGAGGTTCCTGTTGAATTTGTCGACTATTGCGCGGAGATGCACGCCCCGTGCTGTGAGGGCCTCCAACCAGAAGGGGTTAAAGTATCCCCTGAAGACATCAAACAAGCCACATGCCGGTTTATGGTAGTCACATGGCAGGAGATTTGGTATTTTCCTACCACAGCAGGGAATAAACTTGCCACTAATTTGGACTGTGAATGCCGCCGAAAATGTAGGCATATGCTGATAGTTTTCCTCTGTATTTGTTGATTTTTTTTTTAACTCTTGTTAACTGTCTGTGTAGTTAACTGTATGGAGAAAGAGAATGCAGTCCAATTATGTCACGAATATTCTGGTGTTGAGGAGTTTTGAAAGGTAACTGCATGCTTTTAATTGTATTAAACTGAAAATTGAAAGCAGTTACAGTTTATTATATACAAGCTCTGAGGAACGCTGTATGCAGGCAGCTCATTACATGTGCAACAAGTCCTGATTTGATAATGTTTCTTTTTTGAAGAAGCCAAAATGCAAATAATCATATGTTGGTTTTGAAAGTAAGCCACGACAGCAATCAGAAACAGTACTTCTATGCTCTTTTACATTGCTACAGTTATTACATTGATCTGACAGCATTTGTTTTGTACCAGTTATCTCTGGAAAAAAAATTATTTATGTAGGGGACTCACAAAGCTCCTACCAGGTGATACAAGGAGGAGGTGCCTCAAAATCTAGGCTACGCAGGTCTAGTCTGTAGATCATATACATTGCAGCAAAGAATATTGGATTGAAAGGATTGCTGCTGCAAACTGTTATGTTTGTATGGAATGCAGTGGACAGGAGAGGATTATCAGGTTGATACAGGTTCTGAGCGGCTGCAAGACGCTCCTTGGTCAGGCAAGCTTTCGACTAGGCCTCTGAAGGAATTAGTCGATCTTTGCTGTTTACTTCTTAAATCCCACTGTCTAATGAGGCCTCTCAGCCAAAAGTATTTCTGACAAAAGGGTGTTGCCATTTAGTGGGAGAAATCACCACTTAACAAAAGCTAATTTTTCACTCGGTTAACTGGGAGGATTAGAGGACCAGTGATGGAATAATGGTAAATTTGGGGAGGGGGGGATTTAAACTGCAATTACAAGGAGCGGAGAGTTGTTTGTCGTCGGCGGCGGAGGTGAGAATGTGGTCGGAATCGTTCTGACGGACCACTGCACTTTGAAGATTGCGTGTACCAATATGTATGCGGGCGGCTCAGCCCGACGAATTCGTGTTGATCCCCTTGTTTAGGGGTTTTAAATCTGCCCAATTTCACATGCTAACAGTCGCAGACAAGCTTCAGACCCGTTGCGGTTGCAGAGTGATGGCTTACAATTCTTGAAGCTGAGACACGTCCTGCAATATTGATATTTGTTCTCCTTACGTTTTTCTTCCTCTTTTTTTCCCCCTTTTTGAAAATGCTCTGCATGTAAAAAAGTGAATGCCAGGCCTGTGTGGATATGGCAGACCTATAATCATTGGTCTCTTACAATAATTGCTCTCGTCTGCGGAGTTCAGAAAATGTGCTCTATCAAAGTGCAGGCTGGAGTTTTAGAGAGGAGGCTGGCATGGCTGGAACATCCCCTGGGACAAAATTGAGAGCGCAGTTAACCCTTTCTGGAATAGCACAGGCCGAACTCCCCCCCCCTCACCTGAACTTGAACCATGGTGTAGTTTACAAATGCTTTTAAGAGTTTAATTTTTTTTCCTCATTGCACAAATATGCCATGGACTTAGTCATTTTCTATTTATATTATGTGAGAACATTCTGGGTGGCAGTGTAATGAAGAGTGTGAGAGTGTGCCTTTGTTTTGGTTAAGTATTTCATCTCATTGCCTGAATTTTGGTTTGCATGGTGAACACAGTACTAATACCAGTAGCTTTCCAGAGCAGGTTTGAGTTTTAATTATTGTATATGAAGACTCACCTAAATAATATACTGTTACAAATAGTCACAGCACTCCAAACAAAGGAACATTCCCCCTCAGCTCAATTTATCTATTCATCGATAATAAAAATAATTTAAAAACTATTTTGCTTTCTCATAAAAGAGCTAAATGAAACATATTCTTATTTTTATTGATGTAGGCAACACATGTTAAAACCTGTCTGATGGATGGAATTGTCCACTGGTTTGCAAGCTAATGCATTTGATACCTGAAATATCTTTTAACTGTAAACAAAGCTGGAGCCCTGCCAAAAACTGCCACTTGCAGAACTCTGATACGAATAACGGCCAAATAAATCACAGCTGAGGACCAAAAGGCACAAGAGAAACCGGGCTTTAATTCAGCAGAATTGCTGATTGCAGTTTAGCAGGAGAAGAGAACCTTGTTATTTTAATCTGGCATCTCTGGTTTTGTGAGTGAAGAGGTGTTTAACACACCTGGCATTAGTTGAAGGCAACATGGAGATAAAAGACATGCCTTTGAGGAAATTGTAGGTTTGCATCGTTTTTGTATGGCTGCATTTCCCTACCCTTAATTATATTAAAGTTTTCATTTCATTCTTATCATATTATTTAAACTGGCCCGTGGAATTTGCCAGGTAGGGCCACCCCTGATTACACCTGTGTCTGTGTTCTTAGCCCTTATTCCCCATCAAGGTGAACTGTGGGATGGGGTGTCCACACCTTACATTAAACTGTATGTTGCCCTATTTTGGAGATCAGTGAACCTCCAAAAAGGCCCCTTTCAGGTTAATGTGATCTGCAGCCTGTTGTTTTTAAGAACGACGCCGTGCAGTGTCTCACTGTTGGCAGAACTTTGGCCATTTGCCTAATTTGAAAGAGAGAGGTGCCTTACAAAATTAAATTAGAGAGACTTCTCTGCATCATTTCATCTTATTACTGCATTTCTGCCTGCTCTTGTGTGCATGCGAGCCTCTCAGCCATTCTTCAGCTTGTGTCCACTGTTTGTTTGGTAAGGCATGAATCCAATGCCTCAGTAAACACTGTTAAACTTAATCATCTATAAAGGATAAGCCGAAACAGAACCGGGTTGTATTGTTACAATCAGTCAGGTTATACACAGGAGCAAGAAGCAAGACCATCGCCTAGAAGACCGCCACTAATGGTGCCAGTCAGTAAACGTGAACGGGGGCTAGCCAAGCGATGGAAAGTGTAAGTGTAAAAATGGCGCATGTGAAAATGGCACACAAGGATTATTGTAGTGTCTGTGGTGTGTTTGAGGAGGGACTCCTGCCTGCTTTGTGCACACATGTGGGCTTTGCCCTCATGGTGGGCCCCCATTCACTGCAGAAACAGGGGGGGCAGCGCCAATCTGTCAACGAGGCCTCTGAAGAACTGCAATTTACAATATTGTTATTTTAAGAGGAGTGTGGAGAAGGGGAGAAAAAAAAAGGTTGCACCATCAACATAATACCCAGCCAGGGCAAGTGAAGGCTTTGCTATTTGCATAACACCGTTCCCCTGCAGTAACTGCTTCTCCTGCTCTTTCACGCACACACATCTGAGGGACATTTTATAGCACCCTGTTTTGTTTTGTTTTTTTGAAGGCATGTTGAATGCCCCAGCTTTTTATAGTTACATTTAAAAGTGGGGGGGTGGGAGGGGGGGGTGGATGCCTGGCACAGCTGGGGCTCATTATGGTATATGCTATCCAAAAATGCATGTGTAATTAATTCACATACAACCCTCCTGGCCTCTGCTGGTTTCCTGTAGCACGGAGACCTTGAAGGACTTCTCTGTAGACAGGCACTGGACTTGTTTCACAATCGATACCTGGCTTTAGGGGTAATACCAAATGTACATGGTTAGTGGTGGTGAAAATGCATGCCTGCGTGTTCCGGTTATCCAATCAGCAGATTAGAACAACATTTGGCAGGGGTCTCTGTGTGAGTCACGTGACAGAGAACTCAGCCTTGCACTGAACCAGCCTTTCCTTATTTTACAATAAATTGTTCTATATTTTCTGCCACCTCTCTCAGTCATGATCTGGGGTCCTGTCAGCCAAACTTATTTCACTGTGGCGAGAGGAGCATTAGAGCCAGCAAGAGCCCAGAGTATCGAATGCACAATACGGTGCAGAAGCAATGATTTAAATTCACTGAAATGAAATGAAAAGCTTAGCTAATGCAATTTCTGAAGTCCAGCTTTTTATTCTACTGAAGCAATGCCAAGAATCATAGCTCTCACTGACAGAGAGGTTTTTCCAGTTATTTTTCATTGTCTCTCTCTCCATCCCTTAGCCCCAGCATATTTTGTTATATGAGGGCTTCTCAGTGTGCAGGACCCATTACAATCTTTTGTTGTTTTACCTTTTCACTCGTCATTCTACACCTTATTTTACCCACTTTGTAGTTTGACACATGCAACATGAGAATTTAAGTTGTGGATGTACATATTACACTAGTTTATGTTGTAGCACAGTATGTATATTTATATATGAAATGTATAATTTTTGTGCTTCTGATACGGATGAATGCCATTTGAAAAATGCATCACTGTTGCCATCTCTGTTCCTGTGGAATGGCGCAGTGTTTCCGCTGAGGTTGATGGTGCCTTCTTCCTCCAGTATCCGTATCCACACACAGTGCAAAGCCTACCTCCTTGTTCATAACAGAGCTGGAATGTCAGCACTGTCTCTTTAAAGGCAGAGACGGTCGGTTATATTTTTGAAGTCCCTCTTCTGTTCAAGGAGGGGGGGGGAGTGGGGGGTTGGGGGCAAGTACTGTTTCTTGCAAATGAAAACAGATTGGACTGGTTATAGAAGAGGGCCTGGTTTTGGTTATACTGGAGCCAGTCGTACTGTGTGAATGCCATACCCCCCACCACCACCACCCTTAGCTGGGTTTACAGTCTTTGACATGTTTTTTCCAGCATTACTCTCTTGAGTGGTCTTTTTTTTAGCTTCCATGTTTTTTTTTTCCTTTTTTGTGACTGGGAATTAAACAGGAGAAAAATGTATTCTAATCTTGATTAGTGCAGTTGGTTCATTTTTTTCTGTCAAGTTAAAATTTTTCTGAAGAAGAGACTGCCTCCTCGGGATGTGTGTTTCAAATGAATGCCTTTTATTGGAGAGTTTCTTCAAGATTAAGTTGAGTTGTATTGTTATTGTGAGAAAGAAGTTCTCTTTAAAATTCTGTGAACTTCTGATATCAAGTATTTAAAAGTCCATTAATGCTATCCAGACAGTACACTGACTAAACTAAACAGGCACAGCCTTGTTGCTGTTTGCACTGGAGTGTGCTATTGTTGCAACCTCTCCTGCAGATCAAAATCTACTTTATTCCGCTTATTAATTACAGACACACCTTTCCATTTTCCCGGATATATTTTTGCCATTCTCCCCACCTTTGCGTGTTCTTTCCTCTGCCTGCAAATTGCTTTGTTAAGGAAATTTGTTTTCTGAAATAACATTTGTGTATGGAGAGTGCTCTTTAGTCAACAAGAATCCAGAGGAAACGCGGTGATTGTGTAATTAGTCCATTATTGCCGGCGGTTCCCCTTGTTTAGGAATAGCGAGCGGGCCAGGGTACAAAAGCTGGCACAATTATTGAGTGCATTCGGTACGCCTGATTACGTTTTACAGGTGCTTGTTAAAAGGGAGGTTCACACTCTGCAAACGCCGGTGGAGGAGCGTTCTTGAGCAGCAACAGGAGCACACCCCGTCTGCCTGTTTGGGTTTTTCCTGCTCGTCCCCGAAGCAGGGGAGCGCAAGGGCATTAGGATAAATGGTGTTACTGTCTCCTGTCAAACGCGACATTCAGACGCGGCTATCAGCGCCTTATAAGGCCCGCTGGAACAGAGCGTCCCCCTTCCTCATCTGGTCTGGATCTGTGCTGCAGGGCCAACCGGACCCCCTTCCCTCAGCTTCAGACAGACCGTACTGTATAAACACCGAGCGCTCTGCCAAAAAACGTGCCCTGGCTTTGCATCAGCCACAGGTCTCCTGCTAAAACCACCTCCCACCGCCGCAATCGATTAGGCCAACATCAATAAGTAGATAAGGATAAGGCCAGGTAGTATTACACAGATCGGAATGTTATGACTTGGAATTTTGTAGTTCCTCTTTTTTTAATGAAATGTACTGTTTCCATTTTAGCCTTGTTTTTTTGCTATTGAATCCTAGACTTAATTTTCCTCTTCCTTGAGAGGGCGCAGGGTTTGTGAATCTTATTTATTTATTTAGTGGACGAGGCAGACAGGGATGTGTTTTAACACTTGGAAGAGTCCGAAGGCACCGAGGCAGGTTGTGACAGGAAAAGTAGCTGGTTGATCCATCTGTCCAGGGATCCATCTGTGTACCGACTGTTTGCGGCACAATTTTAGCTCATATTCTAAACACCCAAGCTCTAGCAGTGTGCACTGTACCTCATACCACCCATGCCACCCCTACCACTGATGTTGGCGCTGCACTGGAGAGTGCAGCGCATGCGGTAATGTAGTTATGTAATGTGCTGCAGGGAAATGCAGTTTCTGTGACGGGGTTTTTTTTCGGCGTGCGCGTTGCGGCGGAGAGCGTCTCGTAGTTTGCGCTTACCCTTGAACGCCGCGCCCCTCACTCGGCGTGGCCCCCGTCGGGGAGGGGAGAGACGCGTCTCATTACATCCGAGTTTGAGGGGATCCCGGTGAGACGGGAGGGGAGCTTACGGCGAGAACATCCTCCAGGAGCTCCCACTTGGCCGATTCGCTCTGGACTCACTTCCTTAAGGAGGAGAGAAAGATCATCCAAAAAGTCTGTTCGGTCCTATTCCCGTGCAAATCGGGCTTAGAAGGTGTTTACTCAGGCTGCATCCATCGTGTCTCAATGGGTTTTTTTTTTACCCTATTTTCTTAACGCTCACAGTTGAAGCAGTGACAACGAGATACACAGTGAGCTAGCATACATCATTAGCCTTCTAAAAACGCTGCCTTCAAAGGACTGCATGTTGTACAGAGTTAATTGGGTTAGCTGACACCAGAGGAGATGATATCGAGGCATTTAAATGCAATTACTAGGCGGAAATTGTGGTGAGACGGTGAGGTGCGACTGGTGCAGGTGAAAGTTAGCAGGTGATCTGGCCAACCGCTAACCCACGTGTCGTGGGATTAGTCCGGCACCGAGCGGGGGATTATCCCCCGCCAGGCGTTTCCTGTCTCCCCAGGTCTTGAGTGGACCCAGGCATGGGATAAACCCAGTCTGGCATTCTTGCTTCTAATCCCTCTAATTTGTTAACGTGACACATGCTTTCCCAAATGCTGCCTATGCTCTGACGTCCCGTAGGCCAGCTTCTCTTACTGCATACTGCAACTAAACACAGCCACCAAAGCAAGCTGGGGTTCGCTTTAGTGCTATTGTGCTCAAATCTCTCAGACAAATTTTCCTTGACTTGGAATGGTTGTCCAGCAATTCCTCAATGCACAACACAGCTCTAGGTGAGTCCCATCACTTGCTCTTGGAGTGTGTGACCGAGGACAGTTCAGAATAGCCGCAGCTATGCGTTGACGCTTAAATAATAGCCTTCTTTGTCACACGGCAAATGAGATGTTACAAGAAGAGAAGTCCTCTTCCGTTTTGACCCTCTCGGCCACGGATTTCTGACACATGGACTTCAAAACATTTAAAAGTCTTGACTCTCTTGAACCCTCAGGCCCATTTCCAGTGGCCTGCCATTATTGGAGAAAATTGCTTAATTCCTTTCACAACACTGCCATGTTACAGTCACTCCGCTTTGGCAATGGACTTAATTCATTCTGATTTGGCTAAGCTGTTCAATGTTAGTTTAAATTCATAAAAATAATGCAGGATCCCCCCTTCCCCACCCTGCTAATCCTCTATTCTCTTAATCACATGTGAGAAGATGGGCCTGAGCAGCTCCAAGTGTTCTGAGATAGTTTGTCATGTGTCCAAATGGGATGAGTGCCTTTGAGGAGAGAAAGAAAATCACAGATTAGAATACAAATGTCAGTTCTAATACTCATACATTCTAACTCACAAAAATGAAAACAAATAATACCTCCCAAAATTATGACATGAAACAGTGCTGTGAATGTGTTTTCTTGCTACGTGTTGTGTTGGACACACTTTGATTGAATCCACCAGTTAGTAGGGTGCTGTTAGGTTTATGTCAGCCTTTTTCCCCCCGTGTGATCATGTAATTGCCCCTGCTCGTTTGTCAATGAAAGACCAGTGATTGTCTCAAACATTAAATTTAGCTAACACGTAACTAAATTTGCAGAACACGTTGATATTTATGATCTGGAAGTGTTATGCAACTTTTTATGCCTTCCATAGAATGTATGTGCACATGCATGTTATTTTGATTTTTGGTTATATTTTTAATTAAGATTTGTGTGTGGGCCCTATTTTATAATTACATTGCACACTTCAGGAACCCCGATGAGAGGTATAAAATGCTTTTAAACGGTTTTGTTAAAAAAAGCAAAAATACATTTAGGAATAAACAACTTGTGTATGACATGGTAGAGGTGACTGTCCTCATATAAACACACTTCAACAACACAGACGAGAAGAGAGAAAATACAAGCAGTGTGCATTTTTATTCCTTGGTGCTGAAGCTGTCCGGTGAAGGATTTGGACAGTCTGAAGAGGAGAATGCAAAGCAGATGTTGGCAATGGGAAATCTGTGTGCGCTGTCCATTCCAGGTCTCAACTAGTATGTCAAACAGGCTGTAAAAAACAGCTGCTTCCAGATTCCTTTGCCTCATTTACACTTAGTAAATCACCCAGGATCCCCTTCACCGCAATGGAGAGCTTGTCCCCGTATGAGATCCAACCCCCAGTCACTGTCTGCAAAGCCCACTGTTGCTACGCATGTCCAAAATATGTTGATCTTTTGACACTGCCACATGAATACTCTGATTCGAATCTGAATATTTCACAAGTGACGCCATGTCCTTGATGTTACCCCCAGAGACTAAACTTTTCAAACAGGGGACAAAAACCTTATATACAGGTGAGAGTCAATGCGTGTGTGAGTATGGGTACATGCATGTGTTCATGTGTCTGTCAATCACCTACTAAATGTTGACTTGTGCTTTATGAGATGGCTCAACACAATGCTGTGTGTATATCGCACATAAAAAAGCTGATGTATAAATAATGATAGAAATACAAGCAGGGACATGTACATATGTGTTCAATGAAAGTAAATTTCAGCCAGGCACATGGTGCTTCTCTCAGCTTTGCTTGCAGTAGCACAGTGCCTGATTTGCATGTAATTGTTGCCTCCGATTTGCTATGATAGTCATAAACAAGACATTAGCAATTCAAGGTGAGGAATTAGAAGCTTCTGGGACTTGCAGATCACACACATGGTAATGAAGCCCCGGCTTAATAATGCAAGAAATGTCAGGAAACTTTCGACAAGTGCAGCGAACGGGAGAAAGGCACCTCGTGCCTCCAGCCCGTGTCATCTTTGTTCTAAATGCAAATCAGTTGTCGTGACATTGACTCCGTAGAATGTACAGCATTCTAAACTTGAACCCTAGGAGCCGGCAGTCAGTCCTCCGGGTGGCCGATGTTCCAGACCTTGCTGAACGCATGCAAAGGCTTCTGTTCCCCTCAGTGCCTTGTAAATAATATGACCCCAGTATTGATTTGCTCTTTTGTTTTCATCAGTATTTTTTTTTTGCTATAACTGTAGATAAATTTCCTCGGTGGACAGGGAACCAGGGGAGGAAAATGGGGAGAAAAATAGGATATAGAAATCAGTATGGATTTGGGTTTGAAGGTAACGGAAATTTAATCTCGGTCTTAATAATTTAAGCACCTTAGTGTGAGAAATTCAGGCAGTTCAAAGGAGATGGGACTGGCTTAAAGAAGCAAGGTTCTAACACTCTGGAAATTCCAAGGTTATCTGAGTAAGCTCTGGTTAACAGGATGTCCAGTTTTGAAGTAGGATTTGGGGGATTTTCTGACCAGCACTCCCCACCTCCTCCTACTCCCTACACA
Source organism: Megalops atlanticus (assembly GCA_019176425.1). Taxonomy (NCBI): domain Eukaryota; kingdom Metazoa; phylum Chordata; class Actinopteri; order Elopiformes; family Megalopidae; genus Megalops; species Megalops atlanticus. Next base: position 24,211,126 of record CM032887.1, on the reverse strand, counting down.
CACACACACACACACACACACCCCTCTCTACCATTTTCAGAGGGAAAAGCTGGAGCCACCAAAAATACCTTTAAATGTTAATATGTTAATTATTTCAGGCTAAGGGAATAAACATTTCTCATGATTAGGAGGCCGGGAGGGTCTGAGGCCCATATCCCACCTGAATGGATGGATGTATGGAATTCTTGTGCAATGATTTCATTGGTCAATGAAGGAATGTGCTGCAAGCTCCTGTACAAACACAGACTCTCTAAAGTTCCATAAGATATGTTTGGCTCATCGCTGTATGAGCCAAACTTATCTTATGGTAATCAGTGTAACAAAATCTTTTTGTCTTAGTTTGATCAGGCTTTGGATGGTGGTCTTTATAAACTAAGATTTGTAAATTAATTTAGTAATTTGTGAGGCCTGTGGATCAGAACTGGGTCTAAAATAGGATCTCCACAGAAAGTAGATTCCGTGGTAATTATGTGTGCAGTATGTGTGTATCATTAAAGTCACATAATCTCCCTGTCGGAATTTTTGATGTGTAGAAGTTTGGTTGGAGATGTTAGTAATTGCAATAGTGCTATTTCATAATCAAATGTAAACTTTGGCGTATTCTAAAGTGTCTTTTATAATCTAATGAATTCTTCTCCATCATCAGTACAGTGTAGACTGAAAAAAGATTGAGGTTTGCCTATATCACAGGAATCAATGACCGAAGGTTATATGCAGTGCTTTCAGTTTCGATTTGACTTGACAGATGCTGCCCTAAGTAGCTATGGCTGAATGCAGTAAAATAGATTATTCTGAATCACTCTGCAAAATGCAAGGGGTTGAGAACTTTTTTTTAGAACAATTAGCCTCTCACTTTTATTTTTTCAGATTCCCTACTAAGCATGACAAATAGAGGCTGGTGGTTTTGCAATAACAAAGCCCTGGCATACATTTGTCTTATTTGGTGAAGCGCAGAGGGGAGGAAAAAGAATGTTATAATTTGATCGCCTCAACACTTGTGACATTAATCGCAAAGTGTCTGGCTATTGGCACTTCCCCTGTAATTGAACATGCAGAGGTAAACCTGTTTCCCTCACAGTGCAGTACAGCCTCCCATAATAGCCATGATTTAATTTAGCTATTTAACCTGTAATTCCAGCAATATTTATTGAAGAGCGAGGGGAGAAAATTGGGCCATTAGGCGCTGAGGATGAATACATTGAGATGAAAATGAACACTCCTAACTGGTAGTTGACCTTCGCATTTTGTAGCAGTTTTTATTAGCGCGGGCCACAGTAATTACTGCAAATTGAATCATAGTGAAAACTGAAATCATTCCATAATGAGCATTTTTATTCGTTATTGCACTTTCCAGCTATGCTCTGAAGTATGACGTCTCAGTGCTCAGCTCGAAAGCCTCCTGGTTTGCTGTCTGCAGCTGGGCTCAGTGCTAAATTAACAGCCGTAGTTATTTATTTTGATGCATTTGGTGAACGGTGTCAAACGGCTCCCCTATAACGCTACGCCATACAATCACCGTCAGTATAAAATGCATCTTTTCCATAATAGTTATAGTGCATTTTAACAGCAATGTGATTATTTTTTGTTTGTTTGGGATGTAGATGGAATATGTTCCCAGCTATCCTTAAACACCCGTCATCCTTTTTTTTCAGATGGCTTTTTTTTTTAGTGGTGCCAATTTATTTGTATCCATTGTCTTTTAACGACATATGGCACATCCTGTAAGACGTGGTGAGATGCAAATTCGGGGGAGTCTGACTTTAAATTAGGCAGCGACAGTGACATGAGCCTTTTGAAGAGCGCACATCACAGTATTCCGGGGAGAAACAGTGGGGAGCCCCACAATGCCGAGCGCTTTCACCACCCACCTATTCCTTACAGTACAATAGCATTCATCATCCCGGGCCCGGGCCTACTGTATGCACACGGCTCTCAATTACAATTCCATCTCACTGTCCATGCTCCTCAAAAAAAGAAATATAGGTAAATTAGGGGCTGAATGAAAATCATCCAATAATTTAAAGAAGAAAAAAAAGCAAATGACACCTGCATTTGTATTTTTTTCTCAAATGCGGTTATTGTGTGCACATTATAGGATGTACGCCGTGCGCATCCATACAGACGCATCTGCATATACGCACAGAGACGCACGTGCGGATGATGCGTATGCGCGTGGGCGTATCTGTCTGCACATCGCCTCGCAGCCGAGCGTGTAATAATTTTTATTAATCCACCAGATTCAGATGGACAAGTATTTGCCTGACAATTACGGATCCGTTTGATGCGCTCATCTGGCTGAATGGAGCCGGGGCGATTGTTTGCAGTGGAACTGTATGGTTCTTGCAGCAAGACGTCAGTTGTGATTGAGGCTACAGCTGGGCCTCACTTGGGTCCCCTCTCAGCAAACAGCAGCTTGAGTTCTAATTAATGAGACATACGTCTTTCTGTATATCTTACGGAAGAGGGTCCAACTTCGTTTTGAAGCATTGCGTCCGCATGAATAATTGTTCCAGGGAAGCGTCATCTCGAAATCGTAGTGTGTAGTCCCTCTGAATTATCATTAAGGGCGGACTGTGCTTAATCAACATTAAATGACCAAGAATGTATCAGGAAAGATTTGCAAGAATATACAGTCGTAATAACAGCCTATTTCTCGATAAAGAGGCCCATGATGCATGGGCTTACTTTTATGCCTATAGCAGCAAGACATTAATTCTTATATACTTTTATTTTTCTCAAATGGTTCAGTATAATCTACACAAACTGAATAGTAAATGCTCAATTTCTAACTTAACCTAAAACCTTTTAATGTATGTCATTACCTCAAATATTTTATATTTTATTGACCTAAAGAAATTGCCTATTGTTTATTTATCATCCAATGCATTATATGCTTTTTATGAATATATATTTAAATGCATACATTGTTGCAATGTAGTAATTGTTTTTTATATTTTGTTTTAATAAACTGAGCTGTACAAAGTATGTGTAGCGAAATCACCTGATGTGTCTGTCGTCAGCATCTCAGAAGTTCCCACCTTCCAGAATGTTGATCATAACTAGCGCTTTATACTTTATAAAATTGTGTTTCTCTTCTGTAAAACGTGGCACAAAAGTGTTGAGGAGAATACTTTGGTTATTGAGATATTGTATGGTTAAAGAAATAACAGTTCAAGGGCCTTCCCTTGAGATATTTATATCTCAGTATCTTGTAAGTGTTGAAAAGCCCTCCAGATTGTGCCTGATAAGGACGCATAGTGTCCTCTATGTAAATTACTGGAAATTCTGCTTTTTATTCCACTTCTTGTTTATTTTTTATTTAATTGTATTCTATTGTAGAAGCCTGTTTTGTAAGACAGGTTGGAAATATTCTGGCATTATTAACATGTCAAATATACGTATGAACCATAAAAATGTTTATCTTATGTTTATTTTTTTTTCAGTGATCAAATGCAGCTCAGTGGGGGAAACAGATGCAGTTTCGTTTAGTGGTGTCACATTGCAATGCAACTATTTAAATTAATCAGTGCAGCATTGCTGACTGTGCATGTCAGTAACTGTACTTTTCTTTATGCATTTTAACATTTGCAGTTCAAGATGATAAAAAATGCATTCTATCAGAATTTTGTTTTCTCTGCCTAATTAATTGCCCTTATCCTGTCTGAGAAAAAGAAACAAAAATTTTCTTACAGTGGGAAAAGTATGAATTCATATTTGGGAAGCCTTTTCTGTTAAATGTACTTTTTTTAGAAGCCACTTTTACAGTAGGATGCTAGTTTCTGCTTGGAGGAAATCGTGGACTGTCATACTGTACATTACAGAGAGCCAGAGATGGACTCCCATTAGATCGAGTGTGCTACCGTACACTAGTGATTTTTTTCTCCCTCTCTTTTTTCCCCCCTTCTCTCTGTAAGCCATCCAAGAGCTTTCCTGCCAAGGCTCTGTGTGAACCACAGCCAAACAAAACACAGGCAGCCTTCCAGCCCAACGCGGCACGCTTCCACTAATAGAGAGAGAAAGGCTTCCAGACCTAACACGCTACTTACAGGACGGCAGAATTCTTTACGCTAGATAATAGCTTAATGACAGCCTAAATGAAGTCCCCATAGTAAAAACCAATGTCAGCAAATGAGCACCTCATTAAGGGATGCAATATCCTTTTTTCCCTTCGATTTAGAACCGGGCTTTATTGTGTGGAAATCAGAATTCCAAGAGATTTTTGGCCCTTTGTCCCCACGATTACAATTTGGTTCGGCTGCTTTCTTTGAGCATCTTTCGCTTTTAAGACAACAAAAACAAAAGAAACTCTGGCTTATAATGACAATAAAATGTCAATCTGCCAAATAAACAGAAATAAAAAAATGCCTTTTTTTTTGCACACCGACAACTAAAATGATGCGGAGTAATGATTCTGTGGTGTTATTTTAATCTCATGAATGGGACAAATAACAATTGAGTCCCAACAGTGGCACAATGCGACTGTAGATGTTTTTGCAAAATGATTTGAGAACAAATGCAACAAAGGCCCAATTTAGCATTTTCCCCACTTTGCTTTTCAATGACAGACAAAGCTGAAAAAAATGACAATTTTTATAATTGGTGAAATCTGTCAAAATACCTATTTAAATGTTAAAAAATGGAAAGAATTCCTTGGTTTGTTTGTCAGTTGCGGAAACAAACCAAGCACGTGAAATGTGCTGTAAACTATTTACCTCAGTTCGCGCTAACACTATTGTACCGTCCCTATTTGATTGCGGATTGGTTACTCCCATTAAGGGCTTCAATCTCCTTGCCAAATGATAAGCGTGAAGACATATTTGAGGACGTTTGTCATCTCTTCTGATGTGCATTTAAACCCTGGATTCGCTTGCACAGTATTTGAAACTGCCTGTTTAGGAACCTAAGATCGTTATTAGGAATAATTTCTGGTTAATTGAATCAAGTCCTACATGGCGTGAAGCCATGCCATAGATGACACAGGCACAGTGGCGTTTTCAATTTTCCTCATCCAAACAGCTGGTTCACACTGTGAAAATGTTGTCTTGGAAAACACAGTCATGATTCTTCTTTCTTTTTCAGAATACGGCCTGCAATGTACTGATATCTTATATTAACTGAAGCACTGTCTTGAAAATAAAGTTATATTATGTGCACAAATTTATGTGCATTTGTAATTTTAAAGGGTGTGCCTGGAAAAGCCTTCCTTGCTGCTTTAAAAGCAGTGTCTACATCATACGGACTTCCTGCTCTGTGTGAGAGTTTGTGGAAGATCCCAGTGCTTACAGTACATGTTTACCCGTGAGATTGTGTGTGTGTGGTGTGTGCGCATGTGTGTGTGTTTATGTATGTGTGTGTGGTACGAGCGTGTGTGTGTGTGTGTGTGTGTGTGTGTGTGTGCGTGTGTGTGGCTGCAGGAGTTAAAAACTGTAGAGCCCCACACTGTCTCACGGCACAGAAAGGCATCCACCCCAGCAGTGGCATCACTGGAAGAAGTGCCGCAGGTTTTTCTCTCCCTCTCTCCTTCCTCTTTCTCTCTCGGTCTCTCTCTCTCTCTCCTCTCCCTCCCTCCTTCTCTCTTGCTCTCTCCTCTCTGTCTCTCTTTCTCTCTCTCTCTCTTTCTCCCTTTTTTCATATGGAAATGTGAAATAATGGGGTGATTAAATAGAGCTGTATATTAAAGTACAGCTGACATTAGAATTAGCATAATGTGCTCTCGCCTCGGGCTGCATACTTTATTTGCCATCTGCGTCGGACTCCAATCCCCCCGGGAGGGCAGACGCTGAACAGTTCTCAATAAACTCATGCCCGAGTCCCTTTATCGTGAGGAGAAATACCATTTCAGGCAGCGAGCATTGATTCGTCTTAATTGTGGGGCAGAAATGAACATTCGGCCCCCCGATGACTTTTGTTGGTCTGTGAGAAGTTCAGCTAGTACAGTACGCTTTCACGCCCCAGCAGTTAAACCAGAAACAAGAGCGAGAGACAGACAGAGATATAGAGCAGGAGAGAGGAGGAGGATCAGCCTAGTAAAAGTGCCGTTGTTGTTTTCTTGGGCCCTGTGTGTGTGTGTGTGTGTGTGTGTGTGTGTGTGTGTGTGTGTGTGTGTGTGTGTGTGTGTGTGTTTTTCATGGAGCATTAGTCCTTTGAAAGCCTTGGCCATAAAACAAAAAGGGGAGGGGCCTGCATGGCTGTAGCTCTCAGAAGGCCCAGTAAACACAAAGGGCGGCTATTGTCTACAAGCGTATGCTCTGTCCACTGTAATTAAGTCAAAGGGTTTACAACACAAAGTCTGACTGCAGATGTGAACAGCTGTTTTGCCCCTTCTCTCCTTTACAGACATCTAGAAGAGATGGTAATTTAGCAGTGATTGCATTTACCAAGAGACTTTTCTAAATGCATTTGTTAAATAGTTTAATGTTGGTCGGGCCCGATTTGAAAGATTTCTGCAAAGTGTACTAGGTTGAACCTCCCTCTGTGCAGACACACATATAGCAATAATTTGAGAGACTGTAATGTTAAAGACTACGCTAGTCATGCTGGTTCTAAAAATCTTCATTTCACATCACACTGTAGGAATCCCTAAACAGCACTTACATTTAACTGTAGACAATTTGCCCTAAATTATCTCTGTGTGGTTGAACATACTTTTTAAGTTAAATTTGAGTTTTATGTTGCTCAAGGTCAAAATACCATGCAGGTACATGGGTTTTGACAGCCCTAGTTACATTACTGTATTAGCATTTTCAGATACTTCAATATTGTTTGGGACATGCGCCATAAGAAACGCATGGGAAAGGCAATTACACATGCTCTAAAGATGAGAGTTTTTCCCCTGCAAATTAATTTGCAGCGAGTTCACATTCAAAACAAAACACCATGCTGAAATTTTGCGTCGCTTTCTACTATAAGTCATTCAGTTGATTGCGTAACATACATTAATTACGGTTGAGACTTGATGCCCTGTCATGAGATTTGATGCTCTGTCAGTAAATGCTTTGAAATTGCATTCACATTTTCCAAAACACTTGTAAACCTCCAAGATTAGTAGCTGTTATCTGACAATGTTTATTTGATTATCCATAGTGAAATGGCTGATCAGCATTATCATATATTGGTAGTAATTGTGGTGGTTTTGCGCTATAAATCATATGGGCATACTTTTTTTACCAGCAAATTATACAGCCCACAATATATCTTAAAATAAAAAAACCTACACACAAGATAATTTTGTGTATGAACAGTATTATGCTCTCCTCACCACAAACCTCTCTATGATGCTGCTGACTGTAACATTCTCAGAACTGTAACTTTCAGTGACGGCCACATGCATAGGAATGACTGAACTGAACCGCTCAGTCATCTCTGACAATAGCCACTGTAAAAAAAGTTCATCCTGAAGTGCTTCCTCATCCGGGGCTCCTCTGAACTTAACGTGTGCTCGCGGTAGCTGCCGGCACACAAATGCATAACCGAATCAAATACCCAAACAATTATTGCAGCATGTGTTTTCCTTCATCTTCTAAATTGCCACATTAGGTCAGAACAGCGAGCTTTCATTTAATAAATAAATGAAACTCGTTTTCCGAGTGCACAATTACCATTTCCAGTGTGTTTTTATAACAATCCCCCAGGACTGTCGCAGACTCTGTTTAGCATCCTTTTCTAGTGAATACGCTGTATATCGCTGCTTGTTTGCGCGGCAGCTGTAACGAGTCCCCTTTGCATTGCAGAACCTGTGTTACATTGCGGCGGCATCATCAATTAGTCATGTGTAGTTAAAGGTACAGAGCTCTGAGAAGGTAAAGAACTGATACTCGTCGCTTTGCGGAGTAGCAGCGTGAGGCTTGATCGTGGGTAAAATTCTCCACACGCGCTCGCTGTTCTTATGAATCTCTGAGGGAGTGCAAATGAAGACAAACATACAGTTAGGGTCACTGTGTTTTTTTGTTTTTGGTGTTGTTTTAACTACAATGTTGTTTTTATAAACACGGGTTTTGCCTGATGTGTATAGTTATGTCTTCATCTCACACTGGATATACTGTGAGGTAACACCACATCTGAATATTCCACTAAACCGTACTTTGTGCCCAAAATGTATTCTGACTGTCCCAAAACAAGATAGTGTCTCTGAAATCCCTCTCAGCCAATGAGTGCACAGTCAATATTTGAGCCCCTTCCATATGCGTTATAATTATTTCAGCCAGCTCTCTCCGTGCACAATTAAATGAAAGAGATGGGTAAAGGGGTTGTGCTACTCCTGGGATTCTAATAATAAAATGAGTGGAATAGATGTGCGGGGAAAAAAATCTCCCTGAATAATCCACAAAGGAAGGAAAAAAAACTGCAGTATAGCCATCTGCAGTAATTGATTAATTTTGTGAGGCTGAAGTGACATGGAATGCCTGCAGGCCGTATTTTAAATACCAGTGACTTAAATACTAAATAACAACCTTAGACCAGTAATAATTTACTCACAGCCTTTTTCTGCCTTTTTTTAATTTTTCATTCTTTATTAGAAACCATTCATCTTGATGTGCACCATTTTTTTATCTGTTTTTTATTTGTTTCCTGGAGCAGAAAAAGCTTTTATTTGCTAGTGATAAAAATGCCTTAAATAGCAGTTTAAGTTGAATTTCTTCAGTATGGAAGCATATTACTTGGCATTGCAGACTTGGGAAGGATTAAGTCCCTTCCGCCATTGGGAGTGTTGTGAAGGCGTTTGGCTGCTAAAATAATTCAGCGATTTGTAAAGATGCCGATTAAACACTTCTTAAATCATGCATATAGTGTCCCCACAATGTTAGCCCATGCTAGCAGACTATGGAAATGTGCGCATTAAGAATATGAAAAGCATGTCCCATTCATGTGACAACATGATGTGCAAGATAGTTCCCAGGCCCAAAGTATTAGGCAAATTGAGAGCTGCACCGAATGTCTGAGCAGGAGAAAGAGGACTGGGATATTCATGGCGATAAAAGATTATAAGGCATACAGTAACATATTTGATGGTATTGAATGTATTTGTATCTTACGTGACAAGAACAGCACACTTTGATGTATGCTCATTAATTCAGAGTGCACATAAACCCATTGCCTTACCTTTTTGTCATCGCTGTTTTCCCCAAATCAGTTTTATAATGTTTTTACTTTGAATTTATATGATTGTTTTTGGACTCAAGGATATATAAACCTGTATTTACAGTGAAACCAGACATTGTGAATGTGTGAATTTAGACATCACATGTTATACAACAAATGTATTTTTAATGAAATAAAGACATTTAACATGTATTTGGATTTCAGATTAAACAAACAGTCAAGTTTAAATGAAAGTGCAAAATTTTCTCTTAGATTTCTTTTTGTACTTTTCTTATAGGTAGAGATGAACCCTCAAGCTACATATGCACAACATGCAAGCAGCCGTTTACCAGCGCCTGGTTCCTCCTCCAGCACGCCCAGAACACGCACGGGATCCGCATCTACCTGGAAACCAACCACTCCAACAGCTCGCTAACCCCGAGGATCACCATCCCTCCCCCCATGGGAGCCGAGTCCATACCCCAGTCCACCCTCACCAACTTCCTGGGGGACAACAACCCTTTCCACCTCCTGCGGATGACTGGACCCCTCCTCCGCGAGCCGCCGGGCTTTGTGGAGAACCGCCTGCCCAGCACGCCCCCCTTCGTCAGCCCGCCGCCCCGCCACCACCTGGACCCCCACCGCCTGGAACGCCTTAGTGCCGAGGAAATGGGTTTAATCTCCCAGCATCCCAGTGCCTTCGAGAGAGTAATGCGCCTGACGCCCATGGCAATAGAGTCCCAGTCGATGGATTTCTCCCGGCGACTCCGAGAGCTGGCCGGGAACACCAACTCCACCCCTCCGCTCTCGCCGAGCCGCGCCAACCCTATGCACCGTCTCCTCAACCCCAACCCCTTTCAGCCCAGCCCCAAGTCTCCCTTTCTGAGCACCCCGCCACTGCCGCCCATGCCGCCCAACAGCACCACCCCTCCCCAACCCCAGGGCAAGACCAAGTCCTGTGAGTTCTGCGGGAAGACGTTCAAGTTCCAGAGCAACTTGGTCGTGCACCGGCGGAGCCACACGGGGGAGAAGCCCTACAAATGCCAGCTGTGTGACCACGCTTGCTCCCAGGCAAGCAAGCTTAAGAGACACATGAAGACGCACATGCACAAGTCCGGCTCCATGACCGGGCGGTCTGACGATGGCCTGTCCGCCACAAGCTCTCCGGAGCCGGGGACCAGCGACATCGTCGGGGAGGGGATGAAAAACAGAGACAGGGACTTCCGGGGTGAAGGCATGGGACCAGAGAATGAAGAAGAGGAGGAAGAGGAGGAGGAGGAGGAGCTAGAGAATGAGAGTAGGCCAGAGTCGAATTTTAGCATGGACTCAGAGTTCAGTCGCAATCGGGAGAATGGCTCCAAGCCCCCACTTGATGAGAAGGCCCTATCTCTAGGCAAGATTGTAGAAAACGTAGGTTTAAGCACTATACAGCAGTACAATAACTTGATAGTTGACAATCGGAAAAGGCTCCCCTTCTCCAAGAGGAGCTCGGAAGGGCAGCGAGACACAGGAGATGAGGACTCGGTGGTGGGAGAGATGGACCAGGTGGAGCGGGCGACAGTGAACGGTAGGAACTGTGGCTCAGGTGACTCTTTCTCAGGCCTGTTTCCTCGAAAGCCCACCCCAATCACCAGCCCCAGTCTGTCCAACTCCTCGGCCAAGAGGATCAAGATCGAGAAAGACCTGGACATGCCTCCCGCCCCCCTCATCCCATCTGAGAATGTCTATTCCCAGTGGCTGGTGGGCTATGCAGCATCACGGCACTTCATCAAAGACCCCTTTCTCGGGTTCACCGACTCCAGACAATCTCCGTTCGCCACGTCTTCTGAGCACTCCTCGGAAAACGGCAGCCTCCGCTTCTCCACCCCGCCCGGGGACATGCTGGACGGGGGCCTCTCAGGTCGCAGCGGGACAGCCAGCGGCGGCAGCACCCCTCACCTCGGAGGGGGTCCCGGACCTGGCCGGCCCAGCTCCAAGGAGAGCCGCAGGAGCGACACCTGCGAGTTCTGCGGCAAGGTCTTCAAGAACTGCAGCAACCTGACGGTCCACCGGCGCAGCCACACGGGAGAGCGCCCCTACAAGTGCGAGCTGTGCAACTATGCCTGCGCCCAGAGCAGCAAGCTCACCCGCCACATGAAGACGCACGGCCAGCTCGGTAAGGAAGTGTACCGCTGCGACATTTGCCAAATGCCCTTCAGCGTGTACAGTACCCTTGAGAAACACATGAAAAAGTGGCATGGAGAACATTTGATGACGAACGAGGTAAAAATTGAACAAGCAGAGAGAAGCTAAGCCAGTTTCCTATTCCTCCTCGCCACTTCTTGAATAAAGTGGGTAGCTGGATATTCTTTTTTTCCTAAATATTGATTTTGGGTTAATTTTATGTTTTGCCTAAGAAACTGCCACCTGAGAAAAACAACAACAGAAAACTAAATAAAACACCAACAAAAAAAAACAGTAACAGGAAGTTAAAATTAAAGCCGGCCTAAACTGCCTCATTTGGCATTGCATTTTTAAACAATCTATCAGAGGATGAATTAAGCAGTAACATACTTGGAGCCTTTTTAACTGTGCAATAATTTCTGTATTTATTGGATTTTTGTAATATTTTGGCATGTGCAGGTACATTTTTATTTCTTCATTTTTTTTTTTTTGTTTTTCATTTAATTTTGATGGCTGGGATTTTATTTTTTAAACCCAGATGATATCCTGAGATTTTTTTTAGTAAAACAATACAATTGTTATAAAATAATCTTTAGGCCGCTGCTTTTAGACAATTGTATATTTAAGCTACTCGTGTAATTTCTTGAGGAGAAGCCGAACTGAATCTTCAAATTTGAACGCAAAACTAAGAAAGCTATTTTGTGTTTGTTATAAGTAATAGGCTAAGAGCGGACAACAATCCTTTAAAGTTGTAGCATGTACTGATTTTAAATGTATCAATCTAATTGGGTATGTAGCACTGAATGTCAGCTTTGACAGTAAAACAAGGGGGATTTGAGTTCAGATCCTTTAGAATACATAAATTATGATACAGATATAACTGTAAAAACAAAGGCAGCTGCTTCTAGGTACCAAGTACCGAAACAGACAACGCTATCACATAAATTTTGCTTGTGTATCGCCATACAGGTCCTCTAATTGGTGTGCATTCAAACTGTTTACATTGATACAAACTAACCCCATAGTGTCAACATGTACATGCTTAATTAATGCAAGTACTGTAGTTTTTACATTCTGAATTATGTTGAATCTTACAGTTGTAGGAAGCTACAGTAACACTGGCCATATAACCACATGAACGTGGAAAGCTAAACATCTCAGGATCAGTTGAATGGCCTACTGTTTTATTTGATAAGTGAGATCCATTCATTTACCATCATTCAGCAGAGCAGTTTTACACAATTTCATCATGCCTAGGGGATCATTTTTCATAGTTGTTTTCTGTACACTGCCAGGTCTCTATTACAACTCATGGTTTCACTGAAAATTGTAAGTTTTTTACATTTTTGTTGTTAAATCTCCTTACAGAACAGTAATCCTGAGCAAAGAATGAAACAATTTTAAAATAAATTGAAAACATGTGAAAGCAGTAAATGCATTGAACTGCATGTCTACCACTCACACATGTACAAGTTGCATATCAGACAGTTCAGACAAGTATAAATTATTCCAAATCATTACAGTATTTCTTCTTTTCTTGCATTAATACAGTACTCCTGATATTTATGATTACCATTTGTAATTTGCTCATGTCATGGATTGCCTTGTATTATTTTTGAAAGGGGATGGTTCATTTTCTCAGACAGTTCATTCATTGTGTATGTCACCTCTTTAACCAGACATATTGGTAAAAAAAGATCAAAGTCAATTATGAGATACTCTTTTGCATTCTGAAATCATGTTTGTTTGTAATTTCACTTGAATACAGCTTTTGCCCTATGCATTTTTTAGATTTGTCTATAGATCATAAAAATAATTTATATTGTACAGTAAATCTGATTAATTAGTGTGCCATAGTCAAAATGTTTATGATATTAAAATTTCTGGTTAATCTGGTTTCTTCCCATCTGAACAAAAGCAATGCCAATTATGCGTTCAGTAAATTTCACAATATCAATGTCTGTAGAAATTTGTTGAGCATGTACTAAACCAGTAAGACTTTTTTTCTTTCTTTCTTTTCATTTAGGACTTCCTGTGATGTGTAGTTGAACATTCTAAGAAGTAGCAACTTTGTCACATAAAGAATGCACAGCTGAATTTTTTTTTTTTTTTTTTGTTTTTTTTTTTTTTATTTGGTCTTCAGCAAGCAACACCTATGCCTAAATCACAACTCTGCATTATTGTGAATAATGCATTGCATTCCCCTGAGTTCAAGCAACCCAAATTGTAGCATTGAGGGAAAATTTTTAATGAAAAAAGGAAAAAAAATAGATCTACTCAGCTGACCTGCACTTTATGATTTGTTTGTACACAAAAAGGTAAAGAAAAAAAGCGGCTTCTAGGCAAGAAATTACATTTAATGGATTGACTTGGCCTTGCAAAAGGGTTATAGTACAAGGGAGCATCTGAGATTCAAGTGCCAGTGTTGCTAGGCATGGCATTCACAATGCTGGCACTATAAAAAATAATAAAAATAATAAAAAAAAAATTAATTTATTGGGACAGTTTTTGTACTGCCATTCAATTTGACATGAGTGTGCCTTGAATACTGATCTTCCTATTTATTGTCTCCTGAGACAAATGAAACTCTTTTGTGAAGCAAAAGGATTGAACAAAAAAGAAAGTTGTCAATTACTCAAGGTAGTCCTAATTTGCTTATAAGATTCCAATAGAATATAACAAATAAATTGTAAAAGGCGAGGAAAGATGCATTTAGGTATAAAAAAGTACCCAGCACAACATTCATGTGTCTGTGTGTGTATATATGTATGCATATGTACATATAAAGGCACAAACGTATATATTGAATTCTTCACTTCAGGACAAGACTGCGTCCCTCGATAGAAAAATCGCCGGAGTGGATTGTTATGCCACAGATAGTCAAGGAAGAGACTGGACAAAAATCAGGAACAGCAGAAACTTAAAAAAGAATTTAGTGCACTCTGTCTTAAAATACGTTTACAGTATTGAAACAAGTACAAGGGTAAAATAATATTTGTGTGTATGTGTGTTTTAAACAAACAAGTATTTTTTTTTTCCAAATTTGCTTATAAAGTTTCTCTGAATGCCATAGTGGCTATGATGTGTATATTGGTTTTTTGGTGACGGGGTTTTAGTATATAAATATATATAAATATATATTACATTTTTCTTGTTTACTGTAAAAGTATACCAGTATTTGTAATATTGGAGAATGCCTGGGCATTTTACAAAAATAGAAAAAAAGTTTGTTTTTTATTTTTATTTTGCAGTTCAATTTGAATTGTGGGTCTATTAAAATGTTTTTGTCACTGTAACTGTAAAAGTCTTGAGTTTTAGTAAAACGTTCATTCTGCCTTGGGTGTAAAAAAAATAAATAAAAAATAAATGAATAAAAAAACTCAACTGTAAAGAAATCTTGGGGGGCAATGGGGCCAGCTACATGTAGAGAAAATCCCTGGTAGAAACTATTGCATATTGTTATTGCTTTGCAGGAAGATACTGACATTCCTGACCTGTACCTATTTTTCTTCTTCTGGAATGGATATTCTTAATGGCTGGTTTAAATACTTGTGTAGGCACTTGCTGTCTTTTTACTGGAGCTTGTATTTTTTAACTTGTATGCGCATCCTTTGTGAGAAAAGGTACTGTGAGTACCTTATGTCTTTTTCTTTTCTGGGGGGAAGGGTACATAATTGAAAAGAGAACTTCAGAATACAACACACAAGCTGCCACAATATATTTTTTTAATTTGGCAGGATAAAAATAGTTGCAAAAAAAAAAAAAAACCTGAAGAATTTGTATTCTTAAAATGAGTCATATTGTACATAAGGGTTTAAAAGGTTGTCTGACAGCCTTTTAACTACAAAAAATACAAAAGTAAATGTTTTGTTTACTATTACATTGGTTGTAAATATTTTTTATGATGACCCTGTTCTTATTTTTGTTTCTTTTCTTTTTTTGTTGATGCGTGTTCTGACCGGCACTGGCAGCAGACTGTGTTTTCTGGGCCACCCCTTTGACCTTATATCTTCATTTAAACAGTGTGAAACCTCATTTTTATTGCCACCTGCCCTTGAGTTTTTTCAGCATGAAAAGTGTAGAGCACAAATACAAGCTGTTCCAACTCTCTAATTTTCACTCCTTTGTGCTGTCTCATTTCCCTTTAAAACCTCTCTCATCCATTGTCACATGCAAGTGTCCAAACTGGTGCGGCCTTTAGTGTGAACGCGGTTCTCAGTAACAGGAGAACCAGCTGGTCGGAATTTGCTATGCACTATTCAAAAAAGAAACAGTCACCGATCTGTTCGCAACAAAATAAATAAGAAATAAATACATGCTTGTTAAGCTGAAGAAGGCTGGTGTGGGGCTGGGGGTGGTGGGGTGGGTATAAAACTATATTGTCATTGTAGACAATTATGAAAACTTGGGGAATCTCGTGAAGTGTAGAAATATTGAACATGTCTGGGAATCCTTGCCTGATTTATTCTCGGTGTACCCTGATTGCAGCAAGACAAGCTGGATCAGATCAAAGATTGCCGCTAACCGCTGATTACAATAATCAGTGAACTATAATACAGTACTACGGTATCAGTAATTGTGTAGGGTACAATTAGAGGCACTTACTGCTGCCAAAACTGACCACAGTCATACGGATGCATATCAATCTGCCGTACACTCACGGTTTATGTTTTAAAAACATTCATTCAGCTATCTTGGCCTCCATTTTCCAGAGGGGACCCTCATAAGTGTGTTAAAAAAGTTTCTCTTAGAAGTGGTGCTTCGAGAAGATTTTTTTTTTCATTTCATATTTTGTTTTATATTTCATGGGGAGGCTCGAACATCAAGAGCTATTGCCTCTCTCTGTCAGAATGAGATGAAAAAGTGCTTTGCTGCTGTTCACTCTTTAGTTGACATTCCATTATTATGATTTATTTTCTTAATGTTTGTATTTAAGACTTATACAGGGTTGGGATGAGAACACAAATCTGTAATTTTTGATATGTCCAAATGTTCGCAAAGGGGGTGGGGGGGGTGGGCGGGCAGGGATACTTTCAGTAGGGGTGTTATGCTGTGTGTGATGTCACTTTATTTAAATACATGAATTGATACGGCGTGTGTTGTCTATGATGTCATTCCAAGCTGTAGACAGCCAAGCATCCTCAGGCCTCATTCCGCCAACATCGATTCACAATAGTAAACATTACCTTCAGACTCCACTGGATCTGTCTATGTTCTTTATTCACACGACATAAGGAGCGAGGCATCACCCACTACAAACGTATGCATCCATCCCATTCCTTTGACCCGGTATCTGTCATTTTCGGAAGTGTTTCTGCTCGCCCTATCAGTACAACCCCTGCCAAGTTGCAATAGCAGTAGCAGTATCATCTTAGAAATAACAGAAAATGCACAAAATACCTCTACAACAAAGCCTTCCTGTCATAATTTAAGTAATTGAACAGTTTTTAAGTACAGCCAGCCCTGCTGAAAAAAATATGCACACACACACCCACATACACACGAACGCCATTTATTTTCTTAAGGCATTTTAAGATCCTTGCTGGGGTATTAATTTCACTAGCAATTTTGCATTAAGGTATTCAGATCCATGTGACAGTGGTCTATTCACATTACACTGGGGAGATATGCATGCCTCCTAGGGGCCTGTTGAGGTTGGCTAAGCTGACTGACGGGGGAAGCTGGAGGTGTCTGATCAGTGGTGCTGCTGGACTGTGAATTAGCACTCTCCCTCCACATACTGCCATCATTAAGACCCACTGATATTGTATCTTCTGTAGTATTAAACAGCTCTGCCACAGAGAACTGGAGTCTCCAGCTGTAAGCAGCTACTGGAGCAGAATCTTTAGGCACAGGAGATTCAATCTTTACACAAAGGGCATGGGGTATTGCCTATACCAGATAGGGGAAAATTGATAAAATATTTGGATAGATGTGAAATATGCCTCAAATGTCAACAAACAAGTCGGGACACAAAAGCCTTTGATGGGTCCTGTATTCTGACAATACAAGGTGTGAGAATGCAGGGGAGTTCTCATTAATCTAAAAAGAGAACAGGAAAAGCTTTGTGAATAAGAGTCTGCTTTGTCAAAGAGTGTACACTACATTTTAACACTTCTCAAGATATAAATTGAGTATGGTTGGTGTCTTTGCAGTGTCATTGGGTCAGACATGACAGTGTATTTTTGATATGTATACATATACACATACACCCCCCCACACACACACACACACACAAATGCAAACATAAACATATATATATATATCTCTATATATATCTCAATTTTGTTAAGGTGTCTGTACGCATAATAAGAACCCTATAATTACATACAAACATCTTTCATGTACATACACACACACTTATACAGTTAAAGACGGTAAAAATGTAGCTACATAACACGTAAATATATGTGCCATTAAAATTGCAGTTTTTAGATTGCTTGTACAACAACAAAACACCTCTGCAAGGAGGAAATCAGCAAGTAAATTAACACAAACATTATCCTAACGACTGCCGTTTGCCAGCTTGTCTGCTGCATAAAGTGCAGGTGGTTTAGACAATACTTCTTCCTCCCCAGGACGTGAATTCAAAGCGTTCCTAATTAAACAAACTGCCTGCATCACAAATGTCAACTGTTTCTTCAAATACATTTCTAGCTGTAGGGAGAACTTTCTATTCCAAAGCTGATGTTATCACTTTGCAGATGAAAAGCTGTAGCATTTCAGTATGGGGCTGTATACATTTAGCTACATTTCATGCTCTCTAAACTGAAAATTCAGAGTAGTAAATACAGACTGGGCCATTATGTGGGTTGTCTTGCCTATGGGATTTTCTCACTTTTCTCATTTTGATTTAATTCTCTTTTTTAATACTAAAAAACCCAGGCCCACAATTAGTCCTGGCGAGACAGAATTGAGTCGGACCCGGGTGAGTCTCGATTTGGCATCAGTTTCAAGGCAATTGGGTAATTAAGCCTATCCCTGACTGGCCTGCTCTTTGAAGTGCCCTGTAGGGGGGATTATCCCCAGTGTGGAAGGAGAGAGAGAGAGTGGGAGAGAGAGGGAGATGAATGAGAGAGGGAGAGGGAGAGATGACAGGCACCTCCTTCCTACAGTACATTCCTGCAAAGTTGTGAGGTGCCGAAGCAGCTGCTGGATTCTGTCAGTAAGTCCAGGAATAACCTGGTTCACCAGTTCTTCTACCGCGGGTTACAGTCTGGTGCTGTGAGTTCTATCGTGCAGATTGATCACCTATCGCAAGACTAAAAGCAGGATGCTGTTAGTATTCTAATTTTCATGTACATTTTAATAATCAGGCATGTGAACAACATGAATATCAAAAAATGACTCCCCCCCAAAAAGCTATTTATAATTTCAGCCACTTTCTTGTTTTGTCTGAGAGCACATTGCCATGGCCCAAAACAAAACAAATCAGAGTGAAGTTGTGTATTTAAGGCAATTAGTCGATATGGTCAAAAAACAGCTATTTGTTTCTGTAATACACATCACATGGGTGATTCTGATGGCTTGATTTTTTTTTTTTGCCGCATAATGATTTACATATCCTTCTACCCCCAAAAAGAAACAGGGAGTGAAAGAGAGAGAGAGGGAGAGAGAGAGAGAGAGAGCGAAAGAGAGAGAGAAAGAGAGAGAGAGAGAGCGGCACGGAAAAAAACAGTAAAACAGCAGTGAATGGACATGTGTTCATCCTCGGTGCAAATGCGAGCGACAGGGTTCAGCATCGCAGAGCAGACACGGCTAGAAGCCGCCGCGCTCCCGCGTCCACCGCGGCCCGGGCCCCGGTCTGTCACAAAGTCTGTGCAGATAAGATCCAGCGTGGCACAGTTGACATCAGAAGATTGCGCAGCCAGACAGCGCCTGCGAAGAAGAATGGACCAATTTCTGCAGGTCAGTGTCTGAGACGGAATTGTGCGAAAAAGAAGCGGGGCCGGTGAGAGGGGAGCGCGGCTGAAATTCCACCTCAAAAAACAAGCAGAGTTTTGCGAAAGGTGAAACTGACAGTCCCATCTACCAGACGAGTGATAAGTGATAAGTAGATATCTGGAGTCATCAACAAAATCAAAAGCGCCAAGGAGGTTCTCAACATGTCCTGCTTTTTCAATTAGTGTGGCCCACATATCTATTAAACGTCAGATAAGCAGAGGAGCTAGCCTCAGTGTCAAACACCTTAAAGTGTTTGTCAGGCGGGAACAATATGATGCAACTGTTTTCATGATACAAACGCTGTCTATTTTTAACACCTCCATACAAAATCCAAATATCTCACTGATGAGAACGAAAGCACTGTAGCACGGCCTTTCTTTTAACTGCGCCTCGGTCATACCATTATGAAAATCTCACAGGATTAAAAGACACACATGGGTTATTCAAAAGGTATGGAATTATTTCAACCCGGCCTGTCAGAATTTGCAGGGCCAGTCTCATTAAAGGCAACTTCAAAATGACTAAAGCCACAGTCTTCATCTTAAAGCCCAAGTGTTGACAGGTACAGTATGTCTTAAGGCTTCAAGATCAACATGGCTCTTCTCTCTTGACAAAATCCCTGAAGGGCTTTAAATGATGGCCCAGGAATTTGCCATTGGACTGGGAAAGGGTCATGATTTCCTAGGGGCTGAGAGCAATGAGTAAATAACAGGCACCATTCAGGGAACGGAGCAGAGATTGCTCTGTCTACCTTCCAAGCATGCAAAGGGGCTACACTTAATTATGGTACCAGAACAAAAGTCTCAATGGAGAATCTTTCAGTGAGGGTGTCATGGCAAATCACAGCATTCCCCAGACTTCCGTGGTAATTATTACCATTATTATTCACCAGGCTTGTCCTTATCCAATTGATTGGTATGGCTGTTTCATGCGTATCTCCAGCCGGTGGTATTGCGCTCTCCTTGCACACATTTTTTTTTCCCCGACAATGTTGAAAGCATGACAAATGTCGACAAAAGTAATTAAATGTCTTATTAAGAAAATTGGATCCTTACAAAAGTGGAAAAAAGCACTGTGCAAGCTTATCAAAAAATGTGACATGGGGAAAGATATTTTATGTTTGAATTGACTGAAGAGGTGGTGGTGAAGGGTTTTTGGCCCCTGTTTGGTGACTTGCCTGATGATAAAAGCTCTCTGTATTAAATGGTGCATTCTGGGCAATTTTGATATGTGAATTGTGCTTAGAGATGACCACACCCAATGAAATGCCAGTTCAGGTATTCCTGGATCTATAGCATGTCCTTTCAAGACTAACCTTGCACATATTTTTTTGCTTATGACAGATAACTTGAATCATGGTAACTCAAATACCATCTGAACTAGTTCTCTTCAGAGAGAATCAAAGATGGTAAAATGTGGCAATTTAAGTTCATCCTCAATGCTACCTGAATCTTGAAGAAAGTTGCGTAATTTTTTTAGTTGAATTGTTATAATCACCCTCATCGTCATCATCATCACCCTCATCATGAGAATATTGTTATTTATATTACACTGCATAATATTTCCCTGTGGAAAACAAAGAAACCTTATTCTAACAAAGATAAGTAATCATGCTCTGTTTTATCATCGAGACAGGTGCCCTGCTTCAGCTGTTAAAATCAGGCTGCACTTTTAGCAAAACCAAAACAAAAAAAGAGGAACTAGGCTGTTTTAATTATTTTATTTCTGCAACTACAAACAGCAGCAGTCACTCAAACTTCACATTTATGTATATATTTTTTTCAGCTAAGTGACAAAGGGGTGAGTCCTTTAAAAAAAAGCACGCTCTGAAGAACTGAAGGCACTCCTGAGGTGCGTGCAGCCTTCTTGATATTCAGATTTGCCTGCCTACACAGAGCATTATGACACATTTGGATGATCGCATTGTGGGATTAAGAGGCTGCCTTGTCATTTTCAACAACAATACCACGATTTAGGAATGCTATTTCTCACACTGCGCCTCGCATTAACGCCGGGCCTAAAGATTTACATAAATCTTTGTCTTAAGATGAAAGAAAGGTTTGAGACAATGAAGTTAAGCTTTAGAAATGGGGAAAAAGTGGGGGGTGAGGAAGAGAGGGGGGAGAAAGTTTTATTCTAAATCACCCACTGTACTGTTGATACAAAGATACATTATGCCCCTTTTTTCCCTTTCCCGTCATAAAAAATGAACAAGAAAAATAAGCATTAGCTCCACAGTATGGGAGAGAAAGCAACGGAAAGTGCTTCATTCATCGCTGATTTAGTGGTGCGTTTTTACTGAATTGCTGTGCTCCTTAATCATGTTGCCTGTAGCAGTCATTTTGAAAACTGACCTAGATTGTTGGGCCTCCTCTCCCTGATTGGATTTATCCTACATGATTGTGAATCTGTTTATATTAAGCCAAGCGATTGGATCGGAATCTGACCACTAACAGCAATTAAAAAAAGGAAGATGTGGGTATTCTAAAATGGAAGTTTATACTAAGCAGGTTAAGGAATTAAGAAAGTTTATAGTATTATTACCCTCTATTTCTCCATTTAATGCATGGGAATTTAATTCTTTTTTATGTTATGATAATACAGTTAACTGGATGGGCTTGTTTTGTGTATTTCCTTCTCTTTACTTTTTGAAAAGTATACCGGCTTTATGTTTCTCTCTTCAGTGTTTGTTTGTTTATTTATTTATTTTTTAATTAATTAATTAATTTATTTATTTATTATTTAAATGAGTTTATTCAGTATATATCTCCCTGGTCTAGATATAGGAGTTCAACACCTTGGATATTTGGAACATATGAACTGCAGTTTGCTCTTGCTATTGTGTAGTATGCAATGCTGTTGTTATAGAGATCATTGTTTTAATGATCCACAATATTTTGTGATGCAGGGCTCTCTAAGAAACGCAAAATGAGGAAAAAGTCAGTGATGTGTAAATCTCTGTAATTTGTCACTGGTTGTGTCGCAGAATGTGGGGTGTAAACTGAGTTACAGACCTCTATTACAGTGTAGATAAGATCTTTCTTTTTGTTCCAGGGCTAACCTAGTTACACTCAAAGGCCAAGGAGGAAATATAATTCCCACCTCTCTGTTAAAGTATAGAGAATATGTACATGAAAATAAAAACAAAAAAAATTCATAGTTTCTGAAGGTAGCGTCTGAATGCTGAATGCATTCATTATATACACCGTGGTATACATTTGCATATTACATTTGTAGATTTTTTTTTCATAACATATGCAATATTAGGCCAGAGCAGAATCCATATGTCGGGCATATGCCTGGATAGTCTCCTGCTGGTGAGATCAGGAGCAACTGAGCACAGCCATAGCAACACTTTGGTGATTATAATTCCAATAGAAAGGTCGTTATTTATTGCTTTTCCCTCCTCTGTGGAGCAGCGCGCCGATCCTCCAGTCGGCAGTAATAAAATAAACAAATGACAGTGGCCAACATCCCACCTTGAACTACTGAAAAGGTTATTTACATCTCTGAAACTTATAATCAGTCTGTGCTAGATCATTCAGGCCTGACAGGTCCTGCAAGCAGACATCAGATAACAAAAAAAAAAGAGAGGGGGAGAGAGAGGCTCTCTTCCCCTGCGTTACAGCGCTCTGGGATGTTTTTGTGCATTCTGTTGTGATCAGTTCCCGGGGTCTGGAGTCCTCAGGAACATGACATTGTAATCTTGGCCATGTTTTATTTATGGACCTTACTGAAGCAGATAACGGCTGTTTTAACAAACAAAGATGATTGCTTCGGGGGCCTTTCTCTCGTCCTGAGGTAATTAAGACAAAGTAGCTCCCTGGGCCGGAGGTGGGGTTTATGCAACCAGGCAGCTATTATTTCTTTTAAAAAAGGAAAGAAAGGAAAGGTTTGCTGGAGACTAGTAATAAAAAAGGGGGTCCGATTCAAAAGGTCCTTTGTCATATTTTATCTTTGCTTAAGCACGCAGCCATCTCTGCCTGGTACGAGCGCCGGACCTATTCAAATAGAAAACACGGGGGCTATCCAGAAGGAAATCTGAGCAAGATCACGGGGTGATGTGTGTATGGTGGTCGCCAGGTCACACACACACCGGATACCTGCTGAATATGGTCTGGCGTGTTTGATGCAAGCGATAAATTGTCGAGATAACTGAAAACTACCTAGCTGGTTTTGAAATGAAAGGAAGGCTGAGGGGAAAAAAAAAACACTACCATTCCACATTGGCTTGCCTGTGCAACATAAACAATGAAAGGGGCTATCTGTTTATTAGAGACCTCATGCGCAGACATGTTTATTTGTAAACTGAGCAGACAATATGAAAGCTGGGCTGTACAAAGGCCTGAGACTGCCAGCTGGCTGACTGTGGGTATTTAAGCTCCCCCCCCAAAACCCCCGATGCCAGCCCCCTAGCAGATTCACGCACACGCGCACACACACACAGACGCAGACAAACACGCACACACACACATGCACACACGCATACAGACAGACACACACACACACACACACACACACACACACACAAAACCTACTGAATGAGGGCAGGGTTGTGAGGAGGGGTTTGAGCGCTCGTAGCGCTCTTGAATGAGCGCCTCTGCCTCTCCAGCCTCTGTCCACTTGTCTCCCCAGACTACGCACGCAGGACACAGGCAGCCTCAGGTCTCCCCACTGTCAAGACACTGCCATCCAGCAGCGCCAGCACCGAGAGCGGGAACCTATTTTCTCTCAGCCTCTCGGAGGGGGACGGGGGGATGCACCAACCAGCTTCCAGCCCCCTAGTGAGAAAACAAATTGGTCTCTGTTCCTGTTCACATCAATTGATGTTCTATTAGGACCAGATGGCCTTGATAGGCATAAACCTGTCTTGCAGAAAATACATACAAAATGCAAATCTGTATTAATTTTCCTTTCTTTTTTTTAATTTGGAGGAAAATTGCGACATTAGCTGATGGCAATCTCCTGAAAAAGTCTGATTCAATTTTTTGTATTATTTTCCTTTCCACTTCTTTACACTTCCTTCACACACTTGTACACAGACACACACACACACACACACACACACACACACACACAGAGGCACACAGGCACACGCACAGCTGATACATAATTTGTGCTGCATGGTTTCCAGCCAAGTAGCTGCATTTGAAAGTTACTAGTCATCCCATAATTTGAAAATAATGTTCTTGGTGAATGCGATTTGAAGAAGGACACTGACACTCACGGCTGCCACACTATGTGACGGAATGACTTCATAAAGCTGAGCACTGTGAAATTATGCTGGACCGCATCTCCAGCGTGACACACCAAATCTCATGTGTTCCATTTGCTGCAGGACATATTGCATTTCAACGTTTCTGCGCCTGCAGCCTCAGCCTTGATGCACTGCATGTCACTATCATGGTGCCATTTGTGTTCTCAGTAATATGTATCAGACTTTATTTCTGACCTTGTGCTGGCAGAAATGCAAGCATGCAAGCAATATTGGAATGACACTTGTTTGCAGGTTTTTTTAAAAATTACTCTGCAAATGAAGAATTCAAATATCAGTCTGAAATTAATATGTCTTATGTAATGAGAACGTAAATTAATAGCCCCCAAAAATGACCCATAGCTAATTTTGTTGGGAACCTGTCCTGAAGCCTTTATTATTATCACACAGTAAATTCTGTTGGTTGACTATTTGTTAATGAAATTAATATTTACCAGCTTTCTAAAATTATCTTAATTGGGGAAGAGGGGTATTTCTGGGAACTGGCCGATTCACTAGCTAGTATGAGAATGCATTTGCTCGTCTTTCTCTCATTGGTGGGTTGAGTCAATTAACCTTGCAGTATAATCAGCACAACATTACCAATAGCAGAGATACTTTAGCTTTTTGTGTTTTTAATTTAAACCAAGATATATAAATTGGTTCTTTGTACTAAAGAGCTCATCTAGCTCATTCACTGTTGCATTTGAAAATACATTTAGAAGCCTTTGTACAGGTGTTCCTTTGGAATGGAAAAAAATCTGGACCGTTGCCAACAGAAAACCTTTACATTTGAGTCATACAAAGGCCTGTAATCGCATGAAGCCTTCTTGCACAACAGTAAAATCTGTTTTTCAAAATTAAACAAGTGACAAAAGGGCTCCACCAAGCACCTTATAAAGCACATAAGGGTGGTTGGGTGCATTTCTGGCCTCAGGCATTGTATTTGTAGTCATCTGACAATAATTTTGTGAAGACAAAATTTCCCTCCAGAGAAGAGAGTTGAAGTTATTTACGCAGATCGATTTGCCTCCATAAATCACGGCATTCTTTCTTAGAAACCTCTCATTTTTAGGGATTTGCAGACATCAGGTACTGAGGGGAACCATGCTAGCGGCACAGAAAACCTTGACTGTCATATTAAGAGCAGTTGTCTCCTGTGAAGACATAAGTATACCCCTCTAAAGTACTGTACAGCAGGACTTGAAAGAGTGCACTAATCCACTGTTCATACCTATTCATAAACACGGAAGACCGTCAACTCCTATATTCCCATGTTTTAAGCTGTTGCTTAATTCATGATGGCATGTGCTGTGTCTTAGCGGTCTGAGGACATAAAACAAATGAGAAAAGTGCATAATGAGTTTTCTTACTAAACTTTCACCATTCACCATTTCCGCAGGACTACCTTGAACAGAAAACTGCCTTTTGTGCTTGGAATTTTTGGGGCGGAAATCTTCCACAACACACAATATTGTATACGTGACATGTTTCCCAATGCCTTCTTCAATAAGGTCTAAAGATGATAAACATGGTTTAATTAGACACTAATTTACAGATTAATTAGTCAGTGTCCAGGAGGTTGATATTATGGATTCCACGGAAAATGATTGGCCCTTTTCCAAAGGGTGTGCTGAGAAGTATTTCACAATGTATTTTACAGGAAAATAGAAGTTGCATTACATCGTGCTTGTCCTCAGGCCCAGCACGGGTGGACCCTTACATAAATTGTCCAGGATTGTAGTCACCTACTTTTTCAAGGTATACACACAGGTGTGTAAATTCTTCATTTTTACATATTTCACATCAAACAGATATAAGCAAAGGGTAATGAAATCAAAATCAAGCATATCTTCTCTCGCACACATTGTAGCACCCTCCTGTTACATTGAGTTTGCCTTGAGGTGGAGAGAACCATTTCTTGCCCTGCAGCTGACAGTCACTGTAACACTGACAGGGATCCCAGAATCCCATACTTGGCATCAGTTTAACTTTAAGGTTTCCAGATTCCCCAGCTGTAATTATGACAAGCCACACAAATGTGATACTGTACAGATCTCTTCCTCAAACATGCCTGTGTCACATCAAACATAAAATATTACTGTCCCCATCACACCAATGCAAAGCAAATCTTAATCGTGCAAAATATCTTTGGTAATGGGGAAATTTGTCTGTTATACTGTACTCATAATTGCTCTTTATAAAAATGTCTCTTCAATGAAGCAGTGATGCTTTGCTCCTAGGCAAGGGGGGTAAGAGAAGGTCAGAGTGAAATGACAGGGCAGGGTAAAACCATACCCTTAGTGAACAGGGTGTTTTCAGCGTTTGTGGCCAGGGCTCCACACAGATCACAGTGACAGGGTTGGTTCTCTTCGCTGCCTATATCCAGTCACTAATCATGGTCTAAGTGGTTAGAAGCTCTGACAAGCTTACAATCAAACACTAGTATATGAGCAATAGGATGGGATAGAGAGCAAGTCATGAAAATCGCTGATGTTTCTAAGAGAACAGGAAAAAATATTATCAATCAATTATTAATCAATTATTATTTCCTCAAAAATTTGGTTGGGTGAAGTGTGGGAAATGAGAAATGTGTTCTTCAAGGGAATATTACTTAGTAGATGAAAGGAAATAGGAAACAGCATAGTTCTAATGTTGCAAGGCAGTTCATTGCACCACAGCACAGCTAAAAAAGACAAAGCTGAGGTTGTAGGAATGAATGAAGATTCTTCTGAAGAGAAGTTCTGCATGTATATTATCCCACCAGAAAATAAGGAAAGTAGCACAGATGATAGATTAAATATCTCCATCTCAGCAGCCAGCACAAAATAGCTGCCATGCAGCCAGGTGGGAGCTACACATTGGTGGTTCACTCTGTGTTGGGATTCAGGAATGACACTACAAAACTGCTGTCCAGCATCATCATCATCATCATCATCATCATCCTTCATAAAAAGTAGTAGGTCTGTTCACAAAGGTGTAAGCAAGAACATAGGCTGGAGCGGGGATTCAATGGAAAAAACCTGAGCTATGCAGTTGAATGAAAGAGGCGTGTTAGAGAGATGACAAGCCGCGTAGCAGAATTTTAGACTGGATGACAAAGGGGAACAACAAGTTTTCAAACAAAAAACGTATCAATGCCCGTTCTTAGATTAGTGTTTCCAGAATATTGAGCTACTGATGCAGCAGCTTACCACAAACTGGTATCATACCAGAATACATCGCATCACGTTGTACTTAAAGAGTCAAAATAGTATAGTCCTGGTAATGCATTTTGATCCACTCTCCTATCATTTCAGTGACATTTCAAATACATTTAATTGTATATAAACTCACACATATTGTGGTGTTGTTTCTCCCCAGATGCTATTATGTCAGTAGATCATTCTGATTGGTTGATGCCAAATAGTAACTGACATTTTCCTCTTGAATTGCTATCTGGCTTCTCATGAATATTCATAATATGGGATTGTCACATTTGCTACCTAGTTCCTGTCATGAATATTCATAACGTGGGATTGTTGCTCAGTAATGGTTTTGATCCTTTGATATTGTGAAGATGTCGGTACGTGTATGCGATCTCCTAAGTGTTGGGGGATGAATTTACATCTTTTATGACCTATAGCATCATGAAAGCTGGATTTGTTCTGCAGAATTAAGCACAGATTTTTTTTGGAAAAAAAAACATATCTGCACCTGTGAGAAAATACAATTAAATGGACATGGCTCTGTACTGTATGGGTTCTCTCCTGTAGTGCTGTGTTTATACATTGGTGCTTAACACCGCATGATACAGCCATAATATCCAACATAAAGTGTATTTCACTAATGGGGCCATGGTAATTAAACCATAGTAGTGGTGCAGCCAGACACATGGAGTAACAATATTACTGGCTATGCTGGAAACCCCCCATCACTGCCCTGATAGATTATAGCACACCAGTTCCACAACTTAAGGTAAGTCGTCTATTGTTTTACTGTTGCTGGAAAAGTCACCTGAACGTATGCTGTCAGCAGCTTTATAGAACATGCGGTGTAATTCATTGGATAACTTTAACTTCCTGTCGGAATGACAGGAGGCCAGCCAGACTATACTAAACATGACAATTGGTGAATACAATAACTTCATAGCTGGGCTCAGCTGTGCTAACTAGCTACTTCCTAAACATGCCCATATTGTTAATGTCATATGATTGAGAAAAATTCAGGAAAGGCTAAACAGATCTTGCTATGTAGAATGTTACACAAAGCCATAGTGCAAAGCAAACATATGCACCCAGAGACAGTGTCTTAAAAAGACATTTGTTATGAGGTTATTTTTGATCATTGACTGAACCTGCAAACAATCAAAGTTCCAGTAATGTGTGTAATACTCTCCCACTCATTGAATATGTAAAATGTTACACTGCTGATAAGCTGATAAACATTCATGGTCCCCATATGCAAAGTCTCTGTCTTTGTGTCTCTAGAAAACCCTGGCTGCTTATGTAACACACTGGGAACATAGGATATACACATGATTTGTGAGGTGATACTAATTATGGAGACAAACCCTGTTGGAAAGCAAGGCATTTCTTTGTGAATTGTACATTTTTGTTAACTGATGGCAGTGCAGTCTGCAAAAAATGATAGCAGCACAGTGATTGAAATTCTTGTCCTCACAGCACTACGGCTCTGCTTTGTGTAAGACTGTGATGGGTGGTGGTCAAACAATTTGTGGTTGTAAATATTCGGATTGCAGTGGTATGTTTGGCATAATGCGGAAGCCATTGGGATCAGATCAGTCTGGGCCACCTCAAAAAAGGGTGTTCAAATGACAATAATGCTGAAATATGACAGATATGGGAAAGGCATTTGCTTATGAACCCCAACATTTAATTAAATATGGGAATTAGCTTTTTTATATGATTTGTAATATTATCTAATTAATTCCAACTTCCGCTTGAACTACAATAAATGATCGATGAATAGTCGTCATGTGTCAAATATTGACAGAAAAGCACAAAAAAAACAAACAAAAAAGTGTAATAATTGTATATAATTATTGTTATAATTATTGTTGCACTTTTTATTAACACTCAATATTCAACCAGTCCGAACTCACTGTTACTCATCTTGCATATGCTGCTCATTGCAGTTGCTATCGCACATTGTTGGGATATGTGACATGTGTCCTGTTTGGCCAATACATACCTTTCTCACTCCTCCAGCTTACTAAAGTCTTCCCAAGCCCTCTTGCCACTACACTGCCTTCTGTGGTGAGTTTTTTCTCAACAAAATTCCACAATTCCGCTGCCCCTTTTGACTTTCACTTTGCGTTGGAGGTATGTTTGTGCTGTCAAAGTCAGGCCCTGTATGTGGATGAGATCAATGCTATACTGATAAAAGCACCCACTTGAAGATAACGAGGTAGAGTGTTAGACCCAGAGCGGGACGATTAACAATGGAAGCCACAAAAGTGATTTAAAACAGAAATATGAGTGACCACCAGGAGTGTTCGCCAGGAGAGGGATGGAAATACAGATAGGGCAGGGCAGAGGGATGTAGGAGTGGATAGAGGATCGGTTTCTTCGAAGCAAAGGAAACTAAAACCAGTCTGCAGAGGGTCACGCAGAGAAAGAGGACAAATAGTGTGCAGAGAGATAATAAGGACACCCATCGAGGAGTGTGATCATAGTGTGACACTGAGCAACAATGTTCAAGCAGGGCTTCCTTTGAGGAAAATTTGACCTGAAGGGATCTCTGTGATAATGGATCAATCATAGCACAGGCAAACATAGGGGCAATATTTGATACCAAGTTGATAGAGATATTTGAAAGTGAAAATCTATGAATAATAATAATAATAATAATAATCACACTGTAACAAGAACATTTCAAAACCTGAAACAAAGATTTTTCCCTGGTATCGCTGGCATGTTAGCTCAATTTTATGTTGTCACTATGTTTTTCTTAGCTTTGTACTGTTTTGAGCAGAAATTGTAGTCAAACACTCACCATCTACATAATAACTTAGAGGCAGATCTTCCTTGACCCTGAGGTTTTGGTGGTGTGTGCCCACTGTTTTACTGGTGAAAGTGGTCAGAGATGAGGATGAGTACACAAAATACTTGGTCATTGTTACAGTGAGGGTAAATCTGTGAAATACTCTGTGAAACATTTAGACTCTTCTTTCCCTGCTGACTTCTCATATAGATATCAACATGGTTAGAATGAACTTGACCACCGTTCCCTTTGGTAAAGGAAATTAGAGTGTAATTGGTTAGACCATGAAGCTCTTTATGACCCAGACACGTGTGTTCTCATGGGACACGTGTGTCTGGCTGGGCACAAAGGGGTTAAGGCAGACTTTCGTCTGAGCTGCTCTGACCTGTTCCAAGGGTTTACATACCTCGCAGTGCCAGCCACCTAGCCCGAGGGCCAGTGAGGAGTGAAACCTTAGATCTCGCGCTCGCAGTTGAAAAGGCCTGGCATTGCTTTTGTTATTGTCCTCAGCCTGTGGTCACTGCCAAGTCTTTCAGCTCCAAGACTGCACCTCCTCCAAATCTCTCCCCCCCACATCCTCCCCCCTTCACTCCCAGAGAAAAGTGGAGCCCTTTTACATTTTAATGTGACCTTAGATGGAGCTTTAGAAAAGGAGGAGGGAGAGAGGGAGGGAGAGAGAGAGAGGAGAAAGAAAGAGAGAGGGAGAAGGGGGGATCCGCCACATCTGAATACTTTTGAACAAGGTTCAGACTAATAGTGTGGAGCTGTTCACCTCCTCTTCCAGTGCCAAACAAGATGATGAAAGTATCTTGGGGTATGGGGAGGGGGGTTTGCAGTAGAAGAGGTTGAGGGGGGTGGGTTGGGGGGGTTGGTTGTGTCTTTCCATCTCCCGATTAACCCCGATAAGCAAAACACTTCCCTCAGTGGGCTGAATCCAACAAACATGTCCCTATATGTATATATATTATTTAATGATAAAATCTTTTGCTTTCATTGTCTGAGCAGTGAATTATCATTACATATATTTTTTCCTCCATCGCTTGCATATGTGTCTGAGAGATAAGTTGACCTTTCGGAAATCTCAGTCCACAATCAGATTGAATGGTTATTGCAATATTCCCATGAAGCAAGATTAAAAGAAAGGGCAGTTTGTGAGGCTGTTGTGGTATTTGTACATACTCTACATACTATCAAAGGGAGAGGTCTGTCTTTTTTGTTCAGTGCTCTGCATGCCGTTTTGTCTGGTCGCAGCCACATTCCAAAAGAACAAGACCAGACAGTGATACCTTGATTTAATAGAGACTTTCCTTTCTAAAGGGAAAATATTTTGTAGACAGTTTGGAGAAATTTCAGAGGACTGTTTTCTTTAAAATGTAAACCAACTCCACTTTTAACAAGAGAAAAAGTATCTTCTAGCCTTACACAATTAACAATAAACAACCTATCCATGCTTTGTGTCTCTTGTTCTCCCTGAAAATACAACTAAAAAGGGACTGGAGAGGTAACGTTAAATATGTAGTAATACTGCACTCTGACACATTTACATTAGAGTGAATCAAATTGTACACTGTTTACATAAATATCTTATCTAACCTCAACCCCACGCATTTTCTTTTTGAAAAAGTAGAGGAGAAAATATAATATGTATAATCTTGCTTTGCAGCATAAAAAGGTGTATATGTCTTCACATAACTGGCCTTGGGGGTTAAATTAAAATGCGAGATTTTGACAAGTGGTCAGGGGCCTGACCAAATCTGAGCCATCCCAGTCATTATATGTAAAATAGGCCTTGGAGGGGTCAAACCAGCTGAGATATTGGAACTAAGGTGTACTCAAGCGTGCCATTAGTCTTCATAATAAAACACATCTCATGTCTGCAACCGCGTCTATTAATATTCACTCGCTCCGACCTGCTGTTGTGTTTTCCCTTAGTCAGACTGTCCCAGAACACCCAAACTGAAAAATCTGCCACTGATAATTAGAGTGATATATAGGCTTGCGCTTTTTTCCTTGAAGGGTGAAATCTACCTTGGAGTCATTATAATGGCTGAAATTGGACACATGCTTGTCCTTATAAAATGTTTCGCTTTCTTATTTGATTTGAACTATAATTATGTCATAAAATCAAACAAGCTGTGAAACTGTACTGCAGCCATGGAATCTGCTTGCATCAAGTGTGAACTAGTTTAATTATAACCCTCTTGGTAACCGATTTACTGTTGTTTTGGAATGGGATCCGAGATGGTTGGTTTAAAGGATTCACATTTTGTGTGGCATGGAAAAAATTGTACAATTTTCTGTGTTAAGAGAACCCTGATGCTAAATCTCTCTGTTGTTCCAGGAGACTTGCTTGTAATATCAAGGTGGTGTGCAATTTTCTACAGTGTGGTTATGATTCCTCAAATTCATTTGCTAGAAGTTAGGATATTCATTACACTTTATAGTTTGTACATCAATTTTGACTCTGAGGCAGATCAGATAAAAATCCATGCTGAATGATATCACAGATGAACTACATATCTGAAGGAAACCTTTCCCAAAGGTAGGCTTGCTTATGCAGGTATCAGCTTTATACAAAAATCTGATGACCCTCATAAGAACCATTTTATTCAATTGGGGAGGTCAAAGAATTGTCAGTAATTACAGGTCTTCAAAAATATTATATATGAAATTGAACCAAACATAAATGGTAAATCTTGCGTGTCCCATAAAAATACTGTAATAATGGACAGCTCTAGAATAAATAACTGGCCCTCATGAAGACTCCAGGCAGAGACTGTCAATGTCCCAGAGGACCACATTATAGGCTCATGTTAATTCTATATGGATATGGATGTTCATTCTCTGTAAAAACAAAGGTACTATATTGTCAGTCATGCATTAAAGAGCACAGACCAGAACTCACCAGAATAAACTGTGGCCTTGATAAAATTCCTGACTCTAACTTCAAGATGAAAAATACAAATCTGCAGTTCATATATCCTTTATGTCCGCATCTTGACTCACCAACAGGAGACTCTCCACGTGTTCTCACCCAATTGTCTTAGGTGGAAATGAGGAGAAGAGGACATAGTATTTCCAGGAGTATTTATATGGAAACATCAAGAAGAGCTCAAGTCCATGTATATATGTAATTTGAATGAAAACACACCATTGCTGCTACTACACCTTTGTGGTAATGTTTTTTGACAAGCAGTAAGAGAGTAAAAATACATTTGTTGTACTTTCTCTTTGAAGAGAGTTGAGTTTATGGGAAGATTGTTGATGAAAGTTTGTGCAGGATGCATTTACCACCATTTCTCAAGTGTGAAGATATTATCAACTCTATCTTCTTGAAACCAATTAGCTATTTTTTTACATTCTGCCCTGAAACTCTATCCGGCTGAGAATGGAGTTGTTTATATTTAAGGATTCTCTACAGTAGGAAAAAGTAATACATGTTTGCTGGGTTCTATAGTTGTTATATTGATGACTATGTAAAAAGAGATTTCATATGCAAGCTTTTTTGCTATTACAAGGACAGGAAACCAACAGGGAATGAGAACATTGAAAGGTGCAAACTGCTGGTTTTAACAATAATAATGATTCATGTTATCTAAATGTCTCCAACAAAACACAAGAATTTGATAGCTAGAGATAGAGATATAAAATAGTAAATAATGGATTAGGTGTATTGTGTGCAGGAGTCTTTGAATTTGCATATTTTTTTAGACCAGAAGTTCAATAGCACATCATAGTTTTACCCTGACCTTATTTCATTTGCCTGGTTACAATGTTCTTGACTGAAAGAAAAAATGAAATAAAGACAATATATCTGATATATTTATAACTCATTACTTTGTGTAAAAGTTAAAATCTAGAGCTTCTACTGTACCTGTGTCAAAGGTGGGACTTTCTGACACACGATTTAAAATTATGATGGATTCCCCTCAAGCCCCTCAGTCATTGATAACATGGGACATTGTTCTTAGTCATAAGCAATGCTTCTCATAACGGCTCTATATTTGGAAAGGTAAAACACCACTTTACTGAAGAACTAATGAAAGTTATAAAGTCTGTTTCAAGGATAGTTCAATCAAGATCATGAAGAATTTGGCATTAAAGGTAATACGATTTGTAGTACTCCAGTACACATTTGCATCATCATACCACATTAATATTTTATATAGGAAGAAAATCAATGTGCAACTGAAATGGATAGGTAATAGCTAATATGAATGTCTTTGAAATATGATTATATAAAATGCACTAAGAGCTTTTAAAATAATTTTCAGGGAATATCCTAAGGAACACATACACTAATCTGGTGAAACAATTATTCTCTATACATTTAGAGGTGCTGTACACGGAGATTATAATACTTAAACAGCCTCCCACATTTACAAGTTTCCAATGATTAATGTGCTCATGACAATGCATATCTTGAGTGTTATGTTAGTCTCCACTTTCTTGTACAGTATCCTGCCTTTTAGGGATCTCCAAATTAGATGTTATCAGCATGTCGGACTGGATGAGGCACTCATTAAGTGTGAAGCGTACGTGTCCAGGTATTTAAGGCAGGATAAAGACAAGGTGCTTGATTCAGAGGAGGTGTGGAACATCCCAGGCGAAGTCTGGCCTGTGCGGTGTTTACACATTGTCTTCAATGAAAAGCTGCGAGAGGAGCGGAGGGGGGAAAGAGAGAAGGAGGGGAGGAGGGTGGGGGTAAAGAAAAGAATACGGGGGCCGTCTGTGCACCGACCCCTCGAATTCCCAGGCAGGGTTTGATGTTGGAAAAAAAGGAAATGTAAGGGGGTTGGGGGCTGACCATAAGGGTCTCCATACGGCCCACTCTTTTGTGCGCCGGAGACCAGGGTCCTTCATCATCTCTTCACCTGCGTTATGACAGATGGATGGAGTGGGGCCTGCACCACCGTTAATTGCCCTTTTCCTGCTTTGTAGTGCAGTGGTCTTCAGGTTCAGAAGGCCTCCTCTAATTAAAGAGCTTTGAGTGCGAGAGCTGGGCATCTGGTCGCTGCCATTTCCATTCTTGCTCACAAAATAGAGCGGGGAGACAATGATAGCCAATTATCTAATTTATTAAAAAAGAGGCCTTTACGGGTAATCATTACTGCAGATTGGAGGTTGTCTGCTGGGCTCACTTAGCTCATGCACCGTGTGCCGCAGCGTGCGACTCAGGCCTCACTGGTGGTTCCCGGTCAGGAACCTCACTTTCTGCAGAAAAATGTCACGGCAGATAAAATTTGCCCCTCTTTCCATTATTGTCAGGATGACAGCCACACTGACAGACAGGAAGAAATTGTAAGCAGTGCCCACAGTACTTATGCGCATGATACGCATTTCTCTATTCAATATATTATGCCCGCCCTCAGCGTATTCCAGGTGAGTGCCAAAATGCCATGCCTTGCAGTAAAGTAAGTATAATAAGCGCGGCATG
Organism: Megalops atlanticus; assembly: GCA_019176425.1. Classification (NCBI taxonomy): domain Eukaryota; kingdom Metazoa; phylum Chordata; class Actinopteri; order Elopiformes; family Megalopidae; genus Megalops; species Megalops atlanticus. Next base: position 24,175,265 of record CM032887.1, on the reverse strand, counting down.
CGGGTGATACTGCAGCTATGAATAACCACAGGGAGAGTGATGATGAACTCACCCCGTTGGTGTGAAACAGATCAGCTACTTTTAAAGCCACAATGAACTGGTTCTGAAGCGCAGAAGATATCCATTACCACGCGACCACAGCGTTTTTGTGCTTCAGCAGAGCCTGAAAACACTCCTCCGGCTCTTTCTTCTTTCTCCAGATCCCTCGCCAGAGCACCATGGATTAAGAATTAAGGCCAACATGTCAGCAATTGGCTAAACAAACAAGCCGGCTCCACCTCGCCTCTTGCGGGCACATATCATGCCGGGGTGTGAGATGGCTTTCTCACCCGTCACAGTGCTGCAGACATTCATCTGGGTTGAGTAACCATAAGAGAAACTTCTCTCTGAAAATAGCTAAAAGTGTGCTTTGTTGCTGAGGGCGCATTTCTGAACTATGAGTAATAATTTTTTTTTTTTTTCAAATCATTATTAAGCTTTTCTGTTTGCTCTTACCATGTGCAGGGGAACGTTAATCTGGTTTCAAGGAACAGTCTTCTGTGGCCCATGTCTTGTAACAGAATGAACATGCAGATCAGACTCTGTTGTGGCAAGCCCAACAATGATTCATAGTGAGCTAGGTTGTCAGCTAAAAACAGAATTTCAAATAACGTTTGTGTACATACACACACACATACATACATACATGCACAGACAGACAGACAGACAGACAGACAGACAGACAGACAGACAGACACATTAAACTCATCTGTATTTTACGCACTCTGTAAATATCCCTGTGTGCATCTTTAAAAATCCTGTCCAACTCTTAAACTCTACACATAAAATGTAACATGGTTTGCTTTCCCACTGCTTGTGTGTTGTCCACGATGACGGCAGAAAAGACACAAGAAATCAATCAATAAATTAGCAGGACACACTATGCAGAGTGGAACGGGGTCAGGTCGATATGAAAATGGGGATGACTTATGTGATGAAGCACGGTCTGGAGTGCAATAACAAGGTGTACGGTAATTTGCTTAATAGCACATCGTGTGGCAGAGCATGAAGCAGAGGCGGATGTCACTTTGAGGAGATGAGATCCCGTGACCCCCAATGATAAATTGACATTCAGCCCGGCGGGCAAAAAAAAAAAAGGAAAAAAAAGAGGATTGTCCATTCCAGTCTTGTGGAGAGCAATCGTTCTAATGGACAGGGGGCCACTCTAAGTTCCTGCGCGTCATCGTAAGAATGATCTCAAGAATGGTCCTGCATGTGTTTGGAGCTGGTTGGATCTGCTGACATGGGGCCAAAGCAACACTGATGGCCACAGGACTGTGATACAGACAGCGTAATAAATCCATCTATCAAATGTAACATAAATACATAAATATAAATCAGATATTCATGAATATTTTCTTTAATATCCATTCATTTGGCAGTTGCTCTTGTCTCTCAGTGAGACTTGCAAAAAAGGTACAAAAGTGCTCATAAAAGGTTTATAAACCATTCACACTTTTTGGTCAGTGGGTAGTGGGCAGCGGCCACCTTATTCACAACTGGAGCAAAGGATTGAGGTTAGGGCATCGGAATTGTGACTTGAGGGTTATGACATTGAATAATGGGAAAAATCCCATTGTAACCATTAACCAAGGTACTTTTGAATCCAGTGAAAGCCCAGCTGCATGGTTTGGCTCAAGTATAAGGGTGTGATAAGAACAATGGCGATGCACTATAACTCAACTCTGGTGACACCAAATATGTAAGAGAAGTTCATAACTTTCACGTATCTTTCATAAGTAATGCACTGAATTGTCCTATTCCAAAAAAGGCAGGTGAACATTTTCAAACAAACGTGGTTAGTATTGAACTATGAGTATAGGCAAGAACATTAGGAACACCTTCTGCTTTCCTAGAAGTTGTGATTAGCATTGGTGATGGCATATTTGTTTTGTTCCAATCAGACATGCACAAAGTGCACTCTTTTTCTCTTTGGACTAATTTTTTGGATGAACATGTGCTTGGTTACAGCAGATTAGAGTAGATCAAATGGAAGGTACAGTATGCAGTATTTAACTTTGATTGCATGGCTTCTTAATATTAAAATAAATAATTTAATGCATAACATCCTGAACCTGCGAAAAAGAATTTAAAGTTAGAGCAGCTGTTATTTACATAAAATTTACCTTGCGGCATTGCTAAATTTAAAGGGGTAGCTTGTATTTGTCCAACGCAATGCTACAATGAATTTAAAAGCAAATATTTTATAATAAGATCTGTGTTTAAGCCTATGAAGTCCTGAAAGTGTCAGGCACATCAAGCGCATGTGTTCCGATCATTGGCCTTGGTATCATAACAAAAAAAGTCTGTGCGCTGTAGATTGTTTAAGTGTTTCACATGTCAAATTCATTAAACTTGTACTGTCTGGCATGCATTCAAGAAAGTACATTAATATTAATGATCAATTAATTTGTGGAAAGACTTACACAAGAAAAAGTTTGCAGAAAACTGTGATTTTGGCAAATACTACTAGAAGTGCGTTTCAATCGCATGAAAACACATAAATAATAAATAAAATAAAATAAAAAAATAAATACCCCCATGGGGGAAAAAAAAAACAACTGATTGATGTCCATGAGGGGACGTCTCTCTAATGGAGCTTGCTTGACAGTGATTGTGAAAGCCCATTTAACAACTGATGTTTTGTTATGATTGGACTTGTCATTCTTCTTTTACTGATTAAAAAGAGAGGAGGAAAAAAACTAAATGCGCTTCACGTCCTTTGTACATTTTTTTTTTTTGCTTGAGCAAAAGCGATGGGTGCATATTATTTTGTCAATCCTGAGGAAACTGTGACATTCAGGGGGACGCCGAGACGAGCTCTGCCCTTTTCTCCCTCAAAGAAGTGACTTTATGAAGTTTATGCTTTTTCAATGGCAGGTCCAAAAAAAAAAGAGACCAGTTCATGTAATTGTTTGTTTTATGTACACAACGAATGTCCTCTTGTGTGTGTCCAAAACATAATCTGAAACTTGGTGGCCTACACGTTGAATGACTGAACTACACGCTACATGCTAAACAATTGAACGATGGCCAGTAATACTTCGTAATATTTCATGTAAGCATTCCTGAAAGTTCTCGTATTCTTATGGCATGATGCACTATGAAAGGAAATGCTTGTCATGCTGTCATGAATGGTGCTAGAATGCTGTCATAAGCTGTTATGAATATTTAAGATATGCCATGGGAAAAAAACAAACAACATAAAACAAGAAAAACTGATCTTTGGAAAAGTTTTATTTGAGAAGAATTCATTGAATCATTTCAGAGTGTGCAATTACCCTTTGAGTTCTGTAATTATTGTTGTTATTGTTAATAGTTTGGCAGATGTATTATCCAGAGTTACGTACAAGGTCACCACGACTAGATACATTAAAATGCATGTTACAGAATTATTAAAGTAATAAGGACAACAAGAACATAGGTACAGAACAGCCAGTAATACAGTAATTAGGCATGAAGCTGAAGAGTAGTAGTGAACTCCTAGGATATGACAGGAATATCTTAAAAAGCAGCATGCAGCCTAATAATGACCTATAAGTGCAACATTATCTTACATTGTAGTATTCACATGGGTTTAGAAAATGACATATAAGAGCAATGCTACTTTGCATCATACTGTGATGCTCAGAATGTGTGTAACAATGAAGTCGCTCTGGATAAGAATGATGCTCAGAATGTGTGTAATAATGAAGTCGCTCTTTGCTAAATTAATGTAATGTAATGTGATGAATGTTCTGCAAAATATGTATTACACTGTATGAAATTTCACTTGGTTGAAGTGTTCAGACACTGGGTGCAAGGTGTGGGACATGTCCAGATTCTGAGAACCAAATTGAAGTCAGAAGATATGTGTTTGTAGAAGTAGCAATAAGGAAAAAAAGGGAAGTAAGGATGTGTTGCTATCAAGGAGAGGGACTGTCATACTACCAAAGATGCAAAGTGGAGAGCTCAAGCAGTGGTGTACACTACTGCTTGATAATGGATTGAAGGTTCGAAGGAACCATGTCCTTTACTGCTAGGCAGACTAAAGCATCTCTTTTCATCCTATGATATTCATTTTTAGTGTTGGACATGCTCTTCTGTGGTAGTCCATAAACTCTGGGGTGAATCAAAATGCTGCTGCCCATGAACTGAGAGGTGCTGAAAAACTTCTAACATGTTGCAACAGTGGCCCTATTATAACAACTACAGTATATACACTGAGGTATGTCTTTGTCAGCTGCCTCTGGTTAACCTCAGAATATGACTAAACTCCAAGATAAGTGACTACATCCACCAGGTTTACATTTTAGTTTGTGATCCTTTGTTCAGTTCTTCTCATCTACAGTTAAGGGGTTAAGATGCTAAACACTCATAGAGCGTGGCTGGAAGGGCAAAATGTTACAGATTACAGCATACCAGAGGAAGAGACAGCATTCATTCACTTTACTCACTCATTCGCCATTTTACCCCCAATTTAGAGGCATTTCTAAAAACTTGACAAGGTAAACATAAGTGACACAAGCGATCGCTGGTTCACTCGCCCCAAAAAACAGGCCGAGTTTTAAGAGCGACCTCCAAAGAGTAAACAGCCAAGGCTTGGCCCCCGCACACCGACAGAGGACTGAATGTCTCTGAGATTTTGAGAAGCAGCAAGAGTGAGAGAATGACAGGTATGTGTGTCTCTGTGCCTGACATGTGTACTCTGCAGAGATTAGCCAACTCTACGGGGGATGTCCTTGTTATCGGGCAGCACTTTTGTTCCCCGCCGATGCCTACAGCCTCCCATTCACGCTGACACAGGCCGACGTGTGTGATAGGCGCCTCACACCGCAGAGTGCAAAGTCTCTGCCATATGTCAGACAGGCAGAGGAGGGGATGAGCAAGGTAAGTGCTACAGGACAACTCTGTGCCAGTCTCGGGAAAGTATTTCTTTATCGACAAAAAAATACACAAATGATCGATTACATGCGGTAAAGGTTACCTGGGGCGATTTTCAGAAGAGCCATCAGACGTGTGGTATACCTTTCCGTTGTTTGTTGTGCATTTCTCATTTGGCCTTAAATTCTCTGTTAAAAAAGAGTGTATTTGAAAATCCCAGGGAAAGTGTTCAGTTTGACGTTCTCTATCCTGCAAATGGTGATGACCCATTCAAGGGTCGTAAATGCTTTGTGCTGAACATCCAGCCAAACACTTTCCCTTGTGGATTGTATATTTATTCCACCCAAGGTGGCTTTTAAGCAAGGGGTTTGCGTTATAATGACTTAATCACTCTGCTTTTACACTCTTGATTTACTACTTTTGGCCCTCGCGGTGACCAAATAATTCCTGGATCGACACTGTATCATGAGAACAGCTTCCATCAGGCCAAGCTCCAACTTCTTTGCTCAGAGGGAAGACACAGTCGAGTGGACAGTCAGCACGGTACCTGACTCTTACAGCTGGAAGCTCTGTAGCTGTACCTTTTTGGAACATTGAAGTGCAGCGGTTCCCGCGCGCCAATGAAATAATTATAAAAGTGATTAACCGAGACTCATAATTAAAGATCAATGGGGTGTCTTTTTAAAGTGATTTGTTAAATGGATTAGCAGAGCAGACCCTGTCCATAAACAGCATTGAGCAATGTCACTGCGACGGATGTAATTTCGATCACCTCCTGTTATGCCTTAAACACTCATTATTTTAAACAGGGAAGAACGAATGAAATCCCTGCATTTCTCCCGACGTGCAAGGTGACAGCGCAAACACGCTTCCACGGAGGAGTGATGTCATTGAATGGCGTCACAGAGCGAACGCTTCTTCTCAGTAACCCAATCATCATTTGTGGAGGGGGAAAAAAAATTAAATCATGCCGGTCAATACTTGTTAGTCAGGCATAGTAATAAATAATGTAGGTTTGGTTTTTACAGTTCAGGCCAGAAATGTCTTCAAGCAGCACATGTCATTTTAATGTACTGTTTTAATCATGGCAGGGGGATGTTAAGGGCTTAGGCGAGCACATTTGTGATACGTTTCTCGATATTTCAGAGATTTGTGCT